>OY829545.1:24332782-24934099 GCA_963691705.1 Viola odorata | reverse complement strand
TTGTGTTATGTATTAAAACTCCTAAGTTACATTTCATCAAGTATGACTCTTTCTTGCTCAAAACGTGCCAGTTTTTGTAGCTTTTTGGATAGTATGTATAAATTATTTGTATGTTGTTTAGACTTAGAATCTATGATTAATTTGCATGAAACATGGAAACAATTCTTTTGCTTCAACTTGTCGAAATTTTCTAGGTCAAAATGTTGCAATGAATTGCTTGTCCCTTTGTGCCAATTATCTATGATTCCGATGTGTGGTATGCGGGCGTGTGAAGCCCAATTCTCGTGGCTAATTATCATTAGCCGAATTGACAAGGAAAACCCATCCTTGTTCTGACATGAAAATTTGTGCTTCTTTGAGTATAGCCTACATGAAGTGCTTATGTGTGACATGTCTTGGAATACCATGAATATGTTGTATGTTGAGAGACAACAAATTTTTGAACTAGATTTGTCGAGGACTAATTGGTTCAATTCTTATGAAAATTTGTGTTATCTCTTGCTGAACTTGTTTGGTATTTCCAAGTGTAATGTGCCTTCTTGTAGTGCATAATTTTCTTGGCCTAATTGTCGCGAGGAATTGTATTCCTTTTTGTGTCGATTATTAGGCATTCCACAACATTTTGTGCATGGGCGTGTGGCCCAACTTTCTTGGCTGGTCCTTATAGGCCGCTTTGAGAAAATAAACCACCATCTATGTTGTTTAATAAATTGTGATATCATGTGCCTCCTTAACATTGTCTTGGAGACGAATGTGCATAAAGATGAAATGGATGTGCATGATTTTGATTTGGATGAATTTTGTGTTGCCAAGTGTAGCCTACATGAGCTATTTGTGAATAATATGCACTTCAATACCATGGATGTATTGTGTGTTAGGAGAACACAAATTTATGGGCCGAATTTGTTGAGGATTAATTGGTTTAACTCCTATGGAAATTTGTATTTCCTCTTTGGAAATTTGTTTGGTATTTTCAAGTGCATTGTGCTTGTGTGTAGTGCTCCATGCTCCTGGCTTAACATTGTGAGCCGAATAGAGAAAATGGTTCATCCTGTCTGTTGTTCTGTGAGTTGTGATGCCATCCGCATTTTACTTGACACTATAAGAAACTATGTGCATCAATGGGCTATCAACGTTGTTGACTCTTCCTTGGACCAAACCATGCATAAGCACGCACGATTGCGCCTCTTGGGTATCTCACCTTTGTTTTCAAGTGTTTTTAAGTGTGTAGGTGAGACGATTGAGGTTATGGATTCGAGGACGAATCCTCTTGAAGAGGGAGAGGTTGATGTGATCATGGACCCCTTCGAATTAGAACTACGTGACACATTGCCAAGAGGATCGGTCACGGGTCGCCGAGCCTTGCAAATGCGTGTAAGTCATGCCCGAGGTCAAGGATCAAGTGCTAAATCATCACAATACCTAGGCCTAGACGCACCGAACTCCCAAGATGGCCGAGCAAGCCATGAAGTAGAGGCACGTCTAGCCCTAGCAAGTCACAAGGCCACGCACACTTCCCCAAGGCCTCCAGCAAAGCCAAACTTTGCCAACGCGCACCCCAAGGCCTCGACTACAAATTCTCCATCAAAAAGGGCTAATCACAAGAAGATCATCTTATGTTTTAAAGCTGATGTGAGGCACGGATCTTCCAATGCCATTGATCGGGGCGTTAAGTCGAGTACGTACTTACCCAAGTCCTTCAGCAAAGCTGAATTTCTCCAACGCGTACAACACGAATATGGGCAAGTAAATGGAGTCCGATTTGAGAGAACAGAGTCTTGATGGAAACTTCAAGGTGTTAGCTTCATTTGGGACACGTTTCAGGCCAATCGAACGGGTGGATCAAAAGTTAGGCTAGTCAACATTTTGGCGCGCGGAGCTGAAGCTGTTGGAAAAATCCTTAGCGTAATCACGCTAAGGAAAAAGTGCTCAGCGTGATTACACTAAGCTCTTAGCGTGAATCACGCTAGCCACTGTTTTGAAGACTTCTTGGCGTGATTACGCTAAGGTCTTAGCATGATTACGCTAAGGAAAAAGTGTCTGGCGTAATCACGTTAAGCTCTTAGCGTGATCACGCCAGCCTCTTCTTTAATTTCGAATTTTTGGGCTTTTCAAGCCCAAATGCATGCCAACTATATATGTAACTCTTTTGTTTCATTTAGGGGAAGCTTTAGACATTTTGTGTGACATTTTGTAAAGTGAGATTACTCCTTTCTCTTGTCACCTAAGCCTTGAGCTCATCACTTTAATTCCTTGAGAGGGATCGCTTGAGTTTGAGATTACTCCTCCAGATCTCTCTCCGGGAAATCAAAGCTTGTAATCATATTGACGATTTGTGTGAATGAAATATATGTTTTCTTGGTTGATCATCCATAGAAACGAGTCTCAATCTTGGCCCTCGGAGTATATCTTGATCAAGCAATCGTTGTGTGATTGTTCGCTACCTCGTGTGTGCTCATCTCCGTCCCGTCCATCCTTCTTCTAAATCCCGGTAACTCCCATCTTCCCATCGCTCTTATGTGTAATTTCTCCGCTAAATATACATATTTCGTGTCTTTTCTTTCTTGTGGTCATGGTTTTCGTTATTTAATTCGCTTGGCTAGATCCTCCATAAGCTCCATATGTTATCCGGCTTACTAGTCCTAGGTAGGATCACATCAAGGTCTCTTTATAGTCTATTCTTTCCTTTTGGGTGAATCCTTTCGCAACAAGACGTGCCTTGTACCTCTCAATATTACCCTGAGAATCCCTTTTGTTTGAAAACCCATTTGCAACCTATCGGTTTCTTCTTCTCAGGCAATGGTACAAGCTCTCAAACGTCGTTGTCCTTCATGGATTGGAGTTCATCCCCTATGGCTCTTATCCACTCTTGAGCGTCAGAACAACTAGTAGCCTCTTTGAAGGTGAGCGGGTCATCCTCCAAAGAGTCAATAGCCTCCTCATGTTCTTGCAGAAATACGATATAATCATCTGGAATTGCATTTCTTCTCACTCTAGTGGACCTCCTAAGTGGTATATCTACCTGGTCCTCAGCTATTTTAGGTTGTTGAGTTTGATCCGGTTGTGGATCTTCATGGACTTCCTGATGATCCTCAGGTATAACCTGTGGATTTGGTCATGTAGGAAGATTAATAATGTTGTTTCTTGCCTACTGAGGGACACAGACAGGAATGTGAACAATGAGTTCATCCTGACCCTCAGCAACTGCATGAGGAGGTATAACTGAATCCTCCTCAAAAATAACATCCGACCTATCCTACACTCATCGAGAAATTGAGCAAATGGCCCAGTACGCTGTTCACCTGATCCATCATATCGATCGTAGTACTCACCACCACGATCCGATCTGACGGCCTTAATAGCCTTTACGAGTTAATTTTCAACTTCGGCTTTAAAAGACTTGAAAGCGTCTAAAGCCTCAGACTTTTCCTTTAAAAGGTATAGATATCCGTATCGAGAGAAATCATCTATAAAATTGATAAAGTATCATTGACCATTCCAGGATGTCGTAGGGAATGGACCACAAATGTCTGTATGTACTAGTTTTAGAGTTTCCGAACTTCTCTCGACCTCAAATCGTATTTTGTTAGTTATTTTGCCCTTTATGCACTCGATGCAAACCTGCTAGTCTGTACGATCGAGTTCACCAAGAATTCCATCTGACACAAGTCGGTCTATTCTCCTTGTGGAGATATGACCTAACCGTCTATGTCATAACCTGAATGAATCCTCAGTTGGCAATTTACGCTTTATCCCACGAGAATCGCTAACATAACATTCATTATTGCTGTCAACCGAATGTAATAAATACAAGTCATGCTCTGCAACCCTGCAAAGAAACACTTATGTGTTTAGTGGTTCCTGTATCTAACCACCAAGTGTTCTTAGCCATAGAAACTAGAAGGGATTCTGTACTAACAAGAGACAAGGACATACCTTTCTATTCACGCCAAGCCATATACTTAGCGCAGTCCTTCTTTAAGTGGCTTGCTTTCTTGCAGAAGAAACATTGTGGTCCCTTATGCTCAGTATCTGAGCCCTTATGCTTCTTCTAAGAACCAGACCCTGCAGTCTCTTTGCCTTTCCTCTTCTTGAAACCAAATGAAAAGGTTGTAGCTAGATGAGCACTATCTAGTGGAGAGTGTCTCAACCTTTCCTGTTCATGGACCAGATGAACAGTCAGTGGATCAATTGCCCACTTGTTTTCCTGACAATTGTAACTCACCTCAAAATGACTGTATTGAGGTGGAAGTCAAGCCAGCACATGATGTTGTACCAGATAGTCATCTGGTAACTCAACTTTAAGTGCCTTCAGCTTCTCAGCTAGGTTAACGATCTCCTGGACATACTCCCGTATGTCGTTATCTCCTCTGTACTTTATGGTCAAAAATTTGCGAATAGTATCGCTAATTTCGGCCTTCTCTATATGGGTATAGCGACGAGCCAAGATCTCTAGGATCTTGCTGGCACTAACTTCTTTTCCAATGTGCTCTGCATGGACAGTGGGACGACACTCAGTATGACCAACTGACAAGCTCTATTGGATTGTTGCCAGTCCTCGAAAGCCTGGAGTTCCTTATCAGAACTTTCGAGGTCTGGTTCCTCAGGGCAATCCTTATAGAGCACCAGATCCTTATTCATACAGCACGGTGCTGTCTCTACCTGTTGATACCCGAATTTTGACGCCATTTTAATTAATTTCCCCAATTCTGTCATTTTAATTAATTAACTGTCATTTTTAATTAATTTACTATCCCTAGCATTTTTCAAGTAACATCGCATTTTTAGCGTCGTCGTTAGCATCGTTAGCGTTCAAAATCGCGTTTTTAATTTTCCGTTACGTATTTTCTTTATTATTATCATTAATATTTTTAGCCTTAAAAATCGCATTTTTAATTATCTGTCAGTCATTTGCTAGTTTTTTCTTCGTTTTAGGTCATCACACGAATTTTAGGATTTTTAGTATTTTATCACATTTTTAGCATTTTTATTATTTTATTATTATTTCTGTTCGAGCTTTTATTGGACCCGAGTAAGTTCGCTCGGACGACAGCTCGAATTTAGAATGTTTTCCATCAACTAGTTCCTACCTTTTTTTTCGATCACGCCGACCTACATCGTTTCGCGTAATTTTTGTCATAACGTCATTTATTTTTCGTCCGAACATTTCATGTTTCGGAACGAGAAAATAAACACGTTAAACGAAAAATTCTCATCATTCACTGTAGACGGTTAAACTCGCCGTATTTTTCTCTACGTGCTGGCACTTTCGGCTCGAAAATTCGGAACGTTCGTTCACGAAATTGGCTCGAGGCAATTTAAATAAGTTTAAAAGGGCATTTAATCACAACCGTTGATCTGGTCAACCAAGAAAAGTCAACCAGATCAACGGTTGACTAATTAACATCTATGGTGCGCATGCACCATGGACGTGAAGCGGCAGCGGAGCAGGCCACCGAGCAGCCTGCTCCCGTCGCTTCCTGTCACTTCCAGTCGTCCCTTCGACCACCGTAGCTGCCACCTCTCCTCCCCTAGCCCCGCCAGCTCACGGTCATGGCCTCCACTCGCGTCCCTCGCGTCTGGCAGCCACGCGACTTCGGCCTATAAATACCAAGCCCTCCTCAACGTTCAAACGGCACCAAAATATCAAGAGCAAGCTCTGCTCATTCTCCCTCATTGATTGATAGCTCATATCGAGCATCGATCGTCACAGTTCAAGCTTGGCAGTAAGCTTCTTCAAGCTTTTCTTGCTTTCATTTTCTTATGCATTTTTTTTTAATTCGTTTTGCTTCGTTTTGATAGAATAAATTGCTAGTTTTTATGCCATTAATTCTTGTGCATGATGTAGATTAAATACATGCTTTCAATTTGATCAATCGTTAGCTAGATCATGCGAATTAATTAGTTTTCGATAATTAACGATTTCGTCATTTTTTTGAAATTAAACTCGGCACGTTTTAAATTAAAATTCGGCATTCGTACGGTCGGGAAGCCGTCGAGGAGACGAGCATCTCGGTACAAAGGTTTTCCATTTCGGCCACGGATGGCCGGAGCTTGGCCGCCGGCAGTAGCGCCGACCACCAAGGAAGAAGACGCGTGAATAGTGCCATGAAGGCTTCTTCACGCGTCAAAGGTGATGGGTTTGGCCCATCACCCTTTCTTTTATTTTTCATGGGCCAGGAACTATTCCTGACCCATTTCCTTTGCATTTTTTTTAAATTGGGCCCAACCCATCTTCATTTTTCTGAGATCTCGGATCGTATTTCCGTAAAAATATTCGTATGTTTCGTATGATTATTTTTCGTATCATCAACTATTTAATTTTATGTACTTATCAACTGTTTAAATTATTCGCACTTTAATTTCGCAATTTTCTTTCTGCAATTTAAATTCAATTTACCGCCTACATGGTCGATCGCAAATATCAACTGTTTTATTTTCTGCAACATCACTTGTTTTAAATTTCTGCAATATCAAACTACTTAATTTCTGCAAATATCAACCTGTTTATTTTCTGCAGATATCAATTGTATAATTTTCTGCAAAAATCAACTTTTTAAATTTCTGCAAATCATCAACTATTAATTTTCTGCAAATCGTCAACTGCTTAATTTCTGCAAATATCAAGTCTTTAATTTTCCCCCAAATCATCACTTAATTTTTCATCAAATCATCATTTAAATTCTCACACGTATCAAACTATCATCATTTAATTTTCGCACCTTATCAAATCAACATTTAAATTTTCTGCACTTATCAAAGCATCATCTAAATTTTCGTATGCGCCAAATCATCATTTCTCGCATACATCAAATCAGCATTTAAAAATTTCCGCATGCATTAAATCAGCATTTAAATTCTCGTATGCATTAAATCATCATTTAATTTTCGCACTCAGCAAATCAGCATTTAAATTTTCTGCACTTGTCAAATCATCACTTAAATTTTCGTATGCGTCAAACCATCATTTCTCGCATACATTAAATCAGCATTTAAATTTTCATACGCGTCAAGTCATTTTTTGCACTCATAAATTGCTTATTTATTTTTCGAGTTATCACTAACACTCTCATCTTGTAGGTTTTAAATTCAAGCTTCGCTCGAAAGTACGCCTTTCGTTCCCTTTTATTTATTCAACGCTTTCCGTAAATATCAATCGTACGCATGATATATAGAATTGCTAGGATTTAAAATCAACCCACATGAACAACGTGTTTAAAGGCTTGCTTAAAAATGCCACGTTCATTTGATTTTAACTTTTCGCTTATATTGACTGCATGTACATGGGGACTTTCGATCCCACATCAGTTTATCATTTCAAAACCCCCTCATTTAATCTGTACTATGCTAAGCTATCCATGATAGAATGACGTAGCAATTAATTTAATCATGCATGGCCCGATGATGACATAGAGGGCGCTTATTCAGTCTTACAGAAAATTCAGTCCCATCACTACGGTCAGGAATAATCGATCGGTTCAACGATCAATTATTCCTGAACGGTCCCGATTGTGGAAAAGACTAAAGTGACGATTCCTCTAAGGGCCCCCTTTCAAAAACGCATTTTATCAAACACTTTTAAACACCTCTCTCATCAATCGGTAACCATTTTCGGATGTGACTCGGGTCCCTAACATCTTCCCGAGACCACAATACGACCCCGAACCTTTTGTCTGGGGTCCAGACCCATTTTTTGTGCCTTTAGTTTTTTATTTATTATATTTTTATGCCATGACGATTAAGGTTCCCTAGACCTAGCAACAAAATTAGGGTGGCGACTTCATTGCATGTTGCGAGGCGTCTGTTTACGCTGAGCATCGGAAGGTCTCAAGTTCGTTGCACACTCGCGAATTTTTTATTTTCGGGGGCGCGACAGTTTGGCGACTTCACTGGGGAACTTATAGGGTCGGAGCCGGTTTCATTTTTGAGAGGTGTTTTTTATTTGTCTATTTACCTGCTTTGATAAATTGCTGATCTGTTCATTTATTCGCTTTATCAATTGTCATATGCATTTCATAGTGCCCTACACCCCGGGGACAATTACCAAATTAGGAGGGTAGTAGTGACGCCCTAGGACACATGTCCTAGGTAGTGTTCACGAATCCCAACTCGGATGAACCCCTAAAGCTAGTCGAAAGGTTACACGATTTCGCAAGGAATCGGGACACTGGACGACACTTTAGGGACCTTTTTCATGGTATCATCTGGGAACCATTCAAGCCAGTTAGAAAAGTCAGAATTAGAGCCCCAGCACGTGCATCATAATTATATTTGCTTTGTCGTGGCTCTATTTGTCTTGTTGCCATGATTTTCATGTTTCGTAAATTTTCTGTTGCACGAACTGTAAATCTTACACATGTAGGTTGCTTTACATTTAAAATTTTATTTTTGTCCCACAGGACCCATTCTTGCTCAGTCGCTATGTCAGCACCTACGTTACTTTCACTTGATTTTTCGGGGGACGAAGCTTCGACGATCAGGCTGCCCGAGGAGATCTGTTAGAACAGGGATTCACCCCTGACATCACCACTAAGATCAAAGTAGAAGTCATAGACTTCGACTTAACTAGGATTCGGAAGTTGAGAGATGAGCTGATTGAAGACGAGGAGACACAGTTTGAGGGTAGTTATGGAAAGCTACTAACCTTGGTTGACGTAAAGACTGATTGGGGTTGCATCCGGGCAGCCCTAAAATTTTGGGATCCCTATTATCGGTGCTTCTCTTTCGACAAAGGAGTGGACTTGACTCCCACACTAGAGGAGTACTCAGCTCTGATGTACCTCACATCTCCTATATCGGCCATATACCAGAATGTTCGACTCGACTCCTCGAGTGTCAAAATAAGACTCGATAAATTGCTAGGAATCACAACTCGTGTCAGAGAGGGTGACTACTTCTGGTGTTGGTCGGATATCGAGGCACGATTTCAATTGTCCAACGGAAAAAACACTTAAGGATTCTGGCTTTCTCCATCGTAGGATTTGTCCTCTTTCTGAAAATGAGGAACGCCATCGACTTTGCAGCAGCCAATATCTTTTATGAGATGGAAGCAAATGCCATCAACCCTACAACCGCCATCTTGGCCGAAACCTTTCGCTCTTTGGACTCTTGTCAAAGAAAAGGGAAAGGGAGACTTACCTGTTGCACCCAGTTGCTGATAGTATGGTTGGTCAGCCACTTCAAACAGACTCCTGATCAGTCCATTTTCTTTGAAAGCTACATAAGATCATGCCCTTTACTCAGGGTTATCAACGCAATGACCACGGATAAATGGGAGATGGAGAATAAGGATGTCTGGATCGACCGATTCATAAATCTCTCAGAAGAAGACTTCAGTTGGCACGCCAAGTGGCTGCAGACCTCCGATCCCATCGTCTGCTGCACACCCCTACCTTGGGTTCCTTTGATCGGAGCATGGGGGTGCGCTCACTATTGCCCCGCCCTCGTCCTCAGATAGTTTTGCATCACGCAAATCATTCCAGTAATATTCGGTATGACGAGATCAAACCTGCCACACACCGGAGAAAATCAGAACATTCAGATGTACGCCCAAGACTGGGCCAACCCTTTTTGTCTCAAAGGACGCGTTGCCCCTGCGGCAACGATACCACAATATCCACAGTGGAGGTTAAGGTGAGTCAACGGCAATGTCTTACCTCGCCTAGAAAATCAGAAACCGATGGAAGAGGAAGGGGAATCTCAAGGGAGTGAAGGAATGGATGCCATGGCTTATGCCCAAGTGGTAGGACAGATGCAAGCAGCGCAGGAAGAACAAGATCTGATGATAGAGGAAAGATATATCGCCGAAGCCCATCAATGTGGCTTGGAGGTCTAGATGAATGAGTTAGAAAGGCGTAGTAAGGACTTTCTCCGCATACAAGCAGTAAAACAGAAAGTGGCCCTCAGGGACTTCAAGGAACGCTTGAGCAGCGAAACCCGCAAGAAAGAAGCGTCCAGTGCCATAATCGAAGACAGGGATTCGATGATAAGGGTCTTGACTACTCACGCAGACTTGGGGGATAGGAAGAGCCAGGCACTGCAAAGCCGAATTACCGCTTTAGAGGCCGAGGTAGAAATGCAGAAAGGGGAGATGGCCTCGATGGAATACCTTTGGCAGGAACAAGAGAATTCTGACTTCCAGGGTTGATACCTTCATGGGAAGACTCGAATATTGGCAAACCTTTTCTTTTTCATGTAATTAGAATCCCTGATTTCATCTATCTTAGCCATTTTTGATGAATTTTAGGTAGTTGGCAAGTTTACCATATTTTTGTAAACACTTTCTAATAAAGTCGTACTCTTTCGGATATTTATTAAATCGCCTCAACTTTCCCTATCAAATATCCATCCAAAACAACTCGAAAGACCATCGCAAAAGGAAAGAGAAACTTCCTCCGAGATAAACACAATCGTTTCACCAAAAATCCAAAAAAAAATCATACCAAATATTCGAAACATCCGAGCATTGCTCGCTCATGGCCATGTCCTCTTAGCTTATCACAAGAACTCCAAGTTCATAGCATAGATCGTCGTCCCTCCCCTCGGTTGGGTTCACCAGGCATCAGGCCCTGCGTCGTTTAAAAGCATGGTATAAAAGAGATCTTCCTAGCATGGCGGCATTGGTTGCCCCTGCTGATTTGGGTTTCGCAGATAGTATCTCAGATTGCTTTGCATCGTTGGAATGAATAGAGGCTTCCTTCATATCTTGTCGATAACTGGGATATCTTGCCTCTCCGACAACCCTGAAAATATCAAGTGAAAGTATAGCCGGAAAAGCGAATGAGCAACGTGGAGGCCTCGGGATTGCACATCACCTGCGTATCCTCACTTGTACTTACTCTTTCCTGTGTTTTTTCCTTTTTCCAGGTTCACGATAGCTCCTCGAAAGCAAGCTACTTTGCATGGGCTCCCCGTAACTAGACTTCAAAAGCGAAAAATGACTGAACAGGCTAAGACCGATAAAGCGCTAACAGCCAGAATCGCAGAGTTAGAGGAACAAGTTAGGATCACTACAGAAAGGGCCGCCAGAGCCGAAAAGGAGAGAGATGAAGCTACCACCAAACTCCCACCGGGTTTTTATCCCACTCAAGCAGAAGGACCTCCCTCTTCGCTCGCCGTCGCAGGACCTTCGATACCTCCGCCACTTTCTGGCCCCGAGGGTCAGTGGAGATGGATTAGTCCCTTCACTGTACCCACCGCCGCGAATCCTATGGTTAATACGGGCGAAGAGATTGCCATGTCACTTCAAGGCCTTTCAACTAACCCTGTTGTGGACTCCGGCAAGAGCTAGGCCCACCTAGCGACCTTGTATCTCCCTCCCCTTCTTCCGAGCACAGTTCCCGGACCTGTGGGAATTCAGCCTCCTGTTTTCAATCCAGCACAACCTCAGTTCTTGTCAGAACCTCTACTGCCCTTCGGTCCTAACCCCATTATGGCCGAGAAACCAAAAAGTGACAGGCTGAATCTGCTCGAAGAAAGACTCCGAGCGATCGAAGGGGCTGATCCCTTTGACCCTACCGGCCCTGTCAATATGTGTATGGTCCCCGGGATCGTTATACCACCAAAGTAAAAGATTCATTACTTCGAAAAGTATACTGGGGTAGAGTGCCCAAAGACCCACCTCAGAGCATACTGCAATAGGATGGCAGAGATGATCCACAACTAGCCATTGTTGATTCATCTATTCCGAGAAAGCTTGACCAAGCACGCCCTAACTTGGTATATGGGTCTAGACAGAGCTAGGATCAGGACATGGAGAGACCTGTCTGATGTCTTCTACAGGCAATATAAATTCAACATGGAGGTAGCTCCCGACAGCGTCGACCTGCAAAATCTGGAAAAGAAAATCGGGGAGTCCGTGAAGACCTATGCTCAGAGATGGAGAGAGTTGGCTTCTAGGATCTCTCCACCTTTAAAGCGACAAGGAACTCTTGTCGATTTTCTTGCACACCTTCAAAGCTCCCTACTACACCTACCTGATCTCGAACCCTTCAAACAGCTTCTCTGACATGGTCCTAATTGCCGAAAGAGTCGAGCAAAGGGATTAAGTCCGAACGAATCATACCTGCGGCACCAGAGTCTGCACCAAAGAAAGTGTCCATTGTGAAAAGGGATTTTGGATTCATCGCTCCCTAAGCTAATCAAGGGCAACCATTTCCACCACCTCCGCCTTATTTATCGCCACCGCCCTACCCTTTGCCATCACTATATCAACCCACCTTCTTTCCTTTTACCTCGCCACCCGTTACTAATATCGCGCCTCAAAATCCTACACATTTCCCGCCGCCTCCGACACAAACATTACAACCCCTGCAACCTAAGCCATATAACCCACCAAAGGACCCAAATAGCCAAAACACGTCAAACCATCGGTGGAACCGAGAGCCATTACCTCCATTTCCTCTCCCCGCGGGAGAAATCTACAAGCATCTTTTGGCAGCCGGACAGATCGTACTAGTTCCAGCTCAGCCTCAAATGCCCCCTTACCCGAAATGGTAAGATCTCAACGCAAGGTGCGAATATCACGCTGGAGCCCCGTGTCACACTCTGGAAAATTGCTTCGCATTCAAAGCAAAGCTCCATCACTTGATCAAAAGTGGATGGGTATCTTTTGAAGGGTTAGCAAAAGGACCCAACACATCCACCAACCCTCTCCCCAATCATTCCCAAGGAAAGGGAGGGGTGAGTGCCATCTCGGCAGGAGAAAGCAACGACCTTCTATCTTTGGCATCGAGCTGGCCACAAGAACAACTTTTCTTGGCCTTAGCTCGAGGAGGACATATGCCATACTCTGAGAGTAGTCCAAGCCACTGCATGTACTGCAAGGGAAGCGACGGTCATGAGATCCAGAGCTGCGAGTTGTTCGCAGAAAAGGTGAGACAACTCTCGAGTCTTGGAGTAATACAAACCCAGAAAGTGACCCACGGGGAAGCATCTATTAACGCCATCGAAGAAGGATTTCCTATCCCGCCCAACTCCAAAGGAACCCCACTCCAAATCATCCAAAAGAAAAGATCGACTTCGTCGGGTAAACGGTTCTCCGCGCGCCGCAACGAGGGCAACCGCGAGATTGACACTTTGGGCCAGCCTTCTGGGAAGTTCGACTGCCTTGTCAGGTATTCGGCACCACCCTCCCATTCCAGCACAATGCCATTACTATCCTCTTGGGAATCCTCAGACTCCGAATCATACCCTTCACCGACATGGTCACTTCCTCCGTTTCCTTTGAAGGAGATCTATGCAAGCCTCCTGGCAGACGGGCAGATTACACCATCCCCGCTCTCGCCTCAATCAACTCCGTACCCTAGCTGGTATGATCCAAGGGTTAGCTGCGAATATCACGCCGGAACCCGAGGACACTCCCTGGAAGACTGTTACGCCTTTAGAGAAAAGGTCAATCATCTAACCAAGCAAGGACGAATCTCTTTCGAAGGTTTAGCAAAGGGTCCTGATGTGACAACCTGTCCTCTGCCGCACCATAAACCTAGGGTGAACGGTATTCTTTCCGGAGAAATCGATGATTCTCACCCTTCAGTAAGGGAAACACCCAATGAAGAACTGTTCTTCGCATTAGCTAAAAATGTATACCTGCCATTCTCGGAGAATAATTAGGCCCAATGCCTATTCTGCCAAGGGGAAAGCAAGCACAACATCCAGGATTGCAGACTTTTTCGGTAAAAAGTCAAGCAACTCACAGCATTCGGGATCATTCAGACCAAAGGGGAAACCCAAGGAACAATCAACGCCATCGAGGACAATTCTCCAGCACCGTGTTCCTTCAAATATGTGGCCTAAATAGGGGATACGACCACGACCCCACGCAAAGTAGTGTTCACATTAGCTGTGAATACTCCTAGCCGAGACTTACACGCAGTCCCATTCGACTACGGATACACGGTGGTTACCACCCCTCCTGCAGTCACACCAACAGGACTCGCTATCGGCGAAGCCTCACATATCGGGGGCATGACCCACATCGGAAGATGTTATATCTCGAAGGAAGTAGAGAAGCAATGACAGGCCAAAGGGAAAAATCCTGTGATCCGCGAAGGGACGATAGAAGAGACGCAAGGTTTGAGCAAACCTGTAACCGAGGACGAGACAACTGAGTTCCTCAAAATCATGAAACAGAGTGAGTTCAGCATCATCGAACAGTTAAAGAAAACCCCGGCTCGCATTTCCATCATAGAGCTAATCCTCACTTCAGAGCCTCATCGCCAAGCTCTCTTAAAAGTCTTGAAGCAAGCCTTCGTGACTAAGGATATCACCACGGAAGGAGCGGAAAACCTCATCGGAAGGATTCAAGCCTTAAGCAATATTTCCTTCTCCAAAGGAGAGATCAACCCCTCAGGAAGAGATCACAACAAGGCCCTATACATCACGGTAGAATGTAAGGGACACGTCATAGCAAAGGCCCTAATCGACAACGGGTCCACACTGAATGTCATTCCCAGGCATGTCCTCGCACAACTGCCGGTCGACTTATCTCACATGAAACCTAGCGGAATGATGGCTAAGGCTTTCGACGACACCACTCGAGAGATCATCGGGAACTTTGAGTTGGATATGGTCATCGGGCCCCACACTTTCGCCTTGACATTTCATATCATAGAGATCCAACCCGCCTACAACATGCTCTTAGGACGGTCTTGGATCCATTCAGTAGGAGCCATCCCCTCTTCCTTGCATCAATGCCTCAAGTACGTCAAAGACAATGCCCTCGTCACGATAAAGGCAGAAGAAGCCTTGATCTTGGCCAAGCATACATCCGTGCCTTACATCGAAACTGCTGAAATCGTGGAGAGCTCTTTTCAAGCCTTCAAAATCATCAACGCGGATTGGATCGAGGGAGGATCCCCCGTCTTCGAAGCCTCAAAGTCTGAAATAACCAAAGCAACCACTAAGTGTATACCGAAGGGAATCTTCCAACTAGGAAAATGGCTCGGCGCCGAGTTACAAGGGTCAAAAGGTTGGGCATCTCCGAAGAGCTTCGGAGACTGTTTTGGGTTAGGGTACCAACCCAGCGAGGCCAATTTTGCCCGAATTGCCCAAGAAAAGAAAGAAAAGCAGCTGGCTAAGCTATTTAGAAGTCCCGCGCCATATGGCAAAATGCAAATCCCCCATATCAGAATCACGTTCCCCTTCGCGGTCGGCCCCATCAATGAAAGTCCGATCAGGGTATCAGACCTCCGTATCTGCACTCTAGGAGAAGAAGAATCGTCGCCTGGTTCAGTCATTTTCGTAAAGAAGTTAGGGGAGTCTGTATGCAACTGGACCATCACCATGCTTCCGGATGTCTCTCCGTAATTACTCCTTTTAGAAAAATATATCTTTGCACATTTTCTTACGAAAACATTTTTGTAGGAACTCACGTTCCCCTTCTGTTAAAAATCAATATATATGCAATTTTTATTTTACGCATCTCTTCTTTTCGCATTTTTAATTTCAGGATGAATGTTAGTTCGGATTGTCATGATAAAACCTATATCTTTACGGGCGAAGAAATCATCGTTACAACCGAAGACAAGGTCGAAATCTCCGACGAATTAGCCCGTTTACTGGAAAGTTCAGAAAAGGAAATAACCCCACTTCGAGAGGAATTGGACGAAGTAAATTTAGGAGCAAGCAATGAGAATCAGAAGCTAGTTAAGATCGGAACTACCCTGGACACCATTCAGAGAGAAAGGTTAATCTCCCTCCTCAAAAACTACTCCGACGTATTCGCATGGTCATACGTCGATATGCCAGGTCTTGATCCCAGGATAGTTGAGCATTGTATCCCGTTAAAGCATGAGTTTAAGCCTGTCAAACAAAAACTTCGAAGGATGCATCCAGACATTCTTTTGAAAATCAATGAAGAAGTCACCAAGCAACTAGACGCGGGTTTCTTGAAAGTTGTCGAGTACCCAGAATGGATCACCAATATAGTACCAGTGCCTAAGAAAGTTGCCGAGCCAGCCCTAAGGACGACTTCCCACTTCCCCACATCGACATCCTGGTGGATAGTGCTGCCCGAAATGACCTGTTCTCCTTCACGGATGGATTTTCGGGGTACAATCAGATCAAGATGGCACCCGAAGACAGTGAAAAGACGACCTTCATCACGCCCTGGGGAACCTTCTGCTACAAAGTAATGCCCTTCGGATTAAAGAACGCAGGAACCACTTACCAACGTGCTGTCGTCACCCTTTTTCATGACATGATGCATAAAGAGGTGGAAATATATGTCGACGACATGATAGACAAGTCTCGCGGCACGCAAGATCATGTAGACATCCTGAAGAAGGTGTTCGAAAGGTTGAGGCAATTTCAGCTACGGCTAAACCCAGCTAAGTATACCTTCGAAGTAACTTCCGGAAATTTGTTAGGATTCATCGTCAGCAACAAAGGCGTAGAAGTGGATCCTGATAAGATAAAAGCAATTCATGATCTACCCGCTCCCAGGACCGAAACAGAAGTATGAAGCTTCTTAGGACGCATCAACTACATCGCTCGCTTTATCAGTCAGTTAACACTTACTTGCGAGCTGATGTTCAAAATGCTAAGGAAGCACGAAAATGCAGAATGGGACGAAGACTGCCAGAAAGCCTTTGAGAAAATCAAGACATATCTGCAAAGCCCACCGGTACTAGTTCCCCCGACGCCAGGACATCCCTTGCTCATATACATGACGGTCACGGCTAGCGCCATGGGCTGCATTTTGGGACAGCACGACGAGTCAGGAAGGCGTGAACAAGCCATCTACTACCTCAGCAAAAAATTCAACGAGTGTGAAATGCGTTACTCCATGTTGGAACGAACTTGTTGCGCCCTAGCATGGTGCGCCCGAAGGCTCCGGCAGTACATGTTGTATTACACGACATGGCTTATCTCTCGAATGGATCCCCTAAAGTACATCTTCGAGAAGCCGTACCTATCAAGTCGTATTTGTAGATGGCAAGTCTTACTAGCTGAGCACGAGATCATATATGTAACACAGAAGGCGGTAAAGGAAAGCGCCCTCGCCGATCATTTGGCTGATCACGCCTCGGACGAATACGAATCGTTAAGCTTCGATTTCCCTAATGAGGACATCATATTTATTGATGACGAGATCGCAGAAGATCTCCGAGAAGATGATTGGTGGACCATGTTCTTCGATGGTGCGGTGAACCTATCAGGCAAGGGAGTAGGAGTCGTGGTCATAGCCCCAGATGGTCGTCAATTCCCCATAGCATGCAAGTTGAATTTCCCATGCACCAACAACATCACCGAGTATGAGGCATGCATCAGCGGTCTGACGGCAGCGATCGACCTAAAAGTAAAGAAGCTCAAAATCTTCGACGATTCAGCACTCGTCATCTACCAAGCCCAGAATCTGTGGCAGACACGGGATTCCAAGCTCATCCCTTATCAAAGGTTACTCACCCAACTCATGTGAGAATTCGAGGAAACCAAGTTCGACCGAGTCGATAGAGAAAAGAACCGCTTCGCAGACGCGTTAGCCACGTTGGCATCAATGTTCAAATTAGAGTGCGGAGTAATGCTTTGGCCATTGAGGGTGGAAGTAAAGGAAACTCCGGCATACTGTGTCGCCTTAGAAGAAGAACCCGATGGGAAGCCTTGGTTCCACGACTTAGTACAATTCATCAGAAACTGGGAGTATCCACCGGGGGCAAGCCGGGTTAGCAAAAAGACCCTCCAGGGCTTAGCACTAGACTTCTACCTCGACGGTGAAATTCTATATAAAAGGAGAGTTGATGGGGCTTTGCTTCGTTGCGTCACCATGGCCGAGGCAAAGAGAATTATAATGGAGATCCACGAAGGGGTTTGTTCCACACACGCAAGTGGGCACATGATGGCAAGACAGATAATGAGGCAAGGTTATTTTTGGCTCGCCATCGAACGAGATTGCATCTACTATTTCCGGAAGTGCCAGAAATGTCAAATTTATGCGGACCACCTTGGTTTGTTCCACACACGCAAGTGGGCACATGTCCCTCCAACCCCTCTCTTCAGCATGACATCGCCTTGGCCTTTTGCGATGTGGGGAATTGACATCATCGGCCAAATCCATCCAATAGCCTCTAATGGCCATTGCTTCATCCTCGTAGCAATCGACTATTTCACCAAGTGGGTAGAAGCCGCCTCTTACTCCAACATCACTCCGAAGATGACCATGAGATTCATCGAGAGGAACATCATTTGCCGTCATGGGGTCCCAGAAAGATGATCGACGGTCTTTGCCAACATTGGAAGGTGAAACACCGAATCTCATCCCCATATCGTCCAAAAATGAATGGCGCAGTCGAAGCAGCAAACAAAAACCTGAAGAGAATCATCCAAAAAATGGTGATCACTCACAAAGATTGGCATGACATGCTTCCCTTCGCACTGCATGCTTACCGGATAGCAACTCGTACGTCCACAGGGGCAACTCCCTACTCGTTAGTTTACGGCATGGAAGCCGTAATTCCTCTTGAGGTAGAAATCCCTTCTCTCAGAATCCTGGCAGAATCAGAACTGGAAGAATCAGATTGGGCAAGAGTGAGGTACGAGCAGTTAAACCCCCTTCCCGAAAAGTGCTTGGCCGCTATCTGTCATGCACAATTATATCAGCAAAGAATGGCCAACGCTTATAACAAGAAAGTGCGACCTCGCGAGTTCAAGACAGGGGATTTAGTGCTGAAGAAGATTCCCCCTCATCAGGAGGCTAGTCAAGGAAAGTGGGCCCTAAGGTAAGAGGGCTCATATCTAGTTAAAAGTGCATTCTCGGGGGGCGTCATAATGCTAACCAACATGGACGGAGATGATCTACCAAGACCGGTAAATGTCGATACTGTCAAGATATATTTCGCCTAAAGTGTCGCTAACCATGCATCTGGCCGAGCCAAAGACATAGGGTTTTATCATGACAATATCGCTCGAATGTTTATCCTGAAATTAATAAAATGAGTTTTTTTAGGAGATGCTTTTTGTTTTAAAACTTTTTGTTCCCTTTTTCTTAAATTCGTGAGATGACAAAAGGAAGCATGGCTTCGTTGGCTCCTAAGGAGTAGTTCGAGACATAAGGCACGACACTTAGACTAACGCCACTAATCAATCTCAAAGTTTTGTAGGGACGTAATGTCTCGCACCTCATCTCGTCATCGCGATAGGACCAGGGAGTTCCCCCCCCCCTCGTAGCAGCTCCTGAATTGCCACAGCAGGCCGCCTTCAAGAGCGAATCAGGAAAGATTTTAAAAATCCGCCACCATCTAAATTAAAAATTCTCTTTCCTCACAGTACTACCAGCACGGCCGCAACCGGTCTCAAAGGTCCGGATGCATCAAAAGGGGACCACGGATGGCTGGAGCTTGGCCGCCGGCAGTAGCGCCGACCACCAAGGAAGAAGACGCGTGAATAGTGCCATGAAGGCTTCTTCACGCGTCAAAGGTGATGGGCTTGGCCCATCACCCTTTCTTTTATTTTTCATGGGCCAGGAACTATTCCTGGCCCATTTCCTTTGCATTTTTTTAAATTGGGCCCAACCCATCTTCATTTTTCTGAGATCTCGGATCGTATTTCCGTAAAAATATTCGTATGTTTCGTATGATTATTTTTCGTATCATCAAATGTTTAATTTTCTGTACTTATCAACTGTTTAAATTATTCACACTTTAATTTCACAATTTTCTTTCGGCAATTTAAATTCAATTTACCGCCTACATGGTCGGTCGCAAATATCAACTATTTTATTTTCTACAACATCACTTGTTTTAAATTTCTGCAATATCAAACTGCAGAAAATTATTTTCTGCAACATCACTTGTTTTAAATTTCTACAATATCAAACTGTTTAAATTTCTGCAAATCATCAACTGTTAATTTTCTGCAATATCACTTGTTTAATTTTCTGCAAATCGTCAACTGCTTAATTTCAGCAAATATCAAGTCTTTAATTTTTCATCAAATCATCACTTAATTTTTCATCAAATCATCATTTAAATTCTCGCACGTATCAAGTTCTCATCATTTAATTTTCGCACCTTATCAAATCAGCATTTAAATTTTCTGCACTTATCAAAGCATCATCTAAATTTTCGTATGCGCCAAATCATCATTTCTCGCATACATCAAATCAGCATTTAAAAATTTCCGCATGCATTAAATCAGCATTTAAATTCTCGTATGCTGATGCGTGCTTGTCGAGGGCACGATCAAACAAATAATAAAGACCTACTATCAAGTGCATAATAAATTGTGCATAGTGGTAACAGGGTCGATCCACGGAGACTAGGGCAAGACTCTAACTTTCATGCATGACAAAGACAAACAGACCAAGACAGCAACAAAAAGGGGGGAGGTTGGTTGGCTAACAAATTAACCAAGAGAGAAGGGAGCTAACAAGTTAACTAATAGAACAGTAATCTAGGGCACGAAAAGTAAAAAGCACTAAAAGTAAGAATTAAGGGCAAGACATATAAACAGAATGATAAATGAAGACATGAAAGCAGATAAGAAAGATTCCTAGCAAAGGTTTTTCTTGGGCTGCGTCGAGGGCATGAAAATATCTATGACCTCGAGGGCTAGATAATCATCGGCTCAAGGATATTCTATTCTATGCCATAGACATGCTATAGGGACCATGTTTCTACGTAGGCCCCCTACTTTCCTTCTTTAGAGAAGGTACCCCCCGTTTCCACATATGAGGTACCCTAGATACCTCGCCATCCTCCCAGCCACCTCTCTTGTCATCAAAAGGCAGCCTTGACACTTGGATCTGTCACGGGCACGAAGTACTACCTCTCTTGTCATCAAAAGGCAGCCTTGGCACTTCGACCTGTCACGGGCACGAAGTAGGGAGGCTAAATTCGAAGAACCTATGAAGACCAGAAAAGACATGTCGAGGGCAAGATGCCTCTCAGTTGTCAGGCTCGCGACACTGCCCTCATTAATTACTTGCCCTAGATGGACGAGATCACACTATAGCAACTACTCCACCTAGGTGTCTACTCTACCCTGTAGCTTCCCGACCCATTTTCACTACAAGGATGACTATAATCTAGAGGGATAGACCAGTAGGTAATTAAGCTTCCAATAAACCCCAAAAGAATTGAATCGAAAAGAAAAATCAGTAGGTAATTAAGCTTCCAATAGTCCTAGACGAATTGAAATCGACAAGCAACCAAATACAACATTAAGAATATATTAAACACATTTAGGCCTCTTAACTACCCATTGCAACCTTCAAATAACCTTTGCTAAGAACAAGACAAATCAACTACTCATGTTGGAAAATACACAAATCTAGATCTAGAAAGCAAAACAAGTAAAGAAGAGATAAAGAAGAAAACTAGTAAATATTACCGGCCAGAGCAAAGCTCCGGTTTATGTACAAGGCTGCTGGAAATGTTCTGGTCCGCCTCCTCCAAAAGGAGGAGGGGAGAAAACTGAAGAGAAGCACACAAAAAGATTTTCTATCAATATGTGGTAGGTGTTCTCCTCTAAACCCTAAAAACTAGTCTTATATACGCCCTCATGCCCATAAGAAGACAAAAACCAGCTAAGGTATTACAAAAAGACAAAATCCAGTTAAGGGGTTCGGAAACACGAAATAAATATCTTAAGTCCGAAAGGGGATATTCTGGGAATATTCTGGAAGCGCACGATTTCGAGGGCAAGAAGACAGATCAACCTCCAGGGCACGACGACTAAAGAGAATATTCTTGGGGATCTGCGCGAAATCTTCTGGAAGACATCAAAGGTGACACGTGGGAGCACGACAACGAGGACACATGGAAAAAATGCCTTTGGTCTTTCCAGGGCTTGCCGATGGAAACCATTGCAAGGCCTCGATGGCAAAGTTGGTGTCGTGGGCTCGACAACATATGCTCTTCTAGACCTCGATCTTCAAAACTCCAGAAATCCTCCCAAAAAGGCTCGTTTTCGCTCTTTTCTCCCTTTAGGCACTGATCTGCAAAAAGATGGGAAAAAGGGCAAATCAGAAGTATCTTGCCCTCAAAAAGGCCGGAAATAAGATAGAAAAACCTACAATAAAGACATGCTATCATATGCTGATCGTCAGTCAAATAGAGATTTATAGTGCCTGAAAACGTGTGTGCACAAGAGATATAGTGTACAGTGGTAGTCAGGGTCGAACAAAGGGATTGTGAGAGACTGATCTAAGGTCTTGAATGAATTCGGGGGAGAAAAGGCACAAAAAGTAACAATCAGGGGGGGTTTTACTTGAGCAAATGAGTTGGTCAAGAGAGATTTGGAGCTAACAAGTTTATCTAAGAAAGTAAGGTTCGGGGTCCCGAATGTCACGCCCGGGGTCCCGAATGGTAAAACAGAACCAAGCAGTAAATCAGGTCAAGAACAATAAAATAGAAGATAATAACCACAAATAATCAGATGGAGAAGGATTCTTAGCAAAGGCATTCTTGGGTTGCATTCGGGGGCTCGATCGTCATCAACACTGAAATATTCCATTCGAGACATCATAGAAATGACATAGGGACCAGATTTCTCGGATATCCCCTACTTTTCTCTTAAGAGAAACTACCCCCCGTTTCCACATATGAGGTAGTCTTGACAGTTCGCCATCCCTCCAGGCACGAATGCGGGAGGGTCATACTCAAACTGCCCATGAAGCTAAGAAAAGACAGATCTAGAGCTAAAAGTCCCTCAGCTTGTCAGGCTCGTGACCTCGCTCTAATCAATCACACACCCTATCTATTCGAGACCACTTTGACACAGTCAAGACTAAAAAGATGCCTACTTGGTTCATGCAATTTTCCTTCCGTATTCACCACACGAATGGCAGCATTCACATAAGATAATTATCAATTGATCAAGCCTCAAATTATATCATGCAAAGATGTAATTAAAATGATGGATAATTGAATATGGCATCAAGAATGTATTAAGCACATGAAGGCCTCGAATCTGCCCTTGCAACCCTTGAATCACCCTTGCTAAGAACTAATGATTTAGCTACTCATACTTGAAGATGAACAAATAATAATTGAAGAAAGCATAATAGATAAGTAAATAGATTAAGGGAAGAAAACTTTGTTACTAAATTCCGTTTGAAGCCCGGCGGCAAATTTGGAGATGAGCTAACAAGAACTAGAGAGAGAAACTAGAGAGAAGTCTAAGAAAACTAAAACTAAATAAATTATCCTAAGTAATAAGAGATGTAAGAGATGTCCTAAACTACTCTTAGATGCCCTTTATATACTAGAGCTCTAAGCACAAAATATCTACAGCCTAAAACTAGGGACAAAATGCATTAATTGAAAGCCTATAAAGATGGATCCATGTTCCTTAAAGCACAAAACTGAAAAAGCATAAAGCTGTCTGATTTTTCCAGCTTTGGGCAGGTCTGGATTGGGCTCAAGGGCTGACTTGGTCAGGGCGGTAGGTATTTGGTGGTCAGTGCAGACTGCAGGAACAGTGTTAGAGGAGGCACATGGAAGCTCTGGCGAGGTGACACGTGGAAATGTCATTCTTCGCCCTTCGGGGTCCCGAATGGGGAATCCGATTCGGGACCTTGAACGCTGCTTTGGACTCGGGACCTCGACTCTGGGTCTTGAAGCTCAAAACTGCACAAAATGCCCCAAAAATGCATCTTTTCGCATAAACTCCCATTTTAGGCCTAAATCTGCAAAAGTAATGAAAACAAGGGTAAATTAGCAGAATCATGCCTTAAATGGGTGAGAAAATGGGGAGAAAATCGTGCATAAAAACATGCTATCAAATAATCCCCACACTGCCCAATGCTCGCCCTCGAGCATTCGCAAAATTTTAAAACAGCCCCAAAACAGAACAGACACACCAAACCATAGCACAGAGAATAAGTATGCTTGTCAGGATTCGGGACTCCGAATGAAAACAGACCCCGCCTAGATACACCTACATCAAATCAGAAGGATAACGACCCTTGAGAAGAGACTTTTCCATATCAGCCTATCAACCAGTAGTCCTTACATGGATCGGTGTTCGCACTCACGTTCATGAACAAGGCTAGGTGTTTTACACTCAAGTATGCAAAAACACAGCACAAAATCAAGTTTGCATATCAATCCGAGTACATTAGACGCACGCATAGGCAATCTAGCAATCAAAAGACTTCGCATCGGTGGCAAGAAGGGGAAGCAAAGAAAATAAATGATAAGAGAAAATAATGAGAAGAAAAAGTGGAGAAGAAGGAGAGTAAGGAGGTGAACTGAGAAGGTGGTGAAACCAACTCAAACCTGGAACGCTCCCTTGGCAGAAGGAATCGAGATGGTGAGGCAATTTTGCTGAGGGCGAAAGCTAGACTAGGCTTTTCTTCTTCGAGGGGGATCCTTGCCTTCTTCATTCGGGACCTAGGCTCGGGACCTTGAATGGATACTGGCTGTTGATTTTCCTCTTCTTGGCTTTCAAGGTTTGGTCTTGCTCTCTTCTCTCTCTTTTATTTATATTTCTGACACCATTTTTTTTTTTTTTTTTAGAGAGAGAGAGGAAGAGAGCTAGAATGCTTGAGGAATGAGACCTTTTCTTCGGGGGCAAGATATTCGGATTTCACTTCCCCATACTTGTGTTTTTCTGTGGATGGGAAGTGATTTTTCATTCTGGTCTGCCCTTGAATTCAGCTTTAAGGTCTTGAATTTGCGCCAGTATTCAGGGTCTTGAATTTTTGCGGGATCCCCACACTTTGTCTTTGCTGCTTTGTTTGTCTAGTATAGCCCTTGATAGTGCTCCCAACAACATCGCTCACCTGCCAAGAGAAAGATCAAAGAAAATTCAAGTGGTTAGAGTTGGAGAGGTTAAGAAGGGATTCGGGGCCAGGAAGGAAAAACAGAACATAGAAAATTGAGAGGGAACAATTTGATGCGAAGACTTAATCTTTTTGGTGCTTTCCTATGTCTAAATGTGTCTATACCCATGGATATCATGCAAGCCCAGCCAGTACTTAGTCATGCATTTATCACTCAAATAATAAATGAAGGCTCAAATGCTCACAAGGTGCTGATTCTTGACTACTGGTGTCTAGGTCTTGAAGCGGATATAAGGCATAACAGGCAAAGAATGAATCATTCGGGACCTTGAATACAGACAACATTTTTTATTCTACGTGCAAAAGTCGGGTGTGTGTCCATTGCTGGGGTGTTTTCAAAACTAGGCAGTAGGCTAGAATCTGAAAAACTAGAGAATAATTCATGCATAAACTTAGGAAAAATAAACTAGGAGATAAATATAGCATGCATAATAAATAGTAGTAGTTCAAACTCCTCCCCACACTTAGGCAGCGCATTGTCCTCAATGCGGGAAGGAGACAAAAAGATAGCAGTTTTGATACTAAAGCAGGAATGTAAATTGTTCAACATAAATAATCAGCCCACGCAGGGGCAAAGGGGTATGAAATTGTTCTGGCTCAAGAGGTAGGGGGGTCGAATTGTTCGATGGCAATGGTGAGGGCTCAGATTGCTTGTAGAATGGCGCGATTGGAGTCCCTGATGTCAGTGAGTAAGCTGAGGACAGTGTTGTCGTTCGGTAGTTGCTCGGGACCTGGGGCATGATCTTCGGGGGCAGTTGGCGCGGCTGTGTTGGCAGAAGGTGGCTCGGGAGCAGTAGACTTGCCTCGGGGCTTGGAAAGATCCGGGTACTCGAACTTGCCTTCAATCTTCCCTTTGTTGTCTGCATGAAAACTCAAGATACCGTTAATAACACAAAGGAATCCCATCGTGTCCAAGGTCTTGTGACCAAGGAGCTTGAAGGAACTCGGGTGTTTGTATAGGTTCAGTTCCTGGAGCTTCCATGTGTACAATTGCGAGGCCAAGCTGGTGACGAGGGACCCAAGAACCGGAGAGCGACCCTGGGGGGGCATTTGCAACGTTGTGAGCAGAGGTGGCGATCCAATATCCAAGGTTGCCCCACTTCTTGTGGTACATGGCCCATAGGAAAAATAGCTCGGATTGAGCAAGCTGTCCTGAGGTCCCGAATTTACCCGCGAGGGCAATGGAAAGGAAGTGTTGCAGAATCCGGAGTGCAGGGTCTCGAATGCCATGAGCCTTTGTGTTTCGGGAGTCGAATTTGGCCTTGGGATGTCCAGTGAGTTCCCGCAGGGCTTGGTGGTTGTTGAAGTCAGCTGGTACAGTGGTCAAGGCGTTCTGATAGTCGTCCCCTTGAATATCTTCACGATTGACAAAGCCGAGGTAGACATTAAAGTCATTGAGGGACATAGGGTGCCACTTGCTAGACAGCCTGAAATTGACGCATCCCCGAGCAGAAAGATCGGGACTCAGCCCACCCTTGGGCTTGAACAGATTGGCCTTGTACCAAAAACTTGCAAAGAACTAAGGCTGAGCTCTAGATATGTAGGCTGATCCATGAAAAACAAGCTCTCCCAACCTATGCCACTAACCAACTCCCGAATCCGGGACCCAATACCCATCTTATCATAGAAATCCATATCTAATTTAGCACATGGGGCCACCCCCTTGTTGTTCAACAAATTGACCTTATCCAAAGACGGTTTATCATTGAAAATGAACAATTCATTAAAAGTATCAAGGTCAGCCGTTACCAGTTAACTGGGTCTGGATCCCGAAGCGGGTGATGGGGTCTTGAGGTTGTCGTCCTCCTCTGTAGTGCGCTGGGATTTGCGGGAGGTCAATCTCACCCTCCTCTTCGTTGGTGGCTGCTGCTGCCGTGTCCTCCCGAACATCCTCGGGACCTTGAGCGGTATGCTCAGGGTCTTGAGCGTCTTGCTCGTCAGGCTGCTCCGGTTGCTCTACCTCTTCTTCCCCGTCTTCTCCCCTGTCTTCTTCATCAGCCGCCCGCTGGTCGTCGGAGTCCCAAGGGAATTGCTCCTCGTTCTCCTTCTCGACCCTCCTGGCCTCCCGGAGGCTGGAGCTGGTCTGTGCCCCGTCTTCCTCCTCGGTGTCAGAAGGAATGACGTAGCCTATGGGTTTTACATCGAGGGGAACGGAGTTGACGGGGCTGCCAGGAGAGGTCGGCGTTGGCTTTTTCGGCTTGCTGCCGGCGGTCGTGGTCGGAGGAACGCGGTGCACCTTGCCGGATCTGGTCATTTTTGGGAGGGCGGTGGTGAAGGTTATCTTGTCGAGGTCGATTGTGTCTTCAGAAGAGGCTGATCCGAGTGGTTCAATGGCAGTAGGTGACTGACCGGTGGTGTTTTTCGGCTGGGGTTTGATAACTATCGATACCACAGAAGCGACATCTCCACTACCTCGCTGGGTGACCCGGACAGCCTACTGTACCCTCCGAGGGAGGCGGGACCTTGTTCTTACCGCCCCTAGCCTAGCGGCCAGCCCTGGGATGGTCGACATCAGCGGGGGGGCTCTCATGTGACATCTGCACGGCGGCATCCCATCCCAGGTCACCCATGACGTCACTCCGCATGACGTCATCCCGCGTGACGTCACTCCATGACACTCCAGTGACATATATCACCCCAGCAGCATCCACCAGGGACTGTTCCTGCCCCCTGTCGGTACACTCCTTCCTTTGTCTATAAATACCCCCACCTTTTCAGACAATAGGGTAAGCCTAAGAGAGCGTGCTGAACCCCTTCCATTTTGACTACTCACACTGACTTTGGCATCGGAGTGTTTATGCCGGAGACCCCCTCCGGCGCTTTGCAGGTGACGAAGACCCCAGCACAGTGTTCCCGACCAGCCCAGACCAAGCCGATCCTTCTCAGTACCCCCCGAACTCTTATCAAATGGTGCTTTCATTGAGAGCTTTGGTTGATTAAGTGAGTTTTCCTTAGTAACCAAGCTCTGTTCTTTCTGCGAGTCAAAGGATCATGGCTTCAGATTCAGAATCCACGCCCCCTCATACTCGTGGGGTTCACGCGCGTAGGGAACTCTTTTCCACGCCTTCGTCAAGTACATATGTCACATCACGTGAAACATCCTCTGCGCAGACAGACTTTCTTTTTGGGCTGACAGCTGGCACCTCGTTTTCTCAAATGGGCACCCCGCTTTCTCACACGGGTAGCCCGTTTCCGCAAATGGGTTCCCTTATTTCCTCAATGGGTGCCCCGTTTTCTCACACGGGCGGATCCAGTCACTCCGTCCCTCCGCTTGTAAGTTCTAGGATGGATGGCCCTACTACTCCCTCCGTAAGCTCGATGTTAGCTCTTCGTGCCCACTTGGACTATTTAATTGGGATGACCGCAGGCTCCACTTCTAGTTTAGCGACATCAGGTGTGTCTCCTCGAGTTATTTTCACTCCGTCTATTGTCACTGATCGACCAGTATCACCTCGTAGCCAGGAGAGCGTCCCTCTGACCTCACCTGTGATAAGTATGCCCTTCAGCTTTGCGCAATTGGCAGACGGACAGGAGGAGCATTACATACCGCGGATACCGAGGATTCCTGTCTCCTAAGTGGGGCGACTGATAGATGAATACAGAGAGCGTTGGGATGGTAGGAGAGAGGGAGCCGGTAGGGAGGTATCTATGGAGCGGAGTGAGAGATCGGGCAGTAGGAGGTGACGATCCCGTTCGCCTAGGAGTCGTGGCCGGTCTCCCAGGCAGCATCGTACCCCGGAGCCTCGAGGGCACAGGCGACACTTGGACATGTCTCCTCCTTGTCATGATCGTGAGATCTTGGACGACACCGCTGGTCATCCTTTCACCCACCATGTAAGGCACCACAGGGTCAGCCGACATGTTAAGCTCCCCACGGAATCATACGATGACACCAAAGACCCCATCTCGCATCGTAATAAGGTGAAGGACTTCGTCCAGTTTCAGACGCACAGCGACGCGGCGTTGTGCCAGATATTCATTATGACATTGTCAGGAGTGGCTCGCCTCTGGTTTGAAGGGCTTCCCGCTCGATCAATTGACAATTTCCAGCAACTAGAGGCCAAGTTTAAGAGCCGCTTCAGCACAGCTATCCCTATTCAGAAATCCGCGGCAGCCTTGTTTGATATATGAAGGCAGCCAGAGGAGTCTTTGAATAGTTATCTGGGTCGCTTTGATATGGAAATGTCATTGACCCCTGGTATCACTATTGATTTTGCTATAGAAGCTTTGAAGCGGAATTGTGGATATGGGAAGCTGAGGGATACATTGATGGTGGACCCCCCAATGACCTTAGATGCGTTAAGATTGAAGGCCCACAATTATGCGAGAATGGAAGAAGAGGAGTATAGAAACAGGACGCGGGATACGCCCCAGAGCGCCTCTCCTGCTCCTGCGGCTCAAGCCAGTATGGCCCACGATACCCGTCCGGGTGACGAATACACCCAGCGGAAAGATTACATTCCTAAGGCGTCGGGTCGCCAGAAGGGTAATTTCTCTAGAGGAAGGGGCGACGGTATGAACGTTCAGCGACAGGCGGATCCCCCTAAGGGTCGAACGTACGATCCCGACCTTCCTCCCCTTACGCTCCCACGAGCGGAAATCTTAGCCATTATTCAGCAGCGGAACCTGCCGATCCGCTACCCCGCCCCCGTGAAGCCAGGGGTGGTCATGGGAGGAAGGGAAAACGCCTTTTGTAAATTCCATAAGGTCAAGGGACATTCTACGGAGGCATGCAGGGAATTAAAGTTGGCAATAAAGTGACTGTTGGAAGAAGGCTACCTTGGAGAATTCGCCACTCGAATAAGAGAAGAAACCAGGAGCGACCCCCCGCGCGGAGCATTAGGTGACCATCCATTGCCTCCTCCCCTTGGGAGCAGCGGGACTTCTGGCGCAAGGGGGAAAGAGTTGCTAATGATGCATGATGAGGATATCCCCATCATCAACATTATTGCTGGTGGCGCGTCATTCCTGGATGAGATTACCCCAACAACGCTCTTGACAGGAGAGAAGCGAAAATGGGAAGGCCAGCCGGTAAAAAAAGGAGCGATTGATGCGCTTGACAGGATGGTAATATCTTTCTCAGAAGAGGATGAGAAGGGTGTCGTCTTCCCTCATAATGATGCCTTAGTAGTCACACCGGTTATTGGGAGTCATGGGGTGCGAAGGACCCTCATTGATAACGGCAGTGCGGTAAATCTATTCTCGTTGGAAGCATACAATCTCATGAAATGCCCTGCCGCCGAGCTGGCGCCCTGCAAGAAACTAATTATTGGAGTGGACGGCATCCCTATACCTGTAATTGGAATCACAGCGCTGCCTGTGTATTTCAGAGAAGACATGTCGAAACGATCAGAAGAATTGATGTTCTTGGTTGTGGATCTCATCCTACCGTATAATGCCATTCTAGGGCAGCCATTCCTCAATCATTTTGGGGCGGCGGTATCTCAGAAACATCTCAGGATGAAATACCCCTCTTGGGAAGGGGTAGTATCGATCAAGGGCGATCAAAAGCTAGCCGTCGAATGTTATTCACTCATGATTCAAAAAAGCTGTGATCAGTATGTGTGTGTAGCAGCGGATCCCTATGAGCAAAGGGATGAAAGGCGAACCCAGCTAGTAGATGCGATGGTGTCCATCCCCGTCCAAGGCAATGATAAGGCGAGCTTCCAGGCCAGTGACAAATTGACCCTTGAGGAGAGAGCACAATTAGCCCGGCTGTTGAACAAGTGCAAAGGAGAGTTCGCGTGGAAACCGGCGGACATGCCTGGCGTGTCTAGGGAAGTGGCTGAGCACCGACTCAACGTCGATCCGCGCGCCACGCCAGTTCAACAGAAGCGGCGAGCTTTCTCCACGAAAAAATCGGCGGTGATTGATAAGGAGATAATGAAGCTGATGAACGCAGGATTCATCCGAGAAGTCCAATACCCCACTTGGCTGGCCAACCCCGTCTTAGTCCACAAGCCCAACGGAGACTGGCGCATGTGCATCGATTTCACTAACTTGAACGATGCCTGTCCTAAGGATTGTTACCCGCTTCCTCGGATTGATCATCTAGTCGATCAAGCGGCAGGGTACGCATATTTGAGTTCCTTGGACGCCAATTCTGGATACCATCAAATTCCTATGGCCAAGGAGGATGAGGAAAAGACGGCATTTATAACCTCGAAGGCCACCTATTGCTACACGGCAATGCTGTTTGGCTTAAAGAATGCAGGGGTAACTTTCCAACATATGGCCAACAAAGTGTTTGAAAAGCAAATCGGGAGAAATGTAGAAGCGTACGTAGATGATGTGTTGGTCAAGAGCAGAAGTTTCAGTGACCATCTGGCCGATTTGCAGGAAGTGTTTGATACATTGAGGAAGTACCAGATAAAGTTGAACCCCCGCAAGTGCGCGTTTGCATTCTAAGCGGGAAAATTCTTGGGGTATGTGGTAAGCCAAAAGGGCATCCAGCCGAACCCGTCAAAGATCAAGGCTATCCATGATATGGTATTGCCGCGAACCCTCCAGGAGGTTCAGAGGTTAACCGGATGAGTCATTGCTCTGGGGCGGTTCATCTCTAAGCAGGGCGAGAAGTGTTTGCCGTTCTTTAAAGTCATACGTAAGAAAGCTTCTTTTGGATGGACGCAAGAGTGCGAAGAGGCATTCGTGGGTTTGAAAACATACTTGTCGTCCGACTTGGTACTAACAGGACCGGAACCGGGCGACACCCTATTCTTGTACCTCGGCGTCGCGGATGAAGTGGTCAGTGCCGTTTTAGTCCGGGAGGATAATCACGCCCACCGCCCCGTGTTCTTTGTTAGCCATGTGTTAAAAGATGCCGAGGTGCGATACACCCACATTGAAAAGGTGGCATTCGCCTTGCTACAGTCCACACGGAAGATGGACAGGTACTTCCAGGCCCATCCAGTCATTGTGCTCACGGATCAGCCTTTGAGAAGAATTCTTAGGAAACTAGAATCCTCGGGGAGGATGTTGATTTGGTCAATTGAGCTGGAACAATATGGATTACAGTACAAAGCTCGGCCATCTGTAAAAGCTCAGGTTTTGGCAGATTTTATCGCCGAGTGTACATTTACTGGGGACAAGGCGGCGGAGCCGCTCGATAAGAAAGAAAATAATGCAAAGGTCCCACCCTCAGAAGCCCCCGCGGACATATGGGTCGTCTATGTAGATGGCGCCAAAAGTCAAGAGCTGGCGGGAGCTGGCATATACATGATCGGGCCACATAATGTGCAGGTGCGGCACGCCATTAGAATCCTACAACCATTGTCCAACAACGCAGCAGAGTATGGAGCGTTATTGGCAGGGCTTAGAGTAGGAAGGAGCCTCTTCGCTAAAACTGAAAATGACCTGGTAGCAGGAGCCCCATGGTTGAGAATACGAGGGGACTCTAAATTGATAATTGATTAAGTATTGGGATATTCCCAAGCTAGAGAACCGATCATGGTGCAATACCTCTCGAAAGTGAAAAGGGAATTGGCAGAAATAGAACAAAGCGGCGTGTGTGTTACCCTCGAACACATTCCGCGGGAGGACAATACAGAGGCAGATAATCTTGCCAAGACGGCAGCCAATCAGGAGGCTGTCATACCAGAAAGCGTGTACTATGAAGAAAGGTCATTGTCGTCCTTCATGGAGGAACAGCTGTCGCTATGTGTGGAGGAGATTGAAAAGGATTGGAGGATCCCTGTGATAAAAATTTTGAAGCACGACGAGTTGCCAAGCGACAGTGCAGAAAAGAAAAAAGTATTGAAGCAAGCGGCGAGGTGCACTTATTATGATGGGGCGTTAATTCGGAGATGTTTCTCGCGCCCGGCCGCAAAATGCATAACGGAACAAGAAGGCCTCCATACCCTGCGTGAGATCCAATTAAGGCATCTGCGGCATGCACGTGCTCCGTAGCAAAGGCCTTCTTGAACGGCGGCGATCGGTGTCGGGTGTACCTGCAAAGCGCCGGAGGGGGAGCTCCGGCGTAGACACTCCGATGCTTAAGTCAGTTCAGGGGTATGAATTAACCAGAGGTTCTGCTAGATAATCTCGATCTTACCTTCTGTTTGAAAATTAGGGGTATTTATAGGCTTTGATGGCGATACCTGGCGATAACAGTCCAGGCGATGTCTGACGATGACGTCACAAGCGATACCAGTAGGTGACGTCATGAGCGATATCTGACAGGGGTGCCGGGAGTGATAACCTCAGGGATCCCTAGGCTGGGATGGTGCTGTGCGTATAGAGACGCGTGAGTCCCCCCTCCGCTGATGTCGACCATCCTAGGAATTTTTTGCTGATCTCCGGGCGATATGAAGAGATATTACGGGACTTATGGGAATCCGTCCGGCAGGAGCCGTAAGTGTAATAACACCGTTAGGGTTGTCTTGATTGTTATCATAAGCCCAACTGAAAACGAGCCCGAGTGTTTACCAAGGGCTGTCATTCCCGGTCCACGTCTGGAATCTTAGGTGAGGGTTCGTTCTTTCATGAGGCGATATGTTCGCAGGACCTTCGAACTTCTTCGATTGCCCAACGCTGATCGATTTAAGTGATGAGCTGGAGTTTAAATCTGAAGCTTTCCGCCGAACAAGCTGCTTCCGTCTTTCATTCTCGTCTAGAGGCCTGTTCTCCTGAGGCGTCAAGAGATTCACAAGAGACGCCGCTATTACACTTTGTAATTGCGAGGGCATTGCTTTCGCCCAACGATGTTATTCTGTTTGGCCTCTTAGTAGGGCTTATGAAGTCGCAACTTTACTCGTGTCGTAGGAGAGCTGCTGACGGGCCACTTGCGACGCCGTCAAGGACTGCAATCAGGTTATGCCGTGGGCTCACACGTTCTGGGTTCATCCTCATTCCAAGTGTACTGCAAACACATAGAGGAGATAGGTACTTATGGAGAAGTTAGCAAACTTTGTACTTACAGGGATTTGAGGTCACGCGGGCCTTGTCTTTTCCGCTTAAGGAAACAACGATATCAACGCGGTTTTACGCCATCAGCTGCCTACGATTAGCGCGACTTTATACCACCAGATGCCTGCGATGTCGATGAGGTTTTATGCATCTAGGGCTACCTGCGACACCAATGCGGCCTTACACTGTGGATACCGGTAACCATATGGTTTGTTCGTCATGGCTACCCGTAATATCGTGCCTCTTGGCATTTTTCCAGACGCTATCTCGCACCCCTTCGAACATCTGTATCGCGGATAGTATACGAACACCGACCTTTACTTCTGCTTCTGGCTTATCAGTCCTTAAGGGTGACGGGACGGCTTGCCTTTTGAGGATCTCCTTTTTCTTTTCCATGCCCCCCCCCCCCCCCCTCTTGGAGCCTATAAATCGGGGAGCTTCATCCGCCCACGTTTTCCTCATCTCTGGCAACTTGCATTATGGATCATTTGACTAAAAACTTTCTCCTTTCCAAGGGCCATTCTCTCAAGAACCTCAATGATGGTGACGTCGGGTTCCTGGAGAACATGCTGGTCAAGACTTCTGAGGACATCCTGGAGCTGCAAGGGATGTTGACCCCACTCCATTCCAGGCTGGGAGCCACGTCTCTGAAGGATTTTAGTCCTTTGGAGAGCGTGTCGAAGTTGGCCACCTCCATCGCTCGGATTCAGGTGGTGATCGCTATGCTGCAGCAGCGCAAGGATATGCTGGGGTGCTGCTTGAAGGGGATGAGAGCCACCTCCCATGATCTAATTCTGGTCATGGACTCACTGAGAGACATTCCTGAAATACCCGATGACGCCGGCTCTGATGCCTGATAGCGGTGGCTCCCTTTTTTTCCTTTTCCCCGTGTTATGTAACTGTACTTTCCCGGCCATTAGGCCATAATAAATAAACTGTTTCTATTATGCCACTTCGCAACTGTTCTTCTTCTTTAATACGCCCTTTATCTTTTTCCCATTGGAGATATTCTTGGCCCAATCTGAAAATGACTCAGCCACTGGGTAGTTTTCTGGCTGGTTATTCTACATTAAATCTGCGCCGCCATTGTCCTGGCAACTGATTGGGCGATTTTGCGGTTTTCCTTGATTCATGTGAAAGTTCAACAGACGTGACTGCAAATCCATATTTACACCCCAGGCTGTACACGTGTCTACCCTCAACGGTTGGGTTGGAAAACCGAAGATTCCTTTTTTTTTCTTCGATTTTCTAGCTATTTAAGGGGATCCTCTTTCCCTTGTTTTTATTCACCTCCTCGTTTGTTTTTTCCTCTGATAAGTAATCTGTGATCTCATGGCTGATTCTCATTTTTTAGATACATTCGCACGAAATTCTCCACCAACTCCTCCAACTTCTCCCGATTCGGACAATCCTCCTCCGTCGCCTCCTTGGAGGCCGCCTGTTCGCCGTCGGGGTCGCAAGAGGCAGAGGAAAAATGCTGCGGAGGCATCTAGATCGTTCTTCGATTCTCTTGCCTCTTTCTCCACGAAGGGGAAAGATACGTCCTTCCTTCATAGTGAGTCGCCACAATCGGCTCCCTCTGCCTGTTCAGTCGTTGAAGCGGTATCGCCAGCTGTCAAGGAGGGGTCAGATCAATCATCTGCTCGCGCGGCGGAGACGGTTGAGAAGCCTTTCCCTTTCGCTGGCGAAGATCCATCGCTTTTAGGTGAGGATGATGCTGACGTGGTCTACTGCTATGGCGTCTCCTGGTCTGACGGCGAATAGTTGGGTATATCATGCCTCCTTTGTAGATGTCGTATGGCTTTTCCCAAATAATAAAATGACGCTTTATTTTCTTTTTGCTCTCCTGCCGCTTTTCTCCCTTCGTGTTTCCAGGATTATCGCGGAAATGTGCCTTTCGCTGGATGCAACCGCCTTTCGGTTTTGAATCCGTAACTGTCTTTTCCCAAGAGACATTGATGACTGCCCACGCGTCCTTTTCCACTCTGCACGTGTTTTATTTTCACAGGCCGCTTCTTCTTTGGGTTTTACCTTTATAAGGAGTCTGCTCTTCTCTTTTGGTACTTTTGCTAATATTTCAAAATTCTTCGCATTCTCTCTCTTCTGTGCTTTTTTCTTCTCGAGGGGTTTACTGCGATTGCTCACCGGTGCCGACGACCGGTTCACTGGTTCTCTGTTCCAGGTATTTTGTTTCTCTATCACCATAGCTTTACTTTTCCAGTTCATTATGTCTCGTGATAGACCTCCTGCAATTATCGAAAATCCCCTAGATCCCGAAGTTAGGAGAGCTCGTAGTGTTTTTGATTGTAATGAGGTTTTGAGGGCTGAATTAGAGGAGAACGGTATCACTTTTCCCACGGGATATCGCCCTTTTGTCCCTTTGAAGGATACTCGGCTCACTGATGCCATGTGGGGGACGTTTCGGTTGGTTTATTTCAAGATGTTTACCTACGGATTTCGTTTCCCACTTCATACTTCTCTGATGAAACTGCTAAACCATTACGATCTCAATCCCGTTCAAATAACTCCACCTTCCTGGTGTGGGCTTTACGCCTTTCTTCGTTCGTGTGAGATGAAGCGCATTTTCGCTCCATCGCTCGATCTGTTCCGTACATTTTTCACCTTGAGGTGTCGCGGCTGCTTAGTGGATATTACCCCAAGATGGAATGGTGCTCTTGTTCGGTTCTTCTGGCGGAATTTTCAAGGTTTCGAAGAGAATGTGGACAACTGGAAAAATGGCTTCTTCACCCTTCGCTTGCCCTCTCGATATTGGCGCGGTGGTTTCAACCGAGAGATTACCAGTGCCGCTTGGCGAGAACCAGATGTGCTGTCTAGTATGGATGTGTCCAATGTTAATGCCTTGTTAGAAATAGAAGGGCCTTTCCGCATTCGGGAATTCGCTCGGTTCAGGCCTTTGTCAGAGTGTGTCGTTGGTGAGTTTTTTCTTTTATCGCCTTATCGCTTCGATTTTCTTGTCATGTTGAAATATTTTATCGGCAGGTAACGCTGAGGGTCGATCCTCCGGGGAAAGTGATGCTCCTCTGAACATGGTGCCGCTTCAGACATTACCTCCTTCTCCTCCACCTGAAGGCTCTAGTCGTCCGCCTATTCCGCCGCGAGAGAGGAGAAACAAAACTGTCGCGACACGCAATACATCTGCTCGACCTTCCCGTTTCCTTGAGAATTGGCTACCGTCTCGTGGTAAGGGAGTGGCCCCAAGTAATCCCGTGATTGAAGAGGTTGACAGTGATAGCGAAAGCATGGATACTGGTTCTGAGCTGCGTCATGCCACTCTTGCCCAACGGATGAAACTTAGGTCGAGAAAAAGTGAACCCGCAGCGGAGTCAACCGAGGACGATAGCGAAGAGATCGCCGCCGAGATAGAGCGTCTCGTAAAGAGAGTTCGTAAAGAGAAATCTGACCCACCAATTCCTCCCGCGGAGGAAGTTAACGCGGTTCCTACCGAGGGAGTTAATGCTTCACGCGTTTCGGATCCCTCGCCAGTGACGAAAGTTGTCAAGGTACCCTCTGCCATTCCTCCTAAAGTTAATGAGGCTTCAGCAGCGGCGGGCTCTCCCTTGGTGTCTGGCGGTCCTAGCTCTCCGATTCACTCTTTTATTCCTGATGTGATCTTACCGGCTGCAAATCCGATTGCTCCTCCTAATCCTTCCCCACAGAAACCTCAGCCTGTGTTTCTTTCTTCGATTTTGGGCATTGGTGATTCCGCGGAAAGTTGTTCTCCTCCTTATATCGCCAATCTTTCCCTTCACGGCCTTCAAGGCCCCATCACACATCAGCTGGACTTGTCTTCCCTTGGTACCGACGGCCTTCGTGCTTTAGGGATATCAGACCCGCTATCTCGAGAAGAACCAGTGGGCCCAATAGTGGGGCAAATGTTTACTTCTTCGAAGGACAAGGAAGAGTTCCTGCGGCATCCTCCTGAAGTACGGCATTCACGCCTTCTGACTGACATGCTGGCCAGTTTCCGCGAGCTAAATTACTTTTTCGAAGATCAGCGTGACAAGGTTCGGCCATCTCTCGATTTGAAGGCAGAACTACACGCTGCCTTAGGGAAGGTAAAGGAGCTATCGCAGCTTCAGAAGCGAAACCGGGCGGAGTTGGACGACTGTCGTGCTGAGCTTGCTCGAGAAAAATCAAAAGGGAAGGCTAAGATAGAGCTTCTGGAGGCGGAATTGGTGGTGGCTGACAAAAAGAATATCTTCCTTCGTGAAGAGATAGCGTCTCGCGATGCGGATTTGGCCAAAGTACCTTCAAGGATAGCCTGGTGGAAGAACAAGACCATGGAAATTTGTATCGCTGAATTTATGAGTCTCCATCGCCAGGGAACCGTTAATTCGTTAGTGCTGGCCGATTATGCTTCCAAGAGGATGAAGTCTCTGGGCGAAGTTGAGGGAGATCTTCCTTCTAGGAATGGGGACTGTGATGTCCGCGAGGGCCCATGATTAATCGAAGTTGTTCCATTTAGAAGATTTTTCTGCCTATTTGTTTCTTTGTCTTGTAATAACGCCTCGTTGTGCGACAATATTCATATTTTACTACTATTTGATTTTTATTCCGCCTTTTCGAAGCTGCCTTTTTTCATTAACGCCCTCTCGCGTTATCTCCTTTCTTGCGATATCGCTTTTGTTTTTTCCAAGAGATGGTACCTGCTTTTCAGAGCATTTAATGCTTGCTATCCTTTCATTAGAAAAGTCGTGATTGTGCAGGCACACGTGTCCATTTCTTCTGGCGCTATGGGCTAGCGTGCTTGAGAATTTTACCTGGATCGAGGTGTTGTAGCGCTTTTCTAGAATTGCACTCATTGCCTGAGTCTGTTTCTCATGTCGCTTCCACGCAACGACTGTGGCATCCGCCGTTTCGTTTGATTACTAGGGTTATAAAACCCAATATTTATTCTTTTCCTTTTCTTTTATCATCCCACTTTCTCATATTTTTTTTTAGCCGTCTTGTTTTCTCCCCACTATTCAGGGCTCTTCGAAGTGCTTTCTTTCTAAAGGTATTTCCTTTTTCCTCCATCGTCCTCTTCATCTTTTTTTTTTTTTTTAATTCTGCCATGGCTAAGACTCGCCGCTCTGAATCGAAATCTGCCGATGAGAAAAGGATGGATATTACTGCTAGTGTTATCACATCTGAGGTCGCTCTCCGTGAGCATTTGGCCGCCCATAATGCTGATATCTTTGATGATTATAAGACCACTGTTGCCCCTGAGTCACTACGTTTGAACAGCGTTCTGACGGGCAATCGTAGGGTCTTGTACGCGCAAATGTTCCGTTATGGTTTCCGGCTTCCTATTGACTCTTTTGTGAAAGAATTGCTTGTTGCTGGCGATCTGAATCCGGCCCAATTATCCCCAAATGCGTATTGTTGTGTTTATGCTTTTCTGGAACTTTGTAAATACAAAGGGATTACTTCCCCTTCCCTTCTACTGCTCAAATCTCTTTTTAAGCTGATGAAGTGCCGGGGAGTGATAACGATATCGCCCCGTTTTGACGATGACTCTCTTAAGTCTTTTACTTGGAAACTCCTCCACATCGAGTCTTCCGTTGATGCCTGGAGAAAGGAGTTCTTTGTGATAGATCTTCCCGAAGGTCCTGGTTCCTGGTGGCGATCTGGGTTTAACCAAAATGTTGATGATGCTGTCTGGAGCCGACCAGGGACCCTTCCTCAATGTGAACAAGACTGGCTAAACAAGTTGCTCAAACTGGAAATCAGCGTTCACATCCGTCAAGTGGCTTGTAGAATGGACATTCATTCTTGTGTTAAACGTGAGTGTCGCGTTACTCCCTTATTTGTTATCGCTGATACTAATACTGACGTTATTTTGTGATCTCGCAGCGACGGATCCCAACTATAAGCCTGAAAGCGTAAGGAGACGCCTGAAGAGGGCTCAAGAAAGAGGAGAAAAAGAGAGGGCCACCTCCACGGAAGCTACTGATAATCCCACGGAGCTGCCGGCTACTTCCGCGAGTCTTGCTCAAGTATCCTCTTCTTCGGCCGGTGAGGGGAATACTGCCATTCCTTTAGGCGTTCCCCTCGTGACCATCGTTGTTCCTCCTGCCCAGCCTTCTTCTTCTTCCAAGGCTCCTAAGGCCATTGCCAAAGGAAAAAAGAAGAGAAAAACAAGAAGCGTTGCCGCTCTTACACCTTCTCCAGACATGGCAGGTTCTTCAGACGCACCTCTTCCCAACACCGTTACAGTAAGGGTGTCTTTTAGCCATGATATGCTACATTTTCGATGTCTGCCGTGGTTTGATTTCTTTTTCCTATATTTCATATTTGTGTTCTTGGCAGGACACTACTGCTGTCGCAACCTCCGCTCCTCCCTCAGGCGCTATGAATTTGGGCTACGTGCTGACTGGTTCTAAGAAGAGACAGCGGTCGGAAGGTGAGGGCGGAAATTTCTCTTCCTCCACCACCGGAGTGGAGAATAGACCTGCAGACGTTTTTGATTCCATGGTTGTTCCCCAAGGGGGGCATTCCTCTGAATTTTTGGCGAACATAGGCGCAGGCGAGACTTTCGGGGTTTCGCCCAGTTCTTTTGGAGGTCTCGTTCACGCATATCCCTCCAATCTGGGATATCAAGAGGGCTTGCAGGATTTCTCAGGATATCAGCCTCATGGTGCTTACCTTGCTCCGGGGGGTTCATCCACACAGGTTCACCCTCCTTTTCCGTTGGCGTTTGTTCCTTCAAGCATCCCCATGTCGGACCGTTATGGCGAAGGAGGTGCCACCTTCAACTTTGCAGCGGATCTCAGTCCGGTAGGTGGGGTTGGCACTGTGACCCATCAAGTTGGACTGTACGATTTCCGTAATACTGGCTTGGCGGCACTGGGGGCGATGGCTCGGATGAAGTTTCGGCTTTGCTGGCTTCCCAAGTATTGGCGTCTGCGGCGGAACGGGAGGCTTTCCTTTCCAAGGACGAGGTCAATAGGACAAACTCATTACGCTCCAGCCTTTTCACTAACATGATGAAGTTCCATTATTGGGCGGTTGAAGCGCAGCGTCAGACTGCTTTTCTTTCCTCCTCCTTGGAGGAGCTATCGCGGGAGCGAAATGAGAAGGAGAAGTTGTTGGAGGAGCGTAAGCAACTATTATTAGCTCAACAAGAGCTGAAGAAAAAACATTCTGACGCCTTGGCAAAAGAGAGGGCCAAAAATACTGTCTTGGAGAATGGGAAGTCATCCTTGGCCCAAGAGAAGGCTGCCGTAGAGGAAGAGTCGGCCGATAAGAGTCTGTGGCACGCCGAGCAGACTGCTGCTATTTTAGTTGCTTGCTTTGAGGAAGTCCATGGGGTCGATGCGTACAAGCCTGATGATGTTACAACGACTTTCATGCGAAGATCTTCTCATCTTAATGAGGAGGGTTTTCGCCAAGCTAAAGTGGCAGGCTGAAAACGGAGGAACCCCGACAGTTGACATTCTTCGAGGCTTTGCCGCCCTTCTCTTAGTGATCAAGCGTCACTAGATTTTTGTAATTATTTTGGCCGCTGAAGTTCATGACTCCTTAAAACATTTTTGGTGTAATTAGACAGCTTTTATCGCTATCTTTCCTTTCATTTAGTTGTCTCCTTACGACCTTCTTTGGCGTTGCCTTCGCCCCGTTATCCCGATGCGCTTATTTTTTCGAGTAGCTCCTTAGCAGTCCCACCAAAATTTCAAAATTCGATATCGGGTTAGTTCTCCTGGTAAGTCTTACGATATCGCTGCTTATGAGATCATTACTCCTTTCAATGCTCGAAAAATATTCTGCACATTCTTAATTGTAAACCATCAGTAACAAAATACGTTACGAGGGATAGTAATTACCCATAGGAGCCTTTCCGCTGCCATCATAGGGCGTCATCTTGGAACCCGCGTGAATCGCTTTCGCTATCAGCTCTATACTTCACCAGGGATTACACATCTGGCTACTAGCTGGGATTTCACGATTCTTCGCGTTTCCCTTTTTTTTCACGATCGGCCTGTAAAGTGCCTCATCTTAGTGAGCTGTCGGATCGGGACGGCTATCACAAGGCTAGGGAGTTTTCACTTTTGGGCGTTGGCCTCACGTCTAGAACCGTGTCCTTACTTAATGGCCTGGCTGCAGCAGCCCAGCCGTTAAGATAGGATTCTTGTCTCTAGAACGGAGTTTCTATTCCTTTGGGGCGTGCCTTGTCTTGATGGGCCGTCTCCACGAGAACAGTCAGTACAAGAAAAGGACTTTTCACCCCCAAAGATATCGGGTAGTGCCCTCACTTAATGAGCCATCTGATCAAGATCGGTCATCACAAGGATAGGACTTTTCACCCCCGGGGGCGTCCAGGATCTTTCAATCCGACGCTAATTCAAGGTATGTTGGGTCGTGCCCTCAGTTAGTGGGCCATCTGATCAAGACCGGCCATCACAAGGATAGGACTTTTCACTTCCCAAGATACCCCCTTTTTTATCTGCACAAAGGCAACCACAAACACCCACGAAAGCTCTCTCCTCGAGCGTTAGTCATGGTTAGGGTTGACATAAATCAAAGGTGCAGATAAAATTAAATTCTAGAGTAATATAATTTCAAACGAGCGATATTCCAAGAGTTGGATAAGGGTGTACCATCGAGCGTCTCCAGATGATAGGCTCCTTTTCCGACAACGTGGGTGACGCGATATGGTCCATCCCAGTTTGGACTGAGTTTTCCCATACGTTGCCCTGCCGCTCGCTTGTCTCGGAGCACCAGGTCACCGGCTTTCAGCAACCGCTCTTTGACGCGCCTGTTATGATAACGGGCCATCTTTTGTTTGTAATGTTGTGTTTTCAGAAGGATTTCTTCTCGGACTTCTGGTAACGCTTCCAGGTTGGCTCGTAATCTTTCCTCATTCAGTTCCTCTCGAAAGTGAGCCACCCGTAGGCTCATGGTTCCGATTTCCACCGGTGTAACAGCTTCGGTTCCAAAGGCCAACGCGAAGGGTGTTTCTCCGGTGCTAGTCTTTACGGTCATGCGGTACGCCCACATCACGTATGGTAGCTCATCAGCCCACTTCTTTTTAGACCCTTCTAGGTTTTTCTTGATACCGCTGAGGATGCTCCGATTGGTTACTTCCGCCTGTCCATTAGTTTGCGGATGAGCCACGGAGGAAAATCGTTGCTCGATCCCGAATTCTGAGCACTGGTCTTTAAAGAATTGGCTAGTGAACTGCATTCCGTTATCGCTGACAAGGACGCGAGGTATGCCAAACCTCATGATAACTTGATATTTGAAGAAATGCCAAGTTTTTTCTGCTGTGATTGTGGCGACCGCTTCAGCTTCTGCCCACTTAGTGAAATAGTCTACCGCCACTATCACAAACTTCAGTTGGGACCTTGCCTTTGGGAATGGGCCTAGGATATCGATCCCCCATTTAGCGAAAGGACAAGGGGCGATAATTTCAGATATTTCAGTGGCAGGTTGTCGAGGAATTCTGGCAAACTCCTGGCACTTAGGGCAAGTTTGCACATAGTTGTGGCAATCTCTCCGGATGGTGGGCCAGTAGAATCCAGATCTGAAGACTTGTGCCGCCAAGGTGCCACCTGATACGTGCATACCACATACCCCTTCATGGATTTCGCGCAAGGTGTGAAGACCTTCTTGCTCAGTTATACATTTGGCGGCTGGGTGAGAAAAACATCTTCGAATCAAATCCCTGTCATAGTACGTACAGCGAGCTGCCTGTTTCAGCACCTTCTTCTTTTCAGCGGTATCCTCAGGCAGTTCCTCGTGTTTCAAGTACTTGATTACGGGAATTCGCCAATCGCTCTCACGCTCCTCCACACAAAAAGATGCTTGCTCTTCCATGAAGGATGGTACCGCTAGCTCACGATAATATACGCCTTTGGGTATGGACACTTCCGGATTCGCGGCCAATTTGGCTAGATTGTCAGCTTCAACATTTTCCTCTCTGGGAACATGCTCGAAGCTGACTTGCACACCCTCTTTCTTTATCTCCAATAGTTCTCGATTTACTTTAGCGAGATATTGAATCATAATGGGTTCCCGGGCCTGAGAGTGCCCCAAGACCTGGTCAATTATTAACTTGGAATCACCACAGATTTTTAGACGCAGGTCTCCTGTTCTTCCAGTATCGTGCCTCCCTTTAAAGGAAAGTCCTTTCCCTATTCTGAGCCCGACTAGCAACGCTTCGTACTCTGCCGCGTTATTAGACAACGGCTGTAGGATTCGAATGGCGTATCATATTTGCATGTCGTGCGGCCCATTTATAAAAATTCCAGCTCCCGCTAGCTCTTGGTTTTTGGCTCCGTCCACATGGACGATCCAAAGGTCCGTATAAGTTTCCGGGAATGGGAGATCCATATCGCCCCATTCCGCTTCAGGTATGCCGGCCAAAGGGTCCTCTGTAAAGGTACATTCTGCTATGAAATCAGCCAGGATCTGAGCTTTTACGAACGGTCGAGACTGATACCTTAATCCATACTGTTCTAGTTCAAGCACCCAGATCAACATTCTTCCGGAGGATTCAGGCTTTCGAAATATTCTTTTCAGAGGCTGGTCTGTAAGCACAGTGACGGAATAAGACTGGAAATATCGGTCCATCTTGCGGGTGGCCTGTATAAGAGCGAACGCTATTTTTTCAATTCGGGCGTATCACAATTCCGCATCCTTCAGAACGTGACTCACAAAATAGACCGGGTGATGCGAGTGGTTATCGTCGTGAACGAGGACGACACTGACCACCTCGTCCGCAGCGCCAAGATACAAATATAAGGTATCACCCGCCTCAGGTCTCGTCAACAGCAGATCGGACGATAGGTACTCCTTTAGGCCGACAAATGCCTCCTCACATTCCGGGGTCCACCCGAACGAGGCTTTCTTGCGTATGACTTTGAAAAAAGGAAGACATTTCTCTCCTTGCTTGGAAATGAATCGTCCAAGGGCGATAACTCGCCCTGTTAGCTTTTGCACCTCTTTAATGGTTCTTGGTGATATCATGTCTTGTATGGCTTTAACCTTTGAAGGGTTAGGCTGGATACCTTTTTGGCTGACGACGTAGCCCAAGAATTTTCCCGTCTGAAATACAAACATGCATTTTCGGAGGTTTAACTTCATGCGATACCTTTTCATTAGATCAAAGACCTCCTTTAAGTCCTGCAGGTGATCTTGAAAGCTCGCACTCTTTACTAATATATCATCAACGTATGCTTCCACATTCCTCCCTATTTGCTCTTCGAATATCTTGCTGGCCATACGTTGGAATGTAGCCCCGACGTTCTTTAATCCAAACGGCATCGCCGTATAATAGTACGTGGCCTTTGGAGTGAGAAACGCAGTCTTTTCTTCATCCTCCAAGGCCATGGGAATCTGGTGGTATCCAGAGTTGGCGTCCAGTAAACTTAAATAGGCGTACCCGACAGTTTGATCAACTAATTGATCTATACGAGGGAGCGGGTAGCAATCCTTAGGGCAGGCATCATTTAAATCGGTGAAATTGATGCACATGCGCCAATCCCCATTGGGCTTAGGAACAAGGACAGGGTTCGCTAGCCAGGTGGGATATTGAATTTCGTGGATGAACCCTGCGCCAAGAAGCTTGGTTACCTCTTTGTCCACAGCCAATGCCTTTTCATTAGAGAACGCGCGCCGCTTTTACTGTACCGGCCTGGCATCTGGGTCCACATTGAGCCGATGCTCGGCTATTTCGCGTGATATACCTGGCATGTCTGCAGGTTTCCACGCAAAATTTCCTTGGCATTTGTTCAGTAGCCGAGCTAGTTGAAGGTTCTCCGCGGAGCTGAGTTTTTCACTGATCAGGAAGCTTGCTTCCTCTATACCGATTGCCGGAATGGGTACCATTTTGTCCAGAGGTTGAGCGCGCTTCTCATCGCCTTGTTCATAGAGGTCCGCCGCTATGCACATATACCTATCGCAGCTCCTTTGAGTCATGAGCGAGTAGCATTCCGCCGCCAGCTTTTGATCGCCTTTTATGGATACTACCCCATCCCAGGAGGGGTATTTCATTTTTAAATGCTTTTGAGATATCACCGCTCCGAAACGGTTGAGAAAAGGTCGCCCGAGTACGACATTGTAGGGCAAATTTAAATCCACGACAAGGAACAGCAAGTTCTCTGATCGTTTATAGGTGTCTTCTCGAAAATATATGGGCAAAGTAATTACCCCCGTGACAGGGATTGAAACCCCATCAATGCCAACTATAGGCCGTTTGCTGGGCGTTAGCTCATTATTAGGGCGTTTCAGGAGATTGTACGCTTCCAGCGAGAAGAGATTCACCGCACTCCCATTATCAATGAGGGTCCTTCTGATTCCATGGCTGGCAATGACGGGCGTAACCACCAATGCATCATTGTGCGGGTAGACAACGCCTTTCTCATCTTCTTCGGAAAAGGATAATATCATTCGATCCAATATGCCTATCGCATCTCCTTTCTTCGTCGTGCCATCCCGTGTGCATTTTTCTCCTTTTGCGGCAGTCGGTTGTTCTGATTCGTCCATATAAGGGGTTCCTCCCGTGATAATGTTAATCATAGGGATATATTCGTCATCAACCGTAAGAGTTTCCCTATCTTTTCCTCTGGGAGCATCATCCTTCTGCGGAACGCGAGGAGGAACTGGTCGTTCGTCTGCTGTCCTTTTCATGAGATTATTTCTGGCATCTTCTCTTATCTGGGTGGCAAATTCTCCTAAATATCCTTCTTCCACCAAACGTTCTATCGCCGATCTTAACTCCCTGTACGCTTTTGTGGAATGACCCCTGGCTTTGTGGAATTTACAATAAGCATTCTCCCTTCTCCCTAGAAGCACTCCTGGTTTCGTAGGCGCGGGGTAGCGGATGGGAAGATTTCGTTGTTCCGCTATCGCTAAAATCTCTGCCCTTGGTACATTAAGGGAAGGAAAATCTGGGTCGTACGTCCGATTCTTATAAGAATCCCCGTGACGTCGAGTGGGGGAACCACCGGTTTTTCCCTTCGAAAAATGACCCTTTTGCCTATTGGAGGCTTTGGGGATAAGATCCTTCCGCCTGGCGTAATCGTCGATAAAATGATCGTCAGGAAGGGGTTTTGCGGGAGCAGCGGTAAGTTGAGATGTCCCATGCGGCACGTTATACATCTTATCTCTGTTTTCTTCTTCCATTTTCGCATAATTGTGGGCTTTAAGTCTCAACGCATCCAAAGTCATTGGAGGGTCTACCATGAGCGCGTCTTTCAGTTTTCCATAGCGGCAGTTCCTTTTTAGGGCTTCTATAGCAAAATCAATAGTAACGCCCGGCGTTAAGGACATTTCCAAATCGAATCGACTGAGAAATTCCTTTAAAGTTTCTTGAAGCCTTCGTTGTATGTCAAATAACGCGGCGGCAGATTTCCTGATTGGAATTGCCGTACTAAATCTGCTCCGAAATTTAGATTCTAATTGTGAGAAATTATTAATGGATCCACCAGGGAGTCCTTCAAACCAGAGACGCGCAACACCCGACAGTGTCATGACAAATATTTGGCACAACGCCGCATCACTGTGGGTCTGAAACTGAACAAAATCCTTCACTTTATTGATATGCGAGATAGGATCCTTGGTGCCATCATAAGTATCAGTGGGAAGCTTCACGCGTCGACTGACCCTGTGACGCCTTATACGACGGCTAAATGGGTGACCCGATGTATCATCAAGAATCTCACGCGCCTGACGCGGAGGAGACATTTCAGCTTGAAGCTCCCTATTTCGTGGTTCCGGCGTAAGATGTCGCCTAGGAGATCGACTGCGACTCCTATGCGAACGACTTCGGTATCTTCGACTACTAGATCTTTCACTGTAATTGGGAGACAAACTCCTGTTGGCTCCTTCCCTCCGTCCGTCCCACCGGTTCCTAACCCCCTCAAGTTGCCTATCTCCTTGTGGGAGGAGACCTTGCAGCATCTGTGGTGCGTAAGCTTCTACTCTTCCTTGAGTGAATGGCACAACACTAACCGAGGGATCTTCTGCGGACAAAGGCATTTGGAGGTTTTCTGGAAACAACGGTGATAAAGGTCGATCAGCGACGATAGATGGTGTGAACATGGCGCGGGGAGAGAGACTAGATCCAGAAGCACCAGGCGTGATTCTTGCGGTCATTTCAGTCAAATATTCCAACCGAGAATGAAGGGTCGCTATTTCCATTGCAAAAGGATGTTCATGGCTGCGCACAGATCCCTCCAAAAGAGGAGTGGAGAAATCAGGTCCCGCTATCTGAGATGACGAAATGCCCGTTTGCGAAGAGACAAGTCCTCCAATGATCCCGACCGAGTGGTCCAGAGATCCAGAGGTAATTGGCTGCGATGTCATAGAGAGATCAGCCGTAGCAAAGGGGAATAACTGTCTGCGGATTAAGAAAGGGATATTAGAGGATGATGATCAGATCGGCTCCGATCCTATGGTCATGACCGTTCCAATCTTCCGACTAAACGGAGCTTGGCTATTAAGGACGCTCACTTAATATACCAAGGCTCTCAATGAAAGCACCATTTGATAAGATTCAATGTTGATTTGATAAGACTTAGTGTCGTGTCTGATCGGAACGGCGGCGATCGGTCTCGGGTGTACCTGCAAAGCGCCGGAGGGGGAGCTCCGGCGTAGACACTCCGATGCTTAAGTCAGTTCGGGGGTATGAATTAACCAGAGGTTCTGCTAGATAATCTCGATCTTACCTTCTGTTTGAAAAGTAGGGGTATTTATAGGCTTTGATGGCGATACCTGGCGATAACAGTCCAGGCGATGTCTGACGATGATGTCACAAGCGATACCAGTAGGTGACATCATGAGCGATATCTGACAGGGGTGCCGGGAGCGATAACCTCGGGGATCCCTAGGCTGGGATGGTGCCGTGCGTATAGAGACGCGTGAGTCCCCCCCTCCGCTGATGTCGACCATCCTAGGAATCTTTTGCTGATCTCCGGGCGATATGAAGAGATATTACGAGACTTATGGGAATCCGTCTGGCAGGAGCCGTAAGTGTAATAACACCGTTAGGGTTGTCTTGATTGTTATCAATGGTCTAACAATTGTTGTGGAAATATTTCTTGTTCCTTGTTGGTTGTCTGTGTAATGTGCAGATAACAAGGAAAAGAGGATGTCGGGGGTGAAAAGTCCTAGCCTTGGGGCAGAATGGGCTAATGCAGACGGGTCGTCAAGACGAGGCACACCCCGGCGATCCTAATATATGGTGCTGGAAGTGAAAAATTCTGGCCTTGCGAGGCCGGCCTTTATCAGGCGGCTCGCTAAGACGAGACACGCTCCAGCACTGTCGGGAGTGAAAAATCCTATCCTGGGGAAACCCAGAGAGGGCACACCCCGACTCCCCTGGGGGTGTAAAGTCCTATCCTTGTGACAGCCCGTGCTCACATAGGCGGATGATCATTAAGTGAGGCACAACCCCAGGGAAGATAAAAAACTCCACCTCGCAAGTGAAAACCCTATCCTTGCGATGGTTGCGCTAACATAGGCACCTCGTTAAGAGGGGGCACGTTCCCAGGTGCGAGGGCAACGCTGAGAAAGTGAAAAGTCCTATCCTCGTGATGGCCGGCCCTGATCAGGCGGCGTACTGAGAGAGGGCACTTCCCGGCCGATTAAAGAAATGAGAAAGGTCACGGTACCCCAGCTAGTAACCGGAAGGGACAAACCCGGTGAAGTTTGGCTGGAAGAGTACGTGACACCAGCGACATCGGGGGAGATCGCGCTAAACGAGTTGGGAAAATACGCGCGGCAATGCCCCAAGGTAATTAAGACTTTTCGAGAAAATGTCGCTACTAACAAAGTGATAAGTGAAAATGTGCAGGAAATTTGGCACAAGCGACATCTTTAAGGGATCGTGCTAAGTAAGCAAAGAGCACGCGCGGCAATATCCCCAGGTAACTAAGACTTTTCGAGAAAATGTCGCTACTAACAAAGTGATAAGTGAAAATGTGCAGGAAATTTGGCACAAGCGACATCTTTAAGGGATCGTGCTAAGTAAGCAAAGAGCACGCGCGGCAATGTCCCGAGGTAACTAAGATTTTTTGAGAATATGTCGCTACTAACGAAGTGATAAGTGAAAATGTGCAGAAAATTGTGCGAAATGTTTACACAAGAGGGGATACTTGCTTAAACAAAAGGCCCTAAAAAACACAAAAAGGGGCAAAGAAGTCGGAGCGCCCGATGGACAAAAAGAGAAGTGACATTTACGGCCCGGGCATGCTGTTGTCCCCCTCGTCAGGCCGTGGCCTTTTCGCCTGGCAGTAGCCCTCTTCTGTGAGGAACCCAGACTTCTGCTTGAAGAGGTGGATGATGGTGTCAGCATCGAAGAGATTGCGGCCGTGACGCTCAATGAAGCAGTCGGCCATGAGGCCTGCCGTTTGTTCCATAAACCACTTGCATTTGTCCGCCGTTTCCTCCATAAGCGCGGAATTCTTGCCCTGCTCCGCTTGAAGGGCGGCATCCCTTGTGTCCTGGTGTCCTCTGGCCTCTTCCAACTCTCTTCTCGCAGCTGCTAAACTGGCTTCCGCGCGTTGTCGCTCTTCAACACACTTTTTCAGCTCATCACGAGTTTCATTAAGGCCCTCTTGATACTTGCTGATTTCTTCCAAGAGCTGGCGGTTAGCATTGCACCGTTCCTGGGAAGAAGATTGAAGAGAGCTCATTCACCTTGACATATTCCTGGACCAGTAATGGAAACCTTGAAAGCCAGAGAACAGTTGGGTCCTTATCTGCTGCAATTGTTCACCCTCGGCAACGGAGAGGAAGCCTTGCTCTTCCTCCTCAACTGACAACAGATGTCCTGCCAGTAAGGCGGACGTCGCTAGGGAGTTGTCGCCTCCTAACGCTGGGAACCCATGCTGGCGAATGTTGCTTAAATCAACCTGATGGGTGGCGGCTCCGCCAGAGAGTATAGTGCCTAAGTCAGCCACCATGCGCGGGGTGTCTATTGGGGGAAGAGAGGGAAAGATTGTCTGAGCAGCAGTGGGAATGAAGAAGACATCAGGAGGGGACGGAGGGGAACGATTAGACGGCCCAGCGTCAATATTGAAACCGCCGATTTGCAAGTGTGGAAAGTGCTCCTCCGCAAGATCCTCTAGAAAGTCCAAGGGATTGCCTAGAGGGGGAGATGATGCGGCAAAAGAGGAGTGGAGCGGCGCAGAGGTAGCCCCGTTCCCTGTCGGGCCAGAGCCTTGGTTACCTCCCAAGGGACCAGTATTGGCGACGTCGCCCTACCTATCCTGACCAGCGACAGAGATGCCCGCTGAAGGGACGTCTTCATTAAGACGCGAACGCTTGGGGTCAAGAATGCTCAACAAATCCATATCGTCGCGCGAAGGAGTAGCGAAAGAGGCAATAGCAGCAGTTTCCTACGCGCAAAAGACAAAGGGGAATTAAGAAACAAATAAAAATACATAGATGGGGAAAAGTTTGTAAAAACCACCTGAGCAGGAGGACTTGTAGGAGCGATAACACGAAGGCGGAGAGTCCTTTTCTTCTTTTTAGCAAGAGGAGGATGAGAAGGCGACGCTTGTGTAGGAGCAACGCCGGGGGAAGAAATTGGAACAGTAGTCAATGTGGCAGTAGCCTCCGCTTGAGGAAGAGAGGAGGACTCAGACGCAGAAGTGGACGCATGCGTAGTGTCAGTCGCGGCGCCGGCCGAAGCGGCGGAAAGAGCCATTTTTTCTCTCTTCTGCTGAGCTCTCTTCTCTCTTTTCTTAATGCAATTAGGCTTCCACCCGGCGGGAGGATCTGTAGAAATAAGAAAAGAATGTTAGAGTTAGTATTGACGTGGAACAGTGAATAGAGGTGTGAGGCTCACTTTGAATGCAATCCTTGATGTTGCCTCGGCACGCGAGTTCGCGAGTGCGAACACCAGGGATCTCGGGCAGATTGAGTAGCCTGTTCAGCCAGTCTTGGTCAGCTGGTCCTAACTCTGGCCTGCCACCCCAGGCAGCATCTCTAATGGCTAGATTAAACCCAGTCCGCCACAAAGGCTGGGGCAGATTGATGATGAAGAACCCCTTTTTCCAAGCATCAATAGAAGATTCAAGGAATAACAGCTTCCAGGTAAAGGGGTTTAAAGCTTCAACATCATAGCGAGGCGATATCGCTATGATGCCGTTGTTATGATGGTATAATTGAAAGAGGGAGCGGAGCAACAACAAGGAAGGAGACTCATTCCCTATATATCTATAGAGGGCTATAAAAGCATAAATGCCACAGTAGGCATTTGGACTCAGTTGGGCAGCATTTAAATCAAATTCAGAGAGTAACTCAGCAATCAAAGGATCTAGAAGCAGCCGAAAACCATAATGGAATATTTTGGCATAAAGAACCCTACGGTTGCCAGGTAATTCGCTGTTGAGGCGAAGGGATTTTGGGGCAACTTCAGTAGAATACCCCTCCAGCTAGTCGACAGTGGCATTATAGCTCCGCAGGCGCCATTGGAGGACGGCGGTGGAGGTAATGGTGGAAACAGTGGTATTAACATCCCCCTCCCCAGCAGAGCGGGAATAACGGCGATTACGAGCCATGAGCAAGGTTAAGAGAAGGATAGAAGGGAAGGTACCTGTGGTGAGAAGAAGATCGAAGCACCCGGGCGGCGGCGGATCGTAGGAGGAAGAAGAGCAATTGTTTTCTTTTTCGTTTCTTCAAAAGAGAAAGGTAATAAAAAATAAGAAGAAAGCACGTGGGGTTTTTATACATAACCCTAAGAACTAAAGGGAACGACAGGTCAAGCGATCGGGGCGTATGACGTGTCAAGGGCAAAGAAGCGCGGGAAGCCGGTACAACTCCTGAGGAGCGAAAAGACATGTTCAGTCCGTCAGTCCCATTAGCGCTCCCCTTTGATGACACGTGGGCTTAGAACATCATGACTGTCTTCTCCGTATCAAGCAAAAGGAGTCAGAGCATTAAATGCTCTGAAAAGGGCGCAGTCAAACCCGACAGTAAGGAGCGGCAAGCCGTTAGGGCACGGCATGCAAGAGGCAAAAGCGCGAGAAAAAGTAGTGAAGCGGCATGTGATAAAGAGCGACATCGTCAAGAAACACCGTTATTTGGCCAAGATTGTAAGGTTTGTTAATTATTACAACCAAGGAGGTGACGACAAAGTCCAAATGGAAAAATAATACAACAAGGGCGTAAGTAAAGAAGCGATGCCCCTAATCAAGCGACATCAAATAGGCTCTCCCCAGGCGCAGACTTGTCACTCCTCTTCGGAGGAGAGGAAGCCCTCTTGGCTCTCATCAATCTCTTTCATCCTCGCGGAGGCGTACCTGGCGACCTCAGCGGGATCAGCAGCCCTACTGCGGTGCTGATCTATCACCCCGGCGATAAAGGCCTGTTTAGTCTTCTTCTTCCACCAGGCCACTTTCTTGAAAGCTTTCGACAAGTCGGCATCGCGGGATGATACCTCCTCAAGAAGGAATGAGTTCTTTTTTCTCTCAGCCACCAGCTCAGCCTCTAGAGCCTCAACCTGAGCTTTTCTCTTAGACTTTTCCCGAGTAAGGTCAGCACGGCACTCGCGCAGTTCGGCCTGAGCGCGTTTGTGGAGTCGCGACAGCTCCTCTACCTTTGCTAGGGCGCCAGAGTTTTGAGATTGTGTACCACGAGCCTTGATGAAGTAATAAAGTTGTCGAAAGGCAGCAAGGCAGTTGTTCATGACGCGCACATACTAAACTTCGGGAGGAAGTTGCAGTAGCCTACTCTCCTCCTCGGAGGCGCGGAATAGTTTGTAGGCCAAGATAGTCATGGGCTGATCTTGCGACAAGGAGTCCGATATACCCAGGGCACGGAACCCGTCAGTCCCAAACTTTGACAGATTTAGCCGGTGAGAAGGGGCCCCTTGAGGCCCATCACGGGAAAGATCAGCAACAAAGGAAGGGGCGGAGATACCGCCTGAGCCCCCAACGTCTCGAATTGAAGTAATGAACAACGGACAAGAGGACTTGGAAGGAGAGTGAGAAGAGCCAGGTCCACTAGGTATAGAGGGATGCACATCAGGAATGCAGCGGCCAATGAGCGAGTGTAGAGGCTCCACGACAGGAGTGGAATCTGCAGCGGATGATGGCATCATCGCGGCAGCGGAGGTCTTGTTGGGGGCGGCCAATCCCAAAGGCGAGGAAGTGCCACCCAACAAAGCGGCACTCCCTTTTGTCGTGTCAGGAGAAACGGTAGTCTCAGAAGCGACGGTATTTGCGGTATTGACAGGAGGAGGTCGAGTCGTCACCCCCGTCACTTGAGCTTCCCTTAGCTTCTTCCGTTGAGCCGAGGAAGCCGGGCGGAGGCTCAACTCTGTATCCATGTCCTCCATGTCCTCAACTCCGTAGGAGAAAATCTTTATCTCGGTCACTGGCAAACCAGACCCGGACCTCTTCTTCCGACTGGGTAACCAGTTCTCCACGAAGCGGGAAGTGCGGAGAGAGGAACCACTTTCCCTTGAAAGAATTTCGTCTAAAGCTCTTTTCTTTATGGGCATACGGTGATCAGCTTGAGCCCCAGCGAAAGTAGAGGGAGCAGTTATGGAAGGAGCAACAACCTTGTGAGGAGCGTCACCCTCAGAGAGCGGACGAGCGATAGTTTCCCCTGTGAAAAAGTTACGTTAGTAAGCAAGGGGTAAGCAAGGCAGCGGCGAGGCTCAAAAGCTCACCTATGGTACACTCAGTTAAAGGCCTGTACAAAGCAAAGTTTCGGATCTGGAAAGAGGACTCCATCTCCAGTAAAGTGTTGGCTTGGTCCAACTCTTCCCTAGACAGAGGCGCTGGCCTCACCCAATCAACCACCTCCAGGTTGAAGTCAGGACGCCACAGGCGGGAGGGTAATTCGACAACGAAGAAACCGCTCTTCCAGTCATCAACGCTCTCCTCAAATCCTCAAAATTTCTCCCAAAAAGGCCTCACTAGAGCGTCATCCCGTCTAGGAATAATATTAAAGAAGCCGTCGTGAAAAACCAGAGTCAAGAACTTGCAAAATAAAGCGACAGAGGGAGCAAGAATATCTTTTAACTCGCAAGCACGAAGGAAGGCGTAGATTCAACTCCATGAGGAAGGGGTGATCTGCGCAGGGTTAAGCCCGTGCTCGCGCAGCACATGCTCTAGCGTGTCATGAACTGGGAGGCGGAACCCGTATTGAAACATCTTAAAATAAAGAATTCTATGAGTTTTCCAGAGCTGGCTATGAAGCCTCATAGTGTCAGAGGGGATAGTGGGGTGATAGCCGCAGGGGAAGGTAATGTTATTGCTTTCCAATTCAAGGCATAAGACAGTAGGGCAAGTAAAGATGCTAGGAGTATTTTCAAGCTCGGGATATCGAGAAATTGGCCTAGGGGTAGCTAAAGAACTAGATTGAGATCTCGTGCGAGGCATGATAGATAAAGCAGCAAAGGAAAATCAAAAGCAAGATCGAGCAGAATACCTTGAGAGAGAGAAGGCTGAAATTGATAAGTGAATCGCCTGAATGTGAACGAGAGAATTTTCTCGGAGCGAGCGAAAAATGAAGAGAGTTCTGAAGTATAAAAAGGAGCAAAAAGGTACAAGGAAGAAACGTGTTTCCTTTTAAAAGAGACGGTGGAAAGTCAGACAGAAGGGCAACCTATTACAGCAAGACACGTTTGGGGCAAACGGGACACGTGGGAAGACCCTGACAAAAACTTAAAGTCAAGCGCTCGCCTTGAATTTCGCGAAAGAATGGCTCATTAATTACAAGAAACCTAGAAAAAAAGAATCCTATGAAGCGGTAATCGGCTTGTCCAGCGGCGGTTATCCCATAAGAGCGACGTTATACCAAAAGCAAAAAAGAAAAAGGCAAACAACATTTTATTTCATTCTATGTTATTTATTAAAAAGAAAGCCAGCGGCATCTACAATAAGTGCGACATCATCAATCTTCGTCCGCCCAGTGTACGTCATAGACATAATCATAATCCTCTAGCGATGATGGCGACCCGCTGTTATAGAAAGGAAAGGCCTCGTCAATCCTGAAAGGTCTCTTACCAAGTCCAGTTGCGGAACCCGTCGTGGGGGCTTTTCCCTCCTTTGAAGCGGCGCGGGAGCTTTCCTCCAGGGTCGGAGTAACCAGTCCTGGAGTGGCATCTTGCACAGAAGTCCTGTCCCTGGGAGAAGGGCAGGGAACAGATGGTGGCGCTTCATCCTTTTGTCGCAGCGAAAGGTAGTGAGGCTCAAAGTCGGCAAAGAAGGATTCGAAAGATTGTTTCTTTGTTCTCTTCGATCTCTTGCGACCCCGGCGCTTTACGGAACGTCTGGCAGGCCTCCAGGGAGGTGTGAGTGGAGGATTGTCGGAGTCGGGAGAAGTTGAAGGGGTCGGAGGAGAGTTGCAAGCAGCAGTGTACAAAAAAGCGGGAGTCAGCAATGGAAATATCAGTAACAATAAGAAGAAAGGAGAAAAAAGATGAACAGAGAAGCAAGGGAAGAGCCCCATTATATAGCCAAGGTGAGGAAGCGTGCCTGCCTCTCCGCGTATTATCGAGGACATTTAATGCTATCAGAGGTAGCGTCTGTTGGGAGGAAAGCTCTGACTCTGCAACTGTTGAAGTTTGCACCAACCAAGAGGCACCGAAATCGTCGCCCAATCCGTTAGCACTAAAAAAGCGGCGCGAAATATATTCTGAACGGACGTGGCGTGAAAGAGTCGTCATTATGAGCCAGGTAGGCAAATGAAGTTAGGGGATCCCAAGGGACACCAAGCTCACAGTTAGCGAGAATAGAAGTGGTTCTCTAAGAAAGACGAAATGAGAAAGAAGAAAAATATTGACAGCGCCGCAGGCGAATAAGGAAGAACATATTTATTTATTTGAAGGGCTTAACAGCCCGAGATTATAAAAAGGCCTAGTGGCCCGGAGTTACAAAAGGTGGCCCCAGAGGAGCACAGAAAGACGCGCCAAGGCGGTCCCCGTCGCTGGTCAAGCATTCGACCCAGCGTCATCATCTTCCCATTCCAGGAAAGGAATTTCCCTAAGGGCGTCCGCCAGAGCCGTCAGTTCAGAAGAGTAGGCCCTCATGCCCCTCAGACAGCATCCCAGCAAGTCCTTCCTATGCTGCAGTGTTGTCATCAGTATCTGCATTTGAGAAACAGCCACTGACAGCTTCACCACTTTCTCCACGGGGCTGAAATCCTCCATGGTAACGGTAGCCTGTCTAGCTTGCAAGGGAGTCAGCATCCCCTGGAGCTCCAGTATATCCTCCGAGGTCTTAACGCTCAATGACCCCAGGAAATCGGTGTCTGCCTGAGTTAGGTTCCTCAGGGCATGGGTTTTGGAGAGCAGGAAGTTTTTGGTGACTTCGTCCATGAAAAGAAGAGAGATGAGGAAACTTGAAGAGAAAGGCTAAAAAGTTGAGAGGGTTATAAAGCAAGTGCAAAATGAAAGGCCTATTTATAAACTTCCAAAAAAAGCGTTCTGAAAATACACCTTTATCGACTGTCGAGCCCTCAGTGAGGGAGAAACCTCTGAAGAGGCAAGACCGGAGACGCGGTGATAGCCCTTGGTAAACACTCGGGCTAGTTTTTGTTTGGGCATATGATAACTATCGATACCACAGAAGCGGCATCTCCACTACCCGTTGGGTGACCCGGACAGCCTACTGTACGCTCCGAGGGAGGCGGGACCCTGTTCTTGCCACCCCTAGCCTGGCGGCCAGCCCTGGGATGGTCGACATCAGTGGGGGGGCTCTCATGCGACATCTGCACGGCGGCATCCCATCCCAGGTCACCCATGACGTCACTCCACATGACGTCATCCCGCGTGACGTCACTCCATGACACTCCAGCGACATATATCACCCCAGCGGCATCCACCAGGGACTGTTCCTACCCCCTGTCGGTACACTCCTTCCTTTGTCTATAAATACCCCCACCTTTTCAGACAATAGGGTAAGCCTAAGAGAGCGTGCTGAACCCCTTCCATTTTGACTACTCACACTGACTTTGGCATCGGAGTGTTTACGCCGGAGACCCCCTCCGGCGCTTTGCACGTGACGAAGACCCCAACACAGTGTTCCCGACCAGCCCAGACCAAGCCGATCCTGCTCAGTACCCCCCCGAACTCTTATCAGGGTTGAGTGGAGAGAGGAGTAGGAGTGGGAGTAGATGAGTGAGAAGTGGTAGGTTTGTTTAGGTTGAGGCTTGTGCGTGTCATGAGGAAGAAGGAGGGTTTTTGTGTTTTGAAAGAAGGGAAAGAAGTGTTATGTTTTGATGTGATTGGGAGAGATGAGGGGTTGAGGTTGGGTAATGGATGGGATCTAACGGTTAGGTGGCGTGGGTGAGTGGGTTGGAGGACGTGGAAAGGTGGAGAGAGAGATGGGAGCTGATCTCCTTGGCTTCGTCTGCCACGTGTCGCTCCGGGAGAGGTCGCGCAGTGCCAAGGGCAGCGTGCGCCTGCACCTGCACGGGAAAACAAAAAGGCAAATCAACTTTAAGGAGTTGAAAATAGGAGAGAGGGGAATAAAACCAAAAGAATTAAATAGGGGTTAATAAAGTAGGGGACAAGGCATTTAATTGGAGAGAGGGAGAGACAAAGGATTTAAATGAAAGGGAGAGAAAACAAAGAAATTTGTGAAATTTACCTAGGTAACATGAAAAGTGTGTATAAAGAATTTGAAAAGCTTAAGTTGACTTATACAAAATAAAATAAAAGAAAGGAACGGAGGATAAAAGAAAGGGAATAAGAAAGGACAAATTAATTAAGACCACCTAGGGAAGAGGGGAAATGTGCGTGGGAAAGAGAGAAAGACTGTTAGACTCGGAATTTAAAGACAAGAAAATTAAAGAGAGATGGTTAGGAATTCGGGAGCTGTCCCCACACTTGGCCTTGATTATCGTCTAGGCCTAGACGTCGTTTTTTCATTCGGGGCCGTTGTCTGCTGGGTCCTCGACCCTTACTTCCTCGGCAGTTGAGGGCTTGAATCCTTCATAGAAGGGTTTTAGCCTATGCCCATTCACTTTGAATGGTTCTCCCCCGTCCAGGTTCTGGATCTCAATAGCTCCATGATCAAACACTGTGGTAACTTTGTAGGGTCCCGTCCATTTGGACTTGAACTTGCCCGAGAAGATCCGCAATCGTGAGTTGTAGAGCAAAACTTTCTGCCCAATTGTGAAAGTCCTGACCACGAGGTGTTTGTCATGCTGGGCCTTGGTTTTGCCCTTGTAAATCAGTGAATTGTCATAAGCGTCTCCTCGTAGTTCCTCGAGCTCTTGAATTTGCAAACAGCGGTCCTTGCTTGCCAAGTTCAGATCCATATTGACTCTTTTGATTGCCCAAAACGCCTTGTGTTCTATCTCGATCGGGAGGTGGCACGGCTTGCCGTAGACCAACCGATACGGCGTCATGCCGATCGGGGTCTTGAATGCAGTGCGATAGGCCCAAAGCTCGTCTCCCAGTTTGAGACTCCAATCTTTCCTTGACTGGTTGACTGTCTTCTCGAGGATAGCTTTAATCTCCCGATTCGAGACCTCAGCTTGTCCATTGGTTTGGGGGTGGTAGGCTGTAGATACTCGATGGGTCACTCCGTACTTGCTGAGTAACGAGGCGACCGTTCGATTGCAGAAATGGGTCCCCCGATCGCTGATGAGGGCGCGAGGGGTCCCAAATCGGTTAAAGATGTGTGTTCTGAGAAAATCAGCAACTACCCTCGAATCGTCTGTCTTGGTGGCTTTGGCTTCAATCCATTTGGAAACCTAGTCCACCGCAAGCAAGATGTACGTGTTCCCGAATGAATTTGGGAACGGTCCCATTAAGTCAATGCCCCAAATATCAAAAATTTCACATGCAAGGATGCTGGTCAAGGGCATTTGGTTTCTTGTCCCGATGTTTCCCATAGCTTGGCACCGAGGGCATGCAGCGCAAAACAGATAACTGTCCTTGAAGATTGATGGCCAATAAAGACCAGCTTCTAAGACCTTGAGCGCTGTCTTCTTCGCAGCAAAGTGCCCTCCTTCGGTGGTCGAGTGGCAGAACTTGAGGATGGACGGGACCTCGTCCATTGTGACACAGCGTCTAATAATCCGATCTGAACAATGTTTCCATAAATAGGGGCTATCCCAAACATAGGTCCTGGCCTGCCTTCGGATCCGATTGTGTTCCGTGCTCGAGGCCTCGACTGGGAGCACGCCAGTGGCACAAAAATTTGCTATATCCGTGAACCATGGAAACTTGGTGGTATCCACTAAGCACAAATGCTCGTCTGGGAAAGTCTCCCGAATGGCTACTTGGGAATCATCTTCTTGGTTTGGGAGCCTACTCAAGTGGTCGGCCACACAATTCTCGGTCCCTTTCTTATCCTTGATAGCAAGGTTGAACTCTTGGAGTAGTAGGATCCATCGGATAAGTCTGGGCTTCGCATCAGTCTTCTTAAGCAGGCATCGAAGCGCAGAATGATCGGAATACACAATCACTTCTGTACCCAAGAGGTACTGCCAAAACTTGTCAAGGGCATAGACAATCGCCAAAAGCTCCTTTTCCATTGTTGTATAATTTTGCTGCGCAAGGTCCAGCAACTTGGATGCATAGTAAATGACATACGTCTCCTTGTCTTTCTTCTGACCCAGAACGGCTCCCAAAGCCTGATTGCTAGCATCACACATGATCTCAAAGGGGAGAGTCCAGTCGGGGGGCCGAATGATTGGAGCAGAAATGAGCTTGGCTTTCAAGGTCTCGAAAGCCGTCTTGCATTTTTCATCAAATATGAAGTCCACATCCTTGTGTAACAGCTGGCACATTGGCTGGGCTATCTTGGAGAAGTCCTTGATGAACCTTCTGTAAAATCCTGCATGACCAAGAAAAGAACGCACATCTCGAATATTCGAGGGGTAAGGCAAGGTCTCGATAGCTTGGATTTTAGCCTTGTCCACTTCGATACCCTTTCGGGACACGATGTGGCCCAAGATAAGCCCTTGGTCAACCATGAAATGACATTTCTCAAAATTAAGAACAAGGTTAGTTTCTATACATCTTTGCAAAATTTTCTTTAAGTTCGAGAGGCATTCGGAAAAGGAATTACCATAGACCGTGAAGTCGTCCATGAAGACCTCAATACATTCTTCTACAAATTCTGAAAAGATGCTGACCATGCACCTCTGGAATGTAGCCGGAGCATTGCATAACCCGAAGGGCATGCGTCTGTAAGCAAAGGTCCCGAATGGGCACGTGAAGGTGGTCTTCTCCTAATCTTCAAGGGCTACTGGAATCTGGTGGAATCCCGAATACCCATCCAGGCAGCAATAATGCGTCTTGCCCGCAAGACGCTCTAGCATTTGATCTATGAAGGGCAGTGGGAAGTGATCTTTTCGGGTGGCCTCATTCAAGCGTCGGTAGTCGATGCATACACGCCAGCCATTCTGGATTCGGGAGGGAATTGGCAGACCTTTGGGACCTGGAATGATGGTGATGTTTGTCTTCTTTGGGACCACCTGAACGGGGCTAACCCATGGGGAATCAGAGATGGGGTAAATAACCCCGGCATCGAGCAGCTTCAGGACCTCCTTCTTAACTACCTCCATCATGGGGGGATTCAAACGCCTTTGAGGCTGTCTGATTATCTTGGAGTCCTCTTCGAGATGTATACGGTGAGTGCACAAGGATGGCGACAAACCCTTAATGTCGGCAATCGTCCAACCGATGGCCTTCTTAAAGCTCTTGAGGAGGTTCACCAACTCAATCTCTTGATTTGCTTCCAGCTTGTTGGGAATTATGACCGGGAGGGATTCTCTCTCCCCGAGGTAAGCATACTTCAAGTGCGAGGGCAACGCCTTGAGTTCAAGGTCTAGAGCTCGTATGAGAGAAGAGGGAAGTCGCTCATGATCTACGCATTCGGGGGACTCACTCGGGGGCTCGACTGTTAAGATAGCATTTGCTTCTAAAGCTGTTGCAGCCATGATCAATTCAGCGGGAACCTCAATGGATGATGTCATCTCCTGCAATGATTCGGGAGTGAGGCTTTGATTCAGGATAAGCTTCAAGGGCTCGATTGAGTTCAGCTCCGCGATGCTTTCCACAATGGGGTCTATCACATCAATGAAATTGACGCTCGAGAATTCGGGGGGTATTTCATGGAGTCCAGCATATTGAAACGGATAATTTCCCCATCAAATTCGAGGGAGATAGAGGCCTCGTAGTAGTCGATCTTTGCGTGGGCAGTGGCCAAGAAAGGGCGTCCCAAGAGTAGATCCGAGGACTTGGTGTTTGTTGGATTTTCCATAGAGAGAACATAGAAATCCGCTGGAAATAGAAATTCACCCACTTGAACAAGAACATCTGTGATTATGCCTTTGGGGTATACCACCGAGCGGTCTGCAAGTTGGATGACAAGCGTGGTTTCCTTCAAGGGCCCGAGTCCGAGACTGTTGTAAATGGTCAAGGGCATAACATTAATTCCAGCTCCCAAATCGCACATTGCCTTCCCGATATCGATGGTCCCGATCCTGCACGGGACCGTGAACATGCCCTGGTCCTTGCACTTGGGTGGAATTTTTCGCTGGATATGGGCGGACAGATTTGCTCCCACACTAATCCTGTTCACCTCCGTAAATTTGCTTTTGTTGGTGCATAGCTGTTTCAAGAACTTCGCATACCGAGGCATGTTTTTGATGGCCTTGAGGAGGGGAATATTTATGATGACCTTGCTGAACAACTCAAAGATGTCTCGATCCTCTTCTTCTTTTTTCTTTTTGATCAGTCGTTGAGGAAACGGGGGCTCGAATACTTTGTTTATGAATTCTTGGGAGAATTCTTCTTCCTCAACGGGCTGTTTCTTCTTGCAGCGAGACTTCTTACTGGAGAAGAAATGATCAAGAGTTGCGTCGCCGAATCGAGACTTCTTAGGCTGTTCAATGGGCTTTTCACACTCGGGGCCTGGAATAGCAGAGTCAGCTTCGAGACCTGGAATGCCTCCCGCAGGCTCGGGGTCCGAATTGACACGAGGGGGGATCTCGAGGCCACTGCGGAGGTTCATGGCACACGCCTCATGCTTCGGGTTCGGTTCCGTCTGTCCTGGAAATCTTCCTCCATTTTTTATCTCCTTCATCTCGGCCATAAGGGTCCAAATCAACTTATCCATTTCGGCTATTTTCTTCTTATCGGGAGAGGGCTCCTCATTCGGGGGTGGTGGCATGGTAAAATTCTGATCGGGGGGTGGCTGCCTCTGATATTGATAACTCTGAAAATTGGGCCTAGGCTTGAAGTTTTGCATGTTGAACGGAGGAGGGTGATTGCCGTATGGGTTCTGTGCGTACTGATGACTGGGCCCGGCCTGCTGGTTGTTGTTCCATCCGTAACTAGGCTGCTTCCAGCCTTGATTGTGATGTTGACCATACGGGACATTGAATCCCCCCGCTACATTGACGGGCATTTCTTCAGGAATAAATGGGCAGGCATCAGTAGGATGGTCCGAAAGTTGGCAGATTTGATAGGCCTTGAGCTGGACTGGTTGTCCCGAAGCCATATTTTGCAGCATTCTTGTGATGGCGGCTAATTGGTTCTCCATGGCGGCCGCTCGGGCGTCTTGAACGCTAGTGGAATTGTTAAGCTGGAGATTGTTCTTGGCCATGAGCTCAATGGTGTCCTTGGCGGCAGCAGGAGTAAGTCTAGTAATGAACCCGCCAGCAGCAGCGTTTAGCAAGGCCTTGTCTCGGCTCGTGAGTCCTTCACAAAAGTATTGTATGAGGGCATGCTCGGACAGATTATGCGAGGGGCATAGGGCTTGCATCTTTTTAAACCGCTCATAATATTGCTCAAGGTCTTCCGTGTCTTTTTGGAGGACGGATAGGAGTTGCTTTCGGGTAACCATAGCGATGGATACCGGGTAGTACTTGTCCGTAAAAGCCTTGGACATTTCAGCCCACGAGTTGATGGATTGTGGCTGCAAGTCATAGAACCAGTTAAGAGCATCGTCCTTGAGGGACCACATAAAGGCACGAAGTTTGGCATGCTCGACGGTAACGTTGTGGGGCTTCATGGCATCACAAATGGAGTGTAGTTTTTGGAGGTGACGGTGAGGATTTTCCTTAGCCAGCCCTCGATAGAGGGGTAGGTGGTGCATGGTTGCGGATTTGAGTTCCCAGTCGTTCGGGACCACTGGCCAAACGATACAACTGGTTGGGGTCTCGGGGGCAGCATTGAATTCATCGATGGTCTGGATTACAGGGGGGCTGGTGGAACATCGTTCCTTTCGGGGCCGTGATTATCCATGTCGGGGCCTTCTGGATGGACTAGAGGTAAGTCTTCGGGGTCTGGGTTGTCCTGGAGAGCAAAGAGACGTTCGAGGTCCCGAACACAAGGATTGGAATTCGATCCCTGGGCTAGTCGTCGAAGGCCTCTTTCTGTCCTTCCTAACTCGTGATCAAGGGGCAGTAAATCGGGTGCAGATCTCCTGGTCATACAAACAAGAAAAATAAATCAGTCTTGAAACAATCCCCGGCAACGGCACCAATTTGATCGTCAGTCAAAAAGAGATTTATAGTGCCTGAAAACGTGTGTGCACAAGAGATATAGTGTACAGTGGTAGTCAGGGTCGAACACAGGGATTGTGAGAGACTGATCTAAGGTCTTGAATGAATTCGGGGGAGAAAAGGCACAAAAAGTAACAATCAGGGGGGCTTTTACTTGACCAAACGAGTTGGTCAAGAGAGATTTGGAGCTAACAAGTTTATCTAAGAAAGTAAGGTTCGGGGTCCCGAATGTCACATCCGGGGTCCCGAATGGTAAAACAGAACCAAGCAGTAAATCAGGTCAAGAACAATAAAGCAAAAGATAATAATCACAAATAATCAGATGGAGAAGGATTCTTAGCAAAGGCATTCTTGGGTTGCATTCGGGGGCTCGATCGTCATCAGCACTGAAATATTCCATTCGAGACATCATAGAAATGACATAGGGACCAGATTTCTCGGATATCCCCTACTTTTATCTTAAGAGAAACTACCCCCCGTTTCCACATATGAGGTAGTCTTGACAGTTCGCCATCCCTCCAGGCACGAATGCGGGAGGGTCATACTCAAACTGCCCATGAAGCTAAGAAAAGACAGATCTAGAGCTAAAAGTCCCTCAGTTTGTCAGGCTCGTGACCTCGCTCTAATCAATCACACACCCTATCTATTCGAGGCCACTTTGACACAGTCAAGACTAAATAGATGCCTACTTGGTTCATGCAATTTTCCTTCCATATTCACCACACGAATGGCAGCATTCACATAAGATAATTATCAGTTGATCAAGCCTCAAATTATATCATGCAAAGATGTAATTAAAATGATGGATAATTGAATATGGCATCAAGAATGTATTAAGCACATGAAGGCCTCGAATCTGCCCTTGCAACCTTTGAATCACCCTTGCTAAGAACTAATGATTTAGCTACTCATACTTGAAGATGAACAAATAATAATTGAAGAAAGCATAATAGATAAGTAAATAGATTAAGGGAAGAAAACTTTGTTACTAAATTCTGTTTGAAGCCCGGCGGTAAATTTGGAGATGAGCTAACAAGAACTAGAGAGAGAAACTAGAGAGAAGTCTAAGAAAACTAAAACTAAATAAATTATCCTAAGTAATAAGAGATGTAAGATGTCCTAAACTACTCTTAGATGCCCTTTATATACTAGAGCTCTAAGCACAAAATATCTACAGCCTAAAACTAGGGACAAAATGCATTAATTGAAAGTCTATAAAGATGGATCCATGTTCCTTAAAGCACAAAGCTGAAAAAGCATAAAGCTGTCTGATTTTTCCAGCTTTGGGCAGGTCTGGATTGGGCTCAAGGGCTGACTTGGTCAGGGCGGTAGGTATTTGGTGGTCAGTGCAGACTGCAGGAACAGTGTCAGAGGAGGCACATGGAAGCTTTGGCGAGGTGACACGTGGAAATGTCATTCTTCGCCCTTCGGGGTCCCGAATGGGGAATCCGATTCGGGACCTTGAACGCTGCTTTGGACTCGGGACCTCGACTCTGGGTCTTGAAGCTCAAAACTGCACAAAATGCCCCAAAAATGCATCTTTTCGCATAAACTCCCATTTTAGGCCTAAATCTGCAAAAGTAATGAAAACAAGGGTAAATTAGCAGAATCATGCCTTAAATGGGTGAGAAAATGGGGAGAAAATCGTGCATAAAAACATGCTATCATATGCATTAAATCATCATTTAATTTTCACACTCAGCAAATCAGCATTTAAATTTTCTGCACTTGTCAAATCATCACTTAAATTTTCGTATGCGTCAAACCATCATTTCTCGCATACATTAAATCAGCATTTAAATTTTCGTACGTGTCAAGTCATTTTTCGCACTCATAAATTGCTTATTTATTTTTCGAGTTATCACTAACACTCTCATCTTGTAGGTTTTAAATTCAAGCTTCGCTCGAAAGTACGCCTTTCGTTCCCTTTTATTTATTCAACGCTTTTCGTAAATATCAATCGTACGCATGATATATAGAATTGCTAGGATTTAAAATCAACCCACATGAACAACGTGTTTAAAGGCTTGCTTAAAAATGCCACGTTCATTTGATTTTAACTTTTCGCTTATATTGACTGCATGTACATGGGGACTTTCGATCCCACATCAGTTTATCATTTCAAAACCCCCTCATCTAATCTATACTCTGCTAAACTATCCATGATAGAATCACGTAGTAATTAATTTAATCATGCATGGCCCGATGATGACATAGAGGGCGCTCATTCAGTCTTACGGAAAATTCAGTCCCATCACTACGGTCAGGAATAATCGATCGGTTCAACGATCAATTATTCCTGAACGGTCCCGATTGTGGAAAAGACTAAAGTGGCGATTCCTCTGAGGCCCCCCTTTCAAAAACGCATTTTATCAAACACTTTTAAACACCTCTCTCATCAATCGGTAACCATTTTCGGATGTGACTCGGGTGCCTAACACCTTCCCGAGACCATAATACGACCCCGAACCTTTTGTCTGGGGTCCAGACCCTTTTTTTGTGCCTTTAGTTCTTTATTTTTTATATTTTTTATGCCATGACGATTAAGGTTCCCTAGACCTAGCAACAAAATTAGGGTGGCGACTTCATTGCATGTTGCGAGGCGTCTGTTTACGCTGAGCATCGTAAGGTCTCAAGTTCGTTGCACACTCGCGAATTTTTTATTTTCGGGGGCGCGACACTACCTTTCTCTTCCATAACTTGAAGTTACTAAAAGACAACAGTGGTACACTATTCAAATTGGCAGATGCCGAGCTTGCTGAGTTCATATCCGAAAGAACACAACATTTAATCAGCTCACTTTACTGAAAATATGAAAGTAATAAACTTAATGAATAACACATTGACTAAATCAAAAGATTAATTATATGACATTGCGTCTAGTCTTTGGACTAAAGGTGTGTCTAGTCTTTGGACTAAAGGCACAACTCACAGCTAATTAATCTGTCATAGTGTGAATCGTATAGCTTGATTTTGCCAATTATTTAATCTTCCTTTGGGCCGATCAAACAATCACATAAATCTCTTAATAGCTATAGGTCTTGAAATTCATCATTATCTTGTTTATAATTTCTGCCAAATAGTCATCTTCCTTTAGGCCAACAACTATCCGCATAAAATTATGAACACCACACTTGAAATGTCTAACTCGGTAATGTCCGTAGTAGAGGCCACTTTGGTGACTTTACCACTTCTATTAATTGAGTTAGACAAATAAGCTAAGCTTAAAAGCTTCCTTAGTGTTATTCCACTTTCTTTCATAAATCAATTATTTTTGAACTCTGGCAAACATCTTAAACTTTATGATGTTCATGTCCGAAATAATTAAATCAACTTTAAGTCCGGCAAACCGAACCAGTACTTTAATGTGCACATGAATTCTGTGCCACACATAAAAGTTTTTCCCCAATAGTTTTCTTGACAGATCTTCGAAATATGATCCGAAACTATATCAAATGTTGTCTGAAAATTACGAAATCACTTCCAAAAGACTCGTAATTCACAGATCTACAACTTTGAAGAAGAGGGGAAAAACTGAATCCAAACGGAAAATACACAAAACCGGTGTCGAACACAAAAAATTTCCCCCAACAGTTTTCTTGATAGGTCTTATAAATATGATCCAAAACTATATCAAACGTTGTCTGAAAATTACGAAATCACTTCCAAAAGACTCATAATTCAATATCTACAACTTTCAAGAAGAAAGTAAAAACTGAATCCAAACGAAAAATACACAAAAATGGTGTCGAACATAAAAAAATTCCCCCAATAGTTTTCTTGATAGATCTTCGAAATATGATCCGAAACTGTATCAAACGTTATCTGAAAATTACGAAATCACTTCCAAAAGACTCGTAATTCACAGATATACAACTTTGAAGAAGAGGAGAAAAACTGAATCCAAACGAAAAATACACAAAAACAGTCTCGAACATAATTCAAAAAAGCAGACCCGAAAATAGATTTTCCCAACCATGCATCATAGATTGATTACAATTCATGCATAATCAAAATTGAAATTGCTCCGCAACCAATTGTTAGAACCAGAGGAGATTATTGTTGTTCTAAACCTTATGAACAACAATCCAGGATCGTAAGCAATTCAGATTATTACATAAACTGAATAACGGAATGCGGAAGCGTACCTGACGATGATGTCATATTCCTTGTGAAATCCCAGAAACTTGATCTTCTGGTGGATGATTGCTATGTGGGGTTGGATGGAGAACCAAGAGAGATCTGTATTTTATTCTTCTGTTGTTTTAATGTAAGTTGCCTCTTAGTTTTATAGTTGGTTTAACGTCAGTTTTCCAACTTCTCTTAAAACTGAAAAGACAACTTATCCTTTAATTAAAACATAGAGAGAAATATTTAATTCCTTTTAGCAATTCCACCAGGGATCAATTCCGTCCTTAATGTTTTTATTAATTCCGAATCGGTCCATCAACAATTCGGAATGAATCCGGAATCTGCACAATCACCAGATTTACCCCCACACTGTTTTAATTAGACGATTGGACCCCTTAACTTTAATAGATCATCAATTTGGTCCAATTAACCTAATGTTAACAATATATTATATGACGGTGCACACATAATATATGCGTTCATATGTTCCAACGTGTACGAACGGTACTAACGCATTAGTCCCGTTGTCCAAATTCCAACTGAAAAAACCAAGACATTTTCGATTACTAACATTAAAGTTTATGGGAGAGACAAGGATGATAATGAAGAAATTGTGAAGCCGTTGGTGGAGGATGTAGTTGCATATAGTGATCTTTGTATCTCCGCTATAGTGGGTATGTGAGGGTTTGGAAAGACTATGCTTGTGCGGTTATTTTTCATGAAAGAGACATGTTGAACTAAGAATGTGGGTACACGTTCGCGGTCGATAGGCTAATAAAAATCTATATCTATATATATATATATATATATATATAAAGCACGAAGTGCCTTATTCTTTAAAAGTCTATTATACCCTTAAACTATTAAAAAATTTAAGAGTGTAATAGACTTTTAAACATTTTAATTAATTAACTTACCTATTAAATTAATTAACCTACCTATTAAGTTATTTGATTGTAATAGACTTTTAAACGTAATAGACTTTTAAAAATTTTAAGTAATTTATTTATTTAATTAATTAACCTATCTATTAAATTAATTAATCTACCTATTTAATTATTTATATTTTTAATTGATTCGAATCAACATCACCCATAAAAAATTAACCAGTATATATTAAAAAATTAAAATAATTAGTGATTGATAAAATAATTAAATAACTTAATAATATTTTTTACCATCTTTTAATTTTCTAATTATTAGAAAGACCGAAATTGCAATTTTGTTGCACGCTTACGTTGCAAATTTTAGGCTTATATTGCAAATTTCAAAACTATTGGGTTCAAAGTGGGAGATTTTGTAAACTTTAAGGTTTCTTTATATAGTTTATCTAAAAATATATTTAATTTTTTAATCAATAAAGTTAATAATTTTATTATTATTATATAATAAAAAATAAAATGTTACAAAATAAATATTTTGAGTATATTTTTAATGATTACGTAAATATATTTCTTAAGATTTTAGTATAGTTTTTTAGATAAAAACTAGATAATGTTTTTAATTTCAAGCTAAACAACAACACAAACTTTAAAATAAATAAAAAATCCTATATGGCAAAAGTGGAAAGAAAATCGGATCTCCTACATTCGTTAGTCTCTTAAAAAATCACATGAGAGTAGCTTGTAATAATATTTTAAATAACACTAATAATAGTAAATTATAAAGTGAAAAAACTTATAAATTAATTTTTCAATTAAGTAATGCAATTTTATTTATATTATTAAATAAAAATTATTTAATTAATAAACAATTGTAATATTCATAAGTTTTAGTAAGAGCTTGAAATTACTAAATAATTTATCATAGTATTATGAGTTAAGAAAGTTAGCAAAAATAAACTATATATATATATATATTAATTGAATTAATATTAAATTTATGAATAATTAGTGTATATTAAATTAATTATTTTGAATTTAAATTTATATTAAATATTTTTTATAGTATGAAAAATGAGACAAGGTGATTTTTTATACATTAAGTTATTGTTTAAAATTCTATTACACTCTTAATTTTCTTTTAAGTTTTTATAAATCTGTTAAAAACTTTATCCAATAATAATTGGTGCTTTTAAATTTGGAATAAAATAGTTCAACCAATTTATCTAAAACAAAAGCTGGAAATAATTAAAAAAAATTATGAGAGCATTCAAAATTCTTAACAATAGCGGGAGTATTGATATTAATTCAGTTGGTAGTTAAGTTAGATAATATATATTAAATATATAGTATATATAGATAATAAAATACCTAAATACCTGGTCACATGCGAATAGAATTAGTATTGATCCACAAGATTTAAAGATACCAAAATAAAATATATAATTAGTTTTCCAAGCATGTAATAATATAAGTAACTAAAATTAAAAACATAATTACTTAATTTAAATTATAATCATAATTATCTGTTCTATTTTCTTATTTTTTAAAATTAATATATTTTATTGTTTGTGTTTAATGATTAATATTTGTTTATTTACATTAAGTAATTTCTAGATCATAAGCGATGATATATTCAACTTCTCTATTATATTTCTTAGTGGTAATTAGATTTGGTATTGCTTAATTTTTAATTTTTCTCCATAACTAGCCTAACCTAATTAGCATATAGTCATATACAAGCACGAAGAGGCTTATTCCTTTAAATTACTATGATATCCTTAAATTATTAAAAAATTTAAGGGTGTAATAGTCTTTTAATTTTTAAAATTACCTACCTATTAAAATTGAATAAATCTATTATTCAACTACTTATTTAATTAATTAACTTACCTATTAAAATTGAATAAATTTATTACTCAATCACTTATTTAATTAATTAACCTTATTAAACCCTAAACTTTACGACCTTCTTCTTCTTCCACCTTCCAATTGTAGCGCCAAAAGAACAAAAATGTACGAACTTTAATACTTGCTGGTAATTGGTTTCATCTTTATTTCTTCATTAAGATCAATGATGGTTTAACTAGCAGGATTGAACTGCCAATATTTTGAGTATTCTCAAATCTGCTAGCCCCCCTTATTAATTTAGTCGCTGATATATATCAACACACTTAACTTTCTTGTTGCTGGTTGAATAATTAATTTCTTCAATTGAAATAGATTTATATGTCACAAATAGCTTTTTAGTAATATGTTTAGCATGCTAATTGTGTTTTCGTCCTCACAGATCTGTCGTGTTTTTGGTAGCAGCTTGCTTGGCAATTCCTCCAATCACATTGGTAGCGAGTTGTGCATCAAATTATCGGAAGATTCGCTGGCCTTATCTGCAGTCTCACACACCGATACGAGTCCTTATCTACAGTCTCAAACCAAGAAATCAGAAAAATGAAGAAGGGAACTAGCTCGAACGAAAAATTAGAAAAACGAAGAAGCGAACTATTGTCTTTGTCCAGCAATTGATTTGAGCGTCGTTTTTCTGGTATCTCCCCTAACCTTCGATTTTGTATATTTATATTTAACTCCAATGTATTTATTGTGGTATGAATTATATATTTATTATATAAATCTTATATTTAATTAATTTGAGTCCTATATATATGTGTACTTATTTAGCTCGGTCCATATGTGTATGTATTTATGATTGTCGAAATTGTTTGAACTATCATCATTATTTTTTTCTGATTTACCTTATAACAAAGGTGGAACCTACCATCTAACTTAAATTAGTTATTTGCTAGAAAAACGAAGAAGCGAACTATTGTCTTTGTCCAGCAATTGATTTGAGCGTCATTTTCTGGTATCACCCATAACCTTCGATTTTGTATATTTATATTTAACTCCAATGTATTTATTGTGGTATGAATTATACATTTATTATATAAATCTTATATTTAATTAATTTGAGTCCCATATATATGTGTATTTATTTAGCTCGGTCCATATGTGTATGTATTTATGATTGTCGAAATTGTTTGAGCCATCATCATTTTTTTTTCTGATTTACCTTATAACAAAGGTGGAACCTGCCATCTAACTTAAATTAGTTATTTGCTATTTTCATGCTTTGAACATCTTTCATTAAATGATAACATCATTCCACCAGAATTTGTATTTTCGTGCTATTTTAACTTTTTCCTTTAAGCACAATAGATCCATGTTGTATTTATTTAGTTCGATCCATATATGTGTATTTATACAATTTCATACACTATTTAATAAATTACTTAAATTACCACTTACTTGCAAATTCATGTTTTAAATTTATTTCAATTGTAGGAAAATGTCTACAAACAAAAGAAAAGTGACCAAACGTTTGATGGTGCCACATGAAAAGTGACCAATGGGGTGACTATTACTAAACTATATAATAAATCTTTTATTTGTTTTAATATGTAGGACATATAGAAGTTGAACCATCTATTTCACCTCTACATACGTTAAAGGATGTTCCCAGTTGTAACTATTGTGGTGCAAAAAGATTTCAGTTCGAGCCACCAATATTTTGTTGTCAAATGGACAAGTTAAATTGGCGCATACACATTATGATGATGATTTGCTAGAACTTTATACGTCACAATCGGAAGAAGCGAAAGAGTTTCGTAGAAAGATTAGAAAATATAACAGTATTTGGGTTTACATCATTTGGTGTAAAGTATGACAAAGAACTTGCTTCATCGAGGAAAGGAGTTTATACCTTTAAAGTTCAAGGTCAGGCATACCACAACCTTCCCGGATTGGTGCCTGTAGAGAATAATTCAGTGTATTTTTAACTTTATTTTTATGATACTGATAATGAGCTACACAATAGGATGAGAATTATGGAGAATGCTAACTTGGATGAAAGCATTATGAAGAAATTGATGAGGATTTTGGAAAACAAACCATATGCTAAATTTTTGAAAGGCTTCAAAGATATTTCCTTACTTGACGATTTACAAATCCATATCAACACAAGTGTTAATATTGATCAAAGAGTTTATAACTCGCCTTCTGTTGATCAAGTTGCTGCTATATAGATTGAAGAAAATAATTCTAATGTTCCATTTGAAAGAGATATAGTTGTTCATGCACATTCGGGACAGAGCTACAGAATTAAACATTACTTTAGCTGTTATGATCCTCTCCAATACCTACTTTTATGCCCTAAAGGAGAAGTTGGTTGGCATCAAAATATTTACAAACAATGCAGAAGGTCTTCCAATACTAATACAACAACTACAGAAAACTTTTCAACTATTTTGACATTTACCTCTGCAGAAAATATTTTTGATCAAGAAACAGAAGGTAAGCTTTTAATTAATACGATATTATTTCAATTTTTAGCTCTATTTTTTTTCATGTGTCTTTTAGAATTTTCACATGATTTTTTTAACATATAGGTGTGCATAGACCTATAATATCAAAAGTATCTTGTAGAGAGTACTATTGTTACAAGCTTCAAATTAGAGCTTTTATACAATCGATACTTTTACTATCTGGTAGACTATTTCAACAATATGTTGTAAACATGTACATTAAATTGGAGACTACTAGACTTGATTTTTTCCGTCATCAGCAAATAAAAATACGATCTAAATTGTACTAAGGTGTTGCTGATAGTGTCATGTCAGGAGAAACTAGAGGAAGTGAAGTGGGAAAAAGGTTAATCCTTCCTGCCTCTTTTGTTGGAGGGCCACGAGATATGCGACAACGATATCTTGATTCGATATTATTGGTCCAGCATTTTGGGAAGCCTGATTTGTTTATAACTATGACATGTAATCCAAATTGGAAAGAGATTCAAGATCAGCTTACAGAAGGAGAACTTGCACAAGACCGTCCTAATTTAGTTGCAAGGGTCTTTCGAGCAAAAGCTCAAGATCTCAAAGATCAAGTTATTAAGAAACAAGTATTTGGGAAAGTAGTTGCACATGTTCATGTTATTGAATTTCAGAAAAAAGGGAATGTCACACGTTCATATGTTAGTCATACTCGAAGAATGTTTCAAAATTGTTTGTTCTGATCAGTTTGACAAATTTCTTTGTGCTGAAATACTAGATGAGGATGAGGAACCTCTACCTTTTCAATTAGTGACCAAACATATGATGCATGGTCCATGTGGAGAAAGTAATTGTTGATACCCGAATTTTGACGCCATTTTTAATTGATTTTAGCATTTCTGTTATTTACTTAATTTACTGTCATTTTTAGTTAATTTACTGTCATTAGCAGTTTTAAGTGTTTCATCGCATTTTAGCATCGTCGTTAGCATCGTCGGCTTTCGAAATAGCATTTCTAATTTTTCGGCATGTATTTTCATTATTATTATCATTATTATTTTTAGCCTTAAAAACCACATTTTTGACTATCCGGCAGTCGTTTGCTAGTTTTTTCTTCGTTTTAGGCCATCACATGAATTTTAGGATTTTTTATATTTTAGCGCATTTTTTAGTGTTTTTATTATTTTATTATTATTTTTATTCGAGCTGTTATTGGACCTGAGCAAGTTCACTCGGACAATAGCTTGACTTTAAAATGTTTTCCATCAACTAGTTGTTAGCTTTTTTTCCGCTCGCAACGGTCTACAGCGTTTTGTGTAATTTTCGGCGTAACGTTATTATTTTTCCGTTCAAACGTTTCACGTTTTTGAAACGCGAAAATAAACACGTTAAACGAAAAATTCTTGTCATTCACTGTAGACAGTTAAACCCGTCATATTTTCCTCTACGCGCTGGTACCTTCGGCTCAAAAAGTCGGAACGTTTGTTGGCAGGAACCGGCTCGAGCCCATTTAAAGCAGATAAAAGGCCATTTAATCATGGCCATTGATCTGGTCAACCAAGGAAAGTCAACCAGATCAATGGCCCTTGAATTAATATGCATGATGCACGTGAACAATGCACTCCTCGCCCGAGCCACCTGCTCCCATCGCGTCCGTAGCTTCCTGTCCCTCCGCCATCATCACGGCTAGCACCCTAGCCTTGCCACCGCGACCAGCCAGCCACCACGCGCAGCCCCGCGTCTCCCTCCTCACGCGATCTTCGGCTATAAATAGCCAATGCCATCGAACGTTCAAACGGTACCAAATTTGCAAGAAGAACTTGCTCTTCCTCCCTCTCTTGATTGATAGCTCATTTAGAGCATCGATTGCCCAGTTCAAGCTTTGCCGGTGAGCTTTCTCTCTTTAGCTCACTTTCGGTTTTTTGTGCAAGTTTTTCTTTAAATTCGTTTGGCTCGATCTTGAGCAAATAAATTGTTTTCTTTTATGCCATTAATTCACATACATGCTGTAGATTAAATACACACTTTCAATTTTAAAAATCGTTAGCTAGATTGTGCGAATTAACTAGTTTTCGATAATTAATGGTTTTGTCGTTTTTTCAAAATTAAATTCTGTACGAGTCAAACTAAAAATCGGGGTTTGTACGGTTAGGAAGTCGTCGAAGAGACGAACATTTCGGTACGAACGATTTTTAAATCGGCCACTTGTGGCCGGAGCTTTGCCGCCGGCAGTACGCCGGCGACCAAGAAAGGTGACGAATGAATAGTGCCAGGCCAACGACACTGTTCACGCGGGAATGGGCTTGGCCCATTCCCTTTTAAATTTTCATGGGACATGCACTATTCCTGGCCCATTTTTCATTTCTTTTCATTATTCAATTGGGCCCAGCCCATTTTCAATTGTTTTCAAAACTTCGGATCACGTTTTTCCGTAAAATAAATCGTATGCTTCGTATGATTATTTTTCGCACTATCAACTGTTTAATTTTCTGCACTTATCAACTGCTTTATTCTTCTGCACTTTAATTGTTTACCATTTACTTTCGGCAATTTAAATTCAATATACCGCCTATATGGTCGGTCGCATTTTAATTCTCGTAAATATTTAACTGCTTTAATTTTTCGCAAACCGCTGGAAATCCTTCCGCAAATTATCAACTGTTTAATTTTCCGCACTTTACTTTTCCGCACTTTAATTTTCCTCACTTTACTTTTCCGCACTTTAAAATTCTGCAATTTACTTTCGGCAATTTAAATTCAATACCGCCTACATGGTCGGTCGCAATATCAATTGTTTATTTTCTGCAATATCAACTGCTTTAATTTTTCGCAAACTGCTGGAAATTCTTCCGCAAGTTATCAACTGTTTAATTTTCCACACTTTACTTTTCCTCACTTTAAAATTCTGCAATTTACTTTCGGCAATTTAAATTCAATACCGCCTACATGGTCGGTCGCAATATCAATTGTTTATTTTCTGCAATATCAACTGCTTTAATTTTTCGCAAACTGCTGGAAATTCGTCCGCAAATTATCAACTGTTTAATTTTCCGCACTTTACTTTTCCGCACTTTAAAATTCTGCAATTTACTTTCGGCAATTTAAATTCAATACCGCCTACATGGTCGGTTGCAATATCAATTATTTATTTTCTGCAATATCAACTGCTTTAATTTTCTGCAATATCAATTGCTTTAATTTTCTGCAGTATGAATTATTAAAATTTCTGCAAATCATCAACTCTTTTAAATTTTTTAATCATCAACTCTTTTAATTTCCTGCACTTATCAACTCAGCATTTAATTCTCGTATGCGTCAAATCCATCATTTTTCGCATGCAACCAACTCAGCATTTCATTCTCGTGTGCGTAAAATCAATCATTTTTCGCATGCAATCAACGTAGCATTTAAATTCTCGTATGCTTAAAATCAATCATTTTTTGCATGCAATCGACCCAGCATCTAAATTCTCGTATGCGTAAAATCAATCATTTTTTGCATGCAATCAACTCAGCATTTAATTTTTGTATGCGTGAAATCCATCATTTCTCACATGCAATCAATTGTCATTTAAATTTTTGCACTTATAAAATTGTTTATTTATTTCTCGAGCTATCACTAACACTCTCATTTTGTAGGTTTTAATTTCAAGCTTCGCTCGAAAGTACGCCTTTCGAGTCCTTTTTATTTATTCAACGCTTTTTCGCAAATATCAAATCGTACGCATAATATATAGAACTGTTAGAATTAAAATCAACCCACATGAACAACGTGTTTAAAGACGTGCTTAAAATGCCATGTTCATATATTTTAAATTCTCGTTTGTATTGACTGCATGTACATGGGGACTTTCAATCCCACACCAGTTTTCCATTTCAAAAAACTCTCATTTAATTTGTACTATGTTAGCAATCCATGTTAGGATCACATAGTAATTAATTTAATCATGCATGGCCCGATGATGAAATAAAAGGGCGCTCATTCAGTCTTACGGAAATTTCAGTCCCATCACGTTGCGGTCAGAAATAATCGATCGATTTGGATAAACGGTAACCCCGTCCGAAAGATCTTTTTATTATTTCTGAACGGTCACGATCATAGAAAAGGCTAAAGTGACGATTCCTCTGAGGGCCCCCTTTTTCAAAACGCATTTTTCAAACACCTTTTTAAACACCTCTCTCATCAACCGGTAACCGTTTTCGGATGTGACTCGGGTGCCTAACACCTTCCCGAGACCATAATACGACCCCGAACCTTTGTCTGGGGTCCAGACCCTTTTTTTTGTGCCTTTTGTTTTTTACTTATTATATTTCCTATGCCATGACGATTAGGGTTCCCTAAGCCTAGCAACCAAATTAGGGTGGCGACTTCATTGCATGCTGCTAGGCGTCCTTTTACGCCGAGCATCTGAAGGTCTCAAATTTTGTTGCACACTCGTGAATTACTTCTTTTCGTAATTTTCGTGGGGCGCGACAGTTTGGCGACTTCACTGGGGACTTTAGGGTCGGAGCCGGTTTTATCTTTTTAGAGAGGTGTTTTGTTTGTTTATTTATTTGCTTTGATCAATTGCTGGTCTGTTCATTTATTTGCTTTATCAATTGTCATATGCATTTCATAGCGCCCTACACCCAGGGGACAATTACCAAAATAGGAGGGTAGTAGTGACGCCCTAGGACACATGTCCTGGGTAGTGTTCACCAATCCCAACTCGGATGAACCCCTAAAGCCAGTCGAAAGGTTATACGATTTCGCAAGAAATCGGGAGACTGGACGACACTTTAGGGACCTTTTCATGGTATCATCCGGGAACCATTCAAGCCAGTTAGAAATGTTGGAATCAGAGCCCCAGCACGTGCATCACGATTATACCTGTTTGTCGTGGCATATTGACGTGATTTTTCTGTTATACGAAATGTAAATTTTCTGACACATGCAGGTTACTTGGCGTTTAAAATTTTATTTTTGTCCCACATGACCCGTTTTGCTCATTCAATATGTCGGCACATACACTACTTTCACTTGATATTTTCGGGGAACGAAATTTCAACGATCAAGCACTGCAAAACCGAATTACTGCCTTAGAGGCTGAGTTAGAGATGCAGAAAGGGGAGTTGGCTTCAATGGAGTACCTTTGGCAGAAGCAAGAAGACTCGGACGCCCAGGAATGACACCTTCAGGGAAAGGCTCGGATATCGACAGATCTTTTCTTTTTAGCTAGGACCCCCGATTTCATCTATCTTAGCCATTTTTGATGAATTTAGGAAGTTGGCAAGTTTACCATATTTTGTAAACGCTTTTTAATAAAGTCGTACTCTTTCGGATATTTAGTAAATCGCCTCATCTTTTCCATACCAACTATCCCTCCAATACAAACTCAAAAAAAAAAAAATATCGCAAAACAAAAAGAGAAAATCCCTCTGGGATAAAACACAATCGTCTTACCGAAATTCCGAAAAATCAGAACAAGTATTCAAAACATCCGAGTACTGCTCACTCATGGCCATGTCTTCCTAGTTTATCACAAAAAAACTCCAAAAAGATGGTCGTCTCTCCCCTCGGTTGAGTTCACCAGGCATCAGGCCTTGCATCGTCAAAAGTATAGCGTAAAAAGAGATCTTCCTAGCATGGCGGCATTGGTTGCCCCTGCTGATTTGGGCTTCGCTGTTAGCATCTCAGATTTGCTTCATATCGTGGGAATGTATAGAGGCTTCCTTCGTATCTTGTCGACCACTGGGATTCCTCGCCTCTCCAACCGCCCTGAAAATATCAAGTGAAAGTGTGGCCGGAAAATGAATGAGCAACGTGGAGGCCTCGGGATTGCACATCACTTGTATATCCTCACTTGTATTTACCTTTTTCTGTGTTTTTCCCTTTTTCAGGTTCATGATAGCTCCTCGGAAGCAAGCTACTCCGCACAGGCTCCCTTTTACTAGACTTCAAAAGCGAAAAATGACTGAACCAGCTAAGACCGATAAAGCACTAATGGCTAGAATAGCTGAGTTAGAGGAGCAAGTTAGGATCAGTACAGAAAGGGCCGCCAGGGCCGAAAAGGAAAGAGATGAAGCTGTCACCGAAGTGCCACCGGGTTTTGATCTCCCTCAAACAAACGGACCTTCCTCTTCGCTCGCCGTCGCAGGACCTTCTGTACTCCTGCCACTTTCTGGCCCCGTGGGCCATTGGAGATGGGTTAGTCCCTTCACTGTACCCACCGCTGCAAATCCACCAGTTAATACGGGTGAAGAGATCTCCCCGTCACTTCAGCACCTTTCAACCAACCCTACAGCTGCAGTGGGTACAACCAGACAGTGTTCCCACCCATCTCAGGTTCGTTCTACCCAAGCCGCAATTTCAGGACCATCGAAAACTAAACTTCCGGGAAGCAATCCGACACAGCTACAGTCCTCTCGTGAATATTCACCGGCCCTAGGTTTTGGCACCATTAGTGCAAAAGGGTCCAGTGTTGATCGATTGAGCCCACGAGAGGACAAGCTAAGGGTTATTAAAACATATGACCCTAGGGATCCCGCTGATAAAAGCATGATGCTAGGAACTACGACGCCTCGGAAGTTCAAGATCCCACAATCCGAGAGGGACGCGGGGATTGAACGCCCCAAAACTCGCCTCAAAATCCACCACAACGAAACATCTGAATGGTACAAGCTCGACGCAGAAATCACACCTAACCGTTCTGACTTGCAAGATCTAGAGAAAAGGGCCGAGGAATCAGTAAAAACGTATGCTCAGAAATGGAAAGAACTAGCCGCAAGGATTTCTTTTCCTTTGGATGGCAAGCAACCTTTCCCATCACCCCCAACACAAATATCGCAACTTACACAACCTAGACCGTGTAAACCACCAAATAAATCAAGAAACCAAAATATCCATTGGGATCGGGGACCATTGCCTCCACTTCCCGTTCCTTTGGGGGAGATTTATGAGCACCTTTTGGCCGCTAAACAAATTGCACCCACCCCATCCCACCCTTTACAGCCTCCTTACCCGAAGTGGTACGATCATAATGCTAGATGCGAGTACCATGCCGGAGCTCAGGGTCACACAATAGAAAATTGCTCCGCCCTAAGAGGAAAGGTTCACCACTTGATCAAATGTGGATGGATCTCTTTTGAGGACTTAGCCGAAAGACCCACACAACCCATGCAACCTAAGCCATATAACCCACCAAAGGACCTAAATAACCAAAACAAGTCAAAAAATCGGTGGAACCGAGAGCCTTTACCTCCTCTCCCTCTTCCTGCGGGAGAAATCTACAAACATCTCTTGGCGGCCGGACAGATTGTACCAGTTCCAGCTCAGCCTCAAATGCCTCCCTACCCAAAATGGTGTAATCTCAACGCAAGGTACGAGTATCACGCTGGAGCCCCAGGTCACACTCTGGAAAATTGCTTCGCATTCAAGGCAAAAGTTAATCGCTTGATCAAGAGTGGATGGGTCTCCTTCGAGGGCTTGGCGAAAGGACCTAACACGGCCATCGACCCTCTCCCAAACCGTGCCTCAGGTGGTGAAGGTATGAATGATATTTCGATGGAAACGGTTAAGAAGAAGACTTGCGAGTTAGAGACAGTTGACATCGTCAGCAACGATCCTCCCACCTCTTGTTCCCACAAATATATGTCTCAAGATTGGGCCAGTAACAAGTGAATTTGTTGATATTGGGGGCATGACATGGAAGACAGAATGTATCCCCACATCGGAGCCACATTCTCCCTCACAGTCGAAATCGTCAATATGAATCACACCGTGGTCAGTATAGCTTCAGATTCCTGTATTGATGCTCCGGGAGAAGAAGAATCGTTGTCTGGTTCAGTCATTTTTGTTAAGAAGTCAGGGGAGTCCGTGTGCAACTGGACCATCACCATGCTTCCGGATGTCTCTCCATAATTTCTCCTTTTGAAAAATATATATGTTTTTGGCTCGTTTTCTTACGAAAACACTTTTGTAGGGGCTCATGTTCCCTTTTGTTAAAAATCAATATATATGCAAATTTTCATTTCACGCATCTCTTTTTTCGTACTTTTAATTTTAGGATGAGTGTTAGTTCGGATTGTCTTGGTAAAACCTATGTCTATACTGGCGAAGAAATTGTCATCACCACCAAAGATAAGGCCGGAATTCCCTACGAATTGGCCCATTTACTGGAAAGTTTAGAAAAGGAAATAACCCCTCATCGGGAGGAATTGGACGAAGTAAACTTGGGGGCAAGCAATGAGGGTCAGAAGTTAGTCAAGATCGGAACTACCTTAGATACGACTCTGAGGGAAAGATTGATTTCCCTCCTCAAAAGACTACTCGAACGCATTCGCATGGTCGTACGCCGATATGCCAGGTCTTGATCCCGGGATAGATAAGCATCGCATTCCATTGAAACCTGAGTTTAAACCAGTCAAACAAAAGTTTGAAGAAAATCATCCAAAAATGGTAGTCACTCACGAAGACTGGCATGACACGCTTCCTTTCACACTACATGCTTACCGAATAGCAACCCGTGCATCCCCAGGGGGCAACTCCCTACTCATTAGTTTACGGCATGGAAGCCGTAATTCCTTTGGAGGTAGAAAACCCTTCTCTCAGAATCCTGGCAGAATCAGAAGTAGAAGAATCGAGTGGGGCAAGAGTGAGGTACGAGCAGCTAAACCTCCTTCCCGAGAAGCTCTTGGTTGCTACTTGCCACGCACAATTATATCAGCAAAGAATGGCCAACGCTTACAACAAGAAAGGGTGACCTCGCAAGTTCGAGACTGGGGATTTAGTGCTGAAGAAGTTTCTCCCTCATCAGGAGGCTAGTCAAGGAAAATGGGCCCCAAGGTACGAGGGGCCATATCTGGTCAAAAGGGCATTCTCAGGGGGTGCCCTAATGCTAACCAACATGGATGGAGACGATCTCCTAAGACCGGTAAACGCCGATGCACTCAAGATATACTTCGCCCGAAAGCGTCACGAACTGAGCATTCGGCCAGACCAAGGACATAGGGGTTTTATCATGACAATCTAGCACAAACATTTGTCCTGAAATTAATAAGACAAGTTTTTCAAGAGATGCTCATTATTTTAAAATTTTGTTATCCTTTTTCTTTAACTTGTGAGATGACAAAAGGAGGCATGGCATGGATGGATCCCCAGGAGTAGCTCGGGACGTAAGACGCGTCACTTAGACTAACGCCACTAATCAACCTTCAGTTTTGCAAGGACGTAAGGTCTCACGCCTCAGCTCGTCATCACGATAGAACCAGAGAGTTCTGCTCGTATGGGCTGTTGAATTGCCGCAGCAGGCCACCTTCAAGAGCGAATCAGGAAAGATTTTAAGACAAACCATCACCATCTAAAGCGAAATTTCTTTTCCCCGCAGTACTACCAGCACAACCGGCATCGCAAACAACCGGTCTCAAAGGACTAAATGCTGGACCAAAGTCACAAAGCCCATCATACGCCGGCCAAGCTGTCGGAACACTAGCAACGTCGGCTCCCATCTCCGTTCATCTATTCGGAGGAGCTCATCACCAAAACGCCATGGTCGCCCAGCACACCCTTGCAAGCAACAACTCCTGGAAAAAGCACGACAGAAAGATGTCCCCCTAGAACTACCGTCAACATACTCAATGTGGTCTTGTTCAAGCAGTATCCCAACCTTCGCACCATGATCAACACGGTGAAGATCAATCCTTTAATTGAGGGACAGCCAGGCTGCGAGTGTCACCCACGCCAAGGCAAGAGCTACGACAAAGCATCTAACAACAAAGCCATCATCAACCAACATCCGACACAAGTCACACTCAGTGACCCACGGATTGCCCGTCTAAAAGGGAGAGCTTAAAAACTTATCAATCACATTACTTCTGCTAAAAATCGTCTTGCATTTACCCCTCATTAGCTCTTGCCGTGTTCTTTTCAGGGACTGGGTCACCCCCATTTGTTGCCTGCAGAAGAACGGTAAGCATACGCCCTTGCGGCCCCGCTGAACATTTCGGGGACAGAGGATTTCCCCTTTACCCCCGAGCAATCACGACGCCCATCAACGAAGGTCTAGCAAGAACCGGTAAGCAAAGGGACCAAATGCGGATCTCATCATCCCTACAACCTGGATCGGCGGTTCCCGTGAAGCAGCTGAAAAAGAAACCAATCAGCGCCTCTAAGCAAAGGCGTTCCGAGGACGGGACCACGTCATAAGCACCCTCGAAAAGCCGAGTTAAAGGAAGGGAGAATCCCTGAACTTATCTCAGTTTTGTTTTCAAATTAATTTCCCTTTCCGTTTTCCCCTCTGCATCTCACAGGGACGGGAAGCATCTCGCTGTCATCCGCATGGAGCTTGTGGAAGACGCCCGCGCAGCCCCGCTGAGCGGTTCAGGGGAGTCCCTCTTTCTTTTCCCTTTATTTAAATTTGTTTTTATTCCTGCTCGCTTTGTTAGCTTTAAGTCGAGTACGGTCGTCTGGCCCACTGGGGGGGGCAACCTTAGGTTCTCGTTAGAACGTTGCAAATAAGTCATCCCCCACATTCTAGCAATCAAACGTCCAGCAATCAAACGTCTAGCAATCAAACGTCCAGCAATCAAACCATCTAGTAATCAAACATCTAGCAATCAAATGTCTAGCAATCAAACATCTAGCAATCAAATGTCTAGCAATCAAAACATCCAGCAATCAACCATCTAGCAATCAAACATCCAGCAATCAAACATCCAGCAATCAAACCATCTAGCAATCAAACCATCTGTTGGGGTTATTTCCAATCGACAATCAATTTGCGCAGCAAACAATCTTATCCCAAGAATCAATAACCCCTACCAATCAAAAGCAATCAAAAATAACACAGAGATTTTTAACGTGGAAAACCTCAACAGGTAAAAAACCACGGGCACAAGCCAGTCAATCCACTATATGATGATCAATGTGTACAACCAAGCAAAATCCCTATCTCAACTATAGGAATAATCTGAAATACACCACTATCACCAATAGTACCAATCAAACAATCCAATCAATCAATCAATCCGAGAAAAACAAGAGATATGAGAATAGAGAACCAAAACCAGATTTCCACTGCTTCAATCGGGACAGGATTTCTACCACACCAGACAACTTCTCACCGATCCAACCGTTCAGATTGAAGAACCAGAAGTCTTGCACCTGCTATCCAAATTTCACCCCGATCCAACGGTGAACGAAGTCGCTGCGATGATTCTCCCGCAGCTGCACAGAGTTTGGCGAAATCTGTTTTCTCTCTTCTCTCTCACAGGATGCTCAACAGCAACCCTCCTCTTGCAATCTCTTAGGATGCTCAACAGCAACCCTAACACAATCTCTCAAGATGCTCAACAGCCTCTCTATGTTCTCAAAACCTAAGCCACCATATATATATATTAGTGGACAACCTAATTAATTAGGTTACACAATCCTACTTCAAGTCATACTCCAATCTTTCCTTTTTCTAATCAAACTAAAACAAATAGCCCCAATTGGGCTAGGCCCACAACAAATCTCTCTTTCAGCCAATATGAGCTGGACTCCAACACCATCTAGCAATCAAACGTCTAGCAATCAAACCCTCTAGCAATCGAACTACCAATCAGTCAAAAATCAAAAATCAATCAAAAATCCCTCTGATAACTCCAGCATCTATCCAAATTACGTGCCATGCATGATATTACCTGTTTGCTCTTATATCTACGGTTTGCTCCGACGTAAGCAGTCACAAACAAATCCCGGTAAGCATCTTTGAGTCATCGCGCCTTATCCTTCATGAGTGTAAGAGCCTGACTAGATACTAGTTGAGTTCGCATAATATCCAGGGTACATGCGCCATTAGACATGGGATAGCTATAAAATGACGTGGGATTTTTACGATTTTCTCCACTTTTTTTCGTTTCTTCCCTCTTTCCACCATATATGTCATCACTCCCTCAAACCATCAATATCACTCATACCCCGGGAGCCAAAGAGAAGTTTCAGCTAAAATTGCCAGCCGGAAGTAAAAGCACCTCGAGTCCAAGAGCACGATAAAGGAGACGAAAAAGGTCACCAGGAGATCGCTAAGGACCATCATCGAAGAAGCAGCAACGACGAAGGCCGAGGCCTCAAGACAGAAGGGGAAAAGATCAAGATGAAGGTTGTGCTTGCTCTGCTCTGTTGCATTTCAAATCAAATCAAAAAAGGGGAGGGATAAAAATAAAAAAATAAAAAGAGAGAAAAATGAGAGGAAAAAAGAAAAAAGAAAAAGGGGAGAGGGAAAAAAAGGAAAAGAAAAGAAAAAATACTCAAAGACCTTCGCAGAATACAAACAATCGAAGAGCCAAAGCAAGCACAGCCCGGGGACAACTCAATTCGAGAAATCTCGAAGAAAACTTTCCCCAGTGAACTTGAGTAAAGAGGCCCAAGGCCAACTCAAGAAACCTCAAAGTAAACATCCCTAGTGAGAACCCGAGAAGAGAAAGGGGCCCCAGGCCAACTCAAGTAGTGAGTCGCAAAAGGAACAGCGACGACGCTCCCCCTCCCCAATGAAGACTCAAGAAAAGGGCCCCTGGCCACACGGAAAGCACCCCCAGCAAGGATCCCAGAGCTCACGCACTCTGTCAAGCAAGCATCCCCAGCAAAAAGCGAAAGAGCTCGCACATCCCGCCCTCATCAGGGCCAATCAGCAAAGCATCACTCATCAAAAGCCTTCCAACCCCCAAGCAAAGCAATCTTTTCCAAAATAAACTTCTTTCCGGACATTTCGCGTCCTTTCATTCTTTTCCATAAAAGTCCCATCGATTATTAGAACGCCCATGCATGTGCATCTTCATTCGAAGTCTATTCACTCGGATTGACATTGCGAACTATAAATTATGTATCATGTTAGTTGTATCTTTATGAGTGTAAAACACTTAGCCTTGTTTCAGAGCGTGAGTGCAAACACTAATATCAGGTGAGGACTGCTTACGGCTGCAAATCGTGGGAAAGTCTTGTCCTTGGGGTCGTTACCTCCTAAGCAGGACGCAGACGCATTCTAGGTTCGTATCAAGGCCGCTAGCATTAGCATTCTAGGATCGTATCAAGGCCGCTAGCATTAGCATTCTAGGATCGTATCAAGGCCGCTAGCATTAGCATTCTAGGATCGTATCAAGGCCGCTAGCATTAGCATTTCTTCTCCTCCTAGAGTGACAGCACTTAGTTTTCAGCCTTAGCATTTCTTCTCCTCCTAGAGTGACAGCACTTAGTTTTCAGCCTTAGCATTTCTTCTCCTCCTAGAGTGACAGCACTTAGTTTTCAGCATTAGCATTCTTCTCCTCCTAGAGTGACAGCACTTAGTTTTCAGCCTTAGCATTTCTTCTCCTCCTAGAGTGACAGCACTTAGTTTTCAGCCTTAGCATTCTTCTCCTCCTAGAGTGACAGCACTTAGTTTTCAGCCTTAGCATTCTTCTCCTCCTAGAGTGACCTTAGTTTAATTTCCGCATCTCGCGCCTTTTCCTACGGGAATCGACGTTGTTTAAATTTTCAGCCCTAGCATTCATCTCCTCCTAGAGTGACAGCAGTTAATTTTCAGCCTTAGCACTTCTCCTTCTCCCAAAGTGACATCATAGTTTAGTTTTCGGCATCAAGCATTTCTTCTCCTCCCAGAGTAATAGCATAGCGTAGTCTTACCTTTTTAGCCCTAGCATTTCTTCCCCTCCCAGAGTGACCTCCTTCACATAATTCTACATTTCTGCATAATTATTTCCTCCTCTTAGAGTGACATCATTAGGAAAAATCAGTCATACTTCTGCGAATCGCGCGTTATCCTCCCTAGGCAACGTCTGTTGCATGTTAGACCCCCCAGTGGAGCTGTCATTTACATTCTCGTAAAATCACTTTCCATCCCCGGTAGAGTGGTTATCATTTTCATTTTCTGCAACTTATGTTTCTCTCGATACCCGAATAGAGCTAAGCTTATATCTTTGCAGGATCAACAACCTATCTCCTCCCAGAGCGACAGCAGTCTCCTTCTCCCAGAGCGACATCAAGCAACCACCTTTTATCTCTAGTGACAGCATCAATCAACTACCTCCTCCCAGAGCGACATCAAGCAACTACCTCCTCCCAGAGCGACATCATCACTGTAAGTTTGAGGTAAGACTCGCTGTGTCGCCAAAATTCGGATATAGGGGCAATTGTCTTTACTGCTTATCAAATACTTCGATAAGACAGTAAAGAGGGGGCAACTGTTGATACCCGAATTTTGACGCCATTTTTAATTGATTTTAGCATTTCTGTTATTTACTTAATTTACTGTCATTTTTAGTTAATTTACTGTCATTAGCAGTTTTAAGTGTTTCATCGCATTTTAGCATCGTCGTTAGCATTGTCGGCTTTCGAAATAGTATTTCTAATTTTTCGGCATGTATTTTCATTATTATTATCATTATTATTTTTAGCCTTAAAAACCACATTTTTGACTATCCGGCAGTCGTTTGCTAGTTTTTTCTTCGTTTTAGGCCATCACATGAATTTTAGGATTTTTTATATTTTAGCGCATTTTTTAGTGTTTTTATTATTTTATTATTATTTTTATTCGAGCTGTTATTGGACCCGAGCAAGTTCACTCGGACAATTGTTTGACTTTAATATGTTTTCCATCAACTAGTTGTTAGCTTTTTTTCCGCTCGCAACGGTCTACAGCGTTTTGTGTAATTTTTGGCGTAACGTTATTATTTTTCCGTTCAAACGTTTCACGTTTTTGAAACGCGAAAATAAACACGTTAAACGAAAAATTCTTGTCATTCGCTGTAGACAGTTAAACCCGTCATATTTTTTTCTACGCGCTGGTACCTTCGGCTCAAAAATTCGGAACATTTGTTGGCAGGAACCGGCTCGAGGCCATTTAATCATGGTCATTGATCTGGTCAACCAAGGAAAGTCAACCAGATCAATGGCCCTTGAATTAATATGCATGATGCACGTGAACAGTGCCAAGGGAGTGCAGCGAAGGAGTCCTCGCCCGAGCCACCTGCTCCCATCGCGTCCGTAGCTTCCTATCCCTCCGCCATCATCACGGCTAGCACCCTAGCCTTGCCACCGCGACCAGCCGGCCACCACGTGCAGCCCCGCGTCTCCCTCCTCACGCGATCTTCGGCTATAAATAGCCAATGCCATCGAACGTTCAAACGGTACCAAATTTGCAAGAAGAACTTGCTCTTCCTCCCTCTCTTGATTGATAGCTCATTTAGAGCATCGATTGCCCAGTTCAAGCTTTGCCGGTGAGCTTTCTCTCTCTAGCTCACTTTCGGTTTTTTGTGCAAGTTTTTCTTTAAATTCGTTTGGCTCGATCTTGAGCAAATAAATTGTTTTCTTTTATGCCATTAATTCACATACATGTTGTAGATTAAATACACACTTTCAATTTTAAAAATCGTTAGCTAGATTGTGCAAATTAACTAGTTTTCGATAATTAATGGTTTTGTCATTTTTTCAAAATTAAATTCTGTATGAGTCAAACTAAAAATAGGGGTTTGTACGGTTAGGAAGTCGTCGAAGAGACGAACATTTCGGTACGAACGATTTTCAAATCGGCCACTTGTGGCCGGAGCTTTGCCGCCGGCAGTACGCCGGCGACCAAGAAAGGTGACGAATGAACAGTGCCAAGGCAACGGCACTGTTCACGCGGGAATGGGCTTGGCCCATTCCCTTTTAAATTTTCATGGGTCAGGCACTATTCCTGGCCCATTTTTCATTTCTTTTCATTATTCAATTGGGCCCAGCCCATTTTCAATTGTTTTCAAAACTTTGGATCATGTTTTTCCGTAAAATAAATCGTATGCTTCGTATGATTATTTTTCGCACTATCAACTGTTTAATTTTCTGCACTTATCAACTGCTTTATTCTTTTGCACTTTAATTGTTTACAATTTACTTTCGGCAATTTAAATTCAATATACCGCCTATATGGTCGGTCGCATTTTAATTCTCGTAAATATTTAACTACTTTAATTTTTCGCAAACCGCTGGAAATCCTTCCGCAAATTATCAACTGTTTAATTTTCCGCACTTTAATTTTCCGCACTTTACTTTTCCGCACTTTAAAATTCTGCAATTTACTTTCGGCAATTTAAATTCAATACCGCCTACATGGTCGGTCGCAATATCAATTGTTTATTTTCTGCAATATCAACTGCTTTAATTTTTCGCAAACTGCTGGAAATTCTTCCGCAAATTATCAACTGTTTAATTTTCCGCACTTTAAAATTCTGCAATTTACTTTCGGCAATTTAAATTCAATACCGCCTACATGGTCGGTCGCAATATCAATTGTTTATTTTCTGCAATATCAACTGCTTTAATTTTTCGCAAACTGCTGGAAATTCTTCCGCAAATTATCAACTATTTAATTTTCCGCACTTTACTTTTCCGCACTTTAAAATTCTGCAATTTACTTTCGGCAATTTAAATTCAATACCGCCTACATGGTCGGTCGCAATATCAATTGTTTATTTTCTGCAATATCAACTGCTTTAATTTTCTGCAATATCAATTGCTTTAATTTTCTGCAGTATCAATCATTAAAATTTCTGCAAATCATCAACTGTTTTAAATTTTTTAATCATCAACTCTTTTAATTTCCTGCACTTATCAACTCAGCATTTAATTCTCGTATGCGTCAAATCCATCATTTTTCGCATGCAACCAACTCAGCATTTAATTCTCGTGTGCGTAAAATCAATCATTTTTCGCATGCAATCAATGTAGCATTTAAATTCTCGTATGCTTAAAATCAATCATTTTTTGCATGCAATCGACCCAGCATCTAAATTCTCGTATGCGTAAAATCAATCATTTTTCGCATGCAATCAACTCAGCATTTAATTTTCGTATGCGTGAAATCCATCATTTCTCGCATGCAATCAATTGTCATTTAAATTTTTGCACTTATAAAATTGTTTATTTATTTCTCGAGCTATCACTAACACTCTCATTTTGTAGGTTTTAATTTCAAGCTTCGCTCGAAAGTACGCCTTTCGAGTCCTTTTTATTTATTCAACGCTTTTTCGCAAATATCAAATCGTACGCATAATATATAGAACTGTTAGAATTAAAATCAACCCACATGAACAACGTGTTTAAAGACGTGCTTAAAATGCCATGTTCATTTGATTTTAAATTCTCGTTTGTATTGACTGCATGTACATGGGGACTTTCGATCCCACACCAGTTTTCCATTTCAAAAAACTCTCATTTAATTTGTAGTCTGTTAGCAATCCATGTTAGGATCACATAGTAATTAATTTAATCATGCATGGCCCGATGATGAAATAAGAGGGCGCTCATTCAGTCTTACGGAAATTTCAGTCCCATCACGTTGCGGTCCGGAATAATCGATCGATCTGGATAAACGGTAACCCCGTCCGAAAGATCTTTTTATTATTTCTGAACGGTCACGATCATAGAAAAGGCTAAAGTGACGACTCCTCTAAGGGCCCCCTTTTTCAAAACGCATTTTTCAAACACCTTTTTAAACACCTCTCTCATCAACCGGTAACCGTTTTCGGATGTGACTCGGGTGCCTAACACCTTCCCGAGACCATAATACGACCCCGAACCTTTGTCTGGGGTCCAGACCCCTTTTTTTGTGCCTTTTGTTTTTTACTTATTATATTTCCTATGCCATGACGATTAGGGTTACCTAAGCCTAGCAACCAAATTAGGGTGGCGACTTCATTGCATGCTGCTAAGCATCCTTTTACGCCTAGCATCTGAAGGTCTCAAATTTCGTTGCACACTCGTGAATTACTTCTTTTCGTAATTTTCGTGGGGCGCGACAGTAATAAAAAATGCGGTTGTATGGAAAATAGAAAATACAGATTTCACTATCCACGAGGTTTTTCTTCTACAATTGTGGCTGAAAAAAATGGTTATCCAATATATCAAAGAAGAGACAATGGGCAAAAAATAATTAAGAAGAACAAAGAGCTTGATAACCGATGGGTAGTGTCGTATAACTCTTACTTGCTTACAAGATATGGTTGTCACATAAATGTTAAGATCTGCTCCAACATTAAATCAGTGAAGTATCTTTATAAGTACATATACAAAGGGCATGATAAAATATTTGTATACGTTTCATCAAATGATGAGAATAATTTGGTTGATGAGATAGAACAATTTCAAGATGAGAGATTTGTCTCTCCATAAGAAGTTGCATGGAGGATATATGAATTCAATTTAAATGAGATGAACCTCTAGTGATAAATTTGCAATTACATTTGCCTAATAAACAGATTGTCTATTATTGGGATAATCAAAATTTGCAAAAAGTGGTATTTTGGGAACATGTATCAAAGACAATGCTTACAGAATTCTTTACAACATGTTCTGAGAATCCAAATGCAAGACAATATTTATACAGGCAAGAAAATAATTTATTCTTAAAATTTTATTTCTTTACTTATTTATTTTCCAATGTCACTATTAGTATATATATTATATTATTTATTTATATTTGTAGATATAGTACATTAATTAATGTTCCAATATGATATCTTTCACATAATTATTTCTTATATTTTTACTACAGGGAATTTCCTGTGCATTTTGTCTGGCAATCTAAAGAAAAAGGGCTTAATGACATAAAACAACCTGAACTTTAATGTTTTATTTAAGTGCAACCCTGAACTTTTTTTTTGTTTAATTAAAACCCCGGTCTTCGCTAATATTGTCATATTACCCCTCTACCGTAACAGAATTCCAACGTGGCACCGTTGACCGACGTTATATGCCACGTCCGCGCTGACCAGGGGGTAATTAAACAAAAATATTAAAGTTCAGGGTTGTTTTATGTCTTCTTGCCATATTTATTTTATTATACTTTCTTTTTTTTTTTTCCTTCTTCAATTCATTCCTACTAGATGAATTTTTTTCCAAAAAATTTAAACGAATGGGAATTTTCTAAATTCTCTCCACCTTCGTTGCTTTTCTATTAATAATCATAATTAATCAGATTAATCATAATTACCTCTAATTGTTAAGTTATTTTGTAGTCAACCTTATTCTCAGATTAATCATAATTACCTCTAATTCTAGCAATGAAGCATTAGTTCCAATTTCATTTTCATTTTTATTATTATACCATTGTATATAAAAAGAAAAGAAAAGAGGAATTTGGGTTATTGATTAAATTAGGTAAAATGACATTAAACAACCCTGAACTTTAATATTTTGATTAATAGCAACCCTTAGTTTTTTTTTGTTTAATTACCCCCCCTGGTTATTCTGACGTGGCCTGAAAAGTGACGTGGCACTCTGACGTGGCACATAAAAATGGTCAACTGTGCCACATTGGATTTCTGTTACGGTAGGGGGGTAATATGACAATATTAGCGAAGATTAAGGTTGTAATTAAACAAAAAAAAAAGTTCAAGGTTGCACTTAAATAAAACATTAAAGTTCAGGGTTGTTTTATGTCATTAAGCCAAAAAAAAATCATGGGAAAAAGGAGAATCAACGAGGGGTGTGATTGGTTGTGTAAATACTGCAAATCCAAAAGAAAGAGAAAGGTATTTTCTAAGGTTATTATTGAATCATGTTAGATGGCCAAAGTCTTTTGAAGATTTATTGATAGTAAATGAAGCTATATGCAAAACATTCAAACAATCAGCACAAAACAGAGGACTTCTTGAATCTGACGAGAGTATATCAATGTATCTAAGTGAAACAGTTATGTTTAAAATGTCATTGGAGTTACGCAGACTATTCGCGACTATTTTGGTGTATTGTCAGGTAATTTTCAAATTAAGTCACTAAAAAACTAAATTTAGTAGAATTTACTATCCTCACTTTTACATCTTTTAAATCCATTTTTTTCCGTATAGCCTATATTTTGTCAAATACCTTTTTAATTTATAAATATTAAGATTAAGATGCAATAAGAGTTCTAAACCAACTGCGTTGTTCCCTGAATATTTTTGTTTATGTTTATATTAATTTAAACCATTTTTTATTAACGTTTATATTTTTTTATTTAATTTATTATCAGCTTGAAGATGTAAGGAAGTTATGGGATCTCTATTGTGATGCATTATCCAAAGACTATAAAAGAACCCATCGAAATTCAAGCGTAGAGGAGGTATTAGCATTAACACTCCAGAGTATTAATTTTTATTTAGAAAGTATGGGGAAAAGTGTTAAGGACTATGATTTACCTACATTAAAGGAGATACGTTTAGAACATGATTCGACATTGCCAAAGGAGATTGCAGATGAATTGTCCATTAAAGTCACATTGGAAGATCTAGAGACACAATCAAAGTCAGAACAAGAAGAGGTTTTTAAGGAAATTATAGAAAAAGTTGATTCAAATTACAGTGGGGTATTTTTTGTCGATGGACTAGGAGGAACAGGAAAAATATATTTATACAAAGCATTGCTTGTTAATGTTCGATCACGTGAGATGATTGGACTTGCAACTGCGACATGTGGGGTTACTGCTGCAATCATGTCAGGAGGTTGTACTGCTCATTCACGATTTGATATCCCTATAGATGTTCATGAATCAAGTGAAAACAACTATTCAAACAAGAACCAAGGATCAATTAATAAAAAGGGCAAAGACTTATTCTGTGGGATGAAGCTCCAATGGCAAAACGATGCGCAATAGAGATGGTTGATCGATTCTTAAGGAATATAATGAACAATAATGAACTATTTGGAGGTAAAGTTGTGATTTTTAGAGGTGATTTCAGGCAAGTACTACCTGTAGTACCACGAGGGACAAGATCAGAAACTGTGGGAGCAAGTTTGGTAAGGTCATACTTATGACACCATATGAGAAGACTGAAATTATCTAAAAATATGAGGGCTAGCTCAGATTTAGAATTTAGCAAACTTTTACTTAGAATAGGAAATGGAGAAGAGCCAACAATAGATGATGACATGATATCTTTACCAGAAGAGATGATAATTAAGTATGACAACTGTGAATCCTCCATTAACCGTTTGATTGACAGTGTCTACCCCTCATTTCGAGAAAATACAACATTACCTTTTTATATACTATTAAGCTATATTATCTATTAATAATTATTATTAGTATGCTTAATGATTTATATGTTCGGTTATATTATTTAAGAGGAATATTTAAATAGTGACATGATCTATTTCAAATGACCAAAATTAATTTATAAACAATATTTGAATTAAATAATTTTATTTCATATAAAAAATTGGCGCACGTACAACGTACGATGCCAAAACTACCTAGACATGGGAAACGAGTAAACAATTAATTAGACATGGAAAACAAGAATCAATTAAATTCATTTACTGCATATGAACAATTTATAACAATTTAAACATGGCATAACTAATAATCAGTTTATTTATAACATGCAAGCATATTAGAAATTTTACGATAATTTAAACATGGCATGAACAAGTCGTTATCATGTGAGCATACGAATAATTCCTTTCGAAATTATCATGGCATAAAGAAAGCAATTTATTGCATACGAGAATTTTATGATAATTAAAACATGGCATAAAGTAAACAATTTATTGCATGCGAACAATTAATTAAAATATACACGAACATAAAGCGAACGAATAATTGACGAAATCTAATGGGCTGGACCCATTACATGCTGAAATTAAAAAAAAAAGGGACAGATGGGCTTGGCCAAGCCAAGGCCCATCTGCGTTTAAAAAGAAGGGGGCGGGCTTGGCCCGTCACCCTGCTTCTTCTTCTTCCTTAGAACAGCATGGCGCTGTTCTTCTTCTCCGGCCGGCGACCCAAGCTTCAAACGACGCGACGAAACTCAACCAAAACCTCCCCGCTAATTTCCTTAAACCCACGGTATTAAAACCCAACAAAAACAGTGAGCCTAAATCAAGCAAAGTCAATAAACGTAAGCAGTATCTTTTACATAAAATGGGTAATTTAATTCGACCAAACAGTGAGCCAACCATTAAATTGAGAGCATGCGAATTATCCTAAGATTGAGTATTAAATCATGGCATTAAAACAAACAAACGATTTACAAACAAGGGCAAGAAACAATTAAAACGAAACTAATACAGTGAAAAATGAAAAATGGACAAAACGAATTAAGGCAAGTACTGATGTTTTGCTTTCTGCTTGGACGAGTGTTGATGATGAGAGGGTGCGGCAACCCCGTGTGTTTTAGAGTGGTAAGTAGCTAGGTATTTATAGGGGTAGAATATGTGGGGAGCAAGTCGAGTGACACGGCCCTTTTGAGTTGTGCGGCTGGAAATGAATGGAAGCAACGAGAAGGGTGACTCGCCATGGTGACAAGGCTTCCTTCTCGAAGCCATGACGAGGCTTGATTCTTAGAAGTGATGACGCGGCTTCGAGTTTGGAAAGGAAAACTTGTGGGGAAAGAAAAGAGATGGATGGTTGGTTTAATTAGGTGACCGTTGGATGGTTGACTAAGTAAGCAGTCAACCAATCCAACAGTTGATCAAAAGGAAAGAAAGAAAAATATTTAGTAATTAATATGGGCTCGATCTAACAGCGCGATGAAACTGGTGAAGAATTCGAACGAGGGTAACTGCGTTGTAGAGAAAAATATGACGATTGAAATGATGTGAAGAAAATTTTAAGCTCAACTCTCTAAACGCATTTATTTTGATAAAGTGTCGAAAAGGCTTGTTCGGAGCTTGATAGCAGTTCGAATGACGTAAAAAAAGGTGAAAAACTAAAATAACACGAAATGAAGCGAAATATTAAACAAATAGCCCACGATCAAAGAATCGACTGAAATTTATCGTAAACGGGCTTTTAAACGTGACAAGCAATAAAAATACGAAAAACGTTATGACGTAAGTCAAAAATTGAGTAGCAACAATTTGTTAGGGGTGATGTTGATTCGAACCAATTAAAAATATAGAGAATTTACTATGACATTTATGATAGAAATTTAGAATATTTTATTATAAATTAGATTAATTCCTCTCTATTCTTCCTCCATTTTTTCGCATAAATATGATCTCATCTTTTCTTAGAATTTTAGTCTCCTATTCTAACATAGTCATTCATGTCATCAAATAAACTAAAGTTTTCTTTCTTGTCAATAACGTGAGCTTAAATTATTCTAAAATGAATTTAATTTAATTAATATATTTTTAATAAATGACGTTATTTATTATGTATTATCCTTTTATTTTTAAGAAAAAATAAATACATGTCAAAATAATTTAATACCACATTATAAATATGCAAATGATCTTCAAATTATTTTTTATAACTATAACTTATTTTTTCCATCTAAGTAAATATAGTTGTTGATTTAAGGTAATTAAAAATACATGAACTTATTTGATATTAGTTGGAAATGTATAGGCAAGTGCAAAATATTAATTATTGATCGTTGCTTCTTCCAAATTCTCGCAAATAAGAACTTAGATATCTATGTATAACATTTAGAGTCGTAAGCAACAAAATAACTTAAATTTCTATTTAATTCCATTTCTGTTTATGAGATCCTTACTACCTGTCTTTAAAAAAAACTAACATACCATTGAAACATTATATAAAATAATCAGGACATAAAATTGTTAAGTTTATATTCCCAATTTTGAATCAATTGAGTATCATATATATAAATTTCTCTAGAAAATTCTATATGTTTTGAATAGGGGAAAAACCTTAAAATCAATCCGGATATGCAAAATTAATTCATAAAAATTAACCGAACATGGATTCCCTCAAGGAGTTGTACATTCTTTATTTTTTAAAACTAAATTGAATAAAATGTTGTATATGACTATATGCTAATTAGGTTAGGCTAGTTATGGAGAAAAATTAAAAATTAAGAAATACCAAATCTAATTACCACTAAGAAATATAATAGAGAAGTTGAATATATCATGGTTTATGATCTAGAAATTACTTAATGTAAATAAACAAATATTAATCATTAAACACAAACAATAAAATAAATTAATTTAAAAAAAATAAGAAAACAGAACAGATAATTATGATTATAATTTAAATTAAGTAATTATATTTTTAATTTTAGTTACTTATATTATTGCATGCTTGGAAAACTAATTATATATTTTATTTTGGTATCTTTAAATCCTGTGGATCAATACTAATTCTATTCGCATGTGATCGGGTATTTAGGTATTTTATTATCTATATATACTATATATTTAATATATATTATCTAACTTAATTACCAACTGAATTAATATCAATACTCCTGTTATTGTTAAGAATTTTGAATGCTATCATAAATTTTTTTTAATTATTTCCAGCTTTTGTTTTAGATAAATTGGTTGAACTATTTTATTCCAAATTTAAAAGCACCAATTATTATTGGATAAAGTTTTTAACAGATTTATAAAAACTTAAAAGAAAATTAAGAGTGTAAAAAACTTTTAAACAATAACTTAATGTATAAAAAATCACCTTGTTTCATTTTTCATACTATAAAAAATATTTAATATAAATTTAAATTCTAAATAATTAATTTAATATACACTAATTATTCATAACTTTAATATTAATTCATTTAATATATATATAGTTTATTTTTGCTAACTTTCTTAACTCATAATACTATGATAAATTATTTACTAATTTCAAGCTCTTACTAAAAATTATGAATATTACAATTGTTTATTAATTAAATAATTTTTATTTAATAATATAAATAAAATTGCATTACTTAATTGAAAAATTAATTTATAAGTTTTTTCACTTTATAATTTACTGTTATTAGTGTTATTTAAAATATTATTACAAGCTACTCTCAAGTGATTTTTTAAGAGACTAACGAATGTAGGAGATCCGATTTTCTTTCCACTTTTGCCATATAGGATTTTTTATTTATTTTAAAGTTTGTGTTGTTGTTTAGCTTGAAATTAAAAATATTATCTAGTTTTTATCTAAAAAGATATACTAAAATCTCAAGAAATATATTTACGTAATCATTAAAAATATACTCAAAATATTTATTTTGTAACATTTTATTTTTTATTATATAATAACAAAAAAATTATTAACTTTATTGATTAAAAAATTAAATATATTTTTAGATAAACTATATAAAGAAACCTTAAAGTTTACAAAATCTCCCACTTTGAACCCAATAGTTTTGAAATTTGCAATATAAGCCTGAAATTTGCAACGTAAGCCTGCAACAAAATTGCAATTTTGGTCTTTCTAATAATTAGAAAATTAAAAGATGGTAAAAAATATTATTAAGTTATTTAATTATTTTATCAATCACTAATTATTTTAATTTTTTAATATATACTGGTTAATTTTTTATGGGTGATGTTGATTCGAATCAATTAAAAATATAAATAATTTAATAGATAGGTTAATTAATTAAATAAATAAATTACTTAAAATGTTTAAAAGTCTATTACGTTTAAAAGCCTATTACAATCAAATAACTTAATAGGTAGGTTAATTAATTTAATAGGTAAGTTAATTAATTAAAATGTTTAAAAGTATATTACACCCTTAAGTTTTTTAATAGTTTAAAAGTATAATAGACTTTTAAAGAATAAGACCCTTCGTGCTTTTTATATAGTACTAGATAGTTTGGGGCAATTTTTAATATGAAATTAAATTATTTAATTTAGATATTGTTTATAAATTAATTTTGGTCATTTGAAATAGATAATGCCACTATTTAAATATTGTTCTAAAACATAATAACCGAACATATAAATTATTAAGCATACTAATAATAATTATTAATAGATAATATAGCTTAATAGTATTTAAATATTGTACTAAAGTATTATAACCAACCATATAAATTGTTAAGCATACTAATAATAATTATTAATTATAAAGTTTTTTTACAATTTCTTACTTGATCTTTTTCATTAGGGGCTCATACTCATATAATTTATCAAATTTCTTGTTCTTGAGTATTGTTCACTTCCTTGTCTCTTTTTTGCCTTCAGCTTTTTCGTCAATGAGTATCGGTGTGGGCAAAATAATTACTTCCTCATCTTATTTTTTGTCTCTTTTCTTTTTCGGCTTGGCTAATTTTTTAGCTTGTTGTTGATCATCTTCTTCTTTGATTTTCTTGATTCGCCTTCCTTTTTTTATCATCTTGTTATTCTTGCTTTCATCCTTGTCGTATTATTCACATATTTTTTCAGTTGCATTATTCATTTGAAGTTTATTTTGTTGGCTCGTTTTTTAAACTACCGCTAATAACTCCTCGTCTTCATCAATTTCTTCTTTAGTTGGTGTCCTCTTTTTAGTTGCATGAACCTTTTAAGTGATAAGTATATTCCTCTGTCGTTCGCTCTTATTTTTTTTCTGACCTTGACTAAGAAATCAAATTCCTTGTCCTTATAGGATATCATTTTTCTATAGTGTGACGACTTCTCTTTTTCCTGTTACATTGAGAATAATATTAGTATTTTTTTCTGCAATAAAATAACTTTAGTTTCACTATTCCAAAAGAATTACCTTGTCATCAACTGATTCTTTGTATTTCTTGATGTCACAACCAATTAGTGTTTCTGTCTCGTCAAAAAAAAAAAATTGTTGCTTCATTCTCACCATCATTAACTTGTAACCTCAGCATGCATCTAAAATTATAAGTTGAGTCTTAATCATCTTGTTTTATGTTTAAAATAATTAAAATTTTAATTTGTTTGGAATTGTCTCAATGCAATTGTTACACCTGTCGCATGTTGCTTGACCCTCACCCATGTCAAATTCTTTTTCCAGTACTTTTTACATGATTCATACCAAGGTTGTCTTTTATTGATCACTTCGATAATAGTTGTTGTTAGGACGTAGAAAGACTGCACAGAAATAATAAGAGTTAATGTTAGTTTTTTCAGTTATGCTCATAGCTAATTATTTTGCTTTATGGTTGGTACCTGTTGTTTTGATGATGAAATTTTGTTAGCAATTTGTTCTACAGTTGCTTTGCTCGCATTGTCCATTCTCTTTGAAGATGATTTGATTATCTTTTGGGTATTTTCTTGTTGAGTATAGTTCAAGCTGTGATTTATAAATATTTGTAAAGTTAAATGGAAAAAATATTAACTTAAACAATGGATAATGGTAAAATAATCTTATATTATATTTAATATATATATTCTTACCATTGTCGGATTTCATCTGCTTCATATGTTATGGGATTAATCATCACTATTGTCGTTCTTGTAGTTGATACTTGTAAAATTCCCAATTTGAGCAATTGCATTTTTATTATTATTAGATAACAATTGACTCGAATTTATATTTTATAGACATACCTTGATATTTTGATGTCATTCCGTATGATAAAATAATGATAGAATTTTTCTCTTTTATTTCATAAAGGGCTTCTCATTCCTTTTCAGTTAAGTCTCCACACAAGATCAATTTCAACTCTTCACCTATAATTTTAAAATTTTAAGTATTGTTAAACAAAATTGTAATTATTTGATTTTATATATAAGGAAAACTGTAATTGAACATTAGTAAATAAATATATTACATTTTGTCCATTAATAGAATTTCTCAAAATTTGTCATTGAATGGTTTTGCGCTAATAACGAAATCAATAATATTTGTCATTAAAATAATTGAAAGTAGAATATGAATTATCAATTAAAATAATGATTACAACATTTTTTAAATTTAGTTGCTTACCAATTCGTTTGCTTTGGTCACAATGAGGAAGATCTTGAAAGTCCATGAATTCATAGTTAATAACATCAAGGGGGATAGGGATTCACTTAGACACGCTGATATACTCTCGTCAGATTCAAAAAATCCTCTCTTTTGTGCTGATTGTTTGAATGTTTTGCATATAACTTCATTTACCGTCAATAAATCTTCAAAAGACTTTGGTCCTCTAATATGATTCAATAATAACCTTAGAAAATACCTTTCTCCTTCTTTTAGATTTGCAGTATTTACACGACCAATCACACCCCTCGTTGATTCTCTTTTTTCCATGCTTTTTCTTTAGATTGCCAGACAAAATGCACAGGAAATTTCCTGTAGTAAAAATATAAGAAATAATTATGTGAAAGATATCATATTGGAACATTAATTAATGTACTATATCTATAAATATAAATAAACAATATAATATATATACTAATACTGACATTGGAAAATAAATAAGCAAAGAAATAAAATTTTAAGAATAAAGTTTTTTTCTTGCTTGTATAAATATTGTCTTGCATTTGGATTCTCAGAACATATTGTAAAGAATTCTGTAAGCATTGTCTTTGATACATGCTCCCAAAGTACCACTTCTTGCAAATTTTGATTATCCCAATAATAGACAGCCTGTTTATTAGGCAAATGTAATTGCAAATTTATCATCGGAGGATTCATCTCATTTAAATTGAATTCATATATCCTCCATGCAGTTTCTTATGGAGAGACAAATCTCCCATCTTGAAATTGTTCTATCTCATCAACCAAATTATTCCCATCATTTGATGCAATGTATACAGATATTTTATCATACCCTTTGTATACGTACTTATAAAAATACTTCACTGATTTAATGCTGGAGCAGATCTCAACATTTATGTGGCAACCATATCTTGTAAGCAAGTAAGAGTTATACGGCACTACCCATCGGTTATCAAGCTCTTTGTTCTTCTTAATTATTTTTTGCTCATTGTCTCTTCTTTGATATATTGGATAACCATCTTTTCCAGCAGCAGTTGTAGAAGAAAAACCTCGTGGATAGTGAAATCTGCATTTTTCATTTTCCATACAACCGCATTTTTTATTACTTTCTCCACATGGATCATGCATCATATGTTTGGTCACTAATTGAAAAAGTAGAGGTTCTTCATCCTCATCTGGTATTTCAGCACAAACAAATTTATCAAACTGATCAGAACAAACAATTTTGAAACCTTCTTCGAGTATGACTAACATATGAACGTGTGACATTCCCCTTTTATGAAATTCAATAACATGAACATGTGCAACTACTTTTCCAAATACTTGTTTCTTAATAGCTTGATCTTTGAGATCTTGAACTTTTACTCGAAAAATCCTCACAACTAAATTAGGAAGGTCCTATGCAAGTTCCCCTCTGTAAGCTGATCTTGAATCTCTTTCCAATATGGATTGCATGTCATAGTAATAAACAAATCAGGCTTTCCAAGATGTTGGACCAATGATATCGAATCAAGGTATCATCGTCGCATATCTCGTGGCCCTCCAACAAAAGAGGCAAGAAGGATTAACCTTTTTCCCACTTCATTTCCTCTAGTTTCTCCTGACATGACACTATCAGCAATTCCTTGGTACAATTCAGATCTGATTTTTGCTTGCTGATGACGGAAGAAATCAAATCTGGTAGTCTCCAATTTAATGTACATGTCTACAACATATTGTTGGAATAGTCTACCAGATAGTAAAAGTATCGATTGTATAAAAGCTCTAATTTGAAGGTTGTAACAATAGTACTCTCTACATGATACTTTTGATATTGTAGGTCTATGCACACCTATATGTTAAAAACATCATGTGAAAATTCTAAAAGACACATGAAAAAAAATAGAGCTAAAAATTGAAATAATATCGTATTAATTAAAAGCTTACATTCTGTTTCTTGATCAAAAATATTTTCTGCAGAGGTAAATATCATAATAGTTGAAAAGTCTTCTGTAGTTTTTGTATTAATATTGGAAGACCTTTTGCATTGTTTGAAAATATTCTGATGCCAACCAACTTCTCCTTTAGGGCATAAAAGTGGGTATTGGAGAGGATCATAACAGCTAAAGTAATGTTTAATTCTGTGGCGTTGTCTCGAATGTGCATGAACAACTATATCTCTTTCAAATGGAACATTAGAATTATTTCCTTCAATTCATATAGCAGCAACTTGATCAACAGAAGGCGGGTTATAAACTCTTTGATCAATATTAACACCTGTGTTGATATGGATTTGTAAATCGTCAAGTGAGGAAATATTTTTGAAGCCTTTCAAAAATTTAGCATATGGGTTCTTTTCCAAAACCTTCATCAATTTATTCATAATGCTTTCATCCAAGTTAACATTCTCCATAATTCTCATCCTATTGTGTAGCTCATTATCAGTATCATAAAAATAAAGTTGAAAATACACTGGATTATTCTCTGTGGGCATCAATCCAGGAAGATTGTGGTATGCCTGACCTTGAGCTTTAAAGGTATAAACTCCTTTCCTCGATGAAGCAAGTTTTTTGTCATACTTTACACCAAATGATGTAAACCCAAATAGAATTCACTCTAGTCTTGAAAAAGGAAAAAAAATTGATAAAACGGAAAGAAAAGTGAATCTGAACTGAATAAATACTGAAGAGTGGAGTTATTAGTTTTATAATTTCGTTGGTGATGCTTTGTAGTTTAGGGCTTAATAGGTAGGTTAATTAATTAAATAATCAATAGATTTAATAAGTAGATTAATTAATTAAATAAGTGATTGAGTAATAGATTTATTCAATTTTAATAATAGGTAGGTTAATTAATTAAATAAGTGGTTGAATAATAGATATATTGTAGGTAATCTTGAAAATGGATTTTTTTTTTGATAAAACAGAAAGGAGTGAATCTGAACTGAATAAATATAAAAGAGTGGAGTTATTAGTTTTATAATTTTATTGGCGATGCTTTGTAGTTTAGGGTTTAATAGGTACGTTAATTAATTAAATAATCAATGGATTTAATAAGTAGATTAATTAATTAAATAAGTGATTGAGTAATAGATTTATTCAATTTTAATAATAGGTAGGTTAATTAATTAAATAAGTGGTTGAATAATAGATATATTGTAGGTAATTTTATAAAAATGAAAAGTCTATTACACCCTTAAATTTTTTAATAATTAAAGGATATAATAGTAATTTAATGAAATAAGCTCCTTCGTGTTTTTTATATAGTATAAATATAGATAGATAGATATATATATTTTTACTCGATTTATTTTAATTGAGAAATACTTACAACCGAAATACTGTAGAAAAAACATCATAACTTTCCCCAACGTGAGATAACATCATAATGATTACAGAATGTTGTACTGTTTTGACCAAGGCAACCAGGCACTTAAATCCCAAAAAGAAAAAAATAAATCTACAAACTGGTCTATAGAACAAAAAAAAACAGAAGAAAAAAAAACTCATCAAATGGTGAGATTTTCTTGAATGACTGTGAAAGATCCTAGTACATTACCGCCAACGTCTGGGAATGCTTCAAACCCAGGTAGAGACTTGATCTTCCCGGTTCGATCGACTTCCACCGGGTATTTTAGCAGATGACCCTCCATTTTTGTCACCTCATCAGCTACAAACTGTCTCCAGTTTTGTTCACCGAGATACCTCACTCTTCCCACACATTCAAGTGACTCTGGCTCAGCAAAACACTCCTCAATTGCACCTAAGTGCTCTGCCCACAATGACATCCTATACCCGTACACCTGAACAGATTGAAAACCAAATCACAACTCGTGTCAGTTTCCGCCAAATAATAAGTCCAAGTTACGCAAATAATGCACACATGTTCTATCATTTTCAATCTTATACCTGTCCGCGAGGACCAGAATGCTTCCTTGCCAAAGCATGATGGGGCTGATATGCACCCATTGCTATCTCAGTATCCCTGGTGCCTTCCATTGACCGCTGGTTGATATTGGCAGATCCTATTATTACATACTCGTCATCGATTATCATCGCTTTCGAATGTATATAAATCATAAACCTCCGATTCCTCTCGGTCAGCGCCTGCTTTACAGCAATGTGTTATACACAAGAAGTGGAAAATAACATGAAAAACATCTTTGGGGTCTACTTAATCAGGCTACAAATCGGTTTGATATCAGCATCCATCTTTATACCTGAGGAGTTTTTGCATGACTGTAACTTTTAACATCTACATGATAATCTGGTGCCTCGCGATTGCCTAGACAATAGAAATTTAAGTAGTCTTGTGGTTCATATATATTCTCGAGTCCAACCTCCACCAAAGCCTTGTACACTATCTCGTACATCATTTTCATAGTTTTTTGCTGTAGACAATAGAGAAGATAATTAATGAGGCTAGTGAAAAGATGCAGCAACAAATGTATATACCAGCTGCTGTTAAGTCTTTTTGGACTGGTAAATGTTGCATCCTATTCCTACCTGCCAATACAGAATCCTTTGTATCGGAACGCTGGTAGGAGAACCTTCTGGCCACATTGGGACAAGAATATATGCAGCAAATCTTTCATTTGCTCTGATTTTGCTTGCAATCTTAAGAGCAATTTCCATTGGTATTAAATTGTTTGCACCTGCGTAAAGTAAGGATACACATGAGATCCAATTATGAGACAAGAAACAGCTAGACATCGAAAAGAAAAATGGGTATCAAAAGCTCAGTGGTGAATCTTAAAATGTTTATTAACAGGTTACAGTAGCAAATTAAGTCTAGAATTTGTCACCTATGTCTTTGTTGGACTCCCAGTTATAGGAAGACCCAAGAAAGTACTGGTTTTCGATGTAGATGTAATGTTGTGCAGATCGGATTGCATTCACATATGCTGTATGTATACTCATGTCTATGAGGACATTCTTTCCACATACCAGGTTCTGTTACAGTGCAAATGAGTATGTTAGTCCTTTAAATGCGAGTCCACAGATCAATGAATTATTTGCGAGAAAAGAGAAGTTGTAAACTGATGTCTCACCCTGCTTATTGCATCTTTTGGGTCACTTGGAAATCCTTTCACAGAGTTGGAGTCAATTGAGCGAAAAACCTTTGCATGAAAGGAAATTAGTCAAAGCTTGGAAAACGAAACATACCGAAAAAGTGCAGACATAGCTGAATGGAAATGAAACTTCAGCATAAAAGATGAACACAAAATCCACCTGCAAAATCGAACATACCTGAATATGCCAGTCCTCTGGATCATTCTTGGTCACACTAGCAAGTTCTTCCCTCCCTACTATTTCAGGAATTCTTTCAAACCTTAATAGTGAATCATCAGATGATGCCTTTAATTTTTTAATCCCATGAGGTTTCGAAGCCTTTAACCAACGCTCTTCGAAATTGGCGAGGACATCATATGCTGCTTCACCATCAATCTGACAGTGCAAATCATGCCAAGGTTGTCTCGGACAGCCAGGATTACGTTCCTGATTCGTAATGAGAGAAACAAGTTACTCAGATGATGAAATAAGACCCAGCACCAGGTTTCATTCATGTTAAATGCACAAAGATTTCTTAATTCGGAACGACAAAGGAGGATTCCATATCTGGAGCAAGCAAGAAGCTAACAACAACAACACTAAATGAAAGATTACCGCGAATGTAGGGTTACGGTAGTCATCTTTGTGCACTGTTTTTAATGTACTAAATAGAGGATGCTGTGGAGTATCATATCTGCCAGCGCATAAATCGAGACCCCCAAGAAATGCTATGATCTTTCTTCTGTACTGACCCGCATCAGCATCAACTATCACTGTCTTTTGATGGTGGGTATAGATTGTTCCAGCTTCCTGATGAAACAAAAGACAGACCATTACTTATGGAGATTGCGGAGAAGTTGATGAAAATGAATATCTCTACAACTACCAATCGTAACTACATATAGCCAACCTGCTTTCTGATGAAGCTAGGCCCTTTCCCAGCTGAACGAGGGCAAAGTAGAACTTGTACCGATGAGTGCTTGAAAAAATGACGAGTCTCCTCATCTCTGGTATGCATGACACCCTCCTGAATATCAAAGAACCGGATCAATACATGATTTAAGAAAAAAGAAGAAGTAATTGCTACTTCATGCAGAACAAAAATTTATAAGCATTTAGATAAATGTTTGAAAAATTGAGGAATGAGCTTTTACATCATTAGCAGCAAATCTTAGGAACGGATTACAAACAGCCATAGCTGCGCTACTAGGGCAGGTCACACGAATCATTCCTATTTCAAATGTGGGACAAACTATGGCTAAAATAAAATTGTACATTACAAGACAATCTTATAAAATCGACCTGATCGATGCATTCAAAGCTCAATATGCTACAGAAGAGTTGCGATGTGGATTCAAGAACTAAGAATATGCGAAACTGTCTTCTATAAATGGAAAAAACAAGCAAGGTCAATGTTCACATGTGATCCTCATCGTGGAAAGTATGGTATCAGGCACCAGTAGAGCTCATAGTAAGGTTTAAGTGGAAGTAAATAACAAAATTCAGCAAACGCAAGAAGTTTACCAGTTCAAATCTTACATCAAAATTTCACTGCTTTCTTTTTTACCATAAAAGCAGAGAAAAAAAGAGAGGGATTTAAGTATAAGCTTTGCTAGTTGCTATAAACAATATGCGTTATATCTTTGCCCCTTTTGTGTGGAAGGGCTAAGATCAAACCTGCACAACCATTGTTTTGAGCTTCTCCAACATTGCAACATTTCTGCAATTCTTAAACATCAATGCTGCAAAAAGACCTTACAGTGAGGAACAATTCCACTATTTTGAAAGCTTTAATTTACCACGTTTACCAAAACAGAACATACCTACTAAAACAAAATTGGCCATGATATTTACCGAAAACATTCCGATATAACGTACAGAAAAGCAATACACATAAATCAACAACAAGAAATTTGAGTTTCTTACACTTTTGTAGCCAAAGAAGCTCTTGGAGGTTGGATCATCCCACACTAGGAGCAGCACTCTCACACCTTCCTGTGACTTGGTCTTGAGAAGGTCACCTAATGTACAATCCTTTCCATCGTTCCCTCCACGAACCAATCTAACCTTATGACTAACAGACCACCCGGTGATATAAATCAAACGACGAGCCTCACTAATTGCATTACAAATATCAAGCCAGCAACTCCTCTGCTCATAATTGACATGACCATCAAGCCTAATATTAGGAGCATCATCATGAACATGAGCATCTTGATAAAGAACAGCTTTACCTCCTTTCCTGACAGGAAAATACGTACCAGGAACACCATTATAATCAGGACCTGAACCTAATCCATGCCTGTAAATACCCACTTGCTGAACTGGGGTATACCGAATTGATAAGGTCAGTGCAGGGTTGTGGCCTCCACTACCCTTTAAGGGCTTCCCATTAGTACCAAGAAGAGGAAATGTCCCTTCAATTCTTGAGGACAAGCACAACTGCTCTACTGGGACACCCACAACACCAATTATCTGTGACCCAACAAAGTCACTGTCTTTCACCACAAAATGAACTTCTGCTGCAAAATGTGCAACTGGGACATTGAAATGCTGCATCCATACCGGGTTTTCAGAGTTGCCAATCACGAAAGTCCTCCCAACTACAGCACCAGCTACTGAAATTGTGACATAGGGGTCGCTTGTAATCATATGGCCTTCAAGTTTATTGGTAACCCTTGTAGGGAATTTGGAGAAAACATCACCTAGGGTCTTGTGAAACATGTCCATGTTAGGGAGGTTTTTGGCCTCCATGACACATATCTCCAAATTCCCGTGTAGAAGCAAGATTTTCAAAGAGGCTTTGTTGGTTGGGCATGAAATTATTTGTTGACCTTGTGAATGTTGCGAGTTCTCTCCGAATGAGAAATTATGATCAATAGCAAGTTGAGACATCTCCACCTGATGAAAACTTGAACAGTTTGAGCTAGAAAGTAAGAACTCTGGTACTTGGAAAAACAGAGGAGGAGGAGGAGGATGCTAAAATTACCAGCAAGAAGGAAGTCTGAGCTCTGTGCAAGCTCTAGACAGGCAAGAAAATAATGACTGGATTGTTGAGGTAGAGGGAAGATGAAGAGGCTTTATTATTTGTCGTCCTCTTTTTTCTTCCTTTGATGGAGTAAATAAGGAGAAGCAATGGCATTAGGTGAACGAGTAAAGGAAAATTCGATGCATCAGCCGTCAAGGAAATGGAAATGGTGCGAAGAGAGGAATTGGTCAGCATCCATATCTTATTGTTTAATACTAAGTAAATGAATGCCATTTTTGAATATTTGAATGAGAACCGGCAAACCCCAAGCCACGGTGGAAATAATTTATTTTGTTTAATAATAGTTTTTTTTTTTATCAATGGCAAATTGAGCCATTACTTGCTTTCAGAAAAAAACATTAGTTGTGTTGGAGTGTGAATAATTTGTTGATTTTTAATTTAAGTTTTAAATTTGAATTTAGAGAGTAGAGAAAATTATATTAGAAGAAATAATTTTTAAAGTTAAATTATAATCAAATAAGATTAGTCTCACACTAAAAAAAATAGGGAGAACTTCTGAAAGAATCAAAGAACAATAGCAATGAATTTATATTTTTCAGTGAATAGGAATAAATATGAAACTAAAAGAACTATATTCCTACAAATGAAAACAAAATACTCAAAATATCAGAAACCGATTGAATTTGAGATAATTTCATTGAATAAATGACGCTATGACCACATTTCGTAATTAATTGGGTGATACGAGTTTTTCTCTTTTAAGATCGGTATTAGATTTTTTTTCTGCTTATATTTTGTAATTATTGTCTTAATAATATTTAATTTATCGGGCGAAATTTGGGTGCTACTATAATCATATGAATTGTGAAATTTAATTTATCTTTTTTCTTCTTTTATTTTTAGGTACTAGACAAAAAAGAAATAGATATAGGTAAGGGGTCAAATTATTGCAAAAACATTGAAATAAATAATGCTAAATAATTACTGTAAAACAAGGGAAAACTTTTAACAGCTTCTAAAATAATTGTTGAATTATGGTTAGAAAATTGAGAGTCTCTTAAATAAATGTCAAAAAAAAAAGGTCAAAATAGATGATTTTGAATATTAAAAGAGAAGAAAACAAATGAGAAGGTTATTGACCAGTATGGGGAGGCCAATGACAGCAGAAGACCAGCTTCTTTGGTGTTGACGTTTTCTTGGCTAATAAAGACGGCAGCCAAAGAGGTTTGGTTTGTGTGATGTCACATGTGCGTATTTCTAATTTTCTAATAAAGTCCTTGTTTCACACACAAAATAAAATAAAGTTCTCGACCATCGTCCCTATAGAGCAGTAATCAGGCCCGATTAGGCGCATGGGGCTCATAAACTGGGCTAAATTGGAGCCTGTAAGGGTAATAAATAATGTTAGAAAAAAATATTATTTTACTATTTTAAATTTTTAAGGTTACAAATTAATTAAAAAAATTCAAGGACGTCTCTTCTATCAAATAAAGTTATATTGGGAGCAACGAGCAACGTATATCTTTGGAACCCAACAGTACTCAAATAGAGTTGCACTCGAGAAAGAAAAAAAAATTTAATCGGTATCCTTTAAAGAAAGAATTCAATTATGCATAAATACTGTCATTGTGAAAGAACTCAAATTAATTATTATTATTTTTTAATAGGTGAATATGAGATTTGAACTTGGTACTTTACTATCAGCGAACATCATCGCCCCGTTTAGTTTTTTTATTATTCGCTAAATCAAACCAAAGTAAGGGAACAGCGGGAAGCAATGTTTATTCATTTATTGTTCGTTGACATTTGGTGTGTGTTGTTCTACAACATTTAATTACTCAGAGAAACCCAGGTAATAGTTGCAATAACACGTATGGCAGTCAGCATAATAGCAAGTATCCCCACAATGAGCATCTGGTCAATTTTAAAAAGCTTAATTATACATGTAAAAACCTATATTAATAAGTGATCAATCCTATTACATTCTGTACCAGAAGATTAATAGTTAATTAGCAAGTGGTTTGTGCCCCAATTAAACACCAGATTAATGGCAGATATATCAAACATTGGCAAGCTAAACTACCTTCTTGGAGGTATGTATCCTCAATTGAAACAGAGATTACGATAGTTTTCTTCAAAAGGATCTCGTATGCTTTCGCTTTTCGATCGGGAAAGATGCCGATCTGTCTACCTTTTGCGCTTCGACTTCAACGATGTAACGGATTGAGAGTTGCTGTGCCAGTTGCGCTTCCTTTGGTTGATGAACCAGTTGTTTATCTGCTTCAGTTGCAACCCTGTTTCCTCCACAAGTTTTGCCTTGTCATCTTCCTGCAGAGTAGTATATGGTGTCACCCAATCAAATGAAAAATTCTGCAGGTAGACTCATTCTAGAAATAGGTAGTTGGTCTTTGCATTAATCCCAGAAAATGTATTCTGTTAATGTAATAAGCTAAATATAACTCGATCTTCTGATAAAAATGGGCTGAAACCATGTACTAATTGCTCAAGGAAAAGTGGTGTTAACCCCTAAAGTGAAAAAATGGTGGCCTAACTGTATTCGAATGGGATTAGCCTCTTATCTGAAGAGTAAATAAGATACCCCGAGAGACTGGAAAAAAAACTACTTTGAAACAACCTCATGATATTTCATTTATTGGTTTTGACACCAATAAACCAGAATCTTGATCAAGACGCAAGAAGAGGTAAAACAAAATGCAGAAACATGAGCACAGCACAGCAGAGAGAGTAAAACCGTTTATTGGTTTGAAAGGTGGAGTTGTTAGGATTGTTGCTTACAGTTGGATAAGGCCATTTGGAGTGTTGCTGCCACCAATTCTTGAGGACAGTGGTTGTATCACCTGGTAGTTTTCCTGCTCTTCTTTTCCTTAATATTTCCTCCCTCACATCTTCAATCCTTGACCTAAAACCCTGCAAAACCAAATCATAAAGCTTAGCATATGTGAAATTCCATCAATTACAAAAATAAATTAAGATTGCAATTGCTGTCAAGAACCATTAACTAGTTGTTTTGAAAAATTAAACAAACAAACAAAAAACTAAGACAGCTACCTGCTTAAGTTCAATCTTGAGTTCTTGTCGAACCCGGTCCATCAAAGACCTTTCAGATTCTGTAGGTAAGAGTGGGCCAAAGCCCATCAGGTCATGCCCATCACCACTAGATTGATCCATGGAGAAGTCCATTTGCACCAGCTCATCCTCATCATCTGACATTGTTGCACCCGTGCCTTCCCCAAGACCAACGCCTGCAAACAAAACAAAAAAACACAGATCATGACAAAGCCATATTGCCATGTAAATTTGCTTGAATTGGACAAGGTAATTTTCCATTTTTAAGGTGACCTTTTTTGTAAAACAGAGATTGTATTAATCAATTCAAACTTTTTTTTATAAGTTATAAGCCACATGAACCAACTAGACTAAGAGAAATTAGGTTAACAGCGAGTTAGTTAACTAAAGAGTAAATCGCTATTAACACGTAATCACTTCATACACAATAATCGAACTATTAACATCTTACTTCAAAGTTTGAAGTATTGGATTACTCAAACCAATCATATAGTTTTTTAATCAATTGAAACTAAGTAAAGTTAAACTAATAACCTAATTAAATCACTCAATCTCAATGTATCTCAATTTTCTTTTTAATGAATTAATTCAAATTCGTAATTTGTTTACTGTTGTTAGGTGAGCCAACACATCGGGACGTGAGTTTATTCTTTGTTTCGTTTTCTTTGGGAAGAAGGGGAAAATGGGTGGAACTTGGAAGCTGTATTTCTTACGGAAGAAATAGGAATGTTAGCCAAAAACATGGCCGAGGAGACCTAACGGTCAAATCATATATGTGTGATAAATAATAGTCAAATTTACAAAAGAAAAAGGCTCAAGTAATTTTCATATATATTTTCTTTTTAATTAGTAAAAAAAAAACATCACATAATTAATAAGATACTCATGAACTTGACAATTTTTTTAAAACTAATTTCTAATTACTAATTTATTTGATCATTAATTAGTGGTGCCAAAAGTTCTAAAATATTTTTTATATATATATAAGCAACTGTTCAAATGTTTTCTATAAATAATTAAAATTCCACTCTAATTTCTTAAAAACTTTATAATGTCATTTATCCACCACAACTCCAAATAGTAATTGAAAGGTTGCTAAAAATAAATTATTAAATTAACACTCTTTCAAGAAAACAGAGGAGTTAAATGTCAAGTTTGAACACTGACTTGCATTTTCTATTTATACTGTAATGAAAGAAATAAATCTTTAAAAGAAACAAGACAGAGTATATAAACTCCTGGTTTGAGTACGTTTCGTAATCCAAAGCTCGAAAACATGCATGGTTATTATATTTGTTGTTTTCTGTTAAGAGTTTTTGGGGTAAGGTGGTTAGAATTCACTTAATTAAAGGTTTGCTTACCAGAATGGTTAGAACTTAGGAAAACACTTACCAAAAGAAGACTTGATCTCTTGTGATGCAAGTATTTGTGAATTGTGACACCTATAATATTTTAATATGCATCATCAACATAATCGTGAACTGATTATCTCTAATTGTATCCAAAATATGATTACTTAAATCTCACACATTTACATAGAAAAAATCAAGAAATATACTAATATTTATTGTGGTTGAATGTTAAGGAACTTATCACTTTTAATTCAAATCCTAAGTCTAAGGAATGAAGATAAATCATACGCTCTCAAACGTCGTATAAGGAAAAAAATTATCAAAAAAGTTTTGGTTAAAATTTTAGTTTTTTTTCTTCTCTAAATGTGATTAGGTGAAGAGTAATTAGAACATCAAATTTATTGTTTTAAAAATGAGACCTAATCCACCTTAATATAAAAGAATTATGCAAAATGACATTCGAATTTAAATGGAGAGAATACTGAGACTAAATTCCCAGTTATGCATATCGCATGCTCTATCTCACCAAAGCTTAATAACTTCCGAAGCTGGACTTGGAAGAAAGACAAAACTGCTCAGAATTTGAGGAGGGCAGCAATATCCTTAGCTAGGGGGTATAGCACAGTGATCAACCAAACCTATGATCACAAACTAGGCTAACTAGCCAGGCAGGTCTCTAGTCTCTACCACTCACGTTAAGAAGGGCTTGTCTTAGACTAACAGGTAGGGAGGCCTAATTAATGGACAATTGGAATGGTACTAGACTACTAGTTGAGCTATATCCCATTTAGTAGCTCCTTTATGTGTAGGTGGATAAAGCCTAGTTGGAAATGTCTAATCTCATGCACTAATTCTATAACCATAATTAAGGTGCTTGGTGGTTACAACTTGAAGAATATATGTAGTACTAGTACCAAACAAAACTTGAAGAATGGAGAAACAACAAACAATTCCTATTCATCATCTTGAGAAAAAGCTAAAAGTAATCAATAACAAGCAGAACAAGAAAATATTCTAGAATCCAAATATTATGCCAATGCAACCTTAATACCAGGTTGTTGGAACAAGCTAGTGGTTGCATTGGGTGGAGATGGTATCTTCTCCTTCCATGAAAATACTAGCCAACAGAAACACACCTCTCCAACTATATTTATTTATACAAGTAAATACTACTCCATTCTTCTTCTTTTTCTTCAAATGGTAGGTCCCACTGCATCCATATCAGGTGCGGATTATAATTATGCTTAAACTTGGATGGAACCTAAAAATCAAACAACTAATCTTATCATATCACTCTTATATATCTTTGCTGCCTACCAAGGCCAGCAAGAATCAAAGCAAGAAGATGGATGGTAGATGAAGACAAGATTATCCCAAAGCAAAGCAACTAATTATTTAATAATCTTGTCTTGTAATAATCTCTTAAAATCTTTTTAAATAAAAAGAGAGCCTTTAATGCTTGAAAAAACTAACATTGTTATAACAATTAACATGAAAAGATTATTGTACTACTTTTTTTCTCAAAAAATCACCAATAAAATTAAGCAAGGACGGAAAAAAGTACTTTACCGGTTAAAGCCTGTAAGGCATTCTCAATTTCACGGCAGGCCATGACAGCTTCAACGGCATGGACTCTGACATGTTGTTGCAGCTGATCTTTGAAAGTACACAACATTATCAAATACTGTGCCTATTAAAAGCAAGCACAAAAGTGGGTAAGCAACACAAACCAAAGGGACAAAAACCCAAACCGGTGTGGCTATTAATAATAAAATAATCCACATGACCCAACCCAACAGAACAAGAAAATCTTGAAAACCCAGAAAAGAAAATGTGAATTTGATGATGACCCACATACCAAGAAGTTGTCAAGCTCTTGCCTTTCATGAGGGGAAAGGGAATGGCCATGCTGGTTTTGGTGTGAGACATAAGACCTAAGAAGATTATGAGACTGAGACAACTGTGCATCTATGAGTGGTAATTGATCAATTGGTGTAGCAACTCGGAGACAGGACACATGTGCAGATAGTAGCTGCTCATATAAAGGATGAGTAGCTATCTCTGCCTTCAGCTGACGACCTTGGCCGTCTCCTCCTCCGCCGATGGATGCGTCTCCTACAGTACAGCTCAAACCACCAAAACCCAGTCCACTGCTACTATTACTTCCCAACATACCCAAGTTTGGTTCTTGCATTTGTATGCTAGCAGAAACTCTTGAAATTTTGAAAAAAAACAAACAAAGAGGGTTAATTGTGAAGAAATAACAGAGAAAGGTATGATCTTTAAGGACCACAAGGGAGACCCTTTTGTGGTGGAGATGGTACTGCTTAATGGGTGCAGAGAAAAGAGATTAAACAGTGATTTATTGTTTGTGTTATGAATATATTGCAGAAGTTTTATATTGGGATCTGAGACATAAGACTTCCTGCAGAACTTCTGATGTATTGCAGAAGTTTTTACATACACAAAGATAAAAAAGGACTAAAGAGCAAAAGCATGGCAGAGGGGAAGGAAAAACAGGGTTGTGATGTTTTGGGGGAGAGATAGAGAGATGTAGAGAGAGAGAAAGAGGAGAGAGAAGGGGAGCTATGGCTGGTAGCTAGCTAAGGAATCATTACTGTGAAAAGGGCAGGGAAGCAGCTATGGCTGGCCTTGGCTAGGAAGGAGAGATCAGAGATCAGATAAAGCTGATTGCTTTGCTTCCAGTAGCCTGACAATTTCTGATTGCTTTTCCTCTTCTTTTCTTTTTATTCTTTGTTTAGGAATTTCATGTGTATAAATGTATACAGTGATTAGTGATAGGGTTATGAGAAAGAGAAAATTTTGGATTATATAGCGACAATTCATGGAAATTATCAGAAAGATTTGGATTAATTTCATTAGTTTACTCAAATAATATACCATTAGAGTCACTATCCTTCGGGTGAGTGAGGTTAGAAACACTATTTTTCATTTTTAAAAATAAACTCTACAATACTTAAAGGCCGTGATTATAAATAAGATTAGGACTTGTATCCATATCAATTCTTTTTTCTCCTAATTAATGGGACACTTTGGCAGATGGATGGGACACCCTTCCCCTTCCCCTTCTTATTCTTATTGCTAATTTGCTACTTCTATTTAATTAATTTATTTATTTATTTTAAAGATAGAACAATGCTATTCTTCAAAAATAATTTTAGATAGTAAGTCTACATCAATAGCGGATCTTTCTAATCTAAAAAATGTAATAAACTATTGAAAATTTTGTTTTATGTTTTCAATACTCCTACTAAAAAAACTAGATCTTAATTAAGTTCGACAAATATTTATTCAATTTCTCGATCATATTTATAATTTTAATTTAGATCATATTACCATCGTTGATATTTGTTGTATTTCTTTTTGAAAAAAGAAAAAGAAAATAGCTTGGAATTTTAATTAATTAAAGATGGAGGGGACAATCTTTCCAACCAAAAGAAAAGAAAATAGGTAGGGTGCTCCACTAATTTCTAAGCAAATAAAATAAAGGCATGCCTCCTTAATCACCTAACTTTCCAAACTACCTTTTTTTTTTTTGTAATTTAAGAAAGTCGGCTGGAGGGTTGAGCTGTCAGTGTTGAGCCTGCGGGTGCATTCTTTTTCTGTTCTGCCCTCCTTTCTACGTTTATTATATTTGAATTTATTATGACTTATTATGGCTTATTTTGTTCTTTCATTTGTTTCCAATTTAAATTTTGAGAAATGAAAAAATTGTGCCGAAGAATCACCATATAAAATTGAGAGGACAAAAGAAACGTTTAACCATTTATTAATTGATTAATTAATTTTATAGTGTAATATTGTTTATACATATATATATATATTAGTGAAGAAGGCAAGAAGATATAGTAGGAAGGCATTTGTGACTGACCACCATAAATACTTGTTTGTGTTGGGTTGTTGTTGTTGTAAAATGCTGGTAGAGGTGATAGGCCCCACTTTTCTTAACAACTATGGGATTCGGATTGGGATTGAGCATGACATATGATGGCATAATTTCAACCGTTCGATTAGTCACATCTCACATTCAATAACCAAAAAAACTTACTAATTACACCCTCTGTCCGAAAATATTTGACGTTTTAGCCAAAAATGTTGTTCTTTTTTAATTGACGTCATTGGCAACTGTGTCCACTTATTTTGTGCTTTGACGAAAATACCCTCAAACGACCAATCGTTTTCTGCTTGAACAACGCGTCACACAGTGGCAAAAGAAGGAAACTGAAAATTAGCTGGCTAGGTTTTTAGGGTGTATGGGAACATGGACAAGATCGAGTTAGTCGTCCTTGACACCCTTCTTCTCTATCCTCTCCTTCTCTCTTCAGAACCTCTCGTCCTCCTTTCTCTAAAAATTAAAATAAAATTTGCTTGCTGAAAATATGAGGAAATCGATGGGGCTGGGTAAAAGGCTGGTGTGGTTTCTAGGCTTAGAGTTGACGATGAGAAGCTACTATCGAAAGTTAGGATTTTTTTGATCTGAAAGGATCTTCCAACCATGGATGTATCTCGCAGTGTCATTCCAGGGATCAAAGGAAGTAAAAGGTTTCGATCTTAGGTTTTAGTTTTTTTTTAATGGGATCTAGGGGTATATATTCAAATTTTGGGTATTGGGTTTCATCCTCTGTTTCTAGATTTATGTTGCCAGAAGGAATGATGAAATTGATATGGGTTTTGGGTGTAATTAACTCTATTATCTGAATATATGAATATGGTGTTGATGATGCATTCTTCATCTGTTTTGTTTCAATTTTTTGTGTATTTCTGTTTTTAAATTTTCCAATTTTACCAAAAAATTGAGTGATTCTTGTGTGGTTATGTTTTGTTTTGCCCAGCTCATCCACAGGAATTGAAAATCGTATTTTACAAAACATAAATTCATTGAAATTAAAATTAAAGCATAACATACACATTACACTAAATAACTGCATTTAATTGATTTTTGGGATTCCAAGGATCTTGTTACCAAACTTGTTTAGAGACGTAGTTGTTGAATTGGAGGTGTTGATGCAGAAGTTGAGACACTCCATCTTACTCTCTAGCCTGGCTATTATTTTCCCCAACGAAATAAGGGCCTCGCTGGTGGTGAGGATGACTGCTTCAGGGTCTGGACCATCTTCTTCATATCCCGCTGCAGCCCTTATCTCCTTGAGCCTGCGATAGAGAGTCTTAAGGCGTTGAATGTCCTGCTCTGTTTGAAGCACTTTGGTATGGAAATCGTTGAAGTCTTTATGGAGATGAGTTGTTACTGCTTCTGAAATGTTAAGAATATGTGTGGCTTCGTTAGTATTCATTGGAGGTGGAAATAGGCTGTAAACAAAGGATTAGAAAATGGTATGCTTTGGTGAATGTCTATGAGTGGTTCTTTCTTATAGAGGAATTGGAGAAGATAGGAAATTGTGTTGTTACAGCTTTTGAATAGGCGTATTGAAGGGATCGTTGAAGGCTGCATAGGTCCACGTCTATTCAACAAAGTAAGATTTCTTCTGCTTAAAAAACTGTTGCCTAAAGATTGTGATTCCAAGAGGGTTTGGTAATCTGGTTAGACCAGTTGTGCCCTTTGACGCTACGTGAGCAGTTTAGACCAGTCAAAACTCCTTTCTTCTCCCTCTTTTACTGCAACCCTGAATCCTCAGCTTATTTACACAAACCATAACTCTGTTCTTAACTCCCTCTATTAAAGCATCCCTGCATCCTCTGTTTATCCTGCATAAAATAGTTCCATTCCTTTCTCATTCTATTAAAGCAACACACTAGAATTATGTTTCTTCATCTACTTCACTCCATCTTATTTTTTGCAGGTTCTTTTAATTTCAGTTTCATCTCATTCCATGGATGCTAGAGAGGCAGAAAGTTTCCATGCATATGGAGGGGTGGTAGGTAGCCACATTGAGCAGGAGATAGAGCAGACTTCTGCAAAGATTGAACAGACGAACCAGGACATCAATAGGCTTGCATCCCATGCAACGAGGCATGATGAAGAGAAATGCACACGACCAATACCATGCATATGATGGTATAGTGATCGTCGACACTGTGGGGAGTTGTCTTGTTCATCTAGAGACGACCATTGCTTTGTTTGAAGCCAAGAATGAAAGCCTGGAGTCCACCATAAATATTTGTAGGTCTGTTGTTGCTGCTCTGGACAAGTATGGGAACAAGATCCCTGTCATTCCAAAAACTGATTAAGTTGATGTTTTTAATTTTCAGTTTTTAAATTTCAAAACTTTATGTAATGATTGTTATGTTATGTTTTATTTTAGTTGAATAAACAAGGTTTCTATTTCAATGGATTGGTGTTGTGTTTGATTAATTTCCAATGGTTTTTGTTTATTTTGGATGAATTCAATGGATGCATAAGGATATGGAAACATTAATTTGCAGTTATGTGCAGTCTTCCTCCCATCCTCTCTTTACATTTAAGGTTTTGCCAAACTGAATGGCTTTAGTTTGTTTTGGATGATTGAAAGTAGCTGTATATTTTATATGAAAACAGAGGATGCATAACTGGTTTGTATTGCCAAAATCAATGGAAACAGATGATGCATTGTGGTATGGAAACAGAGGTTGCATAATTGTATCGAAATAGGATTTGCAGTCAAGGGATCAACTGGCTTGTATTGCCAAAATTCACATGGAAACAGAGGATGCATTTTGATATGGAAACAGAGGATGCATAAGTATATCGGAACATGAAGGGATCGACTGACTTGTATTGCCAAAATTCAAATGGAAACAGAGGATGCATTTTGAAACAGAAACAGAGGATGCATAAGTATATCGAAACAAAATTTACAATCAAGGGATCAGCTGGCTTGTATTGCCAAAATTAATGAAAACGAGTGTACTTCAAAAGACATATAAACATACATTTGATGGCCAAATCTTACATAAACATACTTCATTGAATCATACATTCCTTCACAAAATTATTCATTCCTTCACAAAAGTTCAATTACACTATGTTCACAATTGCACATTCCACAATTGATGGCATTATGCCAGTTCTACCAAATTACAGGCCTATCTGTCCAAAACACATCCAAAAATTCTATCTGCACAAAAACTATATCTACACCAAAACTATTTACAGCAGAACATATATTCCCAACCCCCTTCAGTGCAAATTCCATACAGAGGAAGATCAAAATAAAGGCATTCCTGCATGACAACAAAGTCAGACATTAATTGATTTCTTGGTAAATCAAACCCTACCAAATATAAGAAAGTCACCTGAGACTTTATCAAGACAGATAAGTTATTGCATTAGCATAAATATCTGGAGAGCATCGTATTGCTGATGGTAAATCCCCCTGTCTATCAAGTTGATCCTTCTTTAGGTGAGGAATCTTATAATTGTTGGATCCATGATGGTCATTGAAACCAACAAAAATAAATCATACAATTCACCATGCACAATTAATTAAAACTATACCAAGTGGTACAAGGATCGAACCACAGAGATTTCACGACTAAATTAATTTCTATTAAATAACCAAGAAATGTAACCGTGGTAAATACCAATAATGGGAGTTTAAGTTGCAATCAATTAAATAAATAGAAGAAACAAAAACAGCAAAGAAATGATGATTAGATGAACTTAGATGACAAGCAATTCCAGGTAAAGACTCATTTCGGGTCATGATTCAAATAAGTGATCATCGATGCAAAAATATTCAAAACCAATTCTATAGAAAGGCTATAGAGACCAATGGTACTCTGAGCCTCCTGCTCTCCTCCTACCCAAGATTCCTAAGGCGGTACTCCTACTAGGATCCCTAACCGATCAATAACTTTAAGGAGGTACTCCTAATAAAGTTTAACTGAAGGGTTGATTAAACACGGGGAGAGACCTTTCCCGATCTAGAAGAGAATTTCTTCTACTCCTATAAATCAGATTCTACCCTTTTCTAATTAGCTCTTACACTAATTAGTTGCCTGCAGATTCCTATCAACGATGTAGCATCCAACGTTTCTAAGAAAAGTTGTAATCATTCATATTTAAAATCAAGTTAGCTACTCTTAATTAAAACATGAATAAATTGACATTTAATTAAAAAGGGTAAAAATATGGAATCGGAATTTATAAAACTCAATTTGATCTCACAACATATCAGACCATGATCCTAGAGTCTTTACCAAGAATAAATGAATTAGCTAGAACAAGACATAATTAAATCAAACAAATAATATGCATGAATTAATTAAATCAAGTAAAGAAAGAAAGAAAAAAGTATTCAATTCCAAATTAGAACAGTAGCCGAATTGTGTGTTCAGGAAGAGAAGAAGACAACCTTTTCCTTCCTGCTAGGTTTTAAACACAATCCTACTCCAACTAAAAATCCTAGAAAATAGGATTTAACTAATTATTAAAATAATAAAAGAAATCTTAATATCCTTAAAAGAATTTCTAATGGGATTCTGTATAGGAATTTCTCAAGGCCAGCTGCGCAAGGCGTGTGTTTCCTCTCAAAGTCTCATGGGCTCACATTGTTTTAAGCCCAACAGCAGCAAACAGAATTGGTTCCTTCTTAAAGCCAAAGTTGAAATAGCTTTTACTGCTGGACAACAATCTACCAGCTCTTTTTATGACTATTCCTTTCCTTTCTTCCAATTCAGCTTCGTATCAAGTAATCTATAAAAAGGAGTAGAAAATAGCCACAATAAGTAGAATCATCATCCAAAATAAAAGGAAAATAGGATGAATAATTAGACAATTTAGCATTCAATCAAATCCCCCACACTAACCCAATGCTTGCCCTCAAGCATTAAATTCAAAACAATTCAAAACAGAACAGACACCAAGACCCAGATCTCTTCTTTTGGCTGCATACCTCACTGCTGAAACTACCAAGACACTCCCCTTACCGAATCGATGTTGGACTACCAAGGACCAATCAATACCCTAAACATACCCCATCCACATGGTATCAAGACAGCTAGCTTTTTAAAATTATAGTAATGATTTAGGGTGCCAAAACTCACTACAGATTTGAGTCCTACCGAAACGCTATTCCATCTAAATGTGTATCTAGACCTTATGCCGTTTAAATCACTTATTAGCAGTTTTTTTTTTCATTTCTTCAATTCTTTGCCCTTTGTATTTTTACAGGCATAATCAATAGCAGTGCTTGTTCTTTTTGGGCACCCAGAACTTCCACTTTTTTGCTATCTCTGCTCTTATGACATTCCAACACATTTAACAGGTTACACATTCAATCAGATGGAAATTAAAGCACTCTCAAATCTATCGCAAGCCTCGTCACCCTAAATGAATGTTAAGCCCTAGCTCTCTGTTCTTTAGACCATGTGGATAGTTAATGTTCTGAGAACATTAGGTTATATGCCTCTTAAGCATTGATCATGTTAATGTTCATTCACTCCCTTGGTACTAAAGCATAGACTCGATCAAACAAGTGTCTAAAATGTGGTTTCAGCAATTAACTATACAGCCTAGGTCAAACTCAGAGTCTGATGTACAAACACAGCAAGATAAACTGACGCAAACATGCATAAAAATATGAACAAAAGTCACGCATCAGACCAAAATTAGAAAATTGGCTGACTCATTGCTTCACATTATGTGCAAGAAAATCCCATCTCATCAACATCACTTCATATCCAAGCAACAAATATCACAACAATTCAACAAAATTCCTCCCCCACACTTAAAGGACACATTGTCCTCAATGTGTGAGTTAGGTGAAAAGAATAATAGTGAAAATGAAACTTGGGGTAAAGGAAGGATGGAACCTGGTTTCAAGGTTGCGGTGGTGGTTGTGTGGATCGTGGTTGGGCATAAAGCACCTCGATCAGCTGCTGCATCTTCCTCTTCTCCCGACCCCTATTTCCTTTTTATTTTATTTTATTCTCCCACCTTTCCTTCAATTTCAATTGTCGCAGTCGACACAAGGGGATTTGCTTGGAGTTTGTATCTGACTCTTCTGTCTGCTCCGACGAGACAGCCCGCATGACCCTCTGTCGGGTTCAGAGCACTGGTGGTGGGTGGTGGTAGTGGCGGAGGTCGCCGAATGGACTCCGGCGGCGCTGGTGTAGTAGTCCGCGACGGTGATGTGCGCTGGGGGGTTGCGACGGCGACGCTGGAGGAGCTGGAGGGTATTCTCTCGTTACCCGCGGCGGTGAGGACGGCGGAGTCGGGTGCTGGTTTGGTGCTCCGTTTGCTGCTGCCGCCAGCTCCTCCTCATGTTAGTACCATGGCAGTTGGCTTCTTGGATTGGGTGTGAGGGGCGGCGGCTAGGGTTTGGAGGAGAGGAAGAAGATGATAGATTGTGATTTTTGATTTTGGAATAAGGAGAGTGGATGAATCGGCAATGTGTTTGGTAAATGGGCTTAAGTGACTCAAGCCCATAAAGCTCCTTAGGCTAAAAAAAATCTCTTCAAACCGCCATCCTCCATGAATGATTTAATGTCCAGGCCTTGTCTTTTAATTCACCTAGCTCTCGTTCTCCTGTCCAAGAAAACACAAAATTAAAACATCAAACTCCATGAGAATTTTATTGACAGAGAAGAATATAGAAATAAAATAAAATTAATTAATTAAAAATTAAAAATATTAAAAAGACATGGATTGTCTCCCATGAAGTGTCCTGGTTTATTGTCTCGGACTAGACATTGTTCTTGCTTTGTTTCAGTCTCCAGTAGGTATGATGTGGATTGCATCACTCGTATTAGCTATCCTCCATTCAATGGCCTCTTCGTACTCATTTAGTACCCTCGCAAGCCTTTCTTCCTTCAACTCTCCTTGCAAGGTTTTCAACTCAATTTTCGGTGCCTGCAAAACTGAAGGGAGAAATTTATTATGAATTCCCGGTACTTTAACATTATCATAAAGTTTATCATAGGAATTAGAAACTTCAAGTTCAAGCACAGTTTCTTTAATCTCCTTGCTGATTTCCAAAACTTTCTCATTTTCTATCTTTTTCGGATTGTCAATGTTTCTGCTAAGAACATGCTCCAAAGGATTAGTAGCATTTAATCTATGCATATCATCAGCATCAAGATCAATAACATCTATGCAATTCACACTATGCATATCGTTTGGAAATTTCATGGCATCATACATATTGAATTTAATATTTCATCACAAAATTCCAATGTTAAACTCCCTCCTGCCACATCAATATTCGCCCTTGTTGTCCTCAAGAAGGGTCTTCCAAGCAGCACCTCTGTAGATTTTGTTGAATGCTCATTGTCCATATCTACAACATAGAAGTCAGCTGGAAAAACAAAGTTATTAACCTGCACTAACACATCCTCAATAACACCAACAGGGTATATAATCGATCTATCAGCTAATTGAATTACAACCCATGTTTCTTTCAATTCACCAATATTCAGAGTCTTAAAAATTGTTAGTGACAAAACATTTATTCCAGCCCCTAAGTCGCACAACGCCTTCTCTACGGTCTGCTCTCCAATTTTGCAAGGAATTGCAAAGGTCCCTTCATCCTTGCATTTGTTGGGCAACTTCTTCTGAAAAACAGCCGATACATTCTCATTCAAATTGATCCTCTCTATGCCTGCAAGCTTCTTTTTGTTAGTACATAATTCTTTTAAAAATTTGGCATATTTAGGAACTTGAGCAATTTTATCAAGTCAAGGAACGTTAATGGCTACTTTACGAAAAATATCGAGAATATCTTTTTCTTCCCTTACCTTCTTGGTCTTTTCAGACCTGTCTGGAAAGGGAGGAAGTATTACCTGCTGTTCCTTCTTTACCTGATGCTCTGGAATGGGATCGATCGGCGTTATTTTGAAAAAATCTAAAAGAGCTCTCCTCTCCCTTTCCTCCTTGGTCTTCCAAGACCTTTCTGGGAAGGGAGGAGGGATTTCCTGTTGTTCCTTCTGTACCTTTAGCTCTGGAATAGGGTCAATCAGGGCTGGCATTTCATGAACTACCTCCGCCTCTGGTTCGAATTGGTCTGGGACTGACATTGCTGATGGATTCTTCCCCAGACTTGGGGGAAGGACCGTTCTATCTGGAATTTCAGTCCCGCTCATTAATGTCATAGAACTGACATTATATATCGGTTGTCCTCAGTAGTTTATGGAAACCTTCCTTGCTCTTGTTTCTGGTTGGTCAATGCTAGCTGCATCTGTCCCATCTCTTCCTGCATTGCTTGGTTTGATTGTACGAGACTCGAGATGCTAGCTTGAGTGGCTTGCATACACTGTTTGAGCATATCTTCCATCGGAACACCAATGATCTGTGGGGGTTGTTGTGATTGTGGTGGCTGTTGTGGAGTCCAATTGAAGTTCGGTGGATACTCTCATCCTTGATTGTAGTTGTGGGCATCCGCCCAAGGATGTGATTGGAAGCCAGACGCTCCATATGAGAGTTGTTGCACCTGATCTACAACAGAAGAGATACGAACATGTAGGTTATTTATTTTATTATCTATGGATTTTAACCATACCTCTATTGCTCCAGCCATCTGAGTGCAGATGTGCTCTCTCCCAGGTCTGGGAAAGAGTCAGGTTGTGATATCTGGGAAGAACTGTCTTTCGGTTATGTTTCTTTTTTTTTCTGTCCTCTGTCCTTGTTGATCTCTGGGTTGCTTAATTGCTAACAAGAGGACCTGGTCATAAAACAAAGAAATTAAAGTTAGAACCGATGAAATCCCCGGCAACGGCGCCAAAATTTGATGGTCGTCGAAACCAACAAAAATAAATCATACAATTCACCATGCACAATTAATTAAAACTGTAGCAAGTGGTAAAAGGATCGAACCACAGAGATTTCACGACTAAATTAATTTCTATTAAATAACCAAGAATTGTAATCGTGGTAAATACCAATAATGGGAGTTTATGTTGCAATCAATTAAATAAATAGAAGAAACAAAAACAGCAAAGAAATGATGATTAGATGAACTCAAATGACAAGCAATTCCAGGTAAAGACTCGTTCCGGGTCATGATTCAAATAGGTGATCATCAATGCAAAAATATTCAAAACCAATTCTATAGAAAGGCTATAGAGACCAGCGGTACTCTGAGCCTCCTGCTCTCCTCCTACCCAAGATTCCTAAGGCGGTACTCCTACTAGGATCCCTAACCGATCAATAACTTTAAGGTGGTACTCCTAATAAAGTTTAACTGAATGGTTGATTGAACACGGGGAGAGACCTTTCCCGATCTAGAAGAGAATTTCTTCTACTCCTATAATTCAGATTCTACCCTTTTCTAATTAGCTCTTACACTAATTAGTTGCCTGCAGATTCCTATCAACGATGTAGCATCCAACGTTTCTAAGAAAAGCTGTAATCATTCATATTTAAAATCAAGTTAGCTACTCTTAATTAAAACATGAATAAATTGACATATAATTAAAAAGGGTAAAAATATGGAATCGGAATTTATAAAACTCAATTTGATCTCACAACATATCAGACCATGATCCTAGAGTCTTTACCAAGAATAAATGAATTAGCTAGAACAAGATATAATTAAATCAAACAAATAATATGCATTAATTAATTAAATCAAGTAAAGAAAGAAAGAAAAAGTATTCAATTCCAAATCAGAACAGTAGCCGAATTGTGTGTGCTCAGGAAGAGAAGAAGACAACCTTTTCTTTCCTGCTAGGTTTTAAACACAATCCTAGTCCAACTAAAAATCCTAAAAAATAGGATTTAACTAATTATTAAAATAATAAAAGAAATCTTAATATCCTTAAAAGAATTTCTAATGGGATTCTGTACAGGAATTTCTCAAGGCCAGCTGCGCAAGGCATGCGTTTCCTCTCAAAGTCTCATGGGCTCACATTGTTTTAAGCCCAAACAGCAGCAAACGGAATTGGCTCCTTCTTAAAGCCAAAGCTGAAATAGCTTTTACTGCTGGACAACAATCTGCCAGCTCTTTTTATGACTATTCCTTTCCTTTCTTCCAATTCAGCTTCGTATCAAGTAATCTATAAAAAAGAGTAGAAAATAGCCACAATAAGTAGAATCATCATCCAAAATAAAAGAAAAATAGGATGAATAATTAGACAATTTAGTATTCAATCAATCCATCACATTTTAATATCTCAACCATACATGACTGCAATGTTAAAAAAACATTGTTGCTTTTCTTGTCTGCAAAATCTTGGAATGCCTGCTCAACAACCCCAATCAATTCCACTATGAATTTTGCACACTCCTTATTCTGCAGTGACTATATTTCTCTAAAAAAGCCAAGGTCCAAGACGTTTAAGTCAGGAGAGTTAGGAGGTTGACAAACAAAAAAAACACTCATTCCACTATCCTGAACTGCATACACGAATTGAACATCGTCAGTGTGAATATGGGTCTTTGCGTTGTCTTATTGAATATAAATGGCTTCTAAAATACTCTCCCTATGTCATTTGTTGGCTATGGCGGGCAATACTTTACTAACCATAAAATCTCTAATTACATCTCTTGTTATATTAGCAATAGGTTTGATCTCAACTGTACCACGAGGCCTGTTCTGAGTCGATCTTACAGCAGCAACAGATTGAACTAATGGGAAAACTCCAATCTTTCCATCAAATGTGCATAAACCATCAGAGTCATACCTTGGCCTCGCAACAACAGCTAAGAACATTACTTTAGATATGAAATGAGAGCTTTTAATTGTTCTTATTGGATCGGCTTCGTCGTGCAAGAGATAATATGTTTGAGATTTCTTAGTCAAGTAGAACCACTTCTCATCAATATGCACTGTGTTTTCCATCCTTTTGAATGTTGGATCATGAGGCAATGATGATGGATCAAAACAGGAGAGACAATGGTTGATTCTGGCAGTGTGATTGTCTGTTGTCAAAGAGGGTTTTATGGCATTCGTGTGACGCTTGATGACTCCTTCTTTCAATTTGGTATACAAAAATGTATTCAATACACCAAGGGCGAAAGCAAGAGATCTTATTATTTTCCTCTGTCTCAAAGGAACACTTCACATCCTTTCTAAATCAAATTCAACTCTTTTTCTACCACAATTCTTGACTCTATAATTATCATGAACATTGTTACCTGAATCCCGTGCACATTTCCAGATCCTCTGGATTGATCAAATTGTCACTCCAAACTGGACAACAATATCCCTGGTTGCTCTTCTCTCCAACACCCCATTCACACTTCTTTCAAGCAACGATTGTAATGCTTCGAGTTGTTTCGCTGAAGTAAGTTCTTTCCTGCGCTCTAACCATACAATTGGTCAACATGGTCAGTGGACATGCTAGAATGATTTTGGGGAAATTAGAAGAAATTTCAGGAAATAAATTAACCTAGTCGAGGCGCATGGTTTAAGTCTGGAATGTCAATGTCTTCCTCAACTTCTTCATCGTAGTTAACTGCTTGATTTTGGGGTTAAAGACCCAGCATTCTTTATTTTCAAGCCCAAGCCATAGTTCAGAAGACAGAAGTGTGTTTTTACTTTTTACAGAATCATACGGGTCGGGTCGGTATCAGTTTTAATGAGCACGTGAAAATCAATTTGAAAACTTTGGATCGATCGTCAGGATTCATATGATTATTTTCCTTTTTTAATTGGCATAGAACGTACTAGTATCTTATTGATATGTAAACGTCTGCATAGAGGATCACAACAAACTCTATCTAAAACTATCAGTCAATGTATTTAATTTTCTAAATAAATTATTTGAAGCAATTAATTCCTTCTAATGAAATATAGCATTCATTGTAACGGAGTAAGAAGAAATGGCTGCATCGTCGTAAAAAGGAGAGATGCGGTGGAGAAGTAGCTGTAGCTTTGTCTTCTTTCCTAAACCTAAAGATTGAGACGGCTTTTAGCCTTTTTAGCATGGTCCCCCTTCCTTCTTCTTCTTTATTCTTAATTTTCAAAACCCAAAAAGAAAAGTAGAACCAAGGTTGTCAATCAATCCTATTAAGACTTTTAGTTTTGTGATTGGTAAATAACTGTTGACATCTCAGCGTCACGATATCTTATTATATTATACTCCCTCCGGACCATAATAATTGACACTTTCTTATGGATTTTTTGGACCAAATTAATTGTCATTTTTGTGACACATCAACACATCAGATAAGTCAATTACGAAAAAGCCCTCTCCTCCTTCCTCTCCAAATCCATCCCCTCTCTCCTCTTCGTTCCCCTCTGCCTCACCTTAGCCAAATCCACCACCACTATTGTTGTCTGCCGCCTCACTAAATCCACCACCACCATAACTCGTTGAATAATTACCCTTGTACTATTATTGGGTACAACTTACTGTACATGCCTGGCATGGTGAAGGCTGAACTGGGCCAGTATGGCGACTGCCATGGCGGTGGAAGGGGAGCTGATCCGCACGGTGACGGTGGCCCGCTGAGGTGGAACTGAGCACGGCCATGGTGGCCTGTTCTCCCCAGATCTGACCCGTATGTCGAGGAGGTCGAGCTTGACAGCAAGGTGAAGATGACGATGTCGATGATGATAGCAGATCGGTCTAGTGGTGACTAATCTGTGGAGAGGATGACCATGGTGATGGTCGACAGCGAGGATGAAGAATGAGTAGATGAAGATGTTGATCGTGGCCCTTATTCCGAGGTCCAGCCACACGGGGATGGTGATGGTGAGAATGGCTTGGCTTGTTAATTCTCAAATAACCAAGGGTAATTTCGAAACATGAAACAATAAAATAATAAAAAAAAATACAACCCTTCCCACTCCTCACTATTCCAGGACGTCAGTTATATAGGTCCAGAGGGAGTATACTGTATTCAACACACTTATAATATATTTTTCTAATCACATATATATACTATATCAGCGAGTATTTAATATTGATATGAGACGTACCGGTCAGTATATTACGGGATTAAGTCGTAACGGTCCTAGAACAAAAAAGAAACCTCAGGTGGTCCCTTCATTTTCTTTTCCTCTTTCTTCAACTCTTACCATCTTTTCCTATTTTCAAGTTTTCTCCAATCACCCTAAATCATCTCACCTACTCTCACTAAACCACAACAATAATTCAACATCTAAATTCTAAAGCACTTTAACTGCTAAACAACATTGCAATGTAGGGAAACTTGAAGCACTGTCGGTGCGCTCCGAGTCCGTGATGAACAAGAAAATTATCCTATCGTACTGATAGGTAAAATAATCTGCAAGAGTGAGTTTTTGTCTGGCTGGTGTTTTTTACTAAGAGTAAGATAGTTGGTTCATATTTCAATGTTCTTCTTTTTCACCCTCCTCAGTCCTGAAGATGCAATGCAAATTGTCCACAAAAAAACACTAATTAGTTGGCAATGGCAATGGCAATGGCAATGGCAATGGCAATGGCAATGGCATGTAAAGACTGGCACCAGAGGGTCAGTAGTGTAGTACCAAAACTGTTGGATCTTAGAAAGTGTTCTAATGATGCACTCACAAAACCAAGAAAACTTACCTGTCATGTCCGTCAAACCTCAAGAAAACTGTCACTATGACAAGATTCTAAGACTTCTCTAATCAAAGAATTAACAGTCCTCTTAGGTTTCTCATGGCTGATTTTGACTGATGCGGAAGGATCGTCACATGGCCATAACCCATAATGCTTCATGTAGGAACAAAATATTCAATTTGACAGATGACATGAAATATCGCCAGTAGTAGTATCAGAGTTTAAGGTTGAGGTCCCCATTTGCCACTGGATGGTGACACTACGAGATATGACTAGCTGCGTTGAATTTAACTGCGGGAGAAGTTGATGGTCCAGAACCCAAACGGCATTCCAATACACTATTAAATCCCAACTTCTGCAATTGTCAATTTGTTATTTGACATATCAACATCAGCACAAGTGGCCTGAAAGTAACATCCCAGAAACACAACTTTTCAAGCGTGCGATCTTGCTCTTGCTCTTGCTTTGTACCAAGATTCATAATAATCTCTCACCCAGGTGAAAATGAAATCTTATAAACGGATGGACAAAGCTTCCACAAAAAGGTCCACATGGGCCATCCTATAGACCATTAAATAATAACTACATCCATATCAATCATCCCTTAACTTCTTTGGCCAAGTTGAAACAAAATGACCCTCTATATTCCCCCAATTCCAGAAACGAAAAATTCGAAGCTTTAATTTCGGTGACATTGATTGGTAAAAAATGAAATTCAAGATTGCAACATCTAATAACATTGGCTGTACTATATACTTTCTTTATACACAATGGAGAAAGCTTCATCTAAAATCACATGTTTCGTCAATGTGGTTTATTAATCATTATCATGGACAAAAAAAAAAGGAGCAAACATACAATTCATTTACAGAACAAACTTCCAGGATGCCTCAACAGTCAACACCCCCAAAACAAAAAACAAAAGAAAAATGTCACATCACATTGCACTTATCTTTTGATTTTGGTTCCGGCCTCGAAGATGAAGATGTTTTCGTGCTGCTTCTTGATGGCACCTGCGGCATTTTCATTTACCAAACATGTTTTTTGTTAGGAGTGGTAAAAGGATACTGATAAACTAAACTAAAAGGACTATTATAAAACTAAAGCAGCCGATTGTGCCGCATCACTTGACATGCGACTTATTGGTGTATTATCATTTATCAACGCACTACTTCTCAAACCAGATGACAAGACTTAAAGTGGGGAAGTGTAAAATGTATTTAAGCATAGAGTAGTTATTCATAGGTTCTCTGATTTTCTTTCAACCTTTTTCAGTTTAAGCATTCTATGCTGCGACAGTACTTTCAAAACAAGTGCATTGAAATGCTGCAATTATTCTTTAGAAAAACCACCACTTCAATTGAATAACAACATTGATGTAAGCATAAACACATGCACACGTGAGAGGACATACACTGGTACACGTAGAGAATTGTAATTACTCTCTTCTAGACTTCTCAAGACATGTGAATCCATTTTCACCACCCTAACAATAACAATTATGGAAGTGGAGCACTATGATAGTTTTACCTGGGGACCTGTGATTAGTCTTGAACTACCAATGGAGGGTGGTGGTTGTTGTGCCTGATGGCGTGGAGGTTGTTGCTGCTCAAACTCCTGTTGTTGGAGAGCTATTGCCAGTTGCAGATCAGCACTGCCACAATGTTGCATATATGTTATAAATTTAAACAGAACATGAAAACTAAAACCAGGCTACAAGGAGCAAAGTTGAGAAAGAAAACTATAAGGAGAGAAGATTAAGATAACAATGGTGCTGAGTACTGTAAGTTTTTAAGTTAAAAGAGCACTTACTTTATATCCAAACCCGCTTGTGCTGCACTGTCAATGCTTGCAAGGTAGTCCTGTGCAGCATAAATTAAAAAGAGAGAAATTTCATAGGCTAAGACAAACTGGGAATCTTGAAAATACTTTTTATTAACAATAAATACGTACAGCAGTGCTGGTCATGGCATTGTTCTCATCCCAGGGGTCATTTGCATGGTTTTCCACTTTAAACTCCTTAAAATTTCCTGTCATGAACAATGTATCTCCATTGACCTGGAAAGCAAGAGGAGTTGAATTTAACATACCAAACTTCAGAAACTATGCTTTAAAAAAACAAAAAATCAATTATGATAAGATTTTACGAATTTAAATCTTTGAGCAGAAAGGGGCATGTAGCGATGGCATTAAAAAGCCAAGGGTGGACATGAAATTGGTTACTTACAGCATACCTCAATGCAGCACCACCACTAGCTTACAACTAAATCTTTTGATAAAGGCAACAATAGAAAAAGCTCTTCACTTACATGTCTCCAATAAGAGGCTTTTCTATCCCTTTACAATGCTAGCTAGTAAAGGGGCATGTTTTTTTCGTTTAACAATCCTTAATAGAAACCCCAAACAAGCAGAGCCTGTACCTAAGCATTTCTTAATAACTACCACAAGAGTTTAGATTTTTTTTACTAAAAAAGAAAGTATTTCATTACCTCATTTAATTTCTCCCACACCAAATCAGGCTGATTGATGTAACCTTGGTCTGTAGCCAGAAGATAAAGTTCTCCATCATACTGCAGACGAAATGAGAAAATTTGCATTGGTTTAAGTAACGCACATACTTAGCAAATTGAAACTTCAACATTGACAACAACACAATAAGGGAATAACATCGGAACTGTACTAACCTTAAACATGGTGCTGAAGTGATTATTACGAAAAAAGACACAAAGTTCACGTTCTTTAAGACCATCTTGTAAGCAAAAGATGCTGCAGAAGAGATAAAAGAATAAGTAAAAACTCCAACATAAAGAATTTCTTGCATCTAGTATGGAGGGGGAAAAATCCAGATTGGGACATTCTCCAGACAAGGCTGACAATCATAGGCAAACGTACCCATAAAACGTTAACTGACTAGCATTGTTCTTCAAAAAGTTCCTTATCAGCTCCCCTGAAAAGAATTAACAAAAAGTGTTCCAAATTTTATCAAGAACGTCCCAAGTGCAGAGGTTCGCGTACAATCAATTTCTACAAAGAATCATATGCGCATTACCATCAGCTCACCTTGTTGTGGAGTGATCTCTTCCCTACACCTCACAGTTTTATCTGCTTGTTCCGCAAGAATCACCTCACCTTCATACACAGGCTCTCGGTCTTCATAAGTTGTAGTTCCTGAATCCAAAATGCATTCTTCTCCTTCGTACATGGGCTCACTTCCATCAACACTTGAAGAAATGGCATCAAGTGCATCAGTCTTCTCCATTCTGCCACTAGATGAATCCGAGTCCAGAATTGGTGAAGATACATCTGACATTTCTGATGACTCATGCCCCTTTGAAATATCTGCTGGTTTGAGAATATCACATATAGCCATGGACTGAACCTCAACCTTCTCACCTTCTGAGATGTCCATACAGTTTCCATTAACCAGTACAGTACCCTTTCCACAAGATAGGGAGGAAGTATCGTCAATTTGAATGAATGTCTGGTCACTGCTTTTCTCATCAGCATCAGTGCAACACACATGTGCCCCGGATACTGTAGTAGGTGATAGATCAACATGGCCAATCAGCCCAGTGGTAGGGAAAGAAGACATTTCCCCTGGAAGAAATTCTAGAGAAGTTGGACTGTTATTATTATCATCATTATTACCCAAGCTACTACGACCATGATCAACATTAGCATTCCCCTCCGAAGTAGGTAGATGATCTAATGGTGTAGTCTCTTCCAAAAAAGCACTTTCATCTAAACCAGTAGAGACGGCAACTTCATGATTATCACTGACTGAGGTTGGCAATGCAGATTCTGACAATCTTAAGACCCTCAGCAACTCAGCTTCTTCTTCCAGGTCGCCTTTTCTTGCTTGTTGATCAGAGACTGACCGTGGAGACTCATCAAACGAACAAGCTTTTGAAAGGGATGGTGAAGGAACACCCAGAGTTGCAGTTGTAGCAGCAGCAAAATCAATGCAATCTTCTTCAGTGTTATTCTTACTTTCTGACTCTATGTTTTGTGTTTCCAAGGCAACAAGCTCCCCCATAAGAGCATTATAGGACTTTGACCCAATAGCATTTGCAGTTTCATAATCCTATAACAAAATCATTAAACCCAAAAAAAAAAACCATCTCAGTTAAGTCAAAATCATAACATCCAACACTTCATGTATTCCGACAAAATAATTGCTCATGCAACAATTCATACGGCAGGTCCTCACTGTTTCTTGTGAAAAGACCTAGCACTTTTTAATAAACTGTATTACATGTGAGAAATTTAACTAGCTCTCACAGCAAAAATGCAAAGGCGTGTACACCTGTCAAAAAGTAATTAAATATCCAAGACGTCAAACTCTAGATTGATGTTCCACATCCACCTGACTATCAAACTATTTCTCAGATAATCACCATCCATGAAACCTATTTTATGGACCAGAAAAAATGATAATATATTCTCAATGAACCTTATAAACTATGACTTGTTCATGATACATGCAAAATTCTCATTCCAACTCTTCAAGGCTACCCTATCCACAGCTAAAATTCTCATACAAGTTTAATCTGGCTCAGATTGTTCAGCAAGTAACAATAAGAATTTCAGATGGTGTCAGAAATTTAATCGTGCCTCCATGGTCAGAGGCCTTTTGAACTCTCAAGGATTCCAATAAACGAACTAGTTCAAAAAGGTTCTGATGCTCTTGATTCTTACTCACCAAAACTCCTGACTAGTTTATATTCTCATAACCACAAAGTGTTAGCTTCCTCTACTTAACATCCTTTTTATCTTCAAAGATCTCTGCAAAATGGCTACCTCCATTGATCACTAATGAGGAAAATCTCCAGAGCTTTCCACTCTGAATGAGGGCATTCACTAACCTGACCAACCTACGAAGATGGTTCCCTTGCCACTGGCAATATCCGAACAAAATAATTCATTGGAACTTTACTAGAATCTAGTGCTCTAGCACCATACAAGACCACTTAATGCTCAATTAGCTAAATGCATGACACTGTTTACATGATGTGAGGTGGCATCCAACGTTATACCTTGAAGCATATGATGAATATGAGGGGTGCGAGAGAGAATTTATACACCCCCCCCCCCCCCCCCCCCCCTCTCCCTCTTATAAACATGCATGTATAATGACATGACATGCTCACGTAATTAGGAATCTTAAGAGTATAAAGTACTTAAAACAAAGTTTAGCACAGATAGCAACTCATACAGAGTACATGCAGTACCAGAGAGCTTCAATTGAAAACTCACAAAAGTCCCCACACATTTGAAGACTGAATGACCTAACAGGAAACCATTAAGGAAGGGCAAGGCATCAAGATCGGCAGAATGGTAAAGCTATGCTCCTCCAGTAAAATCATTTATGCTAAAAAACTTGATTGGATTAAAAGTATACGAGAAGGCAATACAAGGCCACAAAACTCATTGGTCATCATCATAATCATATTGAGTGAGGTATGGGCCTTTTAAGTAACAAAATCAAGTGAAACCAATTGAATTGAATTGAATTGAATTGAGAGTTACAAAGAGGTACCTGGGGATCAACTATCCAACCATGATACAAACGAATGTCGACCAAATCAAATATTGCACATTCCCGAGTAAATTCAAAATCATCTATCCTGCGCATTTAACACACAAGTCATATAAAAAACAAAATCCTACCACTCCAATACAGCAAGAAAGAAAGAGCGTTGGAAACAAAGGCTTGGAAATAATAAAAGAAACTGACCTTCTAAACCTCAAATTTACATCAATTCCAGTAGCAAGACGTGGAAGCAGATCAATCGCATCAGCAATATTCTGTTGTTGATTCTCCACGTATCCTGCATCTTTATTCTACACAAGAAAACCAACAAGAACACTGAATATCTTCAAACAGTTGAGCAAAATCAACGCACGAGAGTTGTTTCTCAAGGTACTTTACATTGATATTACTGTTAGAATCAATTAAGCGTTCTGCAACCAATGAAAGCAGTTTCTCCTGTGAAACCTCCGAAATATCGGGACTCAAATTCAGATTATTCTTCAGCAAGAGAACATTACCTGTCAAGAAATGACAAGAAGTCAATCCTTATACCAAAACCCTAAAGAATCATAGTAAAAAGAAACCGATCATCAAATAAGAATAAATTTGAACCCTAGATAAGAAGAGATGAGGAGGTTACAGATGGCGAGTAGAGGGCAAGGTCCATTGTCGTTTTGGAGAACAATTGGAGTGGTCCGGCCGAGAAATTGTATGGTTTTAGTCCTGTGGACGCATTCTTTCTCCTTCGCTGCTGCCGGTGGTGGTGGCAGCGGTGGTTGTTGCTGCTGCTCTACTCCCAGCGGCTGTTGCGACGGGGGAGATTCTTCGCTGGTGGAAGGAGAGGAAGGGGATGGAGCGAAGGAAGCCATTTTCATGATTTTTTGTTTTGGTCTGTTTTCTTTTTAATTTCGGTATTAGAAGCATCGATTGAACGACAAATCGTTTTGGGTTGTTTGTTTGAGTAGATGGAAGCACGAAGAGAGTGAGCGAGAGAAAATGGAGAGAGGAAACTTATATGCTAAGAAGAAAGCTCTCTTCTTATATTTGTGTTGATGAAAACACAGAGGAAAACCACTTCTGTTTCTCACTTCTTATTTTTCTCAATTTTTGTTTGAAATAGAAAAAGGAAATGTATCTCAAAATTAATCATATTTATATTGACTTATTCGTTTAAAGAGAAATAATCTCAATAAATAATTTATTTTATTAGGAATATTCTCAATTAATATTATTTGAATTACCTTTTTAAATTTGATCTTAATCATCATACTCAAACCGGATTAATTTATATAATCAAATTAGATTCTTATTGATTATTATTTTTCTCTCTTTCAAATTAACAAAGATCAAATTGGACTATTTAAATTGTCTCTTAACTTTATTGTATGACATGAATCAGGACAAAAAACAAGTGGATTTAAGTAACTTGCTTTCTCATTTGAAGTAAACGCTTATTTTCTAATTCTCTTGGTCAATTTAGTGGAAATAGAATATATATATATATATATATATATATATATATATATATATTTTTTTTTATTTATTTATTTATTTCAGGGAAGCTATATATGTAAATATTTTTTAAAATAAAAAATATATAAAGAACAAAATCTATGTCTGATTATTTTTCAAAAAAGGAAAACTACATAAGAATATCCTAACATTTCCACCCTTATAGTTTTAAGAGTTGCAATATAAACCCTATAATTTGCTAAAAGTTTTAATTTTGGCCTTTCTAAATTCTAAATAGCTAAACTTTATAAGTAAATAGTAAAAAAATGGAAAAAATTACGAAATTTGACAAAAGGTGTAAAAAATATAACAGGGTCTAACTTTCTAAGACAATAAAAGTTTAATTACTTTTTGCAAATTGTTATTATTGTTTCCATTTTTAATATTTTTTTCAATTTTTTCTATATATTTTTTTGATACATTACTCGATATTCAGTTTTTAAATGAAGATCTTGAAGAAAGCTATTCAGTATTCGTCATCTCGATTGTGCCCTTATTGGGAACGACTCGACTGACTTCCATAATTATTGATTAAACTATAGAAAACCTTGAACCAAAAAATTATTTCATTTACCCCTTTAATTTCTAACAAAATGCAATTACAACCTTATCTTTTAAAATAATAACAACTGTATTGAAAAAACTCTTTATAGATTATGAAAATGAGTAGTAACGTAATTAAAATTCTTTTAAATAATAGTATTTAAATATATAGCTTCTTCTTGGAATTAAATAGCAACACAGTCAGATGCATGGTTGTCTTAACAGAAATCTCCAGTAAGAAGGTGTCAAATGGAGAGAAATAGGAGCAGTTGTACTTGAAGCATCCAAAATGTAGTAGTTTGGACTTAGGAGGTTAGGTGAGAAAATGAAAATAGATGAGTCAATAAACTTTCATCTATCTTCGTTCTAATAATTTTTTTAAAATTCATTGTGAATGATTCAAGCAATTTCGTGATTCATCTTACATCTATTAATTAATTGTTCATAAAAAAAATCAATTAAACGCATATATTTATTTGTGTGCATGAAAATTTGGCCCAATTAAAATCTATATAATTAACTACTCCTTCTAATAACTTTTATACAATCAATCCACTATAATCGATAAGTCAAGTTTTATGCTTAAAAGTACCTGATTGAACTTACCTCTACTATTTTTTTTAGACTAGTACTAGATATACTAACACTTTTAGTAACTTTTATACTAAAAGTACACGTGTCATCCTCACATTCGCTTAATAATTATTTATTTAAATAAAAATAATAATTTAACCTAATTATAAACCTCAAGCATATCTTAAAACATCGGTTGGTACAATGTTATTAGTAAAATAGTTAATATCGGTACAATTTTATTAGTAAAATAGTTAATATCCCAAACATTATTCTTTTTTTTATTCACTTCCTTATAATCTCTAAAATAATTACTTTATCATTAATTTTAATTTTCAACCCAGCCTTAGGCAGACCGAATTTTCCAGTATTTATGCATAACATAAATAAATTCATATACCACAATTTGATGAGAATGCCCTTATTAAAATGCATCCCAATATTAATATAATTTAGATTATTTTTGTAATTTTAATATTTAAAGTAAATTTTTTATAGTTTTCTTACCCAAATCCGACCTGTTTAGGTGAGATCTATTTTTACCTAAAAAATAAATAGTTATAAGAAAAAACATTTCATTTTCTGACAAATTTGAGGTTCCAAACAAGTCGAGCTCATAAATTATTACTAATGATTAATTAGTTGCTTAAAATATATATAACCAGGTAAGTCACTGTAATTAGGTACAAAAAAGAAAAACAATATAAGATTGTGAGCTTACATTATGGTAAAAAGAAAAACAGAGTGATGGTTTTTGAAACGCCGAGGGCTAAGCCCAAACAGAATTAATGTAAGCGATTCTGTCTCGAAGCCCATGGGCCATGGCTGTGCAAATAAGTGGACTGACAAAAAGTGTGATGAAAAGATTGGACCCAACTCTTAAATAGACAAAAAAGTCATGTTAACTTTTTAGACAAAAAAGAAAATGAAGTGCGCAACAAGGGGTAGCTCATGTGGTAATTACATTTACTTTTTTACGAGATAGGTCACAAGTTCGATTTAAGGTGAGAAGGAGAATAGAATTCCTACACTTTAGCTCTCTTATAATTGAAAAAATAGGAAGCACCTGCTAATTTTGGTTTGCTCTGTTTATTGGCACAACACTATAATTCATTTGCAATTGTGAATTTTCTATCAAAAGATAGATCGATGAAGAAATTATTTATTAGGAGTGCCATATTTATTTGGTACATTTAAGTATTTAACCCTAAAAAGGATATTGTTTATTTCTTTAGTTTTAAAAAAAAAGTAAAATTGGTTATATTATTAATTATTATTATTATAATATTAGGGATGAACCCATAATTTTACGTTAATTAGTTGAACCGCAACTTCATATATAAAATTATAGTTGTTTATTAATTCTTATTCGGTAACCTGAAGAGAAATGTTTTATTTTTTAGGCGTCAGAATTAATCCTAATTTGGTATATATATATAAAGAAATTATCAATTAGGATTACAGTATTTATGTCATTTTTCCACAAGTCAAAGATTTTTCCCCCTTTTTTGGTGCACGACATAGTGTGTATATATATGGTTGTCTTTACATTAATGAAGCAACCCCACCAATGGGCCTCTTCCACGTGGGGATGCCGACAATGTCCACAATTTTATATGGCGATGAACGAAGGCAAGATAAGAAATGAACAAATATCGTATCTCCCATTCTAAAGAACAGAAGGAGTGACATAGTCATAACTTAAGTCAATTAGTTCATACAATCCACATGTTGTTTTTGTTATATTAGAAATGAATATGTAACTTGATAATTATTTTGTTTAATATAAACAATTGATATGTAATTTAATGATTATTTATTCGTGATTTTTGTTCGGATAAAATTAGAAGTCATCATTTGTCTCATTAAAAAAAGGAAAAAAATAAATAGAAAATACCTTATCAATCAACTTTTATAGAGGCTGATTTTAGGTATGAGGTAATATGCATTTTAAAGCAATTGGTGGTGATGATTAACACATCTTGTCATCTCCAAATATAGTTAGAATAAGAACATCCACTCACTTCACAGATTGAGGTTTGATCAATTATGATATGCTACTTATTCTAATTATTACAACTAATCCATTAATTAACCACTAAAAAGTGCATAGGGAGAATATCAAACAGCTTTATTAAAGATGAGCATGAACCTACGAAACTAAGCTAGAGCCTTGAGGAGAGTTTTGTTGTGATGAGCTGTTTATCTTTTTTTGTGAAGCAAATAATATTTGATTAATTACCACTGACAATTTCCATTTGCTTTCGATATGCTTTTCTGGAGCAGAGAAGAAATGGCATGCACCACGTCATGATCAGTAAAGGCATCATGCCCATCGCTGGTGTGGTGTCTTCCATGGCAACTCCAACACCAAATTGATGTGGTCCCTAGATCAGGGAGAATCCAAGTTGCTCGTGATATGCACACTTAACTTAAAATTCGAGTTTAAATTTAGAAATTAAACAACTTATTTAAGGAGTGAAAATACTGAAATCGAAACAGTCTCTTATTTGAAAGCATTGAATATGCCCACATTTGAGTTCGAAGAATAAAGAAAAATTATATTAAGAGTGCTGAAATCGAAACAGTGACAACTGGGATAAAAAAAAAGATTGAATATGCTCATATTTAAATTCGAAGAATAAAAAAAAATTATATTAGAAATACTGAAATCGAAATATCCTCTTATTTAAAAGCATCGAGGAATATAATTGGAAATAACTGGAATAAAAAGAGATTGAATATGCTCATATTTGAGTTGGAAAAATAAAGAAAAATCGTATGAGGAGAATTTTAAAGAGAAATTAGTATCTATGCCCGACGACCTAGAATGGAGATGCCCGAGACGAGAGAAAAGAAAAAAAGAATAATTAAATGTGAGAAAGACAAGATTCATGTAGTGGCAGCATGTGATTGGATTAAAATTTCTTGTCATTGTACTGTGAGCACTGACATGTCACCAACCTTTGTACGGACGGAGAACGTGTTGATCACTTTTTTTTTTACCCAAAATTTTATTTTAACTGTTCTTTTTTTTGTTTCGTCTGTTTAAACTTTAAAGTGACCTACGAGTGCCCAAAGTTTGCATGCAACAAACTGTAGACGGTGTTTAAAGTAGAAACTGTCCTGAGAGTAACCGGCAACCGACATGACTGTTTGCTGTCTTTCCTCTTCACATGACTCTTTTTCCCGCCTCTCTTCTGGACAGGTGTCAATAAATGACAGCATGGCATCACAAATTTTTTTGTGCATCCAGATTTACTATATATTTTTGGGGTTTTCCGGCCATTGGGTACCGGGTAGAGTGTAATACTGGTATCATGTCATTGGCCATTGCTTCCATTTTATTCACTTGGACAAAATTAAAATTTATTGTACATATTCTCTTGTTTTTCTTTTTTGGGAGGTGACTTTTCTTACCCTCAAATTTCCGAAAGAAGAAAGAAATCAGGTTCTTGATAGCTGATACTGATAGGTTGCTTTCTTTTTCCTTTAGGTATATATATACATGTTCTTTTTTTTTCAAAATTGATTCTTTATTTATTTATATATATTCCTAGCTAGGGTTGTGGCCGAGCAACTAGGGTAATTGTTAAATCAGTAATACAATCTTTCTCCATTTTCTAGCTACTTCTATAGTAATATTACAATCGAGGGTTTTTATCTGATCTTGCAAACTCAATCTCTCATCTGGGTCTCCTCAAAGATTTAATCTTCACCACAATCTTTCCTTATTTGCCTCATCAGTTCTTTGCAGTAGTACTTCAATCAAAGGTTCGTAGTTGTCAAAGGTTTCCAGATTTGCGCTTTACTTATTTATCTTAAAGCTTTCTATTTTTGGAAACTTTTCTGTTGATATATCATTGACCTTTGTTTTTCCTGCAATCTTTCTCATCTTTTGCTCTCCATTTCATAGAACAAATAAAATCTATAATTTTCTCTTTCTGGATCTTTTTTAATTATCAATCTTTTCTGCATAAACTGATTATATAGAATGGTGAGGGGAAAGACAGAGATGAAGAGGATAGAGAACGCAACAAGCAGACAAGTAACATTTTCAAAGAGGAGGAATGGACTTCTTAAAAAAGCATTTGAGTTATCCGTTCTTTGTGATGCAGAAGTTGCACTTGTCGTCTTCTCCACAAGAGGAAAGCTCTATGAGTTCTCCAGTTCAAGGTACACATAATTACTTTTTATATATATAATGTAATCTGATTTCAACTCATCTACTACATCATTAATTAAGCATTGAATTAGGAGCTAGGCCGGGTTGGAGAACAAGAGCGGTCTTGCTGCTACGATTTACTGAGATTTAGCTCCGTGTCGCTTTTAAATGACAAAAAATTAAACATTGAACTGACCCACCACAAGAATGTCATTTCTTCCTCATGGCAAGATTTGAAACAATTGATTTAAGTTTTAGACTCTTAGAAAATGTAAGGTTAAAAAAGAAACAAAATCTCTGAAAAAAATCTGTTTACAAGTGGTACAGTAATTGCATAGTTAATGTTTTGCAATTTGCTGGCTAGCTATATCTACCTACCAAGAAAGACGCAGGTTTAAAGGACAACCTCTCAGGCTTTATATGTATATGTCAAAATAATGGTCCTGATACAGATTAGTTTCATAAGCATATTATGATTGATCCTTGGAATCAAATCTAACCTTTGTGATCCTTTGTTGTAGTTTCTCCTATAACTATTAACTTTTCAGGTCTTAACCACAAGTATCTATATGTCATCTAAGCCCACACTGACTAATCTTTTATGGTAATTACCTGCTGACTACTCAAAACTAGTGTTCATACCGAATTAATTTCAGTTTTATAGTTTTTCATTAGACTGATTATCTTTTAGATTTTTATCTCCCATATATACATTCCAACATTTAGACTTCTTGTTGATTTCCTGACACACTATTAATTCTCTGCATAATGCAGCAAATACATCTAGTTTTACCTTAACCAACAAATTACTTTAACTTCACCATTCTTTTTTTTTTTTTTGATTATTTAGGTAATTACTTAAGAGACTGTTGGGTATCATTTGTACGTAATCTTAATTTTTAATATTTCATTTCTAAGAGATCTGGTTTCTGGATACAATTTGGTCACCAGATGGTGACCACCACTCTTAGAACAACCTAGTAACTTTCGACGAAATTCTCTGTTAGTTTGCTAATGATTCTAGTAACTTAATTAATTTCAGTCAAATTCTAGTAACCTACATTCTGACGAACATGATTTACCACATAATCTGAATGCATAGTCCGTTCTAACTTTGAAGCTCAGCTGTGGACTGAGACTAAACTTGTAAGTACAAGTGCTGACAACAGTAATTTTTTTAGAAAAGTAATTGGATATTTAAAAAAAGTTTTCTTTTTTGAGCTATAGTAATAGTACTGTAATTGTTAAAGAAGTTGAAGTGAATTAAACAGTTGGAATCTACCTAGATGACTGTTTTTATATATATATATATTGGGTTATTTATGGTTCTAGTTTCTTCTCTTTTATGTTATGTGTTTAGACAACGCTTCTGATCATGAAAAGGAACGCACTGCTTTCTCCTACGTGACCGTATGCACTATATATAATTTGTATTGGGTAGAGTTTTTCTTGTTCTTGATGTTGCTGTTAAATGTTATGCAGTGTTGTTTGATTCGTGACCACTTTCTCACCCATGTAAAATGGCTAGTTTGACCATATTAACTCAAATTATATTTAAGACTCTCATCACATATGCTGCTATAATTATCTACTTGGGGTATTTTATTTTTCAATGAGTTAACTCGATAAAAACGTGGTTAATGCCTAGAGAATGATTTTGCGTGATCATATAAGAATACCCTTCTTTTTATATATTTCTTAATTTGTTTATCTAGCTAGCTGCTAATGAAATGCAATTAGATATATAGAGAAAAGAAAGGCTTATTTGTAGGGCTCACTACATTTTACCTTGATGATGCGTGAAATAGCCATGCTTTATTGTTTGATGATGATATAGTTAGTACACGAGGAGATTAATTTTGTGCATATATAGGAGATCAAGTTAGGCTAATTGAAATTGAACCACAAAAATGTGATTGACATGTCAATTCTACCATAAATTAGTCTTTTGTAAGATTGGAGAACACACGAAAAAAAACAATCGAAAATGAGAACAATTTATGGTACTTCTATCGAAAATGAGAACAATTTTTGACGAATATAACAGTCGAAACATTCGTAAACATGAGGCGGGAGAGTGTGGCGCTATAATTACTATGCTGGCGCCACTCATTTTCGACTGAAATTCCGTTGATAAAGATTTCAACTCGTCAATATATAATTAATTTCAGTCGATACTAATTTTAGTAAATACCAGAATGAAAAAAGAAGTCTCTATCCGAAAACAGTCGCTATTTTGTGACCGAAATATTCAGTAGGAAATTTCCGTCGGTATTTCACTGTTTTTTTAAGTGACACCTCAATTCAACCAGAAAAGGCCTTCCGTGTACTGAATATAATTCCATAAAGTTAATTACTAATTAATGGTTAAAACTCAGTATAACGAATTTGTTTAATGTGTCTAATTAATTAATTTATTGTTTGGTGATGCTTCAGTATGAATAGAACAATAGAACGGTACCAGAAGAAAGCAAAGGATCAAGCAGTCATTAGCAAAACAAGTCAAGAAAATATGCAGGTAATTAATTATAACCCTCTTCGATAATACCGTTAATTTTTTTGTCCTTTTTTCTTCTCCTTTAATTGTCCTCTTCTAATTAACGTCAAAGCACGTGATTTTGCATGTATGCAGCATATGAAGGAAGATACTTTCAGTATGGCAAAGAAGATCGAGCAGATTGAAGTCGCTAAACGGTTCAAATCTAATACTATATACATTATATTGTATTTTATCTAAGCTTGATTACTGATAATAATATACTTTTTTAAGTCATTAGATGTATTTTTTAAGAAATAAATATGAATTCTTGAGCTTATATTAACTTTATGAAAACCAATAAAAATTGAGTTGATTGTATGAACCCAGGTTTTTTACAATATTTTTTATCTGACTGTTACTGATTTTATACCAGTTTCAACTGGTTTCTCATTGACTTTTACCGGGTTTTTAAAGACTAAAAAACCATAAATCATCGGACCCGTATCCTGACCTGTTCCTATTTTACTGGTCGAATTGCCCGGTCCAATCGGATTCTAACAGCATATACACACACACCACTGTTTACTTATTAGGTTCCCTTGAATTAATTCGATATTTATGTGCAGAAAGCTCCTTGGGCATGGCTTGGACCCGTATTCGATAGATGAGCTTATCCAGCTAGAGAATCAGCTGCAGCGAAGCTTGACTAGGATTAGGGCGAGAAAGGTACCACACTAATTTTACAGATCTATGTTTGATGAATATTTCTGTTTTGAGACTTATGGATTTCTTTTCCACTTTCATGTAAGACAATCTTTTGCTTTCCCAAATGCAGGACCAGTTACATGAAGACCAGATACAGAAGCTAAGAGAAGAGGTAATTTCTTACTGTAAACATTTATTACTTAATTCCCATAATGTAATAATTTGGCTTCACATGCATGATTCAGGAGAAAATCCTACTGGATGAAAATACAAAGTTGAGGCAGAAGGTACTTAATTATAATTATCACATACAATTTTCCTTAATTACATCTTTCTTTTGTAATTAATAATTTAAGTTTTGTATAGTGCGGACTGCAACCAGTGGACCTTTCAACATTGAAGAAGCGAGTGCAAGATCAGAAGCAAACCAGAGAAGTGGTGGAGACAGAATTGTTCATAGGTCTACCCACCAAGAGACCAGCTGCCCAAAAACCATAATATATACTCCATTTAATTCCTTGCAATTGCTTCCGATTTAAAGTCAATTCACAGGTGCATTCTACAGTGACATAACGGTATTTTATTGTAACTACAATGCCGGACTTTTATTTTTCTTTCATTTTCTTCTGATAGTGGTTGGTATAAAGCGAAATAATTAAGCAAAGGAGTTTTGAGTCTTTTGACTCAATTAAATGTATGATAGTAAGCTATATAATAGAATGAGTTGAAACTATGTTTTAATGGTACGTTACTATATTGCAATGTTTAATTTGATGTTCTAATGCACATCACTAAAAGGAAAGGAAATAAAGACTCACCCATCAAATTAATAATAAGTTTATGAATTATACTCGTCGTTTTACCAAAGTTATAAGTTATTTATTTCACTGTCAACTTATTAATTATTAGACCAACATATATAAGCCCAGTAATTCATTTGGAAGACCGGTCACGACTTAAACGACCACGCGTCGTGATCCATAATTTTTTTGCCGTCAATCTTTTTTTTTTTTGCAAATATATTCACCGTCAATCTTGATCAGACGATCAATTGTTTTATAAGAAGCTAGATTTGTGCCCGCAGATAGAGCAGATTGATTTATTTATATTACTATATTTATTTAATGTTTAGAACCAAATATTATAATATTATCTATTTTTTTAAAAATGGATTGCTTTTAATGTTAGTTCTGAAAGCATGCTTGGTGAAAGAAGTGTTAAAATATTTGAAAATATTAATAAAACTTATATGTATAGTGGCAATGGTCAGACTTAATTAATTCTTAATATTCTTCCTTGGAAGTATCAATTTACTATACAATAATTTCCTTTTTGAAGTATAATGAAATTTGAGAAAAATAAAAATTATGATATTATAATATTTTTAGTTGTACATGTGGCAACCCAACATTTGATTAGGTGTGTCACAATTCTAATGCACTAGAAAATATAACTTTTCAAATTAAATGTCATTCAACTCTAATTTATGCTAGTTTTTTAATTATCTTTACTAATATACCCTTAATTTAAATTCCTAAAATTTCTCTATTTTTAAAAGAAACTGGGTTAAAAAGGGTATTATAGATAAAAAAAAAAAAATTCCTTAATTCACGGGTAAAATGCTAAAATGTCACTTTTTATGATACAAACAGAATAAATAAATAATATCATAGTTATTTCCTTAATTCACGTGTAAAATGCTAAAATGCTACTCCCTCCAGATTTTATTAAACGTCATTTACTATTTGGGCACGCATATTAAGGAAGTCGGATGACTCACTATTTAAAATAATTTTTTCTCGAATTTTTTTTCGGACGTACGTTCGAAAAAAAAGACGGAATTTTTTAAGGTCAAATAGTGAGTCATCCGACCGCATTGAAATGCGTACCAGAACAGTAAACGTCATTTAATAAAAGATGGAGGGATTATTTCCTTAATTCACGTGTAAAATGCTAAAATGTCATTTAGTGATGGTGAGGATGGCCACAGTGATGTGGTGGAGGATGTTTGTTGGTGGCTATGTGGAGGAGGAGGTATGCCGGTGATAATGGGAGAGATGGGCAGTGGTGTAGTGTGGGTGTTGATTTTTTATTTTGGAAAATAAAGAAGGTATAATAAAATTGGAAAATAAATAAAAAAGAGAAAAATAGGAAAAAAGAAAGAAAAAAGAATGTTAAATCAGGAAAAAAAAGAAAGAAAGAGAGATAAACATGTGGGTCCGGATTTTACACGTGTCATTAATTGAATGGGCAACTTTCACTTTCTTCAATTATCACACCTTTCCTCGTTGCCAAGATATGACTCAATAAAGAAGAAGCAATCTATGCAATTCAAGCAAAGCAATAAAGCCTCTAAGCGAAAGCAAGAAGCCCAAAAATAGAAATCAATAGTAATAATTATTCCTCCTCTGTTTAATAAGCTAATTGCTTTTCACATCATCTCCTACTCCCCACCAAAACAGTTTGAGCTTGAAGTTAAACAGAGATGGGTACATTAAATTGCTCTGCTTTTCCTCTGCTTCCTTCCCAACCAAGATCCTCTGTTTTTGAACAGAGCAACTCTTTCTTGCCCCCAAGAAGAAAACCCATGAAGAATCCTGTAAGTTCTTTTCCTTTCTTGTTTTCACAAGCTTCAGAGTGTCAAAGTACCAACAGTGTTTTAATTCTTATCTTTCCGAGTTCCAGTTTCACTTTCTCCGGTAAAAGAATAAGCAAATTTCAGAGTACTTCGCCTTCACTTTTGCTGGGCAAATTACTTTAATTTGATATTATCTGTACTATGAACTAATTATCAGGTTGCAAGATTATTTGGGCCTGCTATTTTTGAGGCATCTAAGCCGAAGGTGGTGTTTTTGGGAGGTGTTGACGATGAGAAGACGATAGCTGCAGATCAGAAATTACGAACCAGGACTTGGATGCTAATGCATTGTACTTTGATCCCGTTTTCCTCAACAAAGAAGAAGAAGAAAATTACTACAAGTTTAGAACTTGTCGGTTGGGCTACCGTGCATGTGGTTACATTACTGATGCTCATAAGTTTAGTTAATTGTCCTCATTTTGGTTGAATGATTATTGCTCCTTTCAACATCATTCTTAAGGATGACAATTGGGCGGATATGGGCGGGTATGGGTATATTAAAACGGGTATGGGCGGGTATGGGTAAATATCCAACTCATACCCGTAACTAAATATCCATTATTATCCATACCCAATATGCCCAATACCCAATTGGGTATGTAATGGATATCCAATTACACTTACTTATTTATTATTTAACTTAATAAAATTATTTCACCAAATTTTTATTTTATTTATATTATTTTTTATAGCATCATATTTCGTAAAACCCATTTATAAATTTTTTTAGAAAAATATGAAAAGTGGATGTCTAATTATTAATCTTGAGATAAATATTATGTTTTTATAATTTTTAATTTATTTTATTCAAAGTATTAAACAAGAATATTGAGTTTTTATTACGAAAGAAAAATTAAAAAGATGAGAGAGAGGAAAGAGGAGAGAGACAAAACCATGAATTTTTATTTGAGGGAAGTTGAAAAAAATGCGGGTATTGTGCGGGTACTGTACGAGTACCATACCCAATTATACCCGCAATTATAAATGCGGGTATTATCCATACCCAAACCATACCCGCAATTACCCGCTTGAACGGATAATTACGGGTATAATTATGGGCGGATATGTAGATATGGGTACCGATTGCCATCCCTATTCATTCTCAGTAGGAAAGTTTTGTCAATTAACGATGGTGGCATTTGTGAAATTTGGCGAGGGACCCAATATAATTGACCCATGTGATTTGTCGGGGCTAAAAATATATGTTAAGACTATATGTTTGAACAAAAATCAAATAATATATATTATAAATAAATAAAATAAAATTTAAAAGAGATTGTTTTAAATTTGTGTAAAAAAATTACTCGCTTTATGCTCCAAAAACTGATTTCCTAGTTTCTTTCTCGTCCTTGAAAAATTATCATTTTCATCATTTCTAATATATTAAGAAATCAAAATTAATATTGATTGACTCTATTTAATAGAGTTAATAAGAATAATTGGGTAAAAATATATAGAAAAATATGAATTTTTTAATAAGCTACCTCTCCTTGGCTGTTAATTGAGTCCTCACACTATTCAACAGAGAGCAGTCTCGATTTGTGGATAACATGTTTGACTCTCCTTTGATTCTTGATTTTAGATGATAAGCTAGACTCATACAAATTAAATTAGACTTAAAAAAAGTTGAAAAAAAGTTAATAAAAGTTCTTGATTTTAAACATATTTTTCTACTATTTAGGTACAATTTTTTTTTTTTACTTGTTCTTGGTTTTTTAATAAAATCAATAAACAAATTGGGATACCTCTTCGGCCTAAATGTTGCATAATGGGCATAACACCTTTGTGCATCAGAAATATCGGTGTACAAAAATCGACCCGAACTGAAAACCAAATTAGAACCACCAGTTCGGTCCTTTTTTTTTTTTTTTTTTAAAGTCAACCGGACCGGACCGAACCGTATTGTTCCGGTTCGGTTCGATTCTCCAAATCTAAAAAACCTAAACCGAACCGTAAAATTGGGAGAACCACTTCTTATATACATGCACATTAATATTAAATTACAAATTTGACCTAATGGTTAACATTTTACCTATCCCCTTGAAGGGGAGAGTTTCAAATCCCCAAACTTATATATATATTTTTTTTTTCTAAACTTAACTTCTTATCTTTGTTTTTTCCTTCTAAACTTAATTAAAATTCCTCATTTTTTTTCTTTTTTTTGTTATTTTAAAAATAAAATTTTACTATAAATGTTTTCTAAACTTAACTCCACATCTTTCTTTTTTTCTTCTAAACATAATTAAAAATCATCATTTTTTTCTTTTAAACTTAATTAAAAGTGCTCATTTTTTTCCTTTTATTTTTTTTAAATAGAAAAATTTATTAAGGAAGTTATATAAGAATTATTATGAGTAAAAGACATTGTCTCTTTTAAACTTAACTAAAAGTCTAAAATTCCTCATTTTTTTTCTCTTTTATTTGTTATTTTAAATATAAAATTTTACTACGGATGTTTTCTAAACTTAACTCCACATCTTTCTTTTTTCTTCTTCTAAACTTAATTAAAATTCATCATTTTTTTTGGATTTAGATTTATGGTATCTATATTTCAATGTCATTATTTACTTGAGTTAATTGTTTACAGGTTTGAGATTTAAATTTAAATTGTATTAATGTGTTACGCAATACATGAGTATAACTAATTAGCTATTGTATTGTTCAAGGATATTTTTGAAGTTTTAAATGTAAGTGATCTAATCTTATCTTCATATGAAGCATGATTATACTTGAAAATTCTTCATGTGTATATGTTAGGCTCAATATGAAGTACGATACTTTTTGACTAGATATTTGTTAAATATATTCATTACATTTAAATATATCAATACTCATTATTTATTAATATTTAGTCACTTTAATTTTTTATATGTTTTGTATCATAAAATTTAAAGATTTATCATACTAAAATATATTTATAATATTAGGTTATTATTTATAAATTGATAAATCAAAGCATTATTTAAAAAATAAAATCAAAATTGCGTGTTTAACACCAAAACGGCGTCGTTTTGAAAAATACCAAAACGGTGGCGTCCTTTTGAGAAAAATAACAGAACATATTCTGAACCGAAACTGAACCGAACTGAAAATTTCCAGTCCGGTCCGATTCTAACCCAATCAGAACCGAAAATTTTCAGTTCAATCCGATTCTAGGCCCAAAACTGGGCCGAACCGGACCGTGTACACCCCTAATCAGAAACGCTTGAGTTACAATTTTTCCTTAGAGATAGGGGTGTAAACGGTCCGATTCGGTCCGGTTCTGGGCCTAGAACCGGACAGAACCGGATTTTTTCGGTTCTGGTCATACCAGAACTGGACAGAACCGGACTTTTCCGGTTCTGGTGGGCCTGGAACCGGACAGAACCGGACAGTTCGGTCCGGTTTCAGTCCAGTTCTGAATTTTATTTTTTTAAAATTTTTATATCCTAGTCATCTCAAAATAAAAAATACCAGCCCATCTTCTTTCCTTCTTTCTTCCTTCTCTCTCGGCTGCTGCATACTCCATACGACTAAAACCCAAAATAAATAAAAAAACATTGTCACACAGAACTAATTAGAAAATAAAACCCAGCATTAAAATGACAAAACCCAAAACTTCAAATGACAAAACCCAGAACTTAAAATGACAAACCCAGCATTAAAATGACAAAACCTGAAAATAACTTCAAATTCATTGCATTAATGTTACATATTACAGATCTAATTAGAAAAATCAAAACCCAGAACTTAATACAAACAACAAAATAGAAGAAAATAAAATCAAGCAATAAAAAGCAAGATCGGAGAAGAAGGTCGGTTGGTGAAAAAAGGAGAAGAAAGCCGGCCGGTTGGCAGTAGCAAGAGGAGAGGCCGATCGGCGTGCGGCATCAGGAGGAGGACTAGAGATGAGAAGAGGCTGGATGATGATACGAGCCCAGTAGCACCCAAGCATGGACCGGTCACACGGAGCCAAGCCGTAACTGCGTTGCTCTTGAAAGCCCTAAGGACCGAGGAAAGCCATGTCAAGACCACGGACCGTTGGAGCCTTTGCCTCTACGCCAATGACCGAACTCGCAGCCTCACGCCCGAGTCTGAGTCCGATCGCAAGCCCAAGGCCGCACCCAGCGCCTTGGCCTCGGCTCGCAGCCTCACGCCCGAGCCCGAGTTCCGCACGAAGCCCGCGCCTTAGCTCGACATGCATGCCGCACCTTTGGCCAGCCTGAAGGCTGCGCCCAAGCCCAGCAGGAAGGCCGCGCCTTCGGCCAACCTCAAGGCCTCGCTTCATCCTACGGCCAGCACTTAGGCCCATCAAGGCCGAGCCCACTTCCAAGGACGTGCTCTTCAAGTTTGAGACCCCTTTGTCCAAGGGTAGTATGGGTTTTTCCCTTGTAAATATCTACTCTATAAATAGAAGGGCTTAGCCTTCTATTTTCCTTGCTTTTGATTTTGTTGAGACTTTCTCTCTTAAGCCTTAAGCCAACTCCTACGATTAGCTCTAGGAAAGGATCTTAGATCCACTTCATCTTTCTTGAAGCCGCATCTCTTGCTAAGACTAGCTCTAGCCAAGGGACGGTTGTATTAGGAAAATCCTCAATCGTATTAATCTATCTCTAAGATTAGCTCTAGGGAGGATTAAAACCTTTGGGCCATATCTATATATAAACACTTCCTTTCCTTTGCCAAATATCCGCTGCACTTTATTTACTCCCTCTTATGACCGATCATCCGAAGCCTTCAAGAATGACAAAGCCAACCGAGCCACGAGACTAGATCCGAAGCTCCTATAAGCATCCTAGCCTCACAACGGGCTTGGACCGTATCAATGAGCGGCGAAGGGGTAGAGGCGGGAGGAGCGAAGGAAGGCGGTGGTATGGTGGCTAGTCAATTCATGTATCCTATCCTTCCGCTCCATCATTCGATTCATGTATGTAGTTTAAAAAATCAAAGATATGAAAAGAGAGAGAAGAATCAAATTTTGATATGTTAATTTGAGATGGAGAAGGAGGAGGAGAGTTGGGTTTTGAAAGAAAAAAGAAATTAAAATAAACACAATCCTCTAATGTGTCATCGAAGGAAGAGAGTAGAGGAGAGGGGAAGAGGTCATGTTGGTGGCAGCGTTACAAATGAAAGGAAAAGTGAAAACCCTAGTTTTATTCTAAATAGAGATGAAAAAAAAAGAAGAAATTTTGAATAGGAGGGGATTCGAACCCCTTCCCTTTTAAACTAAAATCAGTTTCTTAACCACTGAAGCAAAGGCATTGGTATATAAATATATATATATATACCGGTTCTTCCGGTTCTACGGTTCGGTTTACGGATTTTGGTAGGAGTAGAACCGGACAGAACAGGAAATTTCCAGTTCTACTACGAGTAGAACCGGACTGAACCGAAACTTTTCAGTTCTGTCCGGTTCGGTACAAAATGCTCCGATTCCGGTTCGATTTCCGATTCAGTCCGGTTTTTGTACACCCCTACTTGGAGAGCCAGCGATAGAAAAATTTGAATTTTGTACCTTCTTTATTAACACTTAAATATAATTAACTAGAATTTATTTATTTTGCAAATTGAAAAAGAAAATTAAAGGAAGATGACTTCGGTTTTATTTTGTAGTTGTAGCAGCAACAATAAACCAGTACATAATAATAATAATAATAAAAGAATTCTTTTTGCCTTTTATAGAACAACATTTTAATGGTATAAATGAAAAAATTAATGTATTAAATATTAAGGAAAATAAGAAGATGTTGGTTACATTCTAATAACTAAATCTCATTAATACATATAATATTTTATAATTTAATAAATTAGTTACTTAAATTTTATTGATTAATTAATAGAAAATTTGAATTATCGATCACATCCTAATTAAGTCACATCAATTAATTAATTAATTGATATTGATTTAATTATTATTGTTAGGTGTAACGTGTCACACGTGACAATCACTTTGTTAAATTAAAGGTATATGTAACATTACTAAAAAAAGCTTCAACACAACTTTTTTATAATAAGTTCAGGGAGACAAATGAGCATTTTTTTTCAAGTTTGGTAGGGTTTTTAAGGGGTGAAAACTAAAATTACCCCAAAATAATCTATACTATATAAAAAGCACGAAGGGTCTTATTTTTAAAAGTCTATTATACCCTTAAACTATTAAAAAACTTAAGGATGTAATAGACTTTTAAATATTTTAATTAATTAACTTACCTATTAAATTAATTAACCTACCTATTAAGTTATTTGATTGTAATAGGCTTTTAAACGTAATAGACTTTTAAACATTTTAAGTAATTTATTTATTTAATTAATTAACCTATCTATTAAATTATTTATATTTTTAATTGATTCGAATCAACATCACCCATAAAAAATTAACCAGTATATATTAAAAAATTAAAATAATTTGTGATTGATAAAATAATTAAATAACTTAATAATATTTTTTACCATCTTTTAATTTTCTAATTATTAGAAAGACCAAAATTGCAATTTTGTTGCAGGGTTACGTTGCAAATTTCAGGTTTATATTGCAAATTTCAAAACTATTGGGTTCAAAGTGGGAGATTTTGTAAACTTTAAGGTTTCTTTATATAGTTTATCTAAAAATATATTTAATTTTTTAATCAATAAAGTTAATAATTTTTTTATTATTATATAATAAAAAATAAAATGTTACAAAATAAATATTTTGAGTATATTTTTAATGATTACGTAAATATATTTCTTGAGATTTTAGTATATCTTTTTAGATAAAAACTAGATAATGTTTTTAATTTCAAGCTAAACAACAACACAAACTTTAAAATAAATAAAAAATCATATATGGCAAAAGTGGAAAGAAAATCGGATCTCCTATATTCGTTAATCTCTTAAAAAATCACTTGAGAGTAGCTTATAATAATATTTTAAATAACACTAATAATAGTAAATTATAAAGTGAAAAAACTTATAAATTAATTTTTCAATTAAGTAATGCAATTTTATTTATATTATTAAATAAAAATTATTTAATTAATAAACAATTGTAATATTCATAATTTTTAGTAAGAGCTTGAAATTACTAAATAATTTATCATAGTATTATGAGTTAATAAAGTTAGCAAAAATAAACTATATATATATTAAATGAATTAATATTAAAGTTATGAATAATTAGTGTATATTAAATTAATTATTTAGAATTTAAATTTATATTAAATATTTTTTTATAGTATGAAAAATGAAACAAGGTGATTTTTTATACATTAAGTTATTGTTTAAAAGTCTTTTACACTCTTAATTTTCTTTTAAGTTTTTATAAATCTGTTAAAAACTTTATCCAATAATAATTGGTGCTTTTAAATTTGGAATAAAATAGTTCAACCAATTTATCTAAAACAAAAGCTGGAAATAATTAAAAAAATTATGATAGCATTCAAAATTCTTAACAATAGCGGGAGTATTGATATTAATTCAGTTGGTAGTTAAGTTAGATAATATATATTAAATATATAGTATATATAGATAATAAAATACCTAAATACCCGGTCACATGCGAATAGAATTAGTATTGATCCACAGGATTTAAAGATACCAAAATAAAATATATAATTAGTTTTCCAAGCATGTAATAATATAAGTAACTAAAATTAAAAATATAATTACTTAATTTAAATTATAATCATAATTATCTGTTCTGTTTTCTTATTTTTTTTAAATTAATTTTTTTTATTGTTTGTGTTTAATGATTAATATTTGTTTATTTACATTAAGTAATTTCTAGATCATAAACCATGATATATTCAACTTCTCTATTATATTTCTTAGTGGTAATTAGATTTGGTATTTCTTAATTTTTAATTTTTCTCCAAGCCTAACCTAATTAGCATATAGTCATATACAACATTTTATTCAATTTAGTTTTAAAAAATAAAGAATGTACAACTCCTTGAGGGAATCCATGTTCGGTTAATTTTTATGAATTAATTTTGCATATCCGGATTGATTTTAAGTTTTTTTCCCCTATTCAAAACATATAGAATTTTCTAGAGAAATTTATATATATGATACTCAATTGATTCAAAATTGGGAATATAAACTTAACAATTTTATGTCCTGATTATTTTATATAATGTTTCAATGGTATGTTAGTTTTTTTTAAAGACAGGTAGTAAGGATCTCATAAACAGAAATGGAAATTAAATAGAAATTTAAGTTATTTTGTTGCTTACGAATCTAAATGTTATACATAGGTTCTTATTTACGAGAATTTGGAAGAAGTAACGATCAATAATTAATATACATTTCTAACTAATATCAAATAAGTTCATGTATTTTTAATTACCTCAAATCAACAACTATATTTACTTAGATGGAAAAAATAAGTTATAGTTATAAAAAATAATTTGAAGTTCATTTGTATGTTTATAATGTGGTATTAAATTATTTTGTCATGTATTTATTTTTTCTTAAAAATAAAAGGATAATACATAATAAATAATGTCATTTATTAAAAATATATTAATAAAATTAAATTCATTTTAGAATAATTTAAGCTCACATTATTGACAAGAAAGAAAACTTTAGTTTATTTGATGACATGAATGATTATGTTAGAATAGGAGACTAAAATTCTAAGAAAAGATGAGATCATATTTATGCGAAAAAATGGAGGAAGAATAGAGAGGAATTAATCTAATTTGTAATAAAATATTCTGAATTTGTATTATAAATGTCATAGTAAATTCTCTATATTTTTAATTGGTTCGAATCAACATCACCCTTAACAAATTTATCAGTATATTTTAAAAAATTATAATAATTAGTGATTGATAAAATAATTTCCATTGCAATTTTGTAGGCTTACGTTGCAAATTTTAAAACTATTGGGTATAAAGTGGGAGATTTTGCAAACTTTAGGGTTTCTTTATATAGTTTATCTAAAAATATATTTAATTTTTTAATCAATAAAGTTGATATTTTTTATTGTTATTATATTATAAAAAATAAAATGTTACAAAATAAAATTTTTGAGTATATTTTTAATGATTACGTAAATATATTTCTTGAGATTTTAATATATATTTTTAGATAAAAACTAGATAAGGTTTTCAATTTTAAGATAAACAACATTCGTTAGTCTTTAAAAAAAACTTAATATATATATATATATATATATATATATATTTATTTATTTATTTCCTATATGGCAAAAGTAGAAAGAAAATCGGTACATTCGTTAGTCTCTTAGAAAATCACATGGGGTACCTTGTAATAATGTTTTAAATAACACTAATAATAGTAAATTAGAAAGTGAACAAACTTATAAATTAATTTTTCAATTAAATAATGAAATTTTATTTCTATTATTAAATGACAATTTATTTAATTAATAAAGAATTATAATATTCATAACTTTTGGTAAGAGCTTGAAATTAGTAAATGATTTATCATAGAAGAATATACTTTATATTGTGAGTTAAGAAAGTTTGCAAAAATAAATTATATTTGTATAAACTATATATTTTTTTAAAGTGAATTAATATTACAATTATGAATAATTAATGTATATTAAATCAATTCTTTAGAATTTAAATTTATATTAAATAATTTTTTGATAGTATGAAAAATAAAAGAAGGTGATTTTTTATAATAAAATATTCGCATCATAATATTAAATTATAATTAACAAAAAAATTATTTAAATAATTTAATAATTTAAATTCTAAAATACAAAAGAGAAAGATATTTTTTTTAAGAACTAAAATATGTTAAATACCGAAACTATCTTCCTATGAAATTATTCTTATGAATTTTTACTTTTATATATTTTTTAAATTTATCATTGTTTTTTTCACCCATGTCAATATCACAAAAAATGATAAATTTTAAAAATATATAAAAGTAAAAGTTCATAAGAATAATTTCATAGGAAGAAAAATTTAATATTCAAAGAGATTGTAAGAAATCAATCTACGTAATGTACTCGTGGAGCTACAATGTGAAAAATATCTTTAAAAGTATGGAATTGAAAAATAGTCACAATGAGTAAAATATAAGTTAATCTATTTTTAAATTTAAATTATTTGTTAAATATAACATATGTATAATAATATATTTTTTAAATGTAAATTATTTTAAGAATAATATTTTTTATTTTATTATATTATTAAATTTAGTAAAGAGATTGATTTTAAGACAGTTGAAGAAACATAAACTAAATAAAAGTGAAAATAAATTGTAATATTTATACTTTTTCTAACATAAATTATATGGTAAAAAGAAGAAATATTTTATGAGAATAATTGAGAAGTTTATTTATAAGTATTGACAATATTAGCCATATATTATCAAAATAATTTATATTAATTTTATTTTTATGAAAGAAATAATGGTTAATAATATTTATTTTATTTATTAGTTAACTATAATTTCAAGGCAGTACATGGTTTATTGTTTCAGAAACAATTACTTTTAAAGTTAAGAAAATCATAAAAGTGAAAAAGAAAAAGAAAATTTATAACTTTTTCTAAAATTAATTCAGTGACAACTGTTTGTTAATGAGTTTTAATAATATAAAGGGATGAGGTTAGATATTTAAAAAAAATACTAAAAATTAATATTTTATAGTCTAATCATCAAATATTTATGGTTATATATTTTTCTCCAATATTTATAAGTTTTTTTCAACTTTTTACCATTTTTTATATGTTTTAACCACTTATAATGTTTATATTAAAACATTTTAGGATATTATAGGATTTTTAATGTAAATCTTAAAACTATAGTGTCCGAAGTGAAATTTTTTTTAAACCATAAAAAATTATGTTGTTTACCTTAAAATTTGTGCTAGGTAAAGTGATAAGATATATTTTTAAAAAAATTTGGTTATATTTTTAGTTATCATTATAATATTATGGGTCGAATACATGATCTACATCATCAACATAACATACGATAGGTACATAAAATATATTAAATAAATATTTATTGTAAACTTAAAGTTGTTAGAAAGTTAACGTTAAATTAACTTTGAAATGAGATATTGTTACAATGAGTAACCTTTTGAATCTTTAAATTGATAATTAAAATTAGATGACACAACTCTGAATCCCACCTCTCTGGAAAAAAACGTGCAAGTAGTGATTTTTTTGACCTATGGACTGAACACTTGACGCTTAAGCTTGGAGAGGGCAAAGACACGAGCTTTTGGTGGGATTTGTGGGCTGCTAAACAGTCGTTGGCCTTGCTTCATCCGAGGTTGTACCATTTATCGAAAGCTCAACAGGGGACTGTCAAGGATTTCGGCCATTGGGAAGGGACGGTCTGGGAGTGGCATAGAGAGTGGAGGCGCGGGCTGTTTGAGTGGGAGAATGAGGAGTGGGCGAGCTTACGTGATCGGTTGCCGGCTCCGCGTAGGGGGGGCCACCAGGATGTGCTCCGTTGGGATCTCTAACAAACCGGGAAATACTCGGTGCATTTGGGGTATAAGAAATGGGAGGCAACAAGGTACGATTCCATACCCCTGCTTCGGTCCTGTTGGACGGGGCTGGTTCCGTTTCGGGTTGAGTTTTTCTTGTGGCTATCTTTGAGGGGAAGAATAGTGACCAGGACGTTCTTAGAGAGACGTAACATGATCACGGAAGATTAGAACAGCTGTCCAATGTGTAATAACAGCTCGAAGATGCTACTCATCTCTTCCTAGGATGTGCGGTGGCCAGGAGGGTTTGGGAGTTGATCATGCGTTGGCTTCGGGTGGTGTGGTGCCAACCTCGCGATCTCGCGGGACTTTGGAGATCTTGGGGACATTATCTTCCAAGCCACGACAAGCTCGCCGGCAGGCAATGAGCAACTCTGTTCTACGCGGTGATTTGGACCCTGTGGAAACGCCGGAATGCGAAGGTCTTTAGGCAGAAAGAGGTAACGGAATGGCAGTGTGTGAATATGATATTCTCCTTATGGCATTGGTGGCTAAAGAGTAAGGATCATTCATTTCCTTTCAGTCTAGCTGATATGATGCAGATTCCGGCTTGGCTTTTTAGTAGTTAGGTTGTTGTTTCCTGAGCCCGGAGGTTTATCTTTCTTGCTTTCTTAGTTTGTTGGTTTCGTTTTCTGCTTGTGCTGCCTAGCTTGGACAGCTGACTTTTGTTATGTTCGTCATGATCTTCATGACAGGTTTCTAATATAATTTCTGCTTATTAAAAAAAATAAAATGCATGAGTCATATATTAAAAAAATAATAAAATAAATTGATTAATAGTTAGTTACTAATTTACAAAGTTATCATTATACCTAAAATAATTAAATAAATATTTATCGTAAACTTAAAGTCCTTAAAATCTTAAATTTAAATTATTTTTTCAATTAATAACAAATAGATGAGGGTAAATTTGTATAACATAATAGACTGCTATAAAAGTACATAGAAGATCTCACTCATGGATTCTTAATGCGAGTGATGAAATGTTGATGAAGTTGATATAAATAAGAAAATTAAATAAGAAATCATGTTCTAAGACATAAGTGATAGGAAAAAAAACTAAAAGTTATGGATTAGATGAGATACATAAATATTCTAACGTTATTATCATTTTAATCTAATAAAAAATATTTTAAAATTGGAATAGTTTATTTGTTTATAATAATAATAAAAGTTTCATGACTTAACTATTACTACTATTATTATTCTAATCCAAAAATTTAAGAAAGTATATTTTTTTCTTTCAAAAGATAACAAAATATGATATTATTACGAAAAGAAAAATAAAATAAAGGACAAGTATATTACTCCCTTCGTCTCACAAAGGATGACGTTTTAGCTTTTGTTTTTACTGTTTCGGCACGTATCTTAAAACAGCCGGCAGATTCACTATTTGAGACAATTTTGCCCCTAATTTTTTCTAGGAAGTACGTTAAGGATTAACGTACGTTCAAAAAAAAATCGAATTTTTTTGGGGTCAAATAGTGCCTCATCTGGCTTTCTCGATATGTGTTTCCTACTGAATATTGGGATGCGAAGAAGTCATCCTTTGTGGGACGGAGGGAGTAACAAAGTTATCCCTTTTATTAAATTATAATCACAATAATTTTTAGACTATTTTTTTAATTATTATTGTTGTTATTTTCTATTTCATGCATTGCCATTATTAAACTAAGAACTAGAAAGAAAAAAATGAGAGAAAAAATAAAAAAATAAAGTGAAAAATGAAAATTATTTTTAGTTAAAAATTAAAAAACTATAAAAAATATGTAAAATAAATAAAAAATTATATTGCCTTAATAAATAATTTTTTAATAAAAAATAAAAAAACTATGAAAACCATTTTATAATATATTATTCTTAAAAAGTATATATACACAAATATTAAATTACTTAAGTTTGATTTCGTAAAATTTGTAATTAAATATACAAACTATTTTTCTTCATGTTTATGTATGAGAAAAAATCACATATAAAAGTACATAGAAGATCTCACTCATGGATTCTTAATGCGAGTGATGAAATGTTGATGAAGTTGATATAAATAAGAAAATTAAATAAGAAATCATGTTCTAAGCCATAAGTGATAGGAAAAAAAACTAAAAGTTATGAATTAGATGAGATACATAAATATTCTAACGTTATTATCATTTTAATCTAATAAAAAATATTTTAAAATTGGAATAGTTTATTTATTTATAATAATAATAAAAGTTTCATGACTTAACTATTACTACTATTATTATTCTAATCCAAAAATTTAAGAAAGTATATTTTTTTTCTTTCAAAAGATAACAAAATATGATATTATTACGAAAAGAAGAAAAAAATAAGGACAAGTATATTAACAAAGTTATCCCTTTTATTAAATTATAATCACAATTATTTTTAGACTATTTTTTTAATTATTATTGTTGTTGTTATTTTCTATTTCATGCATTGCCATTATTAAACTAAGAACTAGGAAGAAAAAAATATGAGAGAAAAAATAAAAAAATAAAATGAAAAATGATAATTATTTTTAGTTAAAAAATAAAAAACTATAAAACATATGTAAAATAAATAAGAAATTATCTTGCCTCAATAAACCATTTTTTAATAAAAAATAAAAAAACTATGAAAACCTTTTTATAATGTATTATTCTTAAAAAGTATATACACATAAATATTAAATTACTTAAGTTTGATTTTGTAAAATTTATAATGATAAGGAATTATTTTACATTAGCTAATTATGTGATTTTTTATCATACATAAACATGAAAAAAAATAGTTTGTACATTTAATTAAATCATAATTTTTGATTAAATGTTAAACTTATTTTTTTATTGAGTTTGGTTTTTTAAAGAAAAATTCATTAGTGGTTGTTTTTAAATAACCACATAATTATTTACAATATTTGGAGAACTAGAATAAAAATAATATAAAACATTATTTTAAATATTTAAATTTCAATTTATAAAAGTAAATTACTTAATTTAGTTAAAATTGATTTAATTTTAAGAACTAAAAATTAAATTATTTCAGAATTAATAAAATATTTTTTTGTCAACACCTACATTAAAACATCAATAACAATACTAATATACTGCTTACAATATAGTTTAAACACCATAGTAAAAATTTATGTTAATCTCAGTTTTTAAGACATTATTAAAACTTTTATATTATACTAAAAATATTTTGTGTGAAATACTTTTTTGTACATAAATATGATATTTTAACATTTTCAAATCTAAATTAATTTCGCACGTGCAACGCCACGTACCAAAATAACCTAGTAATAATAAAAGCGTCGATCGGTGACGTGTAGAATGCAGTTTAAGTACACGTAGAGGAAAACGTGGCACAAGCTTCACAAGGACTTCTTCCCGCTCCAAAGTTACAGGACAAACCGCACCGTCGCCATCCTCACCCAAACAGCGCCTAAAACCGACCAACTTCTTGCTTCTTTGCTCTCCTTTTGACCATCTTTTGTGCTTCCCTTACTTTCCTAACCTTTGTTTCCATACTCCATCGTAGCTTCAATTCAAAGGCAACTAAAGCCAGCAAGCAAAAGAAAAACACATCTCATACCCAATTTTCCAACTTTTTTTGTCAAACTCTTTACTTTTACTTCCAAACAAACAATTCTTCTAATTGGTATTTCTAGGTTTCCTCCTAAAGGATTGGAGCTGCAGTTAGGTCTGTAAATCAGAAACATAAGTCAATATATATAAGGGTCTGTCTCTCTGTGGTAGAAGAGGAGAAGAAGAGATATGGGTACAGTTACTCTGGTTCCTTTGCTTCCTTCAAAACCAAGACCCTCTGTTTTTGAGCAAAACAGCTCTCTCTTTCCCTCAAGAAGAAAACCCAAGAGGAAAAATCTAAAATTTTCTGGTCCTGTAAGTTTCTTCAAATTTCCATCAATTTCAAAAAAAAAAAATTCATTCTGTTTTTTGATTTGTTTTGGGGGGGTTTGGGTGTGATTTGGTTGTAAATTGTAATATAATTTGTTGGGTTGTTTGATTGACTGATGATGATCCAGGTGGCAAGGCTATTTGGGCCATCCATTTTCGAGGCTTCAAAGCTGAAGGTGTTGTTTCTTGGTGTTGATGAGGAGAAACATCCAGGGAAGTTACCAAGGACATACACACTAACGCATAGTGATATTACCTCCAAGCTTACTTTAGCCATCTCACAAACCATTAACAATTCTCAGGTAAATCTTGCTTCTTCTTTATTTCCATTTAATTGATGCATGTACATACTGTGAATTGAATTTTTTGCTGTGGATCTTGAAATTAGAGATAGAAAACAGAAATAGAACAGACAAAAACAAGTGGGTCCTTCGTATTCCTGATAGATTTAATCAAAGTCTCAGCCTTTCTGTGCAAAATTCAAACTTGTGGTGATGATTGTATTTACACCATTTGGTTCATGTAAGTTGTCAAGTACTCAACTTTCTAGTTTATACTAGAGGAAGAGGAGCAGAGTGAAAAAACAGGGGAATTAGAGAGTTAGTTTGAAGATCGATCAAAATCTTGTACTACTAATTAACTAGTGAGTGAACTGAAGGATTGGTTTTTTTGCAGTTGCAGGGATGGTCCAACAAATTGTATCGAGATGAAGTGGTGGCACAGTGGAAGAAGGTGAAGGGTAAGATGTCTCTCCATGTCCACTGCCACATAAGTGGAGGCCATTTCCTCTTAGATTGGTGTTGTAGACTCCGATACTTCATCTTCCGCAAAGAACTCCCTGTGGTAATTAGTCCCCTCATCCAACTCATCTTAGTTTCATTTCTCCCAATGCTGTTTCTTGGTCATAGCAACTCAATTAGAATTCAAATTTGCAGGTCTTGAAGGCATTTGTCCATGGTGATGGGGGATTGTTGAACAACTATCCAGAATTGCAGGAGTCTTTGGTTTGGGTTTACTTTCACTCAAACATTCCAGAATTCAACAAGGTAGAATGTTGGGGTCCGTTAAAAGATGCTGCTGCACCTTCATCATCTTCTACCGCGGCTGGAGGGTCCGATGAAACTGAACACCTAGCAGACCCTCTAAGAAACAGCAACCTGCCCCAGCCGTGCCAAGAGGACTGTACCTGCTGCTTTCCACCCGTCAGTTTGATTCCATGGTCACAATTGCATCCCCTAGATACTCAATACAATCAAAGCTACCCCACAAAACTTTAATCAAGAGGCTCAGCAGCAGCTCTGAATTACTACTGCCTTGCTTGCTTGCCTGCCTGGCAGGGATCCGTACGTGGTTGTTTTTACTAGGTTCTAGCTTACATGGTGTATAGCTTATTCTTCATTTAAAGAAAAAAGAACTCATTAGGCATAGCTCGTAAATAAATATGAATTTCTAAGCCCCCTAGATCCAAGTGTTATGGGGCACGTGTGTGCGCGCAGACGAATTAGAACTACATAAACCCACCAAAAACATAATGCATGGGCCAATGGTAGAAAATGGATTTATCCAACTATCAGCTATTAGGGAAAGTGACGGGCTATGATTCTTCACGATTACTGGATTTTGATGTTGATGTATTATGAATCTGTATTGTATTAGCAGTAACTATTACGTACACGTATTAGTTTACGAAACAACTGTTTGGATCATTCATCCGTGTAACGTAAGTATCCTTGATCTGTGATATTTCACTTTGTCAATAGTACTTCTTTAGGCATCTTTTCTGTCACATTCTAGAGCCCTGCACGCCTGTAACATATAGTTCCTTCTACCATGACCCAACTCAGCTTTGTTGAAGAAAAAACAAAGACTCAGTTCATCATTTCTTGGATATAACGTGGAAATAATGATATATATATATACACAAATTACAAACTAGTGAATCCGTGGAATTCTAGTAGGGTAACATGTACAGTATAAATAGTAGTATTGGTTCCATCTATACCTATATAATGAATAAAATGAAAATAAGGAGAACCTCAAAATGAAAATAGGGAAGTCTTGGTCAGTGACATCCCTTGGGGATACATGCTCCTTGCCAGCGTCAACAGCTAGTTACCCATTTCTAGGTTTGTGGCCTTGAACATGTTTTCCCAAATGTTAAAAATGTGGATCGGTTTGAGAAAACCAATCTGGCGAGATTATGCTTGGCCAATAACGTGAGGCTCCAGATATGCCGACCACCTTCTGTGCTAAGAGAGCACATGCTCTTGTGGGGACAAATCACCGTATTGTAGTTCTCCCAAGAAATGATGCTCCGATTTCGCTCTCAGTGTTCTGCAATAATACAAGAGTAAATAGTCTGAGGGGCCAGAGTAAGCAAATTTGACACACTATAGGTGACCGTCTGTGGTATACTATTCATAAATAAGGGTCCTACCAACCAGGGGCATTAGACAAACGCACTTTATTATTGGTACCGGATAACTTTTGCTTGAGAGCAGAACTTCATATATTACTCATTTTCTTCTTTTCTGTTCAATTGCTATGGGACAATAAATCTTAGTGTAAAATCTTATGTTTACCTGAGATTTGGGGCTTGGGAACACGTTCCAAAACCGTAGTGTTTCGTCGCCTGCTCCTGTGACGATTGTCTGAAACAGTGACAAAAACTGTGAGAACTATTTCGCTCAGCAGCAGAGCAGCATATTCACAAGAAGAATACAGCAAGCACGTTATTCAGAAAGGCAGATGAAGTGTACCTGGCCATCAGGTGATATGGCGAGATAAAGAACTCTATATGTGTGACCGGTAAGCGTTGCCAACTGTAATTGTAAAAGAACTTTAGCCCGAAACAGATGATAATAGAAGTTGTATCATGACAAATCCACTGACTGACATACCTTGGACATTGCAGGGTATCTCCATACTATTATCTGGTTTTGAGAGTACCCATGTGTACTGACCAGTTCATTGACATTCTTTGACCAGACAAGATTGCAGACCTGAAGTAGGAAAAAGTTTAAATTAGTACATCTAAGGGGAGAAAGAGCATGATGCATTTTTTCCTGTTTTTATTGTGTATCCATCTTTAGGCAGATGCTTTCTTGGGTTTCCTAGAAGCCCCAAACATTTCCATGTATAAATAATTAAGTGCACCTTTGGAAGATCTCTCAAAAGTTTTTTCAACTTTCATGCTCACAAATCCATAAAGAGCAGCTTGATGGGGTAACAGGAAAAAAGTTCCACCAATTATAAGTGTCTGACAAAACAATAAATACTTCACCTGACTGCCAGTATCCATGCAGCTGAGATGTGAGTTTGTGGTTGTATTCCAGAATCGTATACAACGATCAGCTGTTCCACCTCCAGATGCAAGAAGCCCGTGAAGATGAGGTGACCAGGCAATTGCTTTTACAGCTGCTGTATGTTCACAGTATTTTAGCATGGGTTGAGTTGAATGTTGATTCCAAACAAAAAGCTGCACAGGGAGGGACAAGAAAATTAGCTTTTCAAAACTTAAGACATTAACTCTGCTTATATCAAAATGAATCATCAATAATAACAACATGAAAAAAGATATCCAATACGCACTCGATTATCATTCCCTCCGGATGCCAACTCGCGATTATCATAAGACCACTTCAATCCACAAACCTAAATAACAATCAGACTAAACATTAGTCTGACAATAAAAAATAAAAAAATTCAACAGGATGATATTTGGTATGTATAGCGGGTATAGTGAGTAGCAAAAATTGACAAAGCTAAGTGAAGTTCAAGAATAAATGAACAACTAATTGATGAACCCAACAGTTTAACCAAACTGAAAAAGACGGACAGGAGTTCAACCTCTGACTTGTGTCCAGAAAGTTTGCTAACAGAGTCTTCTTGTGCACGTATATCCCTTTGAAGAATACTCTTGTCACGACTGCCAGAGGACAACAAAGATGAGTTCCAGGCCAAGGCACCAACACGTAACCGGTGGCCCTCCATGGTTCTTATCCTCTTACAGCGAGATGCGTCCCAAATCTGCACATAAGATGCTTAGAACTATAAATAAACAGCAAATAGCTAACATCAATGGGAACATGGGAAGATAAACTTCTAACAGTTGACGGGTATATACATAACATATATTCTTTGATACTGCTGAGGAAACTAGAACACAACTTATTTCCATGAAACTGCCAAGAAACACAAAGATTACCAAATTGGCGGAAAACTTGTAACATCCCAAAATGCAGAAAGTGTTGAGTGGAAGCTTCTTAAAGAAATACATTAGGATTCAGTTTCAAGAAAAAAAGTATGTCTTGGGATTGGATTCGGTTTGAGCGATTTAGTAAGGACCTGGAGCATAAAGTGTCAAAGAAATCCTTATACTGCCCTAAGAAGAGGTTCAAACACAAGACAAACACCAATCCAAGACTTTCAGTACAAACGAGTCTTTTAACTGGAGTCTACAAAAAGACAACAATCTGCTACCACACGACATCATACCAAATTCTTGCCTTATTGAGTGTGATGTCAAGAACAATGTCTACTAGGTACTTAGGAGATAAATCCTTATAGATTTTGTCTCCCTGGATATAGAGAAGCCCTGCAGAATACTCCAAAAGGCTGATTCAATGAGACAGATGGTCTCCTACAGATCCACTATCAAGTTGCTAGTCCTCAGCTAACTGTAATCAACATCCCTGATTATAAAACTGTTCTTGGTTATTCTACTATCACACTACCAATGTTATGACTCAAAAACTGTTACTTTCCAAAGTAAAGATCTGTTTCTCATCTGAGCTCATCTACATTCAACAGCTGTTGCATACATGCACAGGAAAAAGACAAAAGGCCAGCAAAACGAACCTGGACTTTTCCATTGCTAGTTCCGACCGCAATATGAGTCCCGCGTTGTGCCCATCCGACCGAACAGACGCTATCGATGTCATCAATCCCCAAATCACACAACTTTGTCACCTACATTTACCAAAAACGGGAAAATCCTCTACTAACCCAAAAAAAAAAACCTCAGGAAACCACCAGTTACAAGTTTTAGAAAATTTTTCACTCACCTTACTACTACAAGCATTCCACAAATACACACAATTTCCTAACCCCACGGCCAGGACATTTTGCGATGACCAATCCACCAAATTCAAATAGAAATCGTCTTGCAATGCTGGCGCATCCAATACCTAAACCAAGAAAACTTTAAGTCATGTAATGGAACCAAAATCTGAAACACATCTTCAAGATACCTATCACTAATTAAGCATCAAAGACACATTCTTTTCAGCAAACAAACCATGTACCTTATAAGGTGATCTGGGGACCTTTCTTGGAGCCTTGACAGGACTATGGTTAACACCAGGATCCACATCATCAAACCCAAAGGGAGAGAGTGCACGCATTGACTGCCTAGTCTCCGTCTTGAACCGGAAAATATTCCGCCTCACCATTCCAAAACCCTCCTTTTTATTATCCGGCGTATCGGGCCCAAAAAGCGCCGAGCGAAGGAGTGAAGCATAAGCGCTAGATAACCCATCCTCTTTCCCTCCCCCCCCTCCTCCTCCGCCGCCAGCCGATGGAGAATTCGTGGGCGGAGGAGACGAGAGAGGGATGTTGAAAAGCGCGAAATTGGAGCTGGATCTACTCGGAATGAACCTATCAGAGTATATAGACCTCGACGGTGACACGTAATGATTAGAGTTTATCATTCGGCTGACATGCTCCGACAACGGCGGCGGAGACGGTTGGGTGAGAGTGGGGCGTGACATTGTGGGAGGGACGTTGAGATTGTGGGGAGTCGATGGTGAAATGGTGGGATCTGCCATGGGAGGTAGATGGGGAGGAAGAACAAGAAGCTGTGATTCTTAAGTAAGGTTGTTAACTCAATTATTATTGAATTATAATTATTATTATCATATCATTATTTTATTTTTATTTTTTCCCGGGAAGTAATAGTGACTTCGTACTAACCGACTCGGTAGGTTTTTGTTTTTTGCGCCAAAATTATTAGTTAGGTTAGGGTCTATACCTTGTCCTAGCTCGGATTCCTACCTGAAAACTGAAAAGTGGTAAAGTAAAAATTGGGCTGGGTCGTTTGATCGGCCCAATAAGGCCCATAGTAATATTAATTTGGGGAGTTTATTTTAGATGATAATAACACTTGCCACACCACTTTTTTTTCTCTCTTTTTCTATCGGGTAGAAAATTAATCTCGTATAATATGGTTAGTATTAATAGTAATTTTTTTAATATAATTTTTTTCATTCTCTATATTCGTTACTTATTTAGCAATTAGTACAACACTTCTCGTAAATAATGGGTTTATAATTTACTAATATTTTTCTGTAAAATTTAGTAGTACGTAATTTACTAATATATTATTGCAAAATAAAGAAATTGAAGTTTTGGGTTTGAATTATTTTATATTTTTCCTTGTTATTTACTGAAAAATACCCATACATGTACCCATTACATTCAGAATTTTCAAAATTAACATTATCTTCGAAATCTAATTTTAGTTTATAGAAAAGATGTGGAATACACATGGGTGTCAAGTCATATAAAAGTTGGCACTTGGCCAGTAGTATTTTATTTATTCGTAACCGATCTTGGTATTTATTGAAAGGGTGTGTGATGTTTCCGGAAGATATGAGAAAGGGATCATTTGTCAGCTATTATGAACAAATATCATATGAGAATTGGAATCAAGCACCAAAACTAAAATAAAATTAAAGTATAGACGATAGTTATTAAAACTGGAGCTAGAGAGATCGGTTTGACGGTAAATTGGTGACTTGTATCTTAAACCCATTTAATCCGATGCTTTTGGTAGAGAAACGATTGAGAAAAAGAGAAAAAAAACTTAGTTGACCTAAACAACTACTGATTGAACCCGTTTAATCTAAAAAGCTTTTTAAATTATTTTTCAACTTTTTTGAATATCTCTGAACGATATATTTTCGGGTCTATTTTGATAACTATAGTTTGAAGTATCAAGAACTCAATAGTGGAGTTTTATATCAAGGGCATGTTTGAAAATGTTGGGTGAGATCCAACGTAGATCCGACTTTCTATTCACTAGTGAGATTCGAGTGGTTCAGAGGAACTATTACGACTCCTCTCTTTTTGAGAATCCATATATCTCTTATCAGTATATGGACGACTCTCTCTCGAGTATAAGTTTATGTTCAAGTTCGTCCTCAATGAGAAAAATGGAACATCTAACAACATAGGAACCAAGATATTATTTAGCTATTATTTTGTGTTTAGCTATAAAATGATGTGTTATGTTGTGAGATAAAAGTACCGTATTAAAAAAAGTGTTTGATTATCAAGGGCATGTTTGAGAATGTTGGGTGAGATCCAACTTTCTATTCACTCATGGGATTCGAGCAGTTCGGTGGGACTATTACGGTTCCTCTCTTTTTGAGAATTCATACATCCCTTGCCAGTATATGGATGACTATTTCTCGAGCATAAGTTTAGGTTTAAGCTCGACCTCAATGAGAAAAATGCAGCAACCGCATGATTCGATCTCTTTTTGTATTTGACTTGTGCTCAAAACGTGAGAACGTTCAAACTTCAACCTCCCACTTTCGAGTAAGTAAGCATATGATGGGAAATGAAATAATGCATTTTGCCCACACACTTGAATTTTCCACATCAAAGCCCTTGTAAAGAGTTTTCCATGTTTGACATGGAGAAATGTAAACTCACTTCTCTCTCCTTTTCACATAACCTTGTTACTTCTTTTGCCACTCTCATTCTCGCAAAACACCCATCTATCACCTCTTAATTAGTTGTGTCCAACCAAAAATAGACTATTTTAATCATAGTTTTAAAAACCGAACCGACCCGACGGTCGGACCGGTAAAACCGTGACTTAAAGATATTTTCGGATCTGTTCAGCTATCTGATCAAACCTGCAATCGAACCGGAAAAAACTGGTTGATTCAGTCAGTTTTCACAAAACCGGCGACCCGGTCGACTCGCTATCAACCCAACTGGGTGGATGTCAAACCAAAACGACATCGTTGTGGGTTTTTTTTTAATTTTTTAATTTTTTAATTTTTAATTATTTTCAATATGGAAAATTTGATGGGCCGGTCCAACCCATTATAGACACTGGTTCAATTATCTAAGCTTGAACAGTTCGATGTGTGAACGACCCGGAACGATCCAACGGGTCAATCTGGTTGAACACGATCGAATCCCGATTGAACCCGGTTCAAATCGGTTCGACGGGTCACTCCGAGTCAGTTTTTAAAATTATGATTTCAATGCATTGCTTTTTTTAAAAAAAATTTTAGTGTTTTTTTTACCTCTTTTAGATAAAAAAAATTATATTATTTAAATATTATTAGGTCTTAAGGGATGATCTTTCAATAAAGTTTTCTTTGTCTCTTAGACTCGTATATGAAATTTAAGTTAAATGTGGACAATCGCCACTTATTGGCTCAAATGTACTACTCGCTTCGTCCTTAAACAAATGTCGTTTTGGCTCTTTTTCCTTGTCCCAAAACAAATGAGGTTCTCGTCTTCTACTGTGTTTTTACTGGTGAGATTATCGTTTTACCTTCTGTCTTTTCTTTCTTATTTTTTTAAATTTTGTTATCAAATTAGAAAGAATGACATTCTTGTAAATACTGAAAAATATTAGGGATAGAATAGTGATAAAGAACCTCGATTTTTCCGAACCAATCATTACCTTAAAAGGTGTGCCAAACGACATTTGTTTAAGGATGAAGGAAAGCTACTTGCAAGTAGGCCAATAGTTGCTCATTGGTGATTATAATTTGTACTTCCTCGTCTCAAATTAATTTCTTTTTTTGGTGTTTTACACCTATCAAAGAAATCACTTTTCATACTTTTTAAATTTACATTAGTCGCTATTATTTGCTTATTTTATTCTTATTTAGATATTTTATTGCTCTTACTGATCATTTATCTTCAATAATAAAAGATAAATTAATAAAATTAAATAAAAAAATAAAACTAATGAAACGTAATTTAATTTGAAATAAATAAAAAATTTAAAATATTATTTAATTTGAGTCGAAATATTAGAGGGAACCTCTTCAATTGCATTAGTTTCCATCTGATGAGTTCAACTATTTGAGATACAAATTACGAAAATGAGAATGGGTTGTTTTTTTTTTTTTTAAGGTGGAGCATGGCGTCCGGGCCTAAATGTTTAGGCCTAAGTCTTTTGATTGGGCTGCGAGTTGGGCCCAGGCCTAAATGGAGCCTTTTCAATTAAGTTTTAGATTTAATTTTTTTAACATCTTCTAATTTTCTTTTAAAAATAAATAAATAAATAAATAAATAAATATATATATATATATATATATATATATATATATATATGTTATGAGTAGTACTTGATTGATGAAGATTAAAATTATTAAACAAATGATGAAAATAGCTTAATGAGATGAGAATTGAGAAGAGGCATGTATTGTTGAAAACTGAGATATAATGGTTTGATTACACCGGCCAATACTATAATATAATTTTATTTGAATGGGCAGATTTTTGAGGTCTAAACCTTAGGTAAATAGTTAAAGTCTGCGAACTAAAGTCTTATATTTAATAAATACATATAAGAAATAAAAACTAAACACAAAAATAGTGTAACTCTTAATGAAACTATTTTGTTGGAGGAAAAAATACTAGTAATGTTTTGAATTCCACCTTTATCTATAAAACTACGAAAGTTTGGACCCAAAATATACATAATATCATTTTATTAGAGACTGTTAATTTTTTTTTCTACATCAATAAATAAAATAAATAAAAAGTTAAATATAAGAGTAATGCGATGAATGTTTTTACTCCATGCACAAAACATTCACTGTAACTAGGGATGACAATGGGTACCCATACCCGCATATCCGCCCATAACCATACCCGCAATTGCGGGTATGGATAATACCCGCATTTATAATTGCGAGTATGGGTATATCCATACCCGCAACATACTCGCAAAATACCTCTCTCCTTTCTCTTTTCTCTCTCCGCTCCTCTCTCTCCTTTCTCCTCTCTCTTTCTCATCTTTTTTTATTTTTCTCCCGTAATAAAAACTCAATCTCTTCCTTAATGTTTGAACAAAATAAATTAAAAATTATAAAAAACATAATCTTCATCTTAAGATGAGTAATTACATATCCACTTTTCATATTTTTCTTAATCTTTTATAAATGGGTTTTTTCTTAATCAAATTGTTTAAATATATTTTAAATTAATTTAAAAGTTTATTAAGTGAAATAATTAATAAATATAAATGAGTTTTTTTTAATCAAATTATTTAAATATATTTTGAATTAATTTAAAATTTTATTAAGTGAAATAATTAATAAGTAAATGTAATTGGATATCCATTACATATCCAATTGGGTAATGAGTATAGTGGGTATGGATAATAATGGATATTTAATTGCGGGTATGAGTGGATATTTATCCATACCCTCCTATACCCGCATAATTGCCATCCCTAACTGTAACTAGTTGAAACTCATAACCAATGCACGCCAGATCCTATCGAGCCCATTTGTCTATGACTAAAATTTCCAACCATGGTTTAGGATTTAGATGTTGTTGTGTAATTAGGGTTTGTAATTTGGAGGTTTGATAAATTTGTAAATTTATAGGATTCAGATGTAATTAGGGGTGGTTTAAAGAATTGTGGTTATATACATATACTTTTAAAGAATAAAGCTTTTGTGCTTTTTATTATATAGTATAGATATAGATTATTATTATTAGGGGAAATAGTTTTTTTTTCCGTGTACTATCGTTGAAAAGAAAGAACTTCCCCTGTATTTCATTTTTTGCATTACGCCTCCCCTGGACTACTGTTTTAGAGCAAAAAGCCCCCTTCCGTTAAATTTAACTGTTAAATCTAACAGATTACCTGTTATAACAGGTTTTTTTAAAATCTATTATAGCAGGTAATTATTTCTTTTTTCTTTTTTCTTTTTTCCTTTTTTTTTCTTTTTCCTTTTTTTTCTCTGCTAGGCCTTCATCATCAATCTTCATTTCTTTATTTCCTTTTTTCTTTTTCCCCTTTTCCTTCTCTTCTCCTCTTCCTTGGCCGTGTTTTTGCATTTTTGAAGGATAAAATGAAAAAAAAAGAAACCTTGCTGGCGATTTGCAAGAAAAATAATGCTACAAATTTATTTTTATTGCAGAAAATCATAAATTTACAAATTTATCAAACCTCCAAATTACAAACCCTAATTACACAACAACATCTAAATCCTAAACCACCACCACTCCAACCAGATCACCCCAAACTATTACCTCATCTAATTACCCACATATTCTTGACGGCAAGACTTGTCAAGCTCACAATCAAATTAAAAACAGAGTAGACGACAAATTCAACAAAAAATGAAATCCCAAATCAACAAGAACAGCAACAACAACACATACCAAATCAGTGGCAAAAATGGTGTGTTTCTCTTTCGCTGCATATTCAAAAACACTAATCGACCACCTAAATTAACTCAACATCCTAGTCCTTCCTGGCCTCATCGATTCCGAATTCTCCTTCATCGAATCCACCTTCCACTTCTCTTTCCCTCCCAATCTGGGGCCCAAAATCCAAAGATTCTAAAGAATCAGTAGTTTTAACAAAGCTATTCTTGGAGAAAGCGGGTCGTTGGATGGCGCATCGTAGAGGGACTCACTCAGCCGGACGGTGATCATCCCGTACCCGGCCCTGACGAGGTCCCCGTAGCCGGAGTCGCATGGGTTGGATGCGGCGTAGTAGGTTGCGTGATCGTCAGTCAAATGAAGATTTATAATGCCTGAAAGTGTGTGCACAATGGATAATGTGTACAGTGGTAGTCAGGGTCGAGCACAGGGACTGTGAGAGACTGATTCAAGGTCTCGAATGAAATCACAGGACAAAAGCACGTAAAGTAACACTCGGGGGGGGTTTTACTTGGCTAAACGAGTCAGCCAAGAGAGATTGGAAGCTAACAATTTCTAACTAAGAAAGCTGTATTCGGGGTCCCGAATGATAAAACAAGCAAATCAGTGAAATAATTCAGGAATAATAAAGCAGAATGATAATCAAATACAAATAATCAGATAGAGGGGGTTCTTAGCAAAGGAATTCTTGGGTTGCATTCGGGGGCCCGATCGTCATCAGCACAAGGATATTCTATTCAAGACATCATAGAAATGACATAGGGACCAGATTCCTCGGATATCCCCTACTTTTCTCTTAAGAAAAACTACCGCCCGTTTCCACATATGAGGTAGTCTTGACAGTTTGCCATCCCTCCAAGCACGAATGCGGGAGGGTCATACTCAAATTGCCCATGAAGATAAGAAAAGACAGATCTAGAGCTAAAAGTCCCTCAGTTTGTCAGGCTCGTGACCTCGCTCTAATCAATTACTCACTCTATCTATTCGAGACCACTTCAGCGCAGTCAAGGCTAAATAGGTGCCTACTTGTTCCTTGCAATTTTCCTTCCGTATTCATCACAAAGATGGCAGCATTCACACGAAATAATAATCAGTTGATCAAGCCTCAAATTAGTTCATGCAAAGATGTAATTAAAACAATAAGTAATTGAATATGGCATCAAGAATATATTAAGCACATTAAGGCCTCGAATCTGCCCTTGCAACCCTTGAATCACCCTTGCTAAGAACTAAAGATTTAGCTACTCATGCTTGAAGATGAACGAATAATAATTGAAGAAAGCATAACAAGTAAAGAAATAGATTAAGGGAAGAAGACTTTGTTACTAAAAATCTGTTTGAAGCCCAGCGGCAAGGTTGAAGATGAGCTAACAAGAACTAGAGAGATAAACTAGAGAGAAGTCTAAGAAAACTAAAACTAATGATTTTCTAAAATTATGCTAAGTGATGAGAGATGTCCTAAACTACTCCTTGGATGCTCCTTATAAACTAGAGCTCCAAGCACAAAATATCTTCAGCAAAAACTAGGGACAAAACGCATTAAATGAAAGCCTATAAAAATGGATCCATGCTCCTTAAAGCACAAAGCTGAAAAAGAATAAAGCTGTCTGGTTTTCCCAGCTTTGGCAGGTCTGGATTGGGCTCAAGGGCTGAAATGGTCAGAGCGGTAGGTATTTGGTGATCAGTGCAGAGCGTCAGAATAGTGTCAGGGAGATCACATGGGGGCTTTGGCGAGAGGACACATGGAATTGCCACTCTTTGCCCTTCGAGGGCCCGAATGGAGAATCCGATTCGGGACCTTGAACGCTGCTTTGGACTCGGGACCTCAACCTTGGTCTTGAAGCTCGAATTCGCTCAAAACGCACCAAAAACGCATGTTTTTGCATAAACTCCCTTTTTAGGCTTAGATCTGCAATAGTAATGAAAACAAGGATAATTTAGCAGAATCATGCCCTAAATGGGTGAGAAAATGGAGGGAAAATCATGCATAAAAACATGCTATCAAATAATCCCCACACTGCCCAATGCTCGCCGTTGAGCATTCACAAAATTTAAAACAGTCCCAAAACAGAACAGACACACCAAACCATAGCACAGAGAATAAGCATGCTTTTCAAGATTCGGGACCCTGAATGAAAACAGACTCCGCCTAGATACACCTGCATCAAATCAGAAGGATAACGACCCTTAAGAAGAGACTTTTCCACATCAGCCTATTCACCAGCAGTCCTCTCATGAATCGGTGTTTGCACTCACACTCGTAAGGCTAGGTGTTTAAACACTCAAAATGCAGAAAACGCAGCACAAAATCAAGTTTGTATATCAATCTGAGTACTTTAGACACATGCATAGGCAATCTAGCAATCAAAAGACTTCGCATCGGGGGCGGGAAGGGAAAACAAAGAAAATAAATGGTAAGATGAAATAGAAAGAGTGGAAGAATGAAACATAATGAGAAGAAAAAGTGGAGAAGAGGGGGAAGTAAGAAAGTGAAATGAGGAGGTGGTTAAACCCACTCAAACCTGGAACGCTCCCTTGGCAGGAAAGAATCGAGATGGTGAGACAATGTTGCTGAGGGCGGAAGCCAGACTAGATTATTTTTCTTCGAGGGGGATCTTTGCTCATTTTGTTCGGGACCGAGGCTCGGGGCCTTGAATGGATGCTGGCTGCTGATTTTCCTCTTTTTCTTTTTCCTGATTCGGACTTGCTCTCTTCTCTCTCTTTTATTATTTCTGTTTTTCTAATTTTTTCTTTTCTTTTCGAGAGAGAGAGAGAGAGGCTTGGATTGTTTGAGGATTGAGACCTTGTCCTTCGGGGGTTGGATATTCTGATTTCACTTCCCCACACTTGTGTTTTACTATGGATGGGAAGTGATTTTTCGTTCTGGTCTGCCCTTGATTTCTTCGTTTTAGCTTCGAGGTCTTGAATTGGCGCCAGCATTCGGGGTCTTGAATTTGTGGGATCCCCACACTTTACTTTTGCTGCTCCATTTGTCTAGTCTAACCCTCGATGGTGCTCCCAACAACATTGCTCACCTGCCAAGAGGAAGATCAAGGAAAATTCAAATGGTTAGAATTGGAGAGGAAAGAAGGGATTCGGGGTCTTGAAGGGAAAACAGAACAGGAAAAAAATGAGAGAGAACAATTTGATGCAAAGACTTAATCTTTTTGCTGCTTTCCTATGTCTAAATGTGTCTATACCCATGGATATCATGCAAACCTAGCCAGTACCTAGTCATGCATTCACTCAAACAATAGATATCATGAAGGCTCAAGTGCTCACAAGGTGTTAATTTGTGACTACTGGTGTCTTAGGTCTTGAAGCAGATATAAGGTGCAACAGGCAAAGAATGAAATATTCGGGACCGTGAATACAGACAACATTTTTATTCTATGTGTGCAAGTCAGGTGTGTGTCCATCATTGGGGAATTTTTCAAAGTCTAGGCAAAAAAATAAAAAACTAGAAGATTCATGCATAAACTTAGGAAAAATAAACTAGGGAATTATAAAATAAAACATGCATAAAACGAAATGTACTAGTAGTTCAATCTCCTCCCCACACTTAGGCATCGCATTGTCCTCAATGCGGGAAGGAGACAAAAGGAAAGCAGTTCAAACTAAAGCATAAATGGAAATTGTTCAACATGAGATAAACAATCAGCCCACGCAGGGGCAAATGGGTGAAATTGTTCAGGATCAAGAAGGGGGAGAATTGCGCTGCGCGACTGCAAGGGCGAGAGCTTGAATCTCCTTTAAGATGGCACGATTGGTGTTCAGGAGGAGATGCAACAGCCTGTTAGTGGTCTCGGCAGCCGGTACTTCTTCGGGGTCTCAAGGATCGGCAGGTTGTTCCGGGGCAGCTGGAGTGGTTGGCTGGGCAGGAGGCTCGGGATCGCTGGACTTGGTTCGGGGCCTCGAAGGATCTGGATATTCGAATTTTCCCTCGATCTTTCCCTTGTTATCTGCGTGAAAGCTCAAAATACCATTAATAACACAAAGGAACCCCATCGTATCCAAGGTCTTGAGACCAAGGAGCTTGAAGGAATTCGGGTGCTGGTACAAGTTTAGCTCTTGGGGCTTCCACGAGTAAAGGTGCAAGGCCAAGCTGGTGATGATAGATCTGAGGACAGGAGATCGACCCTGGGGGGAATTCATGACGTTGTGGGCTGAGGTAGCGATCCAATAGCCAAGGTTGACCCGCTTCTTGTGATACATGGCCCAAAGGAAGAACAACTCGGATTGAGCAAGCTGGCCTGAGGTCCCGAATTTACCCGCGAGGGCAAGGGACAGGAAGCGTTGCAGAATTTGGAGTGCAGGGTCTTGAATGCCATGGGCTTTGGTGTTGCGAGAGTCGAACTTGGCATTGGGGTTTCCTGTGAGCTCCCGAAGGGCCTTGTTGTCGTTGAATTCAGCCGGGACAGTGGTCAAGGCGTCCTGATACTCATCCCCCTGCACATCTTCACGACGGACAAAGCCTAGGTAGACATTGAAGTCATCGAGGGACATGGGGTGCCATTTGCCAGCAAGCCTAAAGTTTATGCACCCTTTAGCAGAAAGATCGGGACCTACCCCACCCTTGGGCTTGAACAAGTCAACTTTATACCAGAAACTCGCAAAGAATTCTAGGCTGAGTTCCAAATAAGTAGGCTGATCCATGAAAAATAAACTTTCCCACCCTATCCCCCTAACCAATTCCCGGATTCGGGACCCAACACCCAGCTTATCATAAAGATCCATGTCTAACCTAGCACACGGGGCTATCCCATTGTTGTTCAGCAGATTGACCTTATCTATTGATGGTTTATCATGAAAGATAAATAACTCATTAAAAGTGTCGAGGTCAGATGTTACCAGGTAGTTGGGTCGGGATCTCGAAGCAGGTGATGGGGTCTCGAAAGCGTCTTCCTCCTCAGTTCGCTGAGCCTTGCTGGGGGTCTCTTCGGCTGCTTCCTTGCCCTTGGGTGTAGCCGGGAGCTTTCTTTTCTTGGTGGCCGGGGTCTTAGAGGCCGGGGCTTTGGGAGCGCTCTTCACTGCTCTGACCGGCGTTTTAGAGGCTGCCTTGGTCTTGGCTTTGCCCCTCTTCTTCTGCGGGCTAGGGCTGGGCGGCTCGGGTGGGTCAATCTCACCTACTTCTTCAGCTATGTCCTCCGCTTCCTTGCCCTCCTGCTCCCGCTCGGGACCTTGAGCATTCTGCTCGGGGTCTTGAGCATCTTGGTCAATAGACTCATCCCTCGGCTCATCCTCATCTTCCCCTTCGCCTGTCCGTTGCTCATCGGAATCCCAGGGGAACTGTTCTTCATTCTCTTTCTCGACCCTCCTAGCCTCGCGGAGGCTGGAGCTGGTCTCTACCTCCTCTTCCACCTAGGGATCCGAAGGGATATCATAGCCGATAGGCTTCACGTCGAGGGGGACGGAGTTCACCAGACTACTCGGAGGTGTCTGCTTCGTTGATGTCACCGTTGGCTTTTTCTTCTTACTGCCGGCGGTCATGGTTGGAGGGACGCGGCTTACTTTGCCAAATCTAGTCATTTTGAGAAGGGAGGTGGTGAAGATGATTTCGTCCAAGTCGATGGTGGCTTCTGATGAGGCTGACCCGAAAAGGTCAGTGGTAGGTGACGGAGGGGGAGATGGGAGAGAGATGGGGCGGCGGCAAGATGGTGACTGGTCAGTGTTGGTGTTCTGCGGCGGAGGGTTTGTGGAGTGAGGAGTAGATGAGTGAGAGGTGGTGGGTTTGTTTAGGTTTAAGCTTGTGCGTGCCATGAGGGAGAAGAGAGAAGTGGGGTTAGATTTTTTTTTTCTTTCTGTTTTGTGTGAAAATAAAAGAAAAGAATATGGTTTGTGATTTGACGGGAAGAGATATGAGAGGGTTTTGGTTGGGTAACGGATGTGTAACGGGCGGTTAGGTAGCGTGGGTTAGTGGGTTTGAGGATGTGGAAAGGTGGAGAGAGAGGAGGGAGCTGATCGCCTTGGGCTTCGTCCGCTACGTGGCGTGCTGGGAGAGGACGCGCAGTGCCAAGGGCAGCGTGCGCCTGCACCTGCACGGGAAACGTGAAAAGGCAATCAGCTTTATGGATTTTGAAAATAGGAGAGGGGAATAAAACAAAAGGAATTAAATGGGGATTAATAAAGAAGGGAACAAGGGCATTTAATGAAAAGGAGGGGAGACAAAGGAATTAAATGAAAAGGAAAGAAGACAAAGTTAATTTAAAATTCACCTAGGTAACATAAAAGTGTGCAAAAAGAATTTGAAAAGCTAAGGTTGACTCAAATAAAAAAAGAAGAAGAAAGGAATAAAGAGTTTAAAAGGGGAATAGGAAGGGGCAAAACTAATTAAGAATACCTAGGGAAGATAATATGTGTATGGAAAAGAGAAAAAGTATGTTGGACTCAGATTCGAAAGACATGAAAATTAAAGAGATAGGGTTAGGAATTCGGGGGCTGTCTCCACACTTGGCCTTGATTATCGTCTAGGCCTAGACGTTGTTCCTTCATTCGGGGGCGTTGATTGCTGGGTCCTCGACCCTTACTTCTTCGGCAGTCGAGGGCTTGAATCCTTCATAGAAGGGTTTCAGCCTATGACCGTTGACTTTAAATGGCTCTCCATTGTCCAGATTTTGAATTTCGATGGCTCCATGATTAAACACAGCAGTGACTTGGTACGGTCCCATCCACTTGGATTTGAGCTTCCCTGAAAAAATTCGCAATCTTGAGTTGTATAGCAAAACCTTTTGCCCAACCGTGAAGGTTTTGACTATGAGGTGCTTGTCATGCTGGGCCTTTGTCTTGCCCTTGTAGATCATCGAATTCTCATAGGCATCCCCTCAAAGTTCTTCGAGCTCTTGAATCTGGAGACATCGGTCCTTGCCCGCCAAGTTTAAATCCATGTTGACTTTTTGATTGCCCAGAAAGCCTTGTGCTAAATTTCGACCGGGAGGTGACACGGCTTGCCATAGACCAGCCGATACGGTGTCATACCGATCGGGGTCTTGAATGCAGTGCGGTAGGCCCATAACGCGTCTCCCAGTTTGAGACTCCAATCTTTCCTTGACTGATTGACAGTCTTTTTGAGAATAGCCTTAATCTCCCGATTCGAGACCTCAACTTGCCCATTGGTTTGGGGGTGATAGACTGTAGATACTCGATGGGTCACTCCATACTTGTTAAGTAATGAGGAGACCGTTCGATTGCAGAAATGGGTCCCCCGATCACTGATGAGGGCTCGCGGGGTCCCGAATCTGTTGAAGATGTGGGTTCTAAGGAAATCAGCAACTACCCTCGAATTGTCTGTCTTGGTGGCTTTGGCTTCAATCCATTTGGAAACATAATCTACTGCAAGCAGGATGTACGTGTTCCTGAATGAATTTGGGAAAGGGCCCATGAAGTCAATGCTCCAAATATCAAAAATTTCACATGCAAGGATGTTAGTCAAAGGCATTTGGTTTCTCGCCCCGATGTTTCCCATAGCTTGGCACCGAGGGCATGTAGCGCAAAACAAATAACTATCCTTGAAAATTGACGGCCAATAAAGACCGGTTTCCAAGACCTTGAGCGCGGTCTACTTCGCAGCAAAATGCCCTCCTTCCGTTGTCGAGTGGCAGAACTTGAGGATTGACGGGACCTCGTCCATGGTGACACAACGCCTAATAATCTGATCTGAACAATGCTTCCATAAGTAGGGGCTGTCCCAAACATAGGTCCTGGCTTGCCTTCGGATCCGGTTGTGCTCTGCGCTCGAGGCCTCGACTGGAAGCACGCTAGTGGCGCAAAAATTCGCTATGTCCGTGAACCAAGGGAACTTTGCGGTGTCAACTAAGCACAAATGCTCATCTGAAAAAGTCTCTTGAATGGCTACTTGGGAGTCATCCTCTTGGTTCGGGAGCCTACTCAAGTGGTCAACTACACAATTTTCGGTCCCTTTCTTGTCCTTGATAGCAAGGTTGAACTCTTAGAGTAGGAGGATCCAGCGGATGAGCCTAGGATTCACATCTGTCTTCTTGAGTAGGCATCGAAGGGCGGAATGGTCGGAATACACAATCACTTCTGTACCCAAGAGGTACTGCCGGAACTTGTCAAGGGCATAGAAAATCGCCAAAAGCTCTTTTTCCGTCGTGGTATACTTTTGCTGTGCGGGATCAAGCAACTTGGATGCATAGTAGATGACGTACGTCTCCTTGTCTTTCTTCTGGCCCAGAACAGCTCCCAAAGCCTGGTTGCTAGCATCACACATGATCTCGAAGGGGAGCATCCAGTCGGGGGCTCGAATGATAGGAGCAGAAATGAGCTTGGCTTTCAAGGTCTCGAATGCCGTCTTGCACTTTTCGTCGAATATGAAGTCCACATCCTTGTGTAGAAATTGGTACATTGGCTGGGCTATCTTGGAGAAGTCCTTGATGAACCTCCTATAAAATCCTGCATGACCAAGAAAAGAGCGCACATCTCGAATATTCGAGGGGTAAGGCAAGGTCTCGATAGCTTGGATTTTAGCCTTGTCCACTTCGATACCCTTTTGGGACACGATGTGGCCCAAGATAAGCCCTTGGTCGACCATGAAATGACATTTCTCGAAATTAAGAACAAGGTTAGTTTCTACACATCTTTGCAAAATTTTCTTTAAGTTCGAGAGGCATTCGAAAAAGGAGTTACCGTAGACCGTGAAGTCATCCATGAATACCACGATGCATTCTTCTACAAACTCTGAAAAGATGCTGACCATGCACCTCTGGAATGTAGCCGGGGCGTTGCATAACCCAAAAGGCATGCGTCTGTAGGCAAAGGTCCCGAATGGGCACGTGAAAGTTGTCTTCTCTTGGTCTTCAAGGGCTACTAGAATTTGGTGGAATCCCGAATACCCATCCAGGCAGCAATAATGTGTCTTGGCCGCAAGGCGCTCGAGCATTTGATCTATGAAGGGCAGTGGGAAGTGATCTTTGCGGGTGGCCTCATTCAAGCGTCGGTAGTCGATGCATACACGCCAGCCATTCTGGATTTGGGAGGGAATTGGCAGACCCTCGGGACCTGGAATGATGGTGATGCCAGTTTTCTTTGGGACCACCTGAACAGGGCTGACCCATGGGGAATCAGAGATGGGGTAGATGACCCCGACATCGAGCAGCTTCAGGACCTCCTTCTTAACCACCTCCATCATTGGGGGTTCAACCGCCTTTGAGGCTGTCTGATTGTCTTGGTGTCTTCTTCGAGATGTATGCGGTGAGTGCACAAGGATGGCGACAGGCCCTTGATGTCGGCAATCGTCCAGCCGATGGCCTTCTTAAAACTCTTGAGGAGGTTTACTAATTCAAGCTCTTGATCTTCTTCTAGTTTGTTGGAAATTATGACCGGAAGGGATTCTTTCTCCCCGAGGTAAGCATACTTTATGTGTGAGGGCAGCGCCTTAAGTTCAAGGTCTGGAGCTTGTACTAGAGAAGATGGGAGTCGCTCGTGACCTACGCATTCGGGGGACTCACTCGGGGGCTCGATTGCTAAGATAACATTTGCTTTGAGAGCTGTTGCGACCGTGATTAGTTCAGCGGGAACCGCAATGGACGACGTCATTTCCTCTAAGGATTCGGGAGTGAGACTTCGGTCCAGAATCAGCTTCAAGGGCTCGCTAGAGTGCAGGTCAGCGACGTTTTCCACAAGCGGATCTATCACGTCAATAAAATTGACACTCGAGAATTCGGAGGGGTATTTCATGGAATCCAACATATTGAAACGGATGATTTTCCCATCGAATTCGAGGGAGATAGAAGCCTCATAGCAGTCAATCTTTGCACGGGCAGTGGCCAAGAAAGGGCGGCCCAAAAGTAAATCCGAAGACTTGGTATTCGTGGGGTTTTCCATAGAGAAAACATAGAAATCCGCTGGAAATAGGAATTCACCCACTTGGACAAGGACATCTGTTACTATGCCTTTGGGATATACAACCGAGCGGTCGGCAAGTTGGATGACAAGTGTGGTCTCCTGCAAGGGCCCGAGTCCAAGACCGTCATAAATGGTCAAGGGCATAACATTGATTCCAGCTCCCAAATCGCACATCGCCTTCCCAATATTGATGGTACCAATTCTGCAAGGGACCATGAACATGCCTTGATCCTTGCACTTGGGTGGAATTTTGCGCTGGATATGGGCGGACAAATTAGCTCCCATACTAATCTGATTTACCTCCGTGAATTTGTTCTTGTTGGTGCAAAGTTGTTTCAAGAACTTTGCGTATCGAGGCATGTTCTTAATGGCCTTGAGGAGGGGGATATTGATGATAACCTTGCTGAACATGTCAAAGATATCCCAGTCTTCCTCTTCTTTCTTCTTCTTGACTAACCGCTGAGGGAACGGGGGCTCGAGTACTTTGTTTATGAATTCTTGGGAAAATTCTTCTTCTTCAACGGGCTGTTTGTTCTTACAACAAGACTTCTTACTGGAGAAGAAATGGTCAAGAGCTGCGTCGCCGAATCGAGACTTCTTGGGTTGTTCAGTAGGCTGTTCATATTCGGGACCTGGAATAGCAGTGTCAGCTTCGGGGCCTTGAATGTCTTCTGCGGACTCGGGGTCTGGATGGGCACGAGAAGGGATCTCGAGACCACTTCGGAGGTTCATGGCACACGCCTCATGCTTCGGGTTAGGTTCCGTCTGTCCTGGAAATCTTCCTCCATTTTTCACCTCTTTCATCTCTGCCATGAAAGTACGAATTTGTTTTTCCAGTTCCGCAATTTTCTTCTTATCGGGGGAGGGTTCCTCATTCGGGGGCACCGACATGGTGAAGTTCTGATCTGGGGGTGGCTGCCTCTGGTATTGATAATTCTGAAAATTGGGTCTGGGCTTGAAGTTTTGTATGTTGAAAGGAGGGGGATGATTTCCGTATGGGTTTTGTCCATACTGATGGCTAGGTCCGGCCTGCTGGTTGTTGTTCCATCCATAGTTAGGCTGCTTCCAGCCTTGATTGTGATTCTGACCATACAGGACATTGAATCCTCTAGCGGCATTGACGGGCATTTCTTCAGGAATGAACGGGCAAGCATCGGTGGGATGGTCTGAAAGCTGGCAAATTTGGCAGGCCTTGACCTGGACCGAATGTCCCGAAGCCATATTCTGCAGCATACCCGTGATGGCTGCTAATTGATTCTCCATGGCGGCTGAAAGAGCGTCTTGAACGCTAGTGGAATTGTTGAGTTGGAGGTTGTTCTTGGCCATGAGCTCAATGGTGTCCTTGGCGGCAGCAGGAGTAAGTCTAGTAATAGATCCGCCGGCAGCAGCGTTTAGCAAGGCCTTGTCTCGGCCCTTGAGTCCTTCACAAAAATATTGTATGAGAGCATGTTCGGACAGATTATGCGAGGGGCATAGGGCTTGCATTTTCTTAAACCGCTCATAATATTGCTCAAGATCTTCTGTGTCTTTTTGAAGGACGGACACGAGCTACTTTCGGGTCACCATAACGATGGACACCGGGTAGTATTTATCCGTAAAGGCCTTGGACATTTCAGCCCATGAGTTGATGGATTGTGGCTGCAAGTCATAAAACCAGTCAAGAGCATCGTCCTTGAGAGACCACATAAAGGCACGTAGTTTAGCATGCTCAACAGTAACGTTGTGGGGGCTTCATAGCATCACAGATGGAGTGTAGTTGCTGGAGGTGACGGTGGGGATTTTCTTTAGCCAGCCCTCGGTAGAGGGGTAGGTGGTGCATGGTTGCGGATTTGAGTTCCCAGTCATTCGGGACCACTGGCCAAATGATACAACTGGTTGGGGTTTCGGGGGCAACATTGAATTCATCGATGGTCTGGATCACTGGGGGGACTGGTGGAATATCGTTCCCTTCGGGGCCGTGATTATCCATATTGGGTTCTTCTAGACGGACTGGAGGTAGGTTTTCGGGGTCTGGGTTATCCTGGAGAGCAAAGAGACGTTCGAGGTCCCGAACACAAGGATTGGAGTTCGATCCTTGGGCAAGTCTTCGAAGGCCTCTTTCTGTCCTTCCTAACTCGTGGTCAAGGGGTAGTAAATCGGGTGCAGATTTCCTAGTCATACAAACAAGAAAAACAAATCAGTCTTGAAACAATCCCCGACAATGGCGCCAATTTGATCGTCAGTCAAATGAAGATTTATAATGCCTGAAAGTGTGTGCACAATGGATAATGTGTACAGTGGTAGTCAGGGTCGAACACAGGGGCTGTGAGAGACTGATTCAAGGTCTCAAATGAAATCACAGGACAAAAGCACCTAAAGTAACGCTCGGGGGGGGGGGGGGGGGGGGGTTTACTTGGCTAAACGAGTCAGCCAAGAGAGATTGGGAGCTAACAATTTCTAACTAAGAAAGCTGTATTCGGGGTCTCGAATGTCACGTTCGGGGTCCCGAATGATAAAACAAGAAAATCAGTGAAATAATTCAGGAATAATAAAGCAGAATGATAATAAAATACAAATAATCAGATAGAGGGGGTTCTTAGCAAAGGCATTCTTGGGTTGAATTCGGGGACCCGATCGCCATCAGCATAAGGATATTCTATTCAAGACATCATAGAAATGACATAGGGACCAGATTCCTCGGATATCCCCTACTTTTCTCTTAAGAAAAACTACCCCTCGTTTCCACATATGAGGTAGTCTTGACAGTTTGCCATCCCTCCAGGCACGAATGCGGGAGGGCCATACTCAAATTGCCCATGAAGATAAGAAAAGACAGATCTAGAGCTAAAAGTCCCTCAGTTTGTCAGGCTCGTGACCTCGCTCTAATCAATTACTCACTCTATCTATTCGAGACCACTTCAGCGCAGTCAAGGCTAAACAGGTGCCTACTTGTTCCTTGCAATTTTCCTTCCGTATTCATCACAAAGATGACAACATTCACACGAAATAATAATCAGTTGATCAAGCCTCAAATTAGTTCATGCAAAGATGTAATTAAAACAATAAGTAATTGAATATGACATCAAGAATATATTAAGCACATTTATGCCTCGAATCTGCCCTTGCAACCCTTGAATCACCCTTGCTAAGAACTAAAGATTTAGCTACTCATGCTTGAAGATGAACGAATAATAATTGAAGAAAGCATAACAAGTAAAGAAATAGATTAAGGGAAGAAGACTTTGTTACTAAAAATCCGTTTGAAGCCCGGCGGCAAGGTTGAAGATGAGCTAACAAGAACTAGAGAGATAAACTAGAGAGAAGTCTAAGAAAACTAAAACTAATGATTTTCTAAAATTATGCTAAGTGATGAGAGATGTCCTAAACTACTCATTGGATGCTCCTTATAAACTAGAGCTCCAAGCACAAAATATCTTCAGCAAAAACAAGGGACAAAACGCATTAAATGAAAGCCTATAAAAATGGATCCATGCTCCTTAAAGCACAAAGCTGAAAAAGCATAAAGCTGTCTGGTTTTCCCAGCTTTGGCAGGTCTGGATTGGGCTCAAGGGCTGAAATGGTCAGAGCGGTAGGTATTTGGTGATCAGTGCAGAGCGTCAGAATAGTGTCAGGGAGATCACATGGGGGCTTTGGCGAGAGGACACGTGGAATTGCCGCTCTTTGCCCTTCGGGGGCCCGAATGGAGAATCCGATTCGGGACCTTGAACGCTGCTTTGGACTCGGGACCTCAACCTTGGTCTTGAAGCTCGAATTCACTCAAAACACACCAAAAATGCATGTTTTTGCATAAACTCCCTTTTTAGGCCTATATCTGCAATAGTAATGAAAACAAGGATAATTTAGCAGAATCATGCCCTAAATGGGTGAGAAAATGGAGGGAAAATCATGCATAAAAATATGCTATCATTGCGCGTTGGCCAGCGGTGGTCGGTGTTGGGTGGCTGTGTGTGTCGGTGATGGGATTGGGTTGTGTTTGTTGTTGATGTGGCCAGATCTGCTGCAACTCCAATTCCTCCTCTTTCACTACTTTTTGCACAATAATGGAGCTGTGGGCTTGGCTCTGCCAACACATGGCCAAGGAAGAGGAGAACACATGGCCAAGGAAGAGGAGAAGAGAAGAGAAGAGAAGAAAAAAGAAAAAAGAAAAAAGAAAAAAGAAAAAAGAAAAAAGAAAAAAGAAAAAAGAAAAAAGGAAAAAGGAAATAAAGAAATGGAGATTGGAGCTGTGGGCAGAGGTGAAGAGGTGAAGATAAGAAATAGGAAATAAAGAAATAAAGAAGGCGCAGTAGAGGTGAAGAGAAGAAAAAGGAAAAAGAGAGAAAAAAGAAAAAAAGAAAAAAAGACCCATGATCAACTATAGGAAGTGTTTTTAATAGATCCGTTAGTGAAAGTGGACGGAATGAGACTTTTTGCCCGAAAACAACAGTCCAGGGGAGGCGTAATGCAAAAAATGAAATACAGGGGAGGTTCTTGCTTTTCGACGATAGTACAGGGGAGTAAAAAACTATTTCCTCTTTTTATTATTCTTATTCTTATTCTTATTCTTATTTTGATGGAAGAAATTTAGAATCCAATTTTGTTTTGACATGAAGTCTTTGTGTGTTCCTACATAGATGTTGGGACCAGATCACGTGTAACCGTAAGTTATTGATTGAGTGATAAAACTAAATGCGAAGTCGATCTATTACTTCCCTAAAATTAGTTGCCTATTCTGCCACAATATCGGGAGACATAAGCAAGATTCATTCATGTAAGTGGGTGGAACATTCATCCTGCAGTTGTTACCACGTCCTCACTTGAATCCCAAGAAAAAATAATTTGGTCTCTTGGCTTATTGCTTAGTGAAGAGACCAACACAAACTAACAATTAAATAAAGAAGAATCCTCAAATCATTTGATGATTGAAACTTGCAACAATTCCACTTTCTTCTTCTGTTCTTGAAATGCAAAGAGACAAAACTGATTACTGTTTCAATTACAGAACAACAAATGTACATTCACATAAAAAAAAGGGCAAAAAATTGAGAAATAATGCAATCCTTATGTTCCAATCTGAAAAAAGACCAACAAAAAATTGTGTTTCAATCTATCTTTCCATCTCAATACAGTTTTTTTTTTATAATTTCGTTCAACTAACATTACAAAAAGAATATAAGGTTCATCAAGAAAATTAACAATCAATCAAGAAGGATGTGGCACATAATTAGTCTCAATTGTAGGCAATGTCCTAGTAACAGCTGCTGTAGGAATTCTAATGACATGACCAACCATTGTCACCTGTAGGGCTTCTTCTTCATAAGCCCTTCTCTCCATTTCCACCATTCTTGCTTTCTTCTTCACCTTACTAAACATTGCCACCAGAAGCAGCACCAGTAGAAATGCCCCTAATGCCGATCCAATCGTGCTCCCAATCACCACTTTCCACAGGCTGATCTTCTTTTCCAGCTGATCAGATGGATTCATCGGCGGGGGAGGCAGAGATGCCTTAACCACCAAACCATAATGGCCATGCCTTGTTGCTTCACAAACATGGGAATTATTAGATACCATGTCTTTTAATGTCACCCTCCCATCTATTTCAAAACTTGCACACAATGGCCTAATTCCTGAAATGTTAGGAATCAATCCGGTTGCGTTCTTGAAATCTACAGTAATTGGTTTTTCCCCAGAATGGATTCCAAGCTCAAAAGGGTCGCTAAGAATCGCATCGTTAGCAACATTGTAAGCTAAAAGGCCTAAAATTGGTGACACAAGTTGGTATCCTGATAGATCATAATTAGTATAGTAGATAGATGACCAATTAAATCCTAAATTCTGTCTAATTACCATGAGTCTCTCCACACATGGCTGGATAATAACCCCGGTTCCTAGATGGAATTCCTTAACCTGAGCTCCATATCTGTGTAAGCTGCCGCATCGAAACCTCACTGCATCAACTGTGATGCCAGAGAAGTTTGCTGGTAAATTGACAGTGTGAAGAGTACCTGTCTTTAAACGTATGTCAAAGGACTTGTATGTGTAGTCCCTGATGAGAAGATCGAGAAGTCTCGCCGATTTGATCTCTTGAGCTTCAATTCCGAGCGATGCCAATGACACACAAACTATCAAGAACAGAGGACCCATATGGGAATTTGATGGCCAGCACTTGAGATTAGGTGTTTTCTTGAAATATTTCAAGATCAGCTGCTCCTTGTTCGCACTGTTTGAGAATATTTTGCGGGATTGGAGGATCTTTTTGGTGGATTGAAGGGAAAGGAAATGAAGGAAAAGAAAAGAAAGGGGAAAGAAAGTTCTGGTTTTGTTTTCTTTATAGGAGAGAATATACGTTAGGTGGTTTTGTTTTCTGTCAGGAGAAGTGGCAGTGAGTAGTCTTCCTCTCTATACTCCCTGATGAGGAGGGATGATGATGTTAGTCAGAGACTGTAGTAAAAATCTGATTGGTATTATTCTATATTTGTAACGATTGCTTTTAATGATTTGAGTTTCTCGTTACAAAATAAGAAAATACAACAAAGATCACATTAATGGGAGGGAATTTGATTTGACTCATCTAAAATTATGTCATACTCTCAATATAGTAATGTTCATTTGATATCTATCTTAGCAGAAAAAACCAGTGGACTGTGGCTTGGATTTGGAAAATTTGAACAGAATTCAAATCTGTGTGCAACCAAATGAAGAAGATACATACCAATGGTTGAATATTGGCAAATCTAATGGATGTCTTTTACACTCTTTCCACGTCGAGATACGCGGCATATGCACTTTTTTATTTTACTACGGCATGCATTGCATAATTGAATAGATTGCTTAATATATTAATTTTGACGATCTGAATGCATTAATTTTACATAAATAAGTAGAGAGGGGGTGGAGAAGGGCTGGGGTGGCTGGGAGGAATGATTTGGAGCGTGGGATGATGATGAGAAAAGGTGGTAAAAAGGGGAAATGGCGTGCTTAGGAAAAAGAAATGGAAAAGATGGGGAGATGCCATGAGAGCTTCAAAATGCTGTAATTGTTGTCTACCACTTCAACTACTTTCTTTTCTTTGTGGGTTCCATGTTAAGCTAGTCATGCCTCGACCTTCCTTTCTTTTTCTACTCTAGCTATTATATACCATTAATTAAAGTTAATTATAATTATAATTGTAATTATATTACTACTTGTCCTGTAAAGTAACTTGGAGCTCATCCAATCAGTTGTGAAGATTATGAGTTCTTCTTTATTTCTACCATATTGAAACTATTTGCTATTTTGTCAGAATTTTGAAATTTTAATGTTTACCATAATGCAACTTTTAGATTTTAATGGATGTTTTTGTATACTATAGTTGTTTAAAGTAACTTAAAACTCTTATTTTTCATAAACTAGAAAAAATCGTTTGATCATGTCCGTTTAACTTACTACCTGGTGCAAATTTAAACAGGTTAAGTAACTATATACTTTTTTATAATTTATACTATATATTACATTAAGTAACATAATATATATCACATGCTATGTTATATATTTGTTTGAAAAAAAATGGCTCGACCACTATTTAGGTAGCGTTTGGTTCACGAAATGCTACTTTTCTCCTTAGAATCACTCTCCTAGGAGAATGATACCCGGGAAGATTTCATTTCAATTGGAATTTGATTATTCACCATGTACGAGATTGAGGGAAATGTTAGTTTTTTGTGTTTGGTTGGGATTTAAGATTCCCGAGAAAGTAACATTATTGTGTTTGTTTTGTATTTGGAAATCTTCAAGGAAAGTAAGAAAAATAACTATTTTATCATTTTCTATATTTGTGTCTTTGTTATCTTATTAGTGTCTTTTGTTATCTTGTTAGGTGTATAATTATTATTTTCTATATATACTGTTTTTGTGCTACACAGTTTCCTCTAAACACGTTAGACTTTCTCTCTATTTAATTGTCTATTTTTCAACAATCAAAATATCAAATAATTGTCTATTTTTCAACAATCAAAATATCAAATGAGTTTGCTTTATAATTATGGTTTTTTACAGGTTAAAGAAAATGACAAATGACATAACCTTCGTATTAGGGTCCTTGAAAATTATAACAAAGTATGACACATATTGTTTTAGCAATGCAAAAAAACATAACTGCAACAATAGACAAGTCTAAGATCGGGATTTCTTGGATGATTTGTTCCCGTTCTTAACCGTATTTTCTTCTACCTATTATTATTTACATCATTACGATGTAATTTTTATAATTTTGATGTAATTGTTCTAATTTTTATGTAATTAAAATAATTTGTATGTAATTAATTATAATTTGTATGTAATTAATATATTTTTTGTGTAATTAATATAATTTGGCGAAGTTTTAGAAAACAGAGAAGGAAGAAGACGCTTTATTAGGTTATTTTTATAATTAGTTTTGGACAAATATGTCATTTAAAAAAAAAAATCAACTTTTCCTGTAGATTCCCCCCACCCTCTAGCTAAGGAATCACTTTCCTCCCTTTTTGGGAAAGTCAAGACGGTCAAGGGAAGTTGGATTTCAGGGGAGAGTGATTCCTTGACGCAACCAAACGCAATAAAGCTCGAAATCTCAGATTCCCGAGTCACTTTCCTTTTTGATTCCACCAACCAATCGCTACCTTAATGTTGCTCGAACTTTAAATCCTCGACTCTTTCACTCATTCAAATTGGTGCTCAGGCCGAGCTTTGCAACCTTAATTAGAATTGGCACGTAAACATAAAAATCGACTGTAAATCATGAAAGGACCCGATTAACCAATATAAATAAATCTATAATATATCGGCTAAATTAAACAAATTTAGCCGCCATAAATGTAGTTAATCCTTATTCAAGATTCCAACCACAAGACCAATGGGCCGATGCCTCCATATTGGTTCATTACTCTTTGGCAAAGTATATTTTAAGAGATACGGATTGATTCCTTGGCAAAGTATTTTAATCAAAATTATCATAATCGGACATCGAATTACATGATCTCTTAGATGAATTGTTCAATAATTCAACTAAATTTAATCAGATTTGACTGTTAGTTTAGTAAAATATGTTTATAAAAAAAAGAATAGTAGAATATAAAATTACATATTTATATCATAAAATACAAAATATAATAAAAAAACTGAAAAAAAAAGTAAAAATTTCTAGGTCGAACTGGTTCAACCAATCGGGTCGACCAATTCAACCATTTTTAGTGGAAAATTATACGATCTAACTAATTAGGGGTTCAGGTCGCTAATTTACCGATCGGACTGACAGGTTTGATCTGGTTTTTAAAACCATATTTTTAATAGTTACTGGATTTCTCTTGGCTTTTTTTTCCATTGGTAACAAAAATATTAACCACCAAAATAGACGTAAACCAGTTGATTTAAGATTGTTTTAGCTTAAATAAGGTCTTGAATTTGAGTTATGAGAAAATAGTTGTCTATTAATTTGGTATCACGTAGATCGTTTTAAAGAGTCCAACATCGTAGGGTCCGAATTAATCAGCCTTATAAAATTGACAATCGGGTGGCTTATGAAAAAAAAAAAAGAAGAGAAGAAGATCCTAACCAGTAACCAACCATGAGGCTTTTGTTTGGTAGCGGATTTCCCGTCTTTATTTTATTGTTTATCTACTTTTTTGATGAGTGATGAGCTAATTACGACCATAATTTGACACTTAGACTTTGTTACTAAGTTAGAGAAATTATTTACCACTCTTGGAGTGCTAATTCGCACCAAGTTAGAAAAAGTTTCAGCTAGTTAACAAGGCGAGAGGAGAGGCATCAATGTACAGTAGTGCTAGCTGCTGAATTTCCATGTACGTCACATACAAGGTTTAACACATACATAGCAAAATTCTCCAAAGATAAAAGTGGCTAATTAAAACAAGAGGCACGTTAGTTTTTTTTAAAGAAAAACACAGAGCGAAGTGGGTAAATTACAACATGAAACCAGGAAAATTGAGTAAATCAATGCTGATAGTCATCTCTTCGAGCTCGATGATACTCAAATATGATCGTTCTTTTATTCGAAAGAGACAAAGACGAAAGCTATGAGACAAAAAAGGAAAATTAATGGAAGTTGATATTAGTTTTATAAGTCAAGCCTCCACTCCAAGAAGCAGGGGAGACATTCCAAGCAAAGATGGTCTCTTTAGTGGTGTAAGAAGTGAGCTTGAAAGAGAGGGCTTGGCCGCCTAAGGAAGCAAATGCCTGGTAAGAAGCTCCCCAGTTATGGCTCATGGCAATCCATCCAGTCTTGGTTCCTTTCACCCACATGTTTCTAATGTCACCTCCTCCTCCCACATTCATCACATATACCAACAACCAGTACCCATTCCCTTGGAATTGGAACCTCAGCCCTCCTGTCCTTCCACATGGAACTCTACAATAATAAAAATAAAAATAAACGATTCAGGACTAATTTTGTTTGTACCAAATTGAATTTAAAGGGTAAAGTATTTCCAACATATAATTTACTCACTAGACTATAATATTCGGTCACCTGAGATGGTCAACCATCTATACACTTGTACTAACGATTCTATACACCCATATGCTAATTTTTCTATACATTTTTCCGTTTGCTGGTTAAAATTTAGTCATAATTCAACATAATGAACGATCTAACATTAAATAAAGAGGGTGACTAGGTGGCCAGGAATTAAGCTTGTATTAATCATTTCTTAAGAAAAACTGTAGAATAATTCAGGTTTTCCATCTAAGGACCGAGAATGGCATATTTGGTCCATTTCAATACCTCAGGATTTCCTTTCTTGCGAGGATCTCAGAATCTTATGATTGATCTATTTTTAGTGTATAAAGTTTTTGAAGTTTTGAAGATAAATGTACGTAATAAGTACCTGCGGTACATGACAGGGACGATTCCAGCCTTATATTGTGCAATTTTCAAGAAAGCAGGCTTGGACATGTCGAAATGGACTCGAGGAGGGTTGCACCATCCACCATTGTTTGAGTCCTGAGACCAGTTTGGAGGGCAAAGGTTCGTAGCAGTCACCTGTATGTAGGGCACATTGTTGTAGCAGAACTTGGATTGCACACACTTTATTTGGTAGCACGTCCCACAAGCATACCCATTGTTGAACAATGTTGTGCTCAATGCAGCTGTCGTTGTTCCATACCCATTTTGAATCATATCCCATACCCACAAGCTCCTCCTGCACAAAATTATGTACGCATTTAATGCCACAAGACGGTCCGAAATCGAAAATTTTAGTCTCGGTACAAACTATCACGTAGTAGCTTAATGGTCGTAACTAAAAGTTACGTGTATACGTACCCATATCGTTAGAGACACCACCATCATCACCGTAAAATGTGGCATGGGCAGAGACCCACCCGCTGGGTTTAAAAGCCAGTATACTAGGATAGCCGACCGCGAGAGATTTGCCCATGATCGTTGCGAATGTTAATGTTGTCAAGACGAAAACAAGGCTCCATGATTGACAAAATTTGGAAGCCATATTTGTTTTGACAAGTACTATGATTCCTAGCGTTCAATCTAAGGACTTGATTTGTGACAAAAATCAACTAGAAGAGCAATAGGTAGCTGCTGCTGCTGATTCATTGACTTGTGCTTGTTGGGTTTATATAATGTTTGGATTTGAAGACATGGGTACCAATCCGTGAGTGCACGAAGATGATGGCTATCAAGTAAAAGGAAATGATTTGTAGTAGACTTATATGGTTGTTAACGTGCTGGCAGGTTTTATTATGTGTGGTTCTTATTTGAAAATTTGTACAAAAGGACAGGTGCATTGCTCTATATATGGATTTTTTGGATTATTATTTGGATGAGGCTTAGAATTATTATAAGTTTTTCTTCCTTCTTTTTTCTTTTTTTATTTTCCTCATCCCGTCTTAATATCTGTGTCTTCATTAGTCTAATTAATCTAAATTTCAAAGCTTGTGAGATTCGAAGGCGGCTCACATTTCTTTGAAGGTTCATTTCTTACCAACTGCATTTCCAATTTTTGAACTTAAAACTTTATTGGGTAAAAGCTGAAAAACAACCCTAAACTTTAAAGTTTTATTTAATCGCAACCCTAAATTTTTATTTTGTTTAATTACAACCCTGAACTTTGCCAGAATTGTTAAAATACCCCCCTACTGTGACAGAAATCTGACGTGGCACCTTTGACGGACGTTATGTGCCACGTCAGCCCCTAGAACATTGCCACATCAGCTTGCCACATTTGCAACCTGCCATGTCAGACTTCATGTGGTAGGGTTGTGATTAATCAAAACATTAAAGTTCAGGGTTGTAATTAAACAAAATTATATATATTTTAAATGTGGCGAGCTGACGTGCTAATGTACCAGGGGTTGACGTGGCACATAACGATGCCACGTCAGATTTCTGTCACGGTAGGGGGGTATTTTAACAATTTTGGCAAAGTTCAGGATTGTAATTAAATAAAATAAAAATTCAGGGTTGCGATTAATTAAAACTTTAAAATTCAAGGTTGTGTTTTAGCTTTTTCCCAAACTTTATTTAACCAAGAAAAATCTACATACCAATTATCTACGACTCTTTGACTATAAAGTTTTTCTTTTTCTTTTATAAGTTGCTGATTAGGAAAGTTCAATTAATTATGTAAATTGTTCCTGATAGGTTTAAAAAAGCATCGACTTCTTTCAGGTTATCGTTTTTAAAAAATTAATAGTTTGGTACGGAAAGTGGAGATGTGAATGACTCAATTGTGTGAATTCTGCGCGTGTAGCCAGGTATAGCCCGCACACCCTCTACCCGTGTTAATGTGGGAACATTTTGATTCGCACCTGCATATGTACGGGTGGGTAAATGTTCTAAATTGTATGTGAGTATTTTGATTCGACCTACAATTGTTTTTGTCTTAATTTTCAAAAATAATACATATACAAATAGTAGTCTTTCTCACCGCAATTCCGCCTGCGGATACACCATATAGATACTATTTAATACCCGCAATTGTGGAGGTATGACCTGTACATTATGGTTATTTTACGGATATAAATATACCCGCACCCGTAAAGTGTGGATATAAATAGTGTTTACCCGTACTAAATACCCACAATATATATAAAATATTTTAATATATAATTAATTCAATATATTTTAATATATGAAAAAAATAAAGAAAAGGAAACGCTTGTAATTATGTATTAGTAATATAGTAATACTTTAATTTCAAAACCTAGCCACTGCCATCTCTACTCTCCATCTCTATTAGACTATTACTTATTCTCCACTTCTCCCGCTTTTTAAAAAAAACCCATTCTCTTTTTCTCTATAAATCGTATTATTGTGTGGTATTGTCATTAAATTATATTGAATTTTTTTATCTATTAATTTGATTGAAATTCAACCAAATTTGTGAGTATTTGCGGGTATCCGCCGGTACAATTACTCTTCTTTTACCCGCACCGTATGGATATGGGTGCGAGTATAAATTACCCACAAATTTGCGGGTGCAGATATGGACAATACTTACCCACCCCATTGCCATCCCTATTCTCATCAATAAATAATCTCCTAGTGTACATTAATATTACTAATATAATAATAATAATATCTAACTCTAATTATTACAATAAAAAACGAGGTTTAAACCCTAAGCATGATAAATTTAATGAATAAAACTTTGACTTGTAACATAAATTGATAATTATTGGTTCCATCTAAACCATAATCATCGATGAACCATTAAATAAATTAACGATGTATTTTTTGTTTATAATATTTTATAACAGTCTGCAAATTTAATTAATCAATAGATAGAGTTATTTAACTTTTATATAAAAGAAAAAAATTGTAAAGCATCATAATTAATAAGGAATGATTTCACAGAGGTGACTGTGTTTGTTTTCGGTGCATTCTTTGTTATACTAAGAATATAATTTTGGTTATAGTTCGACTTTTAGCTTATTTAATTTCTAATACTAAAAAGTCGGTTCAATTTTTTTTTTAAACGTCGGTTCAATTGATAAATGAGAGTTAGACTAAAAATGAATATGTATAAGCAAATGAGCAGCCGCTTACAAAGGTAGGATTTTACTCACATGTTTTCTTCCTATGAGTTTATTCATACTAGCAATTTTTTTTTGCCCCCACATCTTCCTACATAAATCCACCACTACGAATAATTATTTATCAAAAATATTTCATCTTTTAATAAACCAATTTGATAATGAATCAGAATACTTCTGGCTTATTATATATATTTTTTAATAAGCTGAAAGAATTTTATTATACTATAGGGAAAATGACAACAAGGAAGAAAAGAATATACAATATGCAGAAACAGCAGAAGGTAAAAACCTTAGCTGAGACTGCCCAGCAAAATGGAACCCAGATTACCCCAAGGACAAGAACAACACACGGCCCACTGACACCGGATCAACCCCACCGGTAAAGCCAACCTGAAGATTGCATCATCAGGTCAGCCGAGTACGGGAAGCTGGATTCATTAAAGAGAATCAAGTGTTGCCAATGACCAAAAGTTGCGTTGATAACACGCTGGTGACTCGGATCAATCTGGCGGAAAATGATCGCGTTATATTGCAGCCATAGCGCCCACAACACAACTGCTAGAAGGACCTGCGACATCTCCTTAACAACCTTCCTCCGAACAACCATAAGAGAAGGCCACATGTCCCAGACCTCCTCAATTTTCCGAGGTCTTGCCCAACATACACCAGCCCAGAGAGAAATTTGATTCCAAACCAGGTCTGCTCACCTACTGATTGCGTGTCGAGGGCATCAAATTTAGTTGTAAAAAGATATAGAAAATGGGGTAGGAATACAACTTATCACTCGTCCACAAGGGACTCGTAGATTGCGATAAGAGGTTCGTCCGCAGAGATCTTGGTGGTGTATTGTAGCCTTGACTCGACTTCCTCGTCACTGGAGTTGAGGGTATTTTTGTTCCTGATGATTAAGATAGACAAAACGTAAAAAGAGAATATGCTAAAACAAAGTAAGGAAGCAATCTTGGGTAGATGTGAATCTTAGCTAAGATTGCTGGTTGAGATTTGGGTGGAACTTTCTTGGGGTAAACTCCTGGCAAGGGCGAATTCGTGAGCACTAGGCTTGTTTCATCGATCATTGACTCTAGATTTTCTCCTTCTTACTCGTAACTCTGCTATAGATTGGGAGGAACCCCTTTCCAATCCTACTTTCCTCCTATTCAAATCACTAGGAGGGTACCCCATTTCTAGTGATCCTGGCCAGTGGACACCTTGCTGGTTAAAGGGTTTATCCAATTGGCCGCTGGCTTGAGGCACATGCGTTATCCCAATGGCGTAGGGAAAGACAGAGTCTAGGCCAAGCTACTCCAAACTCGGAGCCCTAGGTCGTCAATCTGGTTAGGCCTAGATCAATTCAAGTTCACTAACCCCCGCGAGGTTAGCTACCTACTTCGTCACTTCGGTTTCGCTCGTCCCCTTAGTAACTGGTTGCAAATTCGTCGTCTTGGCTGAGATCGATCAAGTCTTAGCCTAGACGGGAACCGGTTTGTTAAAACGGAACTTCAACTGAATACGAATGAGAGGATGGTTCAGAACAACTCAGCCTCACGATTTACAAGCATGCTCACTCGGCCCTTACCAAGAATTAGGTGCTTTAGCTACTAAACATATTAATTAAAGAAATAAGGGGAATAATTGAAGAACATGAAATATAATTAAGATGCGGTATTTCCGAAGGAAAATCACAGTAGTTGTTTACAAAACAGAAGAAAGGAAGATGGAAGAAGATGATGATCCGTAATTGACAGCCTTCCCTAACCTTAAATAAGGTTAGGGTCCCCACCCATCACGTCTCTAACCAAACTCCTTACTTCAAATTAACTAGAAAATAGGGATAAGAATCCCAATTGTTTTCAATTACTAAAGAGATAATAATAATTACATAATACTAAAGTGTTTCTGTTCAGATACGATTACATCCAAAAAGTCTTCAAGTGGATGTAACGGCCAGCTGGTGCTCAGATCTGATCCAGCTTCCATGAGTCCATGCTCAACACGCTTCTACCCTGCAGTCTTGGCCAAGACAAGCGGCTAAGACTGCCAGTCTTCGCTCTAGCACTAGATCCATCCAGAACTGGTTTTGCCCAAGATTCTCCAAAAGAAGCCAAATTGACGTGAAAAATGGGAGTTTCTGCCACAAACAAGGAACTTTGAAGTGTCCGAAATGAATGAAATATAACGTCAATCAAACCTCACCACACTTAAACAATGCTTGCCCCCAAGCAAACTGGACTCTTAACTAAGACAAAAAAGGGGAAGACTCAAAACAGATTCAAAACAGACTTAAAACAGACAGTGGCAAAATTTCCTGGACAGACTACCCTTAGCCCATTTCCTTTAATATCTTTGGCCTATGACAGTTAGCATACTTCTCAATGGGTCCCAACCCTTATGAATACAGCTTAATCAGCACCCTAGACATCCGAATTCCACATGATCATAACATCTTCGCATTCCACAACAAACTCAACAAAGCAAAACATCCACCTACTTGGATTTTCCCCCTTTAATTCGATTGCTCAATATCATCATCTAATTACCTTGTCTGAAGTTTTTATTTTACTATGCCCAAAATTGCTAAAAGTTTCTTGATTGTTAATGCTTAGTGAGGCAGAAACATCAAGACATTTTATATTATTATTATTATTATTATTTTTCGCTGCTCTTTTAAAAGTTTCTTGATTATTTCCACTTGGTGAGGAAGAAATATCAAGACATTTTTATTCATATATTTTTTTCTAGATCTGCAATTTACTAGGCATAGCAGTAGTTCTCTAAATTAGAGCAATTCAGCATAATTATAATTAGACTCCATTGTCCACTAGCAATTTTCCTTAAGGGGGTATTAGGTATTTTTGGTGGAAGTTTGCCTATGTGTCAAGTCAGTTTCGCAATGCTAGACCCTATGATCATGTGCAATAAGGGTGTCTCTAGGCTGATCACACTGTGTTCATAAGTTATGGGGTCACAAGGTGAAGGATGCTAAAGGTCAAGGCTAAGATACTAGAGAAAACAAGCCTTAGGCATGGTCTAGGAAATTTTGCTGACACACAAACAAAACAGAGAACACACAATCCTAAAAAACACACATATTGACAAAGAGAAAACATGCATCGGACTCTATTTCAGACGATCTAGGCCAACTAACTTAGCCTAGATTCACAAAAAAAAATGAAAAATTTCATACGATCAAAGAAATCACACCAAAAACACTTCAGAAACATGTATATACAGACAGACATCCTAAAAACACCCTCACCACACTTAGAGAACACATTGTCCTCAATGTGTAAATGAGAGGAGAAAAAGTAAAAAAAAAATTTGAAAAAGAAAGAAAGAAAGACACGACCTGGGGGTAATCACTGAGATGTGGAAGGTGGAGGCTTCGGATCTTGCACAGAAGGTGGTTCTTCTTCTTCATCAGAGGCGGCACTAGAGTCACTCGTGGTGCTGAAGTGGTCATTCACTTTGTTGCGAATGTGCGCAACAACTCTGTCTATGACTCTGATGTAGGTGAAAGACCCTTCTAAGTGCGCCTGGATGTGTTTATACTTGGCATCCTGCTGCTCCATGAACTTGTCCAGCCACTCCTTCTGTGCCAACTCAATACTTACAAACAGAGATTGTTGTTGATCCACAATCTGCTGCATCTGTTTGCGAGACGAGTCTTGGAAGTCGTAGAACAGCTTCTGATTTGTTGTGAAGGCATCGAGCTGGATCTGCACAAGCTCAAGGAATTTGTTGGCCCATTCCGGAAGTCTAGGGTGGTCAGGGTCAATGCCGAGGCTATTGGTATGCTCAGGCATCTGGTCATCTTGGCCAAGATTGGGCTCCTCTGCTGCACTGTCAATCTGAATTGGCTTAATCTTGAAGTTCCCGTTGATCCTCTTCCCATAGAGGTGATCTGCTACTGGGGTGAATCCTGTATTAAAACAGAGATAGCCTTTTTCCTCGTGGACATGGCCCATTTGGTCAAAAGCCCTAAGATCCATGATCTTAATGGCACAGGATTTAAACAAATTGAAAGCAGATAGATCTATACCCCTAGCAGTAACAGTCAAATGGGAAATCAGAGTTCCTAAAATCATTCTAGGAAGAGAATCATATGCTTTTATCTGCTTGGCAATCCAATAGCCAAGATTAACTCTTTTCTCATGCAGCATGCACCAAAGCAAAAATGTCTCAAGTTTTGAAATATTACCCGAGACTGTGGTCTTGGCCGAGAGATTGATTGAAAGGATCCTTTGGAGAATCCTCAAAGTAGGATCTCGGATCTGGTGAGCCTTAGAATTTTTATTTAGTTTGGCCGCATGGTCACCAATCAATTCTCCATAGGCTGCTGCCTTATCCCAATCTAGGGGATAATCAGTCAGGGCTTTCACATATTCATTAGATTTGAGGCCATCCTCAGTCACAAAACCAAGCAGCAGATTAAAATCATCAATTGAAAAGTGACACCACTTATCAAGCAAGCGAAAATGCACAACATCAGCAGCACTCAGATCAGGAAAAACCCTACCATTAGCAAACAATCTCTCCTGATCTAACTAGAAAGAGGAATGAAACTCTAAACATAATTCAGCATAAGCAGGCATGCATAGATAGAAGAAGCAATCCCACCCAAGATTAGAAATAAACCGCCTAATTCTATTTCCTATCCCCAACTCGTCAAGAAAGGAAAAATCAAGGACAGCAAACTGAGTTATCTCACAGGCATGCTTTTCAGTCAACTTAGCCCTAAAATCAGGAGTATCAGGCCTCAAACAGCCTTCCAAAGAGTTCAAGGGCGGAAGGGTGATTACCTTGGCAGTCTTGGCCGCAGGCTTGGCCAAGACTGCAACCGCATCAGCATCAGAGTCTGAGCCGAGATTACCCTCATCTACTTTCTTCTTGCCCTTGGCAGCCACAGATCGCGTTCTCTTGGCTGGGGCAGATTCAACATTCAGGCTTGCCTTTCTTTTCCCTGATTTCTTTGATTTGGCCGACCCTTCTTCGCACTTAGGCTCGGAATCCCAAATCTCTTGAACCTCGGAGCCAGCCGTCTTGCTAACCCTAGACTGGGTCTTGGGCTCGGGGGCTGAAGTAGGAGTAGAGAGAAGTTACTTCGAAGAATCAGAGGTGGCTGCTTCCATGGATATGATTGTCCTTGCGATATCTAGCGCTTCGTTGAGGTTTTGTGGCAAATCCTCCTCTGGATTCGTTAGAGAAGGAGACTGCGGAGTGGTAGGGGATTCTTGCCTGATTGGGGTGGATCTTGCTTTCTTGGCAGATGATTTCTTTGATTTTCCCATGTTTTAATGCTGAATAATCGTGGGTTTGAAGTAGGAGAGTGGAAGAGTGGAGAGATTTTAGCTGAGGTGATCGTGGAAGATAAGAGAGAGAGGGCGAAATTTTAGGGATTTTGTGTTTGTGGGAGGTAGGGAGACTGAAACTTGGTAGATAACTATTAATTAAAATTTGGAAAAATTAATTTCCAAATCATGATTAATAATACAAAAAATGTGACCGTTATCTCTTCTTTTTCTCCTCCCTAGAACACGCTTCCTTTCTTTTCCTCCTTTATCTACGCGCATCAATCAGCCCAAGCCTGAATAAAATGTGGCTAAGATCAAATATACTCCTCACCACACTTAGATCCTCAAAATCACTCCTGGATATTATTTTCTTCTCTTTCCTAAACTCCCTGAAAAATTCAGCAAAGGAAAATTAATTAGTAGTACTGGCAAAATTTGAACGATAAGTTTATTCGAGATAACTAAATTAAAAAGCATAGGTTTCCTCCCATGTAGCGCCATAGTTATAGTCCTAGGCATGACTTTGCTGTTCTTTTAATGAATCTCAGGTGGGGCTTCAATCGCCTGATTTTCCTGAAACGTAGGAAATCCTTCTAGGAATGGTTTTAGTCGCTGTCCATTGACCTTGAATTCAATCCCTGTCTTTTCATTCTTAATATCCACTGCACCATGAGGGTAGATATTAGTGATAACATATGGACCTTCCCATTTAGTTTTGAGCTTACCTGGGAAGAGCTTAAATCGTGAATTGTACAGAAGGACTTTTCCCCCAAGTTGGAGATTCTTCTCAACAATCTTACTGTCATGGTATGTTTTCATCCTGATCTTGGCTAAGAGCTGGTTATCGTATGCTTGATTCCTTAACTCTTCTATTTCGTGGATTTGGAGTTTCCTTTCCTCACCTGCTTGGTCGTACCTTAGATTGCATTTCCGAATTGCCCAATAAGCTCTATGTTGCATACCTACTGGTAGGTGGCAAGCTTTTCCGTACACCAGTTTGTAAGGAGTCATTCCTATGGGGGATTTGTAGGCTGTTCTATACGACCATAGTGCATCATCTAACCTTTGGCTCCAATCTCGTCGATCTAAGCCAACAGTCTTAGCCAAGATTGATTTGACTTCTCTGTTTGACACCTCTGCTTGGCCATTTGACTGAGGATGGTATGCAGTGGAGACTTTGTGGGTTACTCCATACTTCCTGAAAAGGGAAACAATAATACTATTGCAAAAATGTGTGCCTCGGTCGCTAATGATCCCCCTAGGCACGCCAAATCTGTTCAAAATGTTAGTTTTCAAGAATGAAACAACAGTTCTAGCATCATTGGTCCTAGTTGCCTTAGCTTCTATCCATTTAGACACATAATCTACAGCAAGCAGTATATATTGTTTTCCGTCCGACATAGGAAAAGGCCCCATGAAATCAATGCCCCATAGATCGAAAATTTCACAATTTAATATAACATTCATGGGCATTTGATTTCTAGCGCTTATGTTTCCTATCTTTTGGCATTCAGGACATGTCTTACAAAACGTATAACTATCATGGAATAGGGTGGGCCAATAAAATCCTGATTCTAGGACTTTTAAGGTTGTCCTCTTAGCTCCAAAATGTCCACCACATGCATAAGAGTGACAAAATCGTAAGACCGATGGAATTTCAGTTTCAGGAATGCATCTTCTAATCAACTGATCAGATCAGATTTTCCAAAGATATGGATCATCCCAAACGAAAAACTTACTGTCATGCTTAATCTTAACCTTTTCTTGAGCCGTTAGGTCTCCATGGTGTTTACCCGTGGCTAGGAAATTGACTAGGTCGGCAAACCATGGTGTGATTATCTTGACGGAAAATAGATGTTCGTCTGGAAAATCATCCTTGATTGGTTCTGAATCGTCCTTGACAAAACATCTACTGAGGTGGTCTACAACTAAGTTCTTCTTTCCTGCTTTGTCCTTAATCTCCAAATTATGTTCCTGCAAAAGTAAAACCCAGCGGATCAGTCTTGGCTTAGATTCGGCTTTTGTCAGGAGATACCTTAAGGCTGCATGGTCAGAGAAAACTATGACTTTTGTTCCCATCAAATATGATCTGAATTTGTCTAAAGCGAAGATTATTGCGAACAATTCCTTCTCCGTTGTGGTATAGTTCTTTTGCGCATCGTCGAGCATCTTAGAGGCGTAGTAGATTACGTGTGGATCTCTACCATTACTCTGTCCTAGAACCGCACCAACAGCTGAGTTACTAGCATCACACATTAATTCGAATGGTAGGTTCCAATCTGGGGCTTGGATGATTGGGGATGATATGAGTTTCTCCTTGATCTTGTCGAACGCTTCTTGGCAAGACTTGTCGAAATCGAAGTCCACTTCTTTTTGCAAGAGTTTGCACATTGGTTCCGCTATCTTCGAGAAATCTTTGATAAACCTGCGATAAAACCCTGCATGGCCTAAAAAACTCCTAACCTCACGCACGCATGAGGGGTAAGGCAAGGTTTTGATAACGTCAATCTTAGCCTGGTCAACTTCTATACCTTTCTTAGAGACTACATGACCTAAGACAATACCTTGTTCAACCATGAAATGACATTTTTCATAGTTAAGAACAAGATCAGTAGCCATACACCTTTTTAAAATATGTTTCAGTGTCGTTAAGCATTTATCAAAATCATCACCATAGACGGTGAAGTCATCCATAAACACTTCAATACCCTTTTCCACATAGTCTGAAAAGATACTAACCATACATCTTTGAAAGGTGGCCGGCGCATTGCACAATCCGAATGGCATCCTCCTATATGCAAAAGTTCCGAAGGGACATGTAAATGTCGTCTTCTCTTGGTCTTCTAATGTCACTGGGATTTGATGAAATCCCGAATAACCGTCCAAGAAACAGTAATGGGACTTCCCAGTCAATCTTTCCACCATTGGTCGATGAATGGTAATGGAAAGTGGTCTTTCCTTGTGACTTGGTTAAGTCTGCGGTAGTCTATACAGACTCTCCATCCATTCTGAATTCTTGTGGTTCTCTTTATTCCATCCTCACCTTCGGTCACGGTGGTACCTGTCTTTTTTGGTACAACCTGCACAGGGGAAACCCACGAACTATCAGAGATTGGGTATATAATTCCAGCATCAAGTAATTTAATGATTTCTTTCTTGACAACCTCCATCATCGGAGGGTTAAGCCTCCTTTGGGGTTGTCTAATAGTTTTCTTATCCTCTTCCACATGAATTTTGTGGGTACAAATGGTTGAGGATAAGCCCTTGATGTCTGCTAAGGTCCATCCAATAACCTCTTTATGTTCCTTCAAAATGCTTGTCAATCTTGTCTCTTCTTCGCTATAAAGCTTAGCTGAGATTATCACCGGGAGAGTTTTGTCTTGGCCTAGATAGGCATACTTAAGGTGTTCTGGTAACTCCTTAAGATCCATCTCGGGTGGTTGCACAATAGATGGTAACATCTCAAAGTTAGACATGCTAAACAATGGACAAGGTGTGGTTTCCTTTACTGGTTCAGTCTCATGAAGATCCGTTAAGACCTCCCTAAGATCCTCTCGGTTCCCTACTCGGTCTTCCATTTCTTCCAGCGTCTTAGCTGAGATACTCCTGCTTAAGATAAAATCAAGTGGGTCAGTAGTATTTAAATCTGCAGTTTCTTCCTCAATAGGGTATAAGATATCAATAAAATTTACACTATGTGTCTCATTATGATAATTTAATCCCTCCTTCATGTAGAACTTAATCGTGCTTCCAAAGAATTCCAAAATAATATTACCTTCGTAAACGTCTATCTTTGCTTTAGCAAACCTAAGGAAAGGTCTACCTAAAAGCACATCAGTGGTACAGGAAGGTAAATCAGCATCCATTTCAACAATATAAAAGTCCACAGGGTATATAAAGTTATTGACTTGGACGAGAACGTCCTCTACCAAGCCCTTAGGATGGATCACGGTTCGGTCAGCTAGTTGAATCACCACCTGTGTCTCCTTCATGGGCCCCATTTGCAATGCTTCATATTCCCTTAAGGACATTACGTTGATCCCAGCCCCTAAATCGCAAAGAGCCTTTTCCACCATTTTGTTCCCAATTTTACAAGGGATGGTGAAGGTTCCTTGATCTCCACACTTCTCCGGTAGTTTACTCTGAAATACTGAAGAAACACTCTGCATAAGATTCACTCTCTCAATACCTGCAAGTTTCCTTTTGTTAGTACAGAGTTCTTTCAAAAATCTTGCGTAAGAAGGTACTTTTGAAATTAAGTCTAGCATAGGAATATTCACTGCCACTTTGCCAAAAATGTTCATGAAGTCCTTAGCCTCGTCTAATTTCTTCTGTTTAGAGGACTTGGGAGGTTAGGGAGGCGGGATATCTACTGTTTCCAGAGGTTTCATAACCTGCTCATCAGCCTTGGCCTCAGTCTTAGCTAAGGTCGGTTGTTCCTTTTGAACTGGAATATCAAGCTCGGCTTCACTCTGAGTTCCAGTCTTAGCCAAGATTGGCTTCGACTGAACTTCTGCTTGGATTTCTTCTTGTACTTCCTCATCTATGTCCACATCCTCGTCTTCGTATGATTGGTTGTGAATCTCTTGATCCGATTTCGCACCCTTTCATTCCGGTAGAACACTTCCACTCCTTAGATGGATGGCGCTTACATTGTGCTTTGGGTTATCCTCGGTGGTGGAGGGTAATTTTCCACCTGTTCCTGCTTGTTGGATCTGTTGGGTGAGCTGACCTATTTGTTTTTGCATTTCAACAAGGCTGGATTGAGTTGCTTGCATGAATTTTTGCATAGTGTCCTCGATAGGTACTTCGGTAATCTTAAGCGGTTGAGGTGTAGGAAGTGGGACAGGGGCATTGGATTGGTTTGCTCCTGGCGGTCTCGGTACGAAGTGTTGGAAATTTATGGGAGATTGTTGTGGCTGTTGTTGGTATTGGTGTTGAGATAGTTGGCTAGGCTGAGGTTGGTATTGTTGTTGATTTGGTTGGCTAGGCTGAGGCGTATCTTGTCTCCACCTTAGATTGGGATGTTGTCTCCATGAGTACTGGTTGCTCTCGTGTGGGAACCTAGGTTGTCCATTAGATTGTCCTTGATTGTAGCCGTACGCGGCATTCACTGGGATTGGGGCTGGATCGCCCGGTTGTTCCACCACATAACAACTATGGGTCGGATGATCTAGCTGTTGGCAAATCCCGCAAACCGAGGGCATGGGACTGGCTGCTGCTACTGTAGTTTGTGCCTGAGATTGGGTACCTGTAGAGAGATTCATCAAGATGTCAGTAATTTTATCAAGTTTGTTCTCCATATTTATAGCATTCAAAGAAGAAGGTGTAGAATTTCTCTCGGATGAGGTGTTGCTTTGGATGTTGTCAGCCATTGTTTGGAGAAGTAATTTTGCTCTTGTTGGTGTAAGATCTTGAAGTGCTCCTCCAGCGGCTGAGTCTAGCCTCTCCCTATCCTTTATACACATTCCATCATAGAAGTATTGGATTAGGAGATGATCTGCTACCCTACGGGTAGGGCAAATATCTTGAATGTCTCTAAACCTTTGATGATACTCGCTCAAACTTTCTCCTCCCCTTTGCTGAACGGAGACTAAGCTTTTTCTCGCTGCCCCTGCCTTAGTTGCATTCCAATATTTATTTAAGAAGGCAGCAGACATGTCTCCCCATGTTGCAATTGTGTTATGGGGTAAGCTATAGAACCAGTTCTTTGCTGAGTCTTCAAGAGACCACGGAAATGCCTTCAGTTTGGCTCTCTCGATTGTTACTCCCACTGGCTTGAGGGTATCACACTGAAGGTGAAGGTTCCTCAAGTGGTTGTACGGATTCTCGTTTGAGTGGCCATGAAACTTGGTTAAGTTGGCAATGATGTTCGTCTTGATAGACCAATCATTAGCCATCAGGGGTAGATTAATACAGGAGTAGGTCACTCGTTCTGCCCCCCTGTTTTGTTCTCTCATTGTCTGTTCTTCTTGGTTTTCTTCCATGTTTGGTATTGGATTCTCAGCTGGGTCCTGATCTTGGCCTAGACTGTTGCTGGAATCAGTTTCTGATTGAGTTCCCGAAAATTCACCAACGAATTTCCTCTTAGATTTCTTTCTGATTTGGGTTTCGGTCCTTGTAAGTTCCGGATTCAAAGGTAGTAGTTCTTCCTTTGAGGACCTGGTCATCAACTACGAAAGACAAAAATAAAAATAACAAAACTACAAAATACACCGTCAGAAGATCCCCGGCAACGGCGCCAAAATTTGATTGCGTGTCGAGGGAATCAAATTTAGTTGTAAAAAGATATAGAAAATGGGGTAGGAATACAACTTATCACTCGTCCACAAGGGACTCGTAGATTGCGATAAAAGGTTCGTCCGCAGAGATCTTGGTGGTGTATTGTAGCCTTGACTCGACTTCCTCGTCACTGGAGTTGAGGGTATTTTTGTTCCTGATGATTAAGATAGACAAAACGTAAAAAGAGAATATGCTAAAACAAAGTAAGGAAGCAATCTTGGGCAGATGTGAATCTTAGCTAAGATTGCTGGTTGAGATTTGGGTGGAACTTTCTTGGGGTAAACTCCTGGCAAGGGCGAATTCGTGAGCACTAGGCTTGTTTCAACGATCATTGACTCTAGATTTTCTCCTTCTTACTCGTAACTCTGCTATAGATTGGGAGGAACCCCTTTCCAATCCTACTTTCCTCCTATTCAAATCACTAGGAGGGTACCCCCTTTCTAGTGATCCTGGCCAGTGGACACCTTGCTGGTTAAAGGGTTTATCCAATTGGCCGCTGGCTTGAGGCACATGCGTTATCCCAATGGCGTAGGGAAAGACAGAGTCTAGGCCAAGCTACTCCAAACTCGGAGCCCTAGGTCGTCAATCTGGTTAGGCCTAGATCAATTCAAGTTCACTAACCCCCGCGAGGTTAGCTACCTACTTCGTCACTTCGGTTTCGCTCGTCCCCTTAGTAACTGGTTGCAAATTCGTCGTCTTGGCTGAGATCGATCAAGTCTTAGCCTAGACGGGAACCGGTTTGTTAAAACGGAACTTCAACTGAATACGAATGAGAGGATGGTTCAGAACAACTCAGCCTCACGATTTACAAGCATGCTCACTCGGCCCTTACCAAGACTTAGGTGCTTTAGCTACTAAACATATTAATTAAAGAAATAAGGGGAATAATTGAAGAACATGAAATATAATTAAGATGCGATATTTCCAAAGAAAAATCACAGTAGTTGTTTACAAAACAGAAGAAAGGAAGATGGAAGAAGATGATGATCCGTAATTGACATCCTTCCCTAACCTTAAATAAGGTTAGGGTCCCCGCCCATCACGTCTCTAACCAAACTCCTTACTTCAAATTAACTAGAAAATAGGGATAAGAATCCCAATTGTTTTCAAATACTAAAGAGATAATAATAATTACATAATACTAAAGTGTTTCTGTTCAGATACGATTACATCCAAAAAGTCTTCAAGTGGATGTAACGGCCAGCTGGTGCTCAGATCTGATCCAGCTTCCATGAGTCCATGCTCAACACGCTTCTACCCTGCAGTCTTGGCCAAGACAAGCGGCTAAGACTGCCAGTCTTCGCTCTAGCACTAGATCCATCCAGAATTGGTTTTGCCCAAGATTCTCCAAAAGAAGCCAAATTGACGTGAAAAAAGGGAGTTTCTGCCACAAACAAGGAACTTTGAAGTGGTCGATACGAATGAAATGTAACGTCAATCACCTACAATGCAATAATAGGTGATGAACGGTTTCCTCATGCTCTAGACACATCGGACATCGATTTCCTTCCTGAGAAATTATGTGACATCGTCGTAGGTAGTCGCGAGTGGCAAGGTGACCTTGCATGGCCAACCATAAGAAAAAGCTAATACGATGGGGTACTTTTACCTTCCAGTAAGACTGAAGGGTAATGTTAACATCTCCTCCCAACCGAGATGATTCGAACCCCACCCTCCAAGACTTGATCGAGAACTTCCCATCTTTGTCCAAGTCCCATTCCACTTTAGACTTACAAGTGGCTCTACAAGGTGACGGGATACTATCTTGGAGGTTGCCCAGGGAGTCAACCTCCCAATCAAAGAGGCCACGACGCCACGTCTAACCCCAGCACCAATTATTTCCCTCCCAATGACCGAACTCCTTTACCAAGCCTAAGCGATTACTTGTTAGAGAATAAAGTCTCGGATACTTGATGGCTAACGGAACCTTGCTAGTTGTTGCTACCTAAATTTTGACTTTTCGTCACAACTCTACGCATTTTTACGCTTATCACATTTAAATAGCTCGTCTAGGTCAAATTCCAGTCAATTCTTGGTCCTAGGCTAGTTTGTTTAATATTTCGTGTCATTTCACATCTTTTTATTTTTTCATCTTTTCAACTGTCTGTTCGCGAACTCCTATCGGTCCCGAGTAAGTTTTCTCAGACCGTGAATCGAGCACGTTATTTCTTTGTTTGATAATTACCTACTATTTTTCTCTTCCACACCCTCTCGTTTGGTTTCATTCAATTTTTATCGTAAGGACATTTATTTTACGTCCGAACTTTTAACATTTCCGAAAGAGAAAATAAGTACGTTAAATCAAGTTTTGCATTTCTTCACTGTATACTAGTTTTCTCGTCTTATTTTTCTACACGTCGTGGTTTCCTCGGCTCGGATTTATTTTCATTTTCAAGCGATTTCGCTCCCGTTCGTGTCCTAAAATAGGATAAACTCTACATAAATGCCATTTAATTCATTCTCACACTCAAACTCGGCACCAACTCACCTAGATCATCACAGTGTCCCATCCAATCAACCTTGGCCACAAGCAACCCCTGCTACCTCACTATTTCCGGCCTAGAGCTCATCATCACCTTCCCTCTTTTCTTCCCGTCGGTTTGCAGCCACATGTGCAAATCGACTCCAATTTTTTCTTTTCTCTATAAATAGCAAGCAACTAGCAAGGTATCAAGGGCACCAAAATCTCCTCTTAATCTCCATTTCATGCACTACCTTCCTGGCATTTTGCTCTCCCGGAGAGGTAAGCATTTTCCTTTAGTTTTCTCTTTAATTTTCATTTTTGCTTGTAATGCATGAATAAATTGTTAAAATTTACCTCACATGTTTAGTTTTCATGTTAATTACGTCCTCCTAACCTCAATTTAATTACATGATGCTTTGAGTAATTAATAGCCATATATGCATATTAACTAGCTTATTATTCCATGTGAAATTGCCACTGTTTTCGTTGCCTTGAACTGCTAAGGTGCTACTGGTTTTATTTGGGTTAGTTTGGTCGAGTTTTATGGCATGAATTTCACCTTGGTCGCGGGCCATGGCAGCCGGCGACGTTGAAGAAGAAGAGAGGAAGAAGAGGGTATGTTGGAGGGAAAGAAAAGAAAGAAAGGTGATGGGCTTCGGCTCATCTTTGTTTTAAATTAAAATTTGGGTTTGGCTTATGCCAAGTCCATTTTTTAATGTCAAAAAAATCTAAAATGTGGGGCCCGGCCCATTTGTTTTCGTCAACTTTCGTAAAATATTCATATGTTTATTTTCGTGTTTTAAATATCGTATGAATTGTTTACATGCTCGTATGCGATGTGTTTATTTTATTTTCATGTTTTAAATATCGTATGAATTGTTCACATGATTCGTATGCGATAAATTGTTTCTTTATGCCATGCCTAATTATCGTAAAAAATATTTGTATGCTTGTATGTTATAAATAATTCATTGAGTCGCTTACCAAGTTTATTTAATTAAATGTTTGCATGTTTTAAATGATTTGTTTATTTGTTATGCCATGTTTTATTTAATTAATTACTTACTTGTCATAGATTAAATAAATGTTTGCATGCGCTCTTTATTATTTATTATTTTCAAACCATCGTTAACACTTTCAATTTGCAAGGTTGATCAAGTTCACGCAACGCAAGTACACTTTCTAGCCTCTTTATTTATTTAATATTTTTCCGCAAATATTATTTATATGCATGTTATTTAGATAAAATGCTAAAAAAAACCATATCATATTTGTATGCATGATAAAATCAACGCACATGCTTACTTGTTTAAATCACTTGCTTTGTTTATACCATGAAATTAATTGTACATTTGCGTTGATACATGAGCATGGTGGCTTCGATCCCACACAGTTATTTGCATTCATTAAATTAACATCGTGCTAGTATTATCCATGTTAGGATCACGTAGTAATTAATTAATTAATCATGTATGACCCGATAATGATAAAGAGGGCTCTCGCTTTAGTAAACAGTCCCGACTGTCCTGATAAGAAATAACAAAATTATTAAAGCGATGAATATTTCTGAGGGCCCAAATCGTGTGTCAAAAATGTTTAAGTAATCGGAAAGTGGCCCAATCTTCGTAACAGGATTTCGGTTGACACTTTACTATTGTTTACCTTGTAAATGGTTGGAAAGTGGCCCATTTCCGTGCGCGGGATTGGTTGACATGCTTCGATGGTTTATTCATTTTTCGTATAAAAAATTAAACATAGTAACACCTATCAACTTTATAACTGGTAACCTTTTTAAAGGATGTGACTCGGGTGCCTAACACCTTCCCGAGTCCATAATAACGACCTCGAACCTTCGTTCTTTAGTTTAGACCAATTGTGCCTTAGTTTTTTTTTTTTTTTTATGCCATGAGATATATGTTCCCTAAACCTTAGAAAATAGGGTGGGGACTTCATTGCATTATGTGAGGCATCCATTTATGCTTAGCATCCGTCCCGAACCTAAACTCATTTTCAACGAAAAAGGGGGTGCGACAGTTTGGCGACTTCACTAGGGACTTTAGGGTCAAAGCCGATTTTTTTTTGAAAGGTGTTTGTTTTTTATATTTACTTGTTTTTTTTAAACTGTTTTCGTGGCTATTTGTTATACGCTTTGATGAACTGTCATACACATCTCATGCATAGGCCCTCCACCCAGGGGTCGCCATACAAAATAAGTTAGAACGAGTAGTAGTGACCCCCGGGACTCATGTCCTAGGTAGTGTTCGCGAACTCCACTCGGACAAACCCTTAAAGCTAGCCGAAAGGTGTCCTGGTTCAGCAAGGAATCGGTTGACGCTTGCCGACACTTTAGGGACCATTCTATGGTATTGTCCGGGAACTTTCAGCCATTAGAGTCTAGTCGACGACAAAAGCCCTCATCATGTGCATCATACGTGTTTTTATCATAGCTTTGATTATCATGTTTTCTACATTTTTTCCCGCACCATTTTAGTAATGCATGTAAAGTACCTAGTAATACATTTCGTTCAATTTACTAATACTTGAACTCGGTTTTTTTTCCCGCAAGACCCATCCTGCTTGTTCAATTGACAGTGCCTACGTTACTTTCACTTAATACTTTTGGGGGAAGAAGTTTTGGGAACCAAGATGCACGAGGGGATATGTTGAAATCCGGTTTCATTCCCGATATTACGGCCAAGATTGGGATAGAGGAAGTGGCGATGCAAAAAGGAGAGATTGCATCATTAGAATATTTTTAGAATGAACAAACAGATCCCGACTTCCAAGGTTGATGACTCCAAAGAAAACATCACGCATCGGCTACCTACAGATTTTTATCTTTTCACCCCATGTAATAATGTTCCTAGACTTTTGTCTACTAACCATTTTTAGATAGATCGAGATAGTCGATCAAGCTTGTAAACGGTTGTAACCCCTTTTGAAAAAAAAAAGAGAAAAAATAAAAGAGGGGTTTAATTGACGAAATTCATACTCATTCGGTTACCTATGGAATAAGTGCCTTTACCTTTTAGAGAAATTTTGTTGTTCATTCAAAGGCATCAGACGACGAATACCTACAAATATATATAACCTCCCCCAAAATAACCACATATAAATCCCACGAAAAAAAAACACCAAAGGCTAGCCCTTGAAATAAAAGCACACTCAAAAAGAATAAATTTCAGAACGCAAGGATGGCTGTTTTTCTCAGTTTCAGCTGCACGCTCTTTTACCTTGACCAATATGAAGGCGATTGGCCCTAAATTTCCGCTCGACTAAAACACAAAAAATGTTCATCACACATGGAAGTTCGCCCTCACCAAATTTCATAAATTTATGGGTAGTACATCTCTCACGGAAAATTTTAGAACGCAAGGACAGCTGCTCCTTCTCGGTCTCATCTGCGCGCTCTTTTGTCTTGGCCAAAATGGGTATGATTTACTCGGAGTTTCCTCTTGGCTAAAACATGAAAGATGTCTATAACAGATTGAAGTTTACCCACACCAAATTTCATAATTTTCTGGGCAGAGAATCTCTCACAAAAAATTCAGAACGCAAGGACAGCTGCTCCTTCTCAATCTCAGCTGCGCGCTCCTTTGTTTTGGCCAATATCGACACGATTGGCTAGGAATTCCCACTCGTCCAAACCAAGAAATCGTTTATAACCGATTGAAGTTTTCCCACACCATATTTCAGAATTTTCCGGGTGCCACATCTCTCACAAACAATTTAGGTGCAAGGACAGCTGCTCATTCTCGGTCTCAACTGCGCGATCTTTTGTCATGGCAAAAATAGATATGATTTTCTCAGAGTTTCCACTCAGCCAAAACATGAAAGATGTTGACAACAGGTTGAAGTTTACCCGTACAAAATTTCATAATTTTTTGGGCAGTGCACCTCTCACAAAACAAATCGGAATGCAAGAATCTTATGGTTATTAGAAAACAAAGCCAAAAAATATATAACGTACTGTTTTTCACAAAACTTCGGCGTCATCACGCCCTAACCATGACGTCATTACACCAACATGAGTAGCCTCGAGACATCCCATGGCGTCATTACGTCCAACGCACGACGTAAATTACGTCACAAACAGAAGCTCAAGTCTCTTCAGATCACTCCACGACGTCATTACGCCCAAAACACGACCTAAATTACATCACAAGCAGAAGCTCAAGCCTCTTCAAATCACTCCTCGGCGTCATTACGTTCTGTTCATGGTGTGATTACGTCATACCTAGCGTGATTACTTCGTGACCTCGACGTAATTACGCCCGAACACGCAGTTTCACCAAAAATGTGATTTGCTACCTCTCCTCGCATCATATCAGTTCCTTTGCTTCTAAACAAGATCTGAAGCCATCATCAAGACCGATCCTTCATCAAGAGCTAGGTCCTTGCTCTTCGTAGCTCTAATTCATGATATGACCTTCATCGCTCTACTCCTTAAAGCTAAGTCCTTATGACATGAGGCCCCACTCGTCAATTGGGGGCACGCTTGTAAGCCCATTGCGAAAGGAGGTTTTCAAGCATGATAACATTAGCTACTCGTGCGGGTTTGTTTCAAGGGTTCTGTTGATGACATCCAAGGTCACATTGCATCGTTGGAATGAATGAAAACTTCTTTCACCGAAAACACTGATCCAAGACGCGTCGTCTTTTCGTTCCCCCTAAAAGTATCAAGTGAAAGGAAGGCCGAGAGATTGAATAAGCAGCGTGGAGGCCTCGAGGTTGCATATTATACGCACATTATCGCTTATACTCATTTCTCTTCACTTGTTTTTTTTCAGGTTAACAATAGCTCTTCGAAAGCGAACTACTCCACCTAGGCTCCCCATAACTAGACTTCAAGCATGAAAAATGGTCGAACAAGCTAAGACAGAAGAGGCGTTGGCTGCTAGAATAACAGAGTTAAAAGAGCAAGTAAGGGTTACTACAAAGAGAGCCGCTAAGGCCGAAAAAGAGCGAGATGAAGCAACCACTGAATTCCCCACCCGGTTTTGATCCTAACCTAATAGCAGGACCTTCCTCATCCACTATTACTGGGCCTTCCGGACCCCAATCATTTTTTGTTCCTGGGGGACAATGAAAATGGATTAATCCTTTCGTTGTACCCATCACCACAAACCCTGTAGTTAACACAGAAGGAGAAACTACTACATCTCTGCAGCATTCTTTGGTTAACCTTGCTTTGGACCCAAGTCAAAACCTGATTCATCAAGAATCCCAAGGCGTTCGCCCTCCTAAGAGTCACTCTACTCAAGTCGTGATTCCCGATCCCACGAGAATTCGGCCTCCTTCTGTCAATCCCACACAACCACTACTTACGTCAACACCTCTACTACCCCTTTGTCCTAACATTGTCATCATGGAGACACCAAATATCGATAGATTAAGCCTACTAGAGGAAAGGCTCAGAGCTATTGAAGGAACAGACCCCTTTGACCCCACCGGACCAGCCGACATGTGTATGGTCCCAGGGATCATAATGCCTCCAAAATACAAAATTATGGATTTCGAGAAGTACACTGGGATCGAGTGCCCAAAAACTCACCTCAAGGCCTATTGCAACAAAATGGCCGATATGATACACAATAAGCCTTTGTTGATCCATCTATTCAGGGAGAGCTTGACCAAGAACGCATTGACTTGGTACATGAGTCTGGATAGGATCAAAATCAGGAATTGGAGAGATTTTTCTGACCCCTTCTTCAAACAATACAAGTTCAACATGGAGGTAGCACCAGACCATTCTGATCTCCAGAATCTTGAGAAAAAAATAGAAGAATCGGTGAAAACTTATGCTCAAAGGTGGACAGAACTAGCTTCCAGGATGTCTCCTCCTTTGAATGACAAAGAGCTCTTGTCAATTTTTGTGGACACCTTCAAAACTCCTTACTACACCTATCTTATCTCCAAACCATCAAGTAGCTTTTCCGACATGGTTCGGGTGGTTGAAAGAGTTGAACAGGAGATCAAGTCAGGGAGGATCACTGTTTCCACACCAGAGGTAATTCCTAAGAAAGAACCTATCATGAAGAAAGATGTCAACTTTGCCTCTTACTAGACTAGCTACAGGCCACTTTTCGCGCCACCTCCTCAATACCTTACACCATTCCCACCGCCTCCATATAACCCACCAAACAACCAAAGTAACCCGAGTAACCGTTGGAACCGAGAGCCACTATCACCTCTTCCCGCTCCTCTAGGAGAGATTTACAAACATCTTTTGGCGGCTGCGCAAATTGCGCCCACCCCAATGACACCTTTGCAACCTCCTTACCCGAAGTGGTACGATCATAACGCTAGATGCGAGTACCATGCTGGAGCTTAGGGTCACACGATAGAAAATTGCTTCACCCTAAGAGGAAAGGTTCACCACTTGGTCAAGAATGGATGGATCTCTTTTGAAGGGTTAGCCAAAGGACCTAACGCCAACGTCAACCCTCCTCTTACCAACTTTTGAATAATCCTCTCTGGTGGCCCCTACTATAGGTATCAAGGGAAGTCTGTTTCCCTTCTTTTGCTTTCTGTTTTAGCTATTGTACGATCCTTATGTAAGTCCTTTCAAGGGGGCAACTTTTGATAATCTTTAAAAGCTTTTGGTCCTCGTGAGTATAAATAAAACTTTGCTTGATGAAAATCATACGTTTTTTAACATTCCTTAGATCAAGCATATTCATCATTTTTATTAATTCACGGTTAACTTGTGCGCTCATTAGAAATTATATAAACATACATGATCTTGTCTGTTAACTCTTATATCTATGACATGTTTAGACGTAAGCAATCACAAACATATCCCCGTGAGTATTTTGGCCCTTCACGCCTTGTTTCTTTCATAAGTGTAGATGCTAAACTAGGTGCTAGTTAGATTTGCATAATATCCAGGGTACATGAACCATCAGGCATGGGATAACGATAAAATGACATTGGACTTTGCTTTGCTCTTCTTTCACATTTTTCATTTTCAAACCTTTTTGCCCTCAAAATACATATTTTGTACACCATGTACAACTCTATCAAACACCCAAAAGCCTTTTAGCCATGTGAGTTAGCGCTCGACTGGGATCGCTAAATTGGAGTTACACTTCAGCAAGGGAATGACAAAGGAGCCCTTAGGGGATCACTGACAAATCAACATCAGAAGAAGGCCAAATAAAATAAGACTTGGAGGCCTCTGCCAAAGACAGAGAGGATGACAGACCAAAAACAAAAAAAAATATATAAACAAAATAAAAACAAAATAAAAAAAACAAAAAAACAAAACAAATAAAAAAATATATAAAAAAGAGTGTTCAAAGAACACAATCAACAAAACAACAGCAGAAGCAAACACTTACAAAGAAATGGTCAAACATCAACAGCAAAATAATCTCAAAAAGATCATCGCAACTTGGGCATGATGCCCTCAAAACAATCCAGAAGGAACATCTCCAACAAAGATTCAAGGATTTGTGCACTTTGCTCTCGCCACAATCGAACCGTCGAGCATCGTTCATCACAATTTGTCTTCATCACAATCAGTCTTCGAGCACAAAACTCATTAAAACCTTTCCCCAAAAAAACACACAACACTTTCTTCCACAAATTCCTCTTCTTCTTTTTCTCTCTCGCAAAGTCCTTTCGAGTATTAGCAGGCTCATGCATGTGCATCTTTCACTCGGATTGACATTGAAAATCTAACTTTTGTGCTATGTTTATTGCATTTTTAGGAGTGTAAACACATAGCCCTGTTTCTGAGCGTGAGCGCAAACACTAATATCCGGTAAGGGTTGCTTACGTCTACATGTCGTGGGAAAGTCTTGTTCTTGAGGTCGTTATTTCCTGAACAAGACGCAGACGTTATCTAGACTTGAATCAATCATGTTCATATAACAAAAATTGGACGAACATTTTATCCAAAAAATGCTTGAATTTATTTTCTTAAACAAAGAAATCATTTTCATTCCAAACAAAAAAACTTGGGGGCAAGCCATGGGTTAAATGTAGGAATATTTGATATTTCTCACATAGGTCGTTTGCTCTCTCTTTTTCTATCTGTTGCTGCTTCACGTTTTCTTCTCTCCTATTTGTAGGATACAAATACACATTGAGGGAATCATGCCACAAAATGAGCCTTCAATTAAGAAGTCGTTGTAATGCCCTTGTCACGGATTTTCGTCAAAAATCCAATCAACATCGAATGGAGTACGTTACCACTCCCAAATCAAATTCGTGTAGCGGATCACGCTCCCTCGTGTTCAAGTCCATTTCAATCCATACACACCAGCGTCCGGAGAGCGATAGCCTCGCACAATCGCGTAATTATTTTCAGCTCCAGCGTTCGGAGATCGATAGCCTCGCACGGTCGTGTAGTTACATTTTTAGCACCAGCGTCTGGAGAGTGATAGCCTCACACGGTCGTGTAGTTACTTTTAGCACCAGCGTCTGGAGAGCGATAGCCTCGCACGGTCGTGTAGTTTCTTTCAGCACCAGCATCCGGAGAGTGATAGCCTCACACAGTCGTGTAGTTACATTTTCAGCACCAGCGTCCGGAGAGCGATAGCCTCGCACGGTCGTGTAGTTACATTTTCAGCACCAGCGTCCGGAGAGCGATAGCCTCGCACTGTCGTATAGTTACATTTTGCGCGTCAACGTTCGAAGAGCGATAGCCTCGCACGAACCTATATTAACATTTTCCACAACAACGTTCGGAGAGCGATAACCTCACATGAACATGCCTTCTAAATTTCCATAACAACGTTCGGAGAGCGATAGCCTCGCACGAACCTATATTCACATTTTCCACGTCAACGTTCTGAGAGCGATAGCCTCGCACGAACATGCCTTCTAAATTTCCAAAATAACGTTCGGAGAGCGATAGTCTCGCACGAACCTATATCAACATTTCCCACAACAACGTTCGGAGAGTGATAGCCTTGCACGAACAAGCATTTACATTTCCCACAACAACGTTCGGAGAGCGATAGCCTCACACGGACACACATTCACATTTTTCACATCAACATCCGCAGAGCGATAGCCTCGCACGGACACACTTTTATATTCTTCAGCACCAATGCCCGGAGAGCGATAGCCTTGCATGGATATGTAGTCTCATTTTTCGTACCAACATCTCGCAAAGCGATAGCCTCGCCCGGACTAGAATTTACAGCTCACCCCACTCCCAAGTAAGTCTTCATCATTTTCAAAACCTAGTAAAAACTTGGGGCAACCGTCTTTACTGCTTATCAAAAATTTCAGTTACACTGTATTTTTTATCAGACAGTAAAGAGGGGGCAACTATTGCTACCTAAATTTTGACTTTTCGTCATAACTCTACGCATTTTTACGCTTATCACATTTAAATAGCTCGTCTAGGTCAAATTTCAGTCAATTCTTGGTCCTAGGCTAGTTTGTTTAATATTTCGTGTCATTTCACGTATTTTTATTTTTTTCGTCTTTTCAACTATCTTTCCGTGAACTCCTATCGGTCCCGAGTAAGTTTTCTCAAACCGTGGATCGAGCACGTTATTTCTTTGTTTGATAATTACCTACTATTTTTCTCTTCCACACCCTCTCGTTTGGTTTCGTTCAATTTTTATCGTAAGGATATTTATTTTACGTCCAAACTTTTAACATTTCCGAAAGAGAATAAATACGTTAAATCAAGTTTTGCATTTCTTCACTGTATACTAGTTTTCTCGTCTTATTTTTCTACACGTCGTGGTTTCCTCGGCTCTGATTTATTTTCATTTTCAAGCGATTTTGCTAGTACAAAAAATATCTCGTTCGTGTCCTAAAATAGGATAAACTCTACATAAATGCCATTTAATTCATTCTCACCCTCCAACTCGGCACCAGCTCACCTAGATCATCACAGTGTCCCATCCGATCAACCTTGGCCACAAGCAACCCCTGCTAGCTCACTATTTCCGGTCTAGAGCTCATCATCACGTTCCCTCTTTTCTTCCCGTCGGTTTGCAGCCACATGTGCAAACTGCCTCCAATTTTTTCTTTCCTCTATAAATAGCAAGCAACTAGCAAGGTATCAAGGGCACCAAAATCTCCTCTTAATCTCCATTTCTTGCACTACCTTCTTGGCATTTTGCTCTCCCGGAGAGGTAAGCATTTTCCTTTAGTTTTCTCTTTAATTTTTATTTTTTCTTGTAATGCATGAATAAATTGTTAAAACTTATCTCACATGTTTAGTTTTCATGTTAATTACGTCCTCCTAGCCTCAATTTAATTACATGATGCTTTGAGTAATTAATAGCCATATATGCATATTAACTAGCTTATTATTCCATGTGAAATTGCCACTGTTTTTTCGTGAACTTGCTTGTTGTTTTCGTTGCCTTGAACTGCTGAGGTGCTACTGGTTTTATTTGGGTTGGTTTGGTCGAATTTTATGGCATGAATTTCACCTTGGTCGCCGCCATGGCAGTCGGCGACGTTGAAGAAGAAGAGAGGAAGAAGAGGGTGTTGATACCCGAATTTTGACGCCATTTTTACTTAATTTTAGCATTTCTGTCATTTATTTAATTTACCGTCATTTTTACTTAAATTACAGTCGTCTGTAGTTAAGTTACTATCGCTAGCATTTTTAGGGTTTTCATCGCATTTTAGCATCATCGTTAGCTTCGTCAGCTTTCGAAATCGCGTTTTTAATTTTTCGTCAAGTATTTTTGTTATTATTATCATTATTATTTTTAGCCTTAAAAATCACATTTTTGACTATCTGGCAGTCGTTTACTAGTTTTTCCTTCGTTTTAGGTCACCTCATGATTTTTAGGATTTTTAATATTTTAGCACATTTTTAGTATTTTTATTATTTTATTATTATTTTTATTCGAGCTGTTATTGGACCCGAGTAAGTCTGCTCGGACAATAGCTTGACTTCAAAATGTTTTCCATCAACTAGTTGCTAGTTTTTTTTCTGCTCGTAACGGTCTACAACGTTTCATGTAATTTTCGGCGTAACGTTATTATTTTTCCGTTCAAACATTTCACGTTTTTGAACGCGAAAATAAATACGTTAAACGAGAAATTCTCGTCATTCGCTGTAGTCGGTTAAAACCGGCGCATTTTTCTCTACGCGCCAGCACCTCCGGCTCGAAAAGTCAGTACGTTTGCCCGCGAGACTCGGCTCGAGGCCATTTAAATGAGACTTAATGGCCTTTGATCTCAACCGTTGATCTGGTCAACCAAGGAAAGTCAACCAGATCAACGGTTGACAATTTAATGTGCATAATGCACATGCACAGTGCCAAGCAACACGCAGCGGAGCAGCCCTCGCCCAAGCCAACTGCTCCCGTAGCCCTTGTCCCTCCGCCATCATCACGCCCTAGCCGTAGCTCCGCCACCTCGACGTCCGGCCAAGCCACGCGCGTCCCTCGCGTCCGGCCACCACGCGTCTTTCGCCTATAAAACCCGACCACCTTCATTCGCAAACGGGCCGGAAATTTTACATAAAAAAAGAACACACTCCCTCTCCATTTCTCCTAGCCAATTCATCCACCCGAACCAAGGAAAAAAGGAAAGCGAGCACGGTAAGCTTTTCAAGCTCTCTCTCTCTAGCTTCTCTCTTTAAATTTTCGTTTTCCCTCTTAACCAAGCAATAAATTGCTCAAATCAGTTTTAGGCACTTAGTTTTCAAGTGATGAACGTTTTGCTTGCTTCAATTTAGACGCATGCTGCCCTGTGTAATTAATAGTGAATTTTCGGGTTTAATGCATACGGATATTCAAGTGCTAAATTGCTCATCGTTTGTGGATGGAATTGGCTGATTCTTATTGGGTTTTGCTCACCCCTCAGTCCGGCCGTGTTCTGTGCGTCTGTTTTCAGTGTTTAGGGTGGCCGGCGGTCTTCCTTGTCGCCGGCAGTAGGCCGGCGCAAGGAAGAAGATGAACAGTAGCATGGCTACTGTTCGTGAAGGAGAAGGGACACGGGCTTGCCAAGCCCGTCCCTTCTTTCTTGTTAAAAATAAAGATGGGCCAAGCCCATCATTTCCAATTTAAGTCATGGGCTAGGATTTATTCCTAGCCCATTTTAACCAACTTCAGCACATGGGGCCCAGCCCAATAATTTTTGTCAAGCATTCGAGTCATTTTTTTTACGATGCTCGTATGTAGTGTTAATTTAATTCGCATGCCATATTTAATTGATCGTTATTTATTTGTTTAAATTTAAATACTTGTTTATTATTTCGTTTTTGATTAAATAGTCGTATACCATGCTTTAAATGTTTATACATGATTTAAATGCTCACATGCGTCATTTCCATGTTGATATTTCTCGTATGCTCGTTCTTGCGACAACTTGTTATTTAATTGTTTTATATACGAATTGCTTATTTCTTATCGCAATATTTATTTTCATGTTAGTTAACTTCAGTCATTTAAAATACCGCCTATATGGTCGGTCGCTTTTCTAATTTTCGTAAATATTCAACTGCTCTAATTTCTCGCAAACTGCTGGAAATCCTTCCGCAAATTATCAACTGTTTAATTTTCCGCACTTTAAATTTCAGCAATTTACTTTCAGCAATTTAAATTCAATACCGCCTACATGGTCGGTCGCACTTATCAACTGTTTAATTTTCCGCACTTTAAATTCCAGCAATTTACTCTCAGCAATTTAAATTCAATACCGCCTACATGGTCGGTCGCATTTAATTTTCGCAATATATCAACTGTTTTAAATTTTTCGCACACTGCTGGAAATCCTTCCGCAAATTATCAACTGTTTAATTTTCCGCACTTTAAATTTCAGCAATTTACTTTCCGCTATTTAAATTCAGTTATTTATTTTACTGCCTACATGGTCGGTCGCACTTTAATTTTCCGCACTTTAATTTTCCGCACTTTACTTTTTCGCACTTTAATTTTTCGCAATTTACTTTCGGCAATTTAAATTCAATATACCGCCTACATGGTCGGTCGCATTTTATTTTCCATAAATATTCAACTGCTTTAATTTTTCGCAAACTGCTGGAAATTCTTCCGCAACACTAACTGCTTTTATTTTCCGTAAATATCCAACTGCTTTAACTTTTCGCAAAACTACTGGAAATTCTTCCGCAATATCAACTGTTTTATTTTCTGCAAAATATCAATTGTTTTATTTTTCCGCACATATCAACTGTTTACTTTCTGCAAATTATCATACTGTTTTAAATCCCCTGTAAATCGTCAACTACCTTTGAAATATTCTTGCACTTGTCAAACTAGCATTTTAAATTCTCACATGCGTAAAATCAATCATTTTTCGCATGCCAATCACGTCAGCATTTAATTCTCACATGCTTAAAATCCATCATTTTTCGCATGCAATCAACTAGCATTTAAATTCTCACATGCTTAAAATTCATCATTTTTCGCATGCGACCAACTAGCATTTAAATTCTCACATGCGTAAAATCCATCATTTTTCGCATGCAATCAAATAGCATTTAAATTCTCACATGCGTAAAATCCATCATTTTTCGCATACAATCAACTAGCATTTAAATTCTCACATGCGTAAAATCAATCATTTTTCGCATGCAATCACGCTAGCATTTAAATTCTCACATGCTTAAAATTCATCATTTTTCGCATGCAAACAACTAGCATTTAAATTCTCACATGCGTAAAATCCATCATTTTTCGCATGCGACCAACTAGCATTTAAATTCTCACATGCGTAAAATCCATCATTTTTCGCATGCAATCAACTAGCATTTAAATTCTCACATGCTTAAAATTCATCATTTTTCGCATGCGACCAACTAGCATTTAAATTCTCACATGCGTAAAATCCATCATTTTTCGCATGCAATCAACTAGCATTTAAATTCTCACATGCTTAAAATTCATCATTTTTCGCATGCAAACAACTAGCATTTAAATTCTCACATGCTTAAAACTCATCATTTTTCGCATGCAAACAACTAGCATTTAAATTCTCACATGCGTAAAATCCATCATTTTTCGCATGCAACCAACTAGCATTTAAATTCTCACATGCGTAAAATCCATCATTTTTTGCCTGCAAATCACGTCAGCATTTAATTCTCACATGCTTAAAATCCATCATTTTTCGCATGCAAATCACTAGCATTTTAATTCTCACATGCGTAAAATCCACCATTTTTCGCATGTAATCAACTAGCATTTACATTCTCACATACGAAAAATCCATCATTTTTCGTATGCAATCACCTAGCGATAATTTCTCGTATGCTTAAAATCAATCATTTTTTCGCATACAACCAAACTCAGCATCTCATTTCGTATGCGTGAAATCCATCATTTCTCGTGTACAATCAACTGTCATTTAAATTCTTGCACTCTTAAATTGCTTATTTATTTCTCGAGCTATCGCTAACACTCTCATTTTGCAGGTTTTAGTTTCAAGCTTCGCTCGAAAGTACGCCTTTCGATTCCTTTTTATTTATTCGATGCTTTCTGCAAATATCCATCGTATGCATGATATATAGAACTGCTAGAACTAAAATCAACCCACATGCACAACGTGTTTAAAGACTGTCTTAAAATGCCGCGTTCATGTGATTTTACTTCTCGCTTATATTGACTGCATGTACATGGGGACTTTCGATCCCACAACAAACTATCATTTTAAATCCATCATTTAAAATGGTACTCTGGTAGCAATCCATGTTAGGATCACGTAGTAATTAATCTAAGCATGCATGGCCCGATGATGAAAAAAGAGGGCGCTCATTCAGTCTTACGGAAAATTCAGTCCCATCACGATCATAATAAAGACTAAAGTGACGATTCCTCTGAGGGCCCACTTTTCAAAACGCATTTCATCAAAACACCTTTAAAACACCTCTCTCATCAACCGGTAACCGTTTTCGGATGTGACTCGGGTGCCTAACACCTTCCCGAGACCATAATACGACCCCGAACCTTTGTCTGGGGTCCAGACCCCTTTTTTTTTGTGCCTTTAGTTTTTTTACTTATTATATTTCCTATGCCATGACGATTAGGGTTCCCTAAGCCTAGCAACCAAATTAGGGTGGCGACTTCATTGCATGCTGCGAGGCGTCCATTTACGCTGAGCATTGTAAGGTCCCGAATTTCGTTGCACACGCGTGAATTAGCATTCCTCTGTTAATTTTCGTGGGGCGCGACAGTTTGGCGACTCCGCTGGGGACAGTAGGGTCGGAGCCGGTTTTTATCTTTTTAGAGAGGTGTTTTATTTGTTTATTTATTTGCTTTGATCAATTGCTGGCCTGTTTATTTATTTGCTTTATCAATTGTCATATGCATTTCATAGCGCCCTACACCCAGGGGACAATTACCAAAATAGGAGGGTAGTAGTGACGCCCTAGGACACATGTCCTAGGTAGTGTTCACCAATCCCAACTCGGATGAACCCCTAAAGCCAGTCGAAAGGTTATACGATTTCGCAAGAAATCGGGCGACTGGACGACACTTTAGGGACCTTTTCATGGTATCATCCGGGAACCATTCAAGCCAGTTAGAGGTGTCGGAATCAGAGCCCCAGCATGTGCATCATGATTATACCTGTTTGTCGTGGCTCTATTTGTCTTGTTGGCATATTGACATGATTTTTCTTTCTTTTACACGAACTGTAAATTTCTTACCCATGCAGGTTGTTTTGCATTTAAAATTTTATTTTTTTGTCCCATAGGACCCATTTTGCTCATTCGACATGTCAGCACCTACACTACTTTCATTTAATATTTTCGGGGGACGAAGTTTCGACGATCAGATCGCACAAGGAGATCTGTTGGAACGTGGGTTCGCCCCTGACATCACCACTAAGATCAAAGTAGAAGTCGTGGACTTTGACTTAACTAGGATCCGGATGTTGAGAAATGAGCTGACTGAAGACGAGGAGACACAGTTTGAGGGTATTTATGGAAAGCTACTGACCCTAGTTAATGTAAAGACTGATTGGGGTTGCATCCGGGCAGCCCTAAAATTCTGGGATCCCTATTATCGGTGCTTCTATTTCGACAAAGAGGTAGACTTGACCCCTACGCTAGAGGAGTACTCAGCTCTGATGTGCTTCACCTCTCCTATATCGGCCATATATCAGAATGTTCGACTCGACTCCTCAAGTGTCAAAATAAGGCTCGATAAGCTGTTAGGAATCACTACTCGTGTCAGAGAGGGGGAATACTTCTGGTGCTGGTCAGATATTGAGGCACGCTTTCGATTGTCCAACGGAAAGAAACGCTTAAGGATTCTGGCCTTCGCCATTGTAGGATTTGTCCTATTTCCGAAAATGAGGAATGCCATCGACTTTGCAGCAGCCAACATCTTTTACGAGATGGAAACAAATGCCATCAATCCTACAACAGCCATTCTAGCTGAGACCTTTCGCTCCTTGGACTCGTGTCGAAGAAAAGGGAAAGGGAGACTTACATGTTGCACCCAATTGTTGACAGTATGGTTGGTCAGCCACTTCAAGCAGATTCCTGATCAGACCATTTTCTTCGCAAGTTACATAAGGTCATGTCCTCTTCTCAGGGTTATCAATGCAATGACCACGGATAGATGGGAGATGGAAAATAAGAATGTCTGGATCAACCGATTCATAAATCTCTCAGAAGAAGACTTCAGTTGGCACGCCAAGTGGCTGCAGACTTCCAATCCCATCGTCTGCTGCGGACACTTACCTTGGGTTCCTTTGATCGGAGCATGGGGATGCGTTCACTATTGTCCGGCCCTCGTCCTCAGACAGTTTCGCATCACCCAAATCATTCCAGTAACTTTTGGCATGACGAAATCAGACCTGCCACACGCTGGAGAAGATCAGAACATTCAGCTGTACGCCCATGACTGGGCCCACCCTTTCTGCCTCAAAGGGCACGGCATCTCTGCAACCACAATACCAGAATATCCACAGTGGAGGTCGAGACGAGTTAATGGTAATGTCTTACCTCGCCCAGAAAATCAAAAACCGATGGAAGAAGAAGGGGAATCGCAAGTGAGCGAAGGAATGGATGTCATGGCTTACGCTCAAGTGGTAGAACAGATGCTAGCAGCACAAGAAGAACGAGATCTGATGGTAGAGGAAAGGGATATGGCCCAAGCTCGTCAATGTGGCTTAGAGGTCCAGATGAATGAACTGGACAGGCAGCACAAGGATTTCGTCCGCGTACAAACAGTACAAAAGAATGTGGCCCTCAGGGACTTTAAGGAACGCTTGAGCAGTGAAACCCGCAAAAGAGAAGCATCAAGTGCCATAATTGAAGACAGGGATTCAACGATAAGGGTTTTGACTACTCGCGCAGACTTGGGAGAAAGGAACAACCAAGTACTGCAAAGCCGAATTGCCGCCTTAGAGGCTGAGTTAGAGATGAAGAAAGGGGAGTTGGCTTCGATGGAGTACCTTTGGCAGCAGAACTCGGGCGCCCAGGAATGACAACTTCAGGGAAAGGCTCGGAGATCGGCCCATCTGTTCTTTTTAGCTAGGACCCCTAATTTCATCTATCCTAGCCATTTTTGATGAATTTAGGAAGTTGGCAAGTTTACCATATTCTGTAAACGCTTTTTAATAAAGTCGTACTCTTTCGGATATTTATTAAATCGACTCATCTTTTCCATATCAACTATCCCTTCAATACAAACTCAAAAAAAAAAAAAAAAAAAAAAAAAAAAAAAAAAATTCCCCCGGGGTAAAACACAATCATCTCACCGAAATTCCGAAAAATCAGAACAAGTATTCAAAACAGCCAAGTAGCGTTTACTCATGGCCATATCCTCTTAGCTTATCACAAAACACTCCAAGTTCATAGCATAGATCATCATCCCTCCCTTTGGATGGGTTCATCAGGCATCAGGCCTTACGTCATTTGAAAGGATAGTGTAAAAGAGATCTTCTTAGCATGGTGGCATTGGTTGCCCCTGCAGAGTTGGGTTTCGCCGTTAGCATCTCAGATTTACTTCATATCGTTGGAATGTATAGAGGCTTCCTTCGTATCTTGTCGACAACTGGGATTCCTCGCCTCTCCAACCACCCTGGAAATATCAAATGAAAGCGCAGCCGGAAAGTGAATGAGCAAATGTGGGGACCTCGGGATTGCACACCACCTGTGTATGACTTTGTACTCACCCTTTTTGTGCTTTTCTTTTTCTTTTCAGGTTCGCGATAGCTCCTCGGAAGCGCGCTACTCCGCACAGGCTCCCCCTAACTAGACTTCAAAAACGAAAAATGACTGAACTGGCCAAGACCGACGAAGCACTAATGGCTAGAATCGCAGAGTTAGAGGAGCAAGTTAAGATCACTACAGAAAGAGCCGCCAGGGCCGAAAAGGAAAGGGATGAAGCTACCACCGAATTCCCACCGGGTTTCGATCCCCCTCAAGCAAGAGGACCTCCCTCTTCGCTCACCGTCGCAGGACCTTCCGTACCCCCACTACTTTCTGGACCCCCAGGCCAATGGAGATGGGTCAGTCCCTTCACTGTACCCACCGCTGCAAATTCTACGGTTAAGGCGGGTGAAGAGATCTCCTCGTCGCTTCAGCACCTTTCAATCAATCCTGCTGTGGACCCCAATAAAAGCCAGGCTCACCTCGAGGCTTTGTATCTCCCTCCTATTCCTCCGAGCACAATTCCCGGACCTGTGGGAACTCAGCTCCTCACTTTCAATCCAGCACAACCCCAGTTCTCCTCAGAACCAATGCTACCCTGCGGGTATAACCCCCTCGGAGTCGAGCAACCGAAAAGCGACCGACTGAATTTGCTTGAGGAAAGGCTCCGAGCGATTGAAGGTGCTGATCCTTTCGACCCTGCCGGCCCAGCTGATATGTGTATGGTCCCCGGGATCGTCATCCCACCGAAATACAAGATCCCTGACTTCGAGAAATACACCGGGGTCGAGTGCCCAAAGACCCACCTCAGAGCATATTGCAACAAAATGGCAGAGATGATCCACAACGAGCCGTTGTTGATCCATCTATTCCGGGAAAGCTTGACTAAGCATGCCCTAACTTGGTACATGGGTCTAGACAAAGCCAGAATCAGGACATGGAGAGACCTGTCTGATGCCTTCTACCGGCAATATAAGTTTAACATGGAGGTTGCTCCCGACCGGGCCGACCTACAAAATTTGGAAAAGAAAGTCGGCGAGTCCGTTAAGACCTACGCTCAGAGATGGAGAGATCTGGCTTCTAGGATCTCTCCACCTTTAAGCGACAAGGAACTCTTATCGATCTTTCTACATACCTTCAAGGCTCCCTACTACACCTACCTGATCTCGAATCCTTCAAATAGCTTCTCCGACATGGTCCTAATCGCCGAAAGAGTCAAGCAAGGGATTAAATCTGGACGAATCTCGCCTTCGGCACCAGAGTCTGCACCCAAGAAGGCATCCATCGCAAAGAAAGATGTGGGGTTTGTTGCTCCCCAAGCTAATCGTGGGTAGCCATTTCCATCACCTCCACCTTATCTATCGCCATCGCCCTACCCTTTGCCATCGCTATATCAACCCACCTACTTTCCTTTCACATCACCACCTGTTGCTAATACCGCGCCTCAAAATCCTACACATCTCTCGCCGCCTCCGGTACAAGCATCACAACCCATGCAACCCAAGCCATATAACCCACCAAAATACCCGAATAACCAAAACACATCGAACAATCGGTGGAACCGAGAGCCTTTGCCTCCTCTCCCCCTCCCTGCGGGAGAAATCTACAAGCATCTCCTAGCAGCCGGACAGATCGTACCAGTTCCAGCGCAGCCTCAGTTGCCTCCTTACCCGAAGTGGTATGATCTTAACGCACGATGCGAGTATCACGCCGGAGCCCCAGGCCACACTCTGGAAAATTGCTTCGCATTCAAAACGAAAGTCCATCACTTGATCAAAAGTGGATGGGTATCTTTCGAAGGGGCAGCAAAAGGACCCAACACCTCCACCAACCCTCTCCCCGATCATTCCCAAGGAAAGGGAGGGGTGAACGCCATCTCAACAGGAGAGAGCAACGACCTATTTTCTTCAGCATCAGACTGGCCACAGGAACAACTTTTCCTGGCCTTAGCTCGAGGAGGATATGTGCCATGCTCGGAAAACAACCCAGGTCATTGCATGTACTGCAAGGGAAGCAACGGTCACAAGATCCAAAGCTGCGGTTTGTTCGCAGAAAAGGTGAGACAACTCTCGAGCCTCGGAGTAATTCAAACCCAGAAAGTAACACACGAGGAAGGATCCATCCACACCATCGGAGAAGGGGTTCCTATCCCACATAACGCCAAGAGAACCCCACTCCAAAACATCCAAAAGAAAGGATCAACCTCGTCGGGTAAACGGTTCTCCAGGCGTCGCGATGAGGGAGACCGCGAGATTGACACCTTGGGCCAACCTTCCGGGAGGTTCGACTACCTCGTCAAGTATTCGGCACCACCCTCCTATTCTAGCACAGTGCCCTTACTACCCTCTTGGGAATCCTCAGACTCCGAGTCATACCCTTCACCGACATGGTCGCTTCCTCCGTTTCCGTTGAAGGAAATTTACGCAAGCCTCCTGGCAGATGGGCAGATCACACCGTCCCCACTCTCACCTCAATCAACTCCCTACCCTAGCTGGTATGATCCGAAGGTTAGCTGCGAATATCACGCCGGAACCCGAGGACACTCCCTGGAGGATTGTTACGCCTTTAGAGAGAAGGTCGAGCATCTGACCCGACAAGGACGAGTCTCGTCCAGAGGTCTGGTGAGGGGTCCTGATGCAACAACCAGCCCTCCGCCACACCATAAGCCTGGGAAGAGCGACATTGCTTCCATGGGAATCGGCGTTCCTCCCCCTTCAATAGAAGAAACACCCAGCGAAGAATTATTCTTCGCGTTAGCCAACAACGCTTATCTGCCATTCCCAGGAAATGATCAGGCCCAATGCCTATTCTGCCAAGGGGAGAGCAAGCACGACATCCAGGACTGCGGACTGTTTCGGAAGAAAGTTAAGCAACTCACGACATTCGGGATCATCCAAACTGAAGGGGCAACCCGAGGAGCAATCAACGCCATCGAAGATAATCCTCCAGCACCGTACTCCTTCGAATACACGGCCCAAACCGGGGGTGCAGCTACAACCCCTCGCAAGGTAGTATTCACATTGGCTGTGAATACCCCTAGTCGAGACTTGCATGCAGTCCCATTTAACTACGGATACACGGTGGTCACTACCCCTCCTGCAATCGCACCAACAGAGCTGACTATCGGCGAAACCTCTCATATCGGGGGCATGACCCGTACAGGGAGATGCTACATATCGGAGGAGGTAGAAAAACAAAGACAAGCCAAAGGGAAAAACCCTGTGATCCGCGAAGAGATGACAGAGGAGACTCAAGGTTTGAGCAAACCAGTAACTGAGGACGAGACAGCCGAGTTCCTTAAGATCATGAAACAGAGCGAGTTTAGCATCATCGAACAGCTAAAGAAAACCCCGGCTCGCATCTCCATCATGGAGCTGATTCTCACTTCAGAGCCTCATCGCCAAGCTCTCTTAAAAGTCTTGAAGCAAGCCTTCGTAACTAAAGATATCACCACGGAAGGGGTGGAGAACCTCGTTGGGAGGATTCAAGCCTTAAGTAGCATTTCCTTCTCTGAGGGAGAGATAGACCCCGCAGGAAGAGATCACAACAAGGCCCTATACATCACGGTGGAATGCAAGGGGCATGTCATAGCAAAAGCCCTAATCGACAATGGGTCGGCACTGAATGTCATGCCCAGGCATGTCCTCGAACAACTACCAGTCGATCTCTCTCACATGAAGCCTAGCGGAATGATGGCTAGGGCTTTCGATGGTACCACTCGAGAGATCCTCGGAAACTTTGAGCTGGACATGGTCATCGGACCCCACACGTTCGCCTTGACGTTCCAGATCATGGAGATCCAACCCGCCTACAGCATGCTTCTAGGACGACCATGGATTCATTTAGCAGGAGCTGTCCCATCTTCCCTGCATCAGTGCCTCAAATACGTCAAAGATAACGTCCTTGTCACAATCAAGGCAGAAGAGGCCTTAATCTTGGCCAAGCATGCATCCGTGCCTTACATCGAAACTGCTGAGACCTTGGAAAGTTCTTTCCAAGCCTTCGAAATTGTCAACGCAGATTGGATCGAAGAAGGATCCCCCATCTGCAAAACCTCAAAATCTGAGGTAGCCGAAGCAACAACTAAGTCAACCCTAGAAGGAAGTTTCCGACTGGGAAAGCGGCTAGGGGCCGAGCTGCAAGGAGCAAGAGGCTGGGCACCTCCGAAAAACTTCGGAGATCGCTTCGGGTTAGGGTACCAACCCAGCAAGGCCGATTTCGCCAGGATTGCCCAAGAAAAGAAAGCAAAGCAACTAGCTAAGCTATTTGGACGTTCTGCGCCAGATAGCAAAATGCAAGTTCCCCATATCAGAACCACGATCCCCTTCGCAGCCGAAACCATCAATGAAAATCCAACCAGGGTATCAGACCTCCGTATCTGCACTCTGGGTGAAGAAGAGCCGTCACTCAGTTCAGTCATTTTCGTAAAGAAGTCAGGGGAGTCTGTGCGCAACTGGACCATCGCCATGCTTCCAGATGTCTCTCCGTAATCACTCCTTTCGAAAAATATACATATGTTTTTGCACGTCTTCTTACGAAGACCTTTTTGTAGGGACTCATGTTCCCTTCTTTGTTAAAAATCAATATATATGCAATTTTCATTTTACGCATCTCTTCTTTTCGCATTTTTAATTTCAGGATGAGTGTTAATTCGGATTGTCTTGATAAAACCTATGTCTTTACCGACAAAGAAATCGTCGCTACAACCGAAGACCAAGCCGAAATCCCCAACGAGTTAGCCCGTTTACTAGAAAGTTCAGAAAAGGAAATAACTCCTCACCAGGAGGAATTGGACGAAGTAAACCTGGGGGCAAGCAAAGAGAATCAGAAGTTGGTCAAGATCGGAACTACCTTGGACGCAGTTCAGAGAGAAAGGTTGATTTCTCTCCTCAAAGACTACTCAAACATATTCGCATGGTCGTACGCCGATATGCCAGGTCTTGATCCTGGGATAGTCGAGCATCGCATCCCCTTGAAGCCTGAGTACAAACCTGTCAAGCAAAAACTTCGGAGGATGCATCCGGACATCCTTTTGAAAATCAAAGAAGAAGTTACCAAGCAGCTAGATGCGGGTTTCTTGAGAGTTGCCGAGTACCCCGAGTGGATTGCCAACATAGTGCCGGTACCTAAGAAAGATGGGAAGGTCCGCATGTGCGTGGACTTTCGGGATCTAAACCGAGCCAGCCCCAAAGATGACTTCCCACTTCCCCACATCGACATCTTGGTAGATAGTGCCGCCAGAAATGACATGTTTTCCTTCATGGACGGATTTTCGGGATATAATCAAATCAAGATGGCACCCGAAGACAGTGAGAAGACAACCTTCATCACGCCCTGGGGAACCTTCTGCTACAAAGTAATGCCCTTCGGATTAAAGAACGCAGGAGCTACTTATCAACGTGCTGCCGTCACCCTTTTCCACGACATGATGCACAAGGAATTGGAGATATATGTCGATGACATGATAGCCAAGTCCCGTGGAACGCAAGATCATGTGGACATCTTGAAGAAGGTATTCGAAAGGCTAAGGCAGTTTCAGCTACGGCTAAACCCAGCTAAGTGCACCTTTGGGGTTACCTCCGGAAAACTGTTAGGATTCATCGTCAGCAACAGGGGCATAGAGGTGGATCCTGATAAAATAAAAGTAATACAAGAACTACCCGCTCCCAGCACCGAAACAGAAGTACGAAGCTTCTTAGGACGTATCAACTACATCGCTCGCTTTATCAGCCAGTTAACACTCACTTGCGAGCCGATGTTCAAAATGCTAAGGAAACACGGAGAAGCCGAATGGGACGAAGACTGCCAGCAAGCCTTTGAGAAAATCAAAACATATCTGCAAAACCCACCAGTACTGGTTCCCCCAACGCCAGGACGACCCCTGCTCATGTACATGACGGTCACAGCCAGCGCCATGGGGTGCGTTTTGGGACAGCACGACGAATCAGGAAGGCGTGAACAAGCCATCTACTACCTCAGCAAAAAATTCAACGAGTGCGAGATGCGCTACTCCATGTTGGAACGAACTTGTTGCGCCCTAGCATGGTGCGCCCGAAGGCTCCGGCAGTACATGTTGTATTACACGACTTGGCTAATCTCTCGCATGGATCCCTTGAAATACATTTTCGAAAAGCTGTACCTGTCAAGTCGCATTTGTAGATGGCAAGTCTTATTAGCTGAGCACGAGATCATCTATGTGACTCAGAAAGCGGTTAAAACAAGCGCCCTCGCCGATCACTTGGCCGATCATGCCTCGGACGAGTACGAGTCGTTGAGCTTCGACTTCTCCGATGAGGACATCATAATGATTGAAGATGAGATCACAGAGAATCTCCGAGAAGACGATTGGTGGACCATGTTCTTCGACGGTGCGGTGAACCTCTCGGGCAAGGGAGTGGGAGCCGTGGTCATAGCCCCAGATGGCCGTCAATTCCCCATAGCATGCAAATTGAACTTCCCATGCACCAATAACGTCGCCGAGTATGAAGCATGCATCAGTGGTCTGACAGCAGCCATCGACTTAAAAGTAAAGAAGCTCCGAATCTTCGGCGATTCAGCACTCGTCATCTATCAAGCCCAGGATCTATGGCAGACACGGGATTCTAAGCTCATCCCTTATCAAAAGTTGCTCACTCAGCTCACGCGAGAATTCGAAGAAACCAAGTTCGACCGAGTCGACCGAGAAAAGAACCGCTTCGCAGACGCATTGGCCACATTGACATCAATGTTCAAGTTAGAGTGCGGGATAATGCTTCAGCCATTGAGAGTGGAAGTCAAAGAAACTCCGGCTTGCTGTGTCATCTTAGAAGAAGAACCCGATGGGAAGCCATGGTTCTACGACTTGGTACAATTCATCAGAAATCGGGAATACCCACCGGGGGCAAGCCGAGTTAGCAAGAAGACCCTTCAGCGCTTGGCACTAGACTTCTACCTCGATGGCGAGGTTCTATATAAGAGGAGAGCGGATGGAGCTTTGCTTCGTTGCGTCACCATGACCGAAGCGAAGAAAATCATAGCAGAGATCCACGAAGGAGTCTGTTCCCCTCACGCAAGTGGGCACATGATGGCCAGACAGATCATGAGGCAAGGCTATTTTTGGCTCACCATCGAGCGCGATTGCATCGGCCATTTCCGGAAGTGCCACAAGTGTCAAATCTATGCGGATCATCTCCATGTCCCTCCAGCCCCACTCTTCAGCATGACATCGCCTTGGCCTTTTGCGATGTGGGGAATCGACATCATCGGCCAAATTCATCCCACAGCCTCTAATGGCCATCGCTTCATCCTTGTAGCAATCGACTACTTCACTAAGTGGGTAGAGGCCACCTCTTACTCCAGCATCACCCAGAAAACGACCATGCGATTCATTGAGAGAAACATCATTTGCCATCATGGGGTCCCAGAAACCATCATCACGGACAATGGCACTAACCTCAATGGAAAATTGATTGACAGTCTTTGCCAACGTTGGAAGGTAAAACACCGGAACTCGTCGCCATATCGACCAAAGATGAATGGCGCAGTCGAAGCAGCAAACAAGAACCTGAAGAGGATCATCCAAAAGATGGTAATCACTCACAAAGACTGGCACGACATGCTTCCCTTCGCACTACATGCTTATCGGATAGCAACCCGTACGTCCACAGGGGCAACTCCCTACTCATTAGTTTACGGCATGGAAGCCGTAATTCCCCTCGAGGTAGAAATTCCTTCTCTCAGAATCCTGGCAGAATCTGAAGTAGAAGAATCTGATTGGGCGAGAGTGAGGTACGAGCAGCTGAACCTCCTTCCCGAAAAGCGCTTGGACGCTATCTGCCATGCGCAATTATATCAGCAAAGAATGGTCAACGCTTATAACAAGAAAGTGCGACCTCGCAAATTCGAGGCTGGGAATTTAGTGCTAAAGAAAGTTCTCCCTCATCAGGAGGCCAGCAAAGGAAAGTGGGCCCCAAGGTACGAGGGCCCGTACCTGGTCAAAAGTGCATTCTCAGGGGGTGCCCTAATGCTAACCAACATGGATGGAGACGATCTCCCGAAACCGGTAAATGCCGATGCAGTCAAGAGATACTTCGCCTGAAGCATCGTGGACAGAGCGTCCGGTTAGCCAAAGACATAGGGTTTTATCATGACAATCTAGCACAAACATTTGTCCTGAAATGAATAAAAGAAGTTTTTTCAAGAGATGCTTTGTTTTAAAATTTGTTGTCCCCTGTTTTTTTTCTTAAAATTGTGAGATGACAAAAGGAGGCATGGCATGGATGGATCCCCAGGAGTAGCTCGGGACGCAAGACGCGTCACTTAGACTAACGCCACTAATCAACTTTCAGTTTTGCAGGGACGTAAGGTCTCACGCCTCAAATCGTCGTCACGATAAAACCAGAGAGTTCCGCTCGTAGGAGCTGTTGAATTGCCATAGCAGGCCACCTTCAAGAGCGAATCAGGAAAGATTTTAAGACAAACCATCACCATCTAAAATGAACTTTCTTTTCCTCGCAGTGCTACCAACACAACCGGCATCGCAAACGACCCATCTCCAAGGACTGAATGCTGGACCAAAGTCACAAAGCCCATCCAACGCCGACTGAGCTGTCGGAACACTAGCAACATTGGCTCCCATCTCTGTCACCAATTCAGAGGAGCCCATCACCAAAACGCCAGTGTCGCCCAGCGCACCTTCGTAAGCAGAACTACCAGAAAAGAAGCGCGATGAAAAGCCTATCCCCCCTAGGACCACAATCAACATACATGATGCGGTCTTGTTCAAGAAGCTCCTCAACAGAATCAGCACGAGGAAGATCGATCCTCTAATTTGTGGGCCACCAGCGGCTGACTGACGATATCACCCGAGCAAAGATAAGAGCTGTGATCAAGCCTCTAGAGCAAAGCCATCATCAACAAACATCCAACACAAGTCACACCACAGTGACCTATGGATGGCCCCTCTAAAAGGGAGAGCTTAAAAACTTATCCATCACATTACTTTCACCAAAAATGGTCTTGCATTTACTCCTCATTTGTCATCACCTTGTCCGTTTCAGGAACCGGGTTACCCCCATTCATTGTCGGCATAAGAACGGTAAGCATACGCCCATGCAGCCCCGCTGCACATTTTGGAGACAGAGGGTCTTCCCCTTTATCCCCAAGCAATCAAGAAGCCAATCAACATAGGTCCGGCAATGACCGGTAAGCAAAGTGAACCAGCTGTAGATCTCGTCCTCACTCCGACTTGGATCGTTGGTTCCCGCAAAGCAGCTGAAAAAGAAACCAATCAAAGCAAAGTGTCCCGGAGCTGGGACCACATCATAGGCACCCTCGAAAAGCCGAGTTAAAGGAAGGGAGAATCCCTGAACTTATCTCAGTTTTGAGTTAATTTTATACTCTGTTGTCCCCTCTGTATCTCGCAGGGACACGAATCATCTCATTGTCATCCTCATAAAGCTTGTGGAAGACGCTCTTGCAGCCCCGCTGCACATCTCAGGGGAGTCTATCTTTCTTTTCCCCTATTTAGTTTTATTTTCACTCCGGCTCGCTTTATTAGCTTTAATTCGAGTACGGTCGTCTGGCCCACTGGGGGGGCAACCTTAGATTCCCATTAGAATGTTGCAAATAAGTCATCCCCCCATCTCTAGCAATCAACCGTCTAGCAATCAAACATCCAGCAATCAAACATCCAGCAATCCAACGACTAGCAATCGAACCCAGCAGTCAAACCATCAATCAGTCAAAATCAAAAATCAATCCAAATCCCTTTTTAGCCCAGCTAAAATAAAAAAGCATACTACTCTCATAAGCATTTTCATGCATTGCATAGATCGAGAATTTTCAATCCCATTTCCAAAAAAAAAAACATCCATCTAAGTTGCATGCCATGCATGATATGACCTGTTTGCCCTTATATCCGCGGTTTGCACCAACGTAAGCAGTCATAGACAAACCCCGGTAAGCATTTTTGAGCCAACGCGCCTTATCCTTCACGAGTGTAAGGGCCTGACTAGATACTAGTTGAGTTCGCATAATATCTAGGGTACATGCGCAATTAGACATGGGATAGCTATAAAATGACATGGGACTTTTACGATTTTCTCCACTTTTTTCGTTTCTTCCCTCTTTTCACCATAAATGTCATCACTCCCCCAAACCTTCGCTATCACTCATACCCCGGGAGCCAAAGAGCAGTTTCAGCTAAAATTGCCAGCCGGAAGTAAAAGCACGCCAAGTTCGAGTTCACGACCAAGGAGACGGAAAAGGTCACCAGGAGATCGCTAAGGACTATCACCGAAGAAGCAGCAACGACGAAGGCCGAGGCCTCAAGACAAAAGGGGAAGAGATCAAGATAAAGGCTGTGCTTGCTCTGCTCTGTTGCATTTCAAATCAAATCAAAAAGGGGAGGGATATATATATAAAAAAAAAAAAAAAAAAAAAAAAAAAAGAAAAAGGAGAGAAGGGAAAAAGGGGAAAAGAAAAGAAAAGAAAGAAAATGCTCAGAGATCTTTGAACAATCGAAGAGCCAAAGCAAGCACAGCCCGGGGACAACTCAATTCGAGAAATCTCGAAGAAAACCTCCCCAATGGACTCGAGAGAAAGAGGCCCGAGGCCAACTCGAGAAAGCTCAAAGCATCCTTCCCCAGGAAGTCAAGCAAAAGAGGCCCAAGGCCAACTCGAGAAATCTCAAAGCAAGCCTCCCTAGTAAGGACATGAGAAGAAAAGGGCCCCAGGCCAACTCAGGTAGTGAGTCGCAAAAAGAGCAGCGACGACACTCCCCAATGAAGACTCAAGAACAGGGCCCCTGGCCGAAAGAAAAGCACCCCCAGCAAGGATCCCAGAGCTCGTGCACTCTATCAAGAAGGCATCCTCAGCAAAACACGAAGAAGTTCGCATACCTCGCTTAGCAAGACATTGCCCACATCCGGGACAATCAGCGAAACATCACCTTCATCAAAAGCCTCCCCAGCAAAGCAAGCTCTCCCAAAACAAACTTCTTTCCGGACTTGTCATGTCCTTTCATTCTTTTCCGTAAAAGTCCCATCGATTATTAGAATGCCCATGCATGTGCATCTTCAGTCGAAGTCTATTCACTCGGATTGACATTGCGAACTGTAAATTATGTATCATGTTAGTTGCATCTTTATGAGCGTTAAACACTTAGCCTTGTTTCAGAGCGTGAGTGCAAACACTAATATCAGGTGAGGACTGCTTACGGCTGCAAATTGTGGGAAAGTCTTGTTCTTGGGGTCGTTACCTCCTGAGCAGGATGCAGGCGCATTCTAGGATCGTATCAACACCACTGGTGACAAGCATAGCCTGGTTTCCAGCATAGCATCTCCTCCTCCCAGAGTGACCTTAGTTTAGTTTCCGCATTCCGCATCTTCTCCTACCGGAATTGGCGTTATTTGCATTCCAGCCTTAGCATCTTCTCCTCCCAGAGTGACAAGCATAGCCTAGTTTCCAGCATAGCATCTCCTCCTCCCAGAGTGACCTTAGTTTAGTTTCCGCATTCCGCGTCTTCTCCTACGGGAATTGGCGTTATTTGCATTCCAGCCTTAGCATCTTCTCCTCCCAGAGTGACAGCATAGCCTAGTTTCCGGCATAGCATCTCCTCCTCCCAGAGTGACCTTAGTTTAGTTTCCGCATTCCGCGTCTTCTCCTACGGGAATTGGCGTTATTTGCATTCCAGCCTTAGCATTTTCTCCTCCCAGAGTGACAAGCATAGCCTAGTTTCCAGCATAGCATCTTCTCCTCCCAGAGTGACAGCATAGCCTAGTTTCCAGCATAGCATCTTCTCCTCCCAGAGTGACCTTAGTTTAGTTTCCGCATCTCGCGTCTTCTCATACCGGAATTGACGTTATTTGCATTCCAGCCTTAGCATCTTCTCCTCCCAGAGTGACAGCATAGCCTAGTTTCCAGCATAGCATCTCCCCCTCCCAGAGTGACCTTAGTTTAGTTTCCGCATTCCGCGTCTTCTCCTACGGGAATTGATTTTATTTAGTCTTCAGCCTTAGCATTCTCCTCCTCCCAGAGTGACAGCATAGTTTAGTCTCCAGCGTAGCGTTTCTTCTCCTTCCAGAGTGACATCGTAGGTTTAGTTTTCAGCATCAAGCATTTCTTTTTCTACCAGAGTGATAGCATAGCGAAGTTTTACCTTTTCAGCCTTGGTATTTCTTTCCCTCCCAGAGTGTCATCCTTCACATAATTCTACATTTCTGCATAATTATTCTCCTCCTCTTAGAGAGACATCATTAGGACAAATTATTCACACTTCATGCGAATCGCGCATTATCCTCTTGAAACAACGTCAGTCACATGTCAAGCAATTACCCCCCCAGTGGAGCCGTCATTTATGTTTTCGTAAAAATACCTTCGATTTCCGATAGAGTAGTTGTCATTTACATTTTCTGCAAATTATGTTTCTCTCGATATCCGAATAGATCTAAATTTATATATATCTTTGCAGGATCAACAACCTATCTCTTCCCAGAGTGACGTCAACAACCTATCTCTTCCCAGAGTGACGTCAACAACCTACCTCCTCCCAGAGTGACGATGTAAAAGCATGCCTCCTCCCAGAGTGACATCAAGCGAGCACCTTGTATCCCCAGTGACAGCATCCATCAACTACCTCCTCCCAGAGCGACATCATCACTGTAAGTTTAAGGTAAGACCTGCTGTGTCGCCAAAATTCGAATATCTAGGGGCAACTGTCTTTACTGCTTATCAAATACTTCGATAAGACAGTAAAGAGGGGGCAACTGTTGATACCCGAATTTTGACGCCATTTTTACTTAATTTTAGCATTTCTGTCATTTATTTAATTTACCGTCATTTTTACTTAAATTACAGTCGTCTGTAGTTAAGTTACTATCGCTAGCATTTTTAGGGTTTTCATCGCATTTTAGCATCATCGTTAGCTTCGTCAGCTTTCGAAATCGCGTTTTTAATTTTTCGTCAAGTATTTTTGTTATTATTATCATTATTATTTTTAGCCTTAAAAACCACATTTTTGACTATCTGGCAGTCGTTTACTAGTTTTTCCTTCGTTTTAGGTCACCTCATGATTTTTAGGATTTTTAATATTTTAGCACATTTTTAGTATTTTTATTATTTTATTATTATTTTTATTCGAGCTGTTATTGGACCCGAGTAAGTCTGCTCGGACAATAGCTTGACTTCAAAATGTTTTCCATCAACTAGTTGCTAGTTTTTTTTCTGCTCGTAACGGTCTACAGCGTTTCATGTAATTTTCGGCGTAACGTTATTATTTTTCCGTTCAAACATTTCACGTTTTTGAACGCGAAAATAAATACGTTAAACGAGAAATTCTCGTCATTCGCTGTAGACGGTTAAAACCGGCGCATTTTTCTCTACGCGCCAGCACCTCCGGCTCGAAAAGTCAGTACGTTTGCCCGCGAGACTCGGCTCGAGGCCATTTAAATGAGACTTAATGGCCTTTGATCTCAACCGTTGATCTGGTCAACCAAGGAAAGTCAACCAGATCAACGGTTGACAATTTAATGTGCATAATGCACATGCACAGTGCCAAGCAACACGCAGCGGAGCAGCCCTCGCCCAAGCCAACTGCTCCCGTAGCCCTTGTCCCTCCGCCATCATCACGCCCTAGCCGTAGCTCCGCCACCTCGACGTCCGGCCAAGCCACGCGCGTCCCTCGCGTCCGGCCACCACGCGTCTTTCGCCTATAAAACCCGACCACCTTCATTCGCAAACGGGCCGGAAATTTTACATAAAAAAAGAACACACTCCCTCTCCATTTCTCCTAGCCAATTCATCCACCCGAACCAAGGAAAAAAGGAAAGCGAGCACGGTAAGCTTTTCAAGCTCTCTCTCTCTAGCTTCTCTCTTTAAATTTTCGTTTTCCCTCTTAACCAAGCAATAAATTGCTCAAATCAGTTTTAGGCACTTAGTTTTCAAGTGATGAACGTTTTGCTTGCTTCAATTTAGACGCATGCTGCCCTGTGTAATTAATAGTGAATTTTCGGGTTTAATGCATACGGATATTCAAGTGCTAAATTGCTCATCGTTTGTGGATGGAATTGGCTGATTCTTATTGGGTTTTGCTCACCCCTCAGTCCGGCCGTGTTCTGTGCGTCTGTTTTCAGTGTTTAGGGTGGCCGGCGGTCTTCCTTGTCGCCGGCAGTAGGCCGGCGCAAGGAAGAAGATGAACAGTAGCATGGCTACTGTTCGTGAAGGAGAAGGGACACGGGCTTGCCAAGCCCGTCCCTTCTTTCTTGTTAAAAATAAAGATGGGCCAAGCCCATCATTTCCAATTTAAGTCATGGGCTAGGATTTATTCCTAGCCCATTTTAACCAACTTCAGCACATGGGGCCCAGCCCAATAATTTTTGTCAAGCATTCGAGTCATTTTTTTTACGATGCTCGTATGTAGTGTTAATTTAATTCGCATGCCATATTTAATTGATCGTTATTTATTTGTTTAAATTTAAATACTTGTTTATTATTTCGTTTTTGATTAAATAGTCGTATACCATGCTTTAAATGTTTATACATGATTTAAATGCTCACATGCGTCATTTCCATGTTGATATTTCTCGTATGCTCGTTCTTGCGACAACTTGTTATTTAATTGTTTTATATACGAATTGCTTATTTCTTATCGCAATATTTATTTTCATGTTAGTTAACTTCAGTCATTTAAAATACCGCCTATATGGTCGGTCGCTTTTCTAATTTTCGTAAATATTCAACTGCTCTAATTTCTCGCAAACTGCTGGAAATCCTTCCGCAAATTATCAACTGTTTAATTTTCCGCACTTTAAATTTCAGCAATTTACTTTCAGCAATTTAAATTCAATACCGCCTACATGGTCGGTCGCACTTATCAACTGTTTAATTTTCCGCACTTTAAATTCCAGCAATTTACTCTCAGCAATTTAAATTCAATACCGCCTACATGGTCGGTCGCATTTAATTTTCGCAATATATCAACTGTTTTAAATTTTTCGCACACTGCTGGAAATCCTTCCGCAAATTATCAACTGTTTAATTTTCCGCACTTTAAATTTCAGCAATTTACTTTCCGCTATTTAAATTCAGTTATTTATTTTACTGCCTACATGGTCGGTCGCACTTTAATTTTCCGCACTTTACTTTTTCGCACTTTAATTTTTCGCAATTTACTTTCGGCAATTTAAATTCAATATACCGCCTACATGGTCGGTCGCATTTTATTTTCCATAAATATTCAACTGCTTTAATTTTTCGCAAACTGCTGGAAATTCTTCCGCAACACTAACTGCTTTTATTTTCCGTAAATATCCAACTGCTTTAACTTTTCGCAAAACTACTGGAAATTCTTCCGCAATATCAACTGTTTTATTTTCTGCAAAATATCAATTGTTTTATTTTTCCGCACATATCAACTGTTTACTTTCTGCAAATTATCATACTGTTTTAAATCCCCTGTAAATCGTCAACTACCTTTGAAATATTCTTGCACTTGTCAAACTAGCATTTTAAATTCTCACATGCGTAAAATCAATCATTTTTCGCATGCCAATCACGTCAGCATTTAATTCTCACATGCTTAAAATCCATCATTTTTCGCATGCAATCAACTAGCATTTAAATTCTCACATGCTTAAAATTCATCATTTTTCGCATGCGACCAACTAGCATTTAAATTCTCACATGCGTAAAATCCATCATTTTTCGCATGCAATCAAATAGCATTTAAATTCTCACATGCGTAAAATCCATCATTTTTCGCATACAATCAACTAGCATTTAAATTCTCACATGCGTAAAATCAATCATTTTTCGCATGCAATCACGCTAGCATTTAAATTCTCACATGCTTAAAATTCATCATTTTTCGCATGCAAACAACTAGCATTTAAATTCTCACATGCGTAAAATCCATCATTTTTCGCATGCGACCAACTAGCATTTAAATTCTCACATGCGTAAAATCCATCATTTTTCGCATGCAATCAACTAGCATTTAAATTCTCACATGCTTAAAATTCATCATTTTTCGCATGCGACCAACTAGCATTTAAATTCTCACATGCGTAAAATCCATCATTTTTCGCATGCAATCAACTAGCATTTAAATTCTCACATGCTTAAAATTCATCATTTTTCGCATGCAAACAACTAGCATTTAAATTCTCACATGCTTAAAATTCATCATTTTTCGCATGCAAACAACTAGCATTTAAATTCTCACATGCGTAAAATCCATCATTTTTCGCATGCAACCAACTAGCATTTAAATTCTCACATGCGTAAAATCCATCATTTTTCGCCTGCAAATCACGTCAGCATTTAATTCTCACATGCTTAAAATCCATCATTTTTCGCATGCAAATCACTAGCATTTTAATTCTCACATGCGTAAAATCCACCATTTTTCGCATGTAATCAACTAGCATTTACATTCTCACATACGAAAAATCCATCATTTTTCGTATGCAATCACCTAGCGATAAATTCTCGTATGCTTAAAATCAATCATTTTTTCGCATACAACCAAACTCAGCATCTCATTTCGTATGCGTGAAATCCATCATTTCTCGTGTACAATCAACTGTCATTTAAATTCTTGCACTCTTAAATTGCTTATTTATTTCTCGAGCTATCGCTAACACTCTCATTTTGCAGGTTTTAGTTTCAAGCTTCGCTCGAAAGTACGCCTTTCGATTCCTTTTTATTTATTCGATGCTTTCTGCAAATATCCATCGTATGCATGATATATAGAACTGCTAGAACTAAAATCAACCCACATGCACAACGTGTTTAAAGACTGTCTTAAAATGCCGCGTTCATGTGATTTTACTTCTCGCTTATATTGACTGCATGTACATGGGGACTTTCGATCCCACAACAAACTATCATTTTAAATCCATCATTTAAAATGGTACTCTGGTAGCAATCCATGTTAGGATCACGTAGTAATTAATCTAAGCATGCATGGCCCGATGATGAAAAAAGAGGGCGCTCATTCAGTCTTACGAAAAATTCAGTCCCATCACGATCATAATAAAGACTAAAGTGACGATTCCTCTGAGGGCCCACTTTTCAAAACGCATTTCATCAAAACACCTTTAAAACACCTCTCTCATCAACCGGTAACCGTTTTCGGATGTGACTCGGGTGCCTAACACCTTCCCGAGACCATAATACGACCCCGAACCTTTGTCTGGGGTCCAGACCCCTTTTTTTTTGTGCCTTTAGTTTTTTACTTATTATATTTCCTATGCCATGACGATTAGGGTTCCCTAAGCCTAGCAACCAAATTAGGGTGGCGACTTCATTGCATGTTGCGAGGCGTCCATCTACGCTGAGCATTGTAAGGTCCCGAATTTCGTTGCACACTCGTGAATTAGCATTCCTCTGTTAATTTTCGTGGGGCGCGACAGAGGGTTTGTTGGCGGGAAAGAAAAGAAAGAAAGGTGATGGGCTTCGGCCCATCTTTGTTTTAAATTAAAATTTGAGTCAAGCCTATTTTTTAATGTCCAAAAAATCTGAAATGTGAGGCCCGACCCATTTGTTTTCGTCAACTTTCGTAAAATATTCGTATGTTTATTTTCGTGTTTTAAATATCATATGAATTGTTTACATGCTCGTATGCGATGTGTTTATTTTATTTTCATGTTTTAAATATCGTATGAATTGTTTACGTGCTCGTATGCGATATGTTTATTTTATTTTTGTGTTTTAAATATCGTATGAATTATTTACGTGCTCGTATGCGATGTGTTTATTTTATTTTAATATTTTATATATCGTATGAATTGTTCACATGATTCGTATGCGATAAATTGTTTTTTTATGCCATGCCTAATTATCGTAAAAAAATATTCGTATGCTTGTATGTTATAAATAATTCGTTGAGTCGCTTACCAAGTTTATTTAATTAAATCTTGCATGTTTTAAATGATTTGTTTATTTGTTATGCCATATTTTATTTAATTAATTACTTACTTGTCATAAATTAAATAAATGTTTGCATGCGCTCTTTATTATTTATTATTTATTATTTTCAAACCATCGCTAACACTTTCAATTTGCAAGGTTGATCAAGTTCACGCAACGCAAGTACGCTTTCTAGCCTCTTTTATTTATTTAAAAAAATTTTGCAAATATTATTTATATGTATGTTATTTAGATAAAATGCTAAAAAAACCCATATCATATTCGTATGCATGATAAAATCAACGCACATGCTTACTTGTTTAAATCACTTGCTTTGTTTATACCATGAAATTAATTATACATTTGCGTTGATACATGAGCATGGTGGCTTCGATCCCGCACAGTTATTTGCATTCATTAAATTAACATCGTGCTAGTATTATCCATGTTAGGATCACGTAGTAATTAATTAATTAATCATGCATGGTCCGATGATGATAAAGAGGGTTCTCACTTTAGTAAACAGTCCCGACTTTCCCGATAAGAAATAACAAAATTATTAAAGCGATGAATACCTCTGAGGGCCCAAATCATGTGTCAAAAATGTTTAAGTAATCGGAAAGTGGCCCAATCTTCGTAACAGGATTTCGGTCGATACTTTACTATCGTTTACTTTGTAAATGGTTGGAAAGTGGCTCGTTTCCGTGCGCGGGATTGGTTGACATGCTTCGATGGTTTATTCATTTTTCGTATAAAAAATTAAACATAGTAACACCTATCTACTTTATAATCGGTAACCTTTTTAAAGGATGTGGCTCGGGTGCCTAACACCTTCCCGAGTCCATAATAATGACCTCGAACCTTCGTTCTTTGGTTTAGACCAATTGTGCCTTAGTTTTTATTTTATTTTTATGCCATGAGATATAGGTTCCCTAAACCTTAGAAAATAGGGTGGCGACTTCATTGCATTATGCAAGGCATCCATTTATGCTTAGCATCCGTCCCGAACCTAAACTCATTTTCAACGAAAAAGGGGGTGCTACACTAGCCCACGTGTCCTACTAGAACCTCACATCTTCGCTACTGCCAATGCTCACACGCGCATGGTTTTGTCAGAACCCGAAGATCGAGGACACTCTGCCACATATACGCATGATATCACCCCAAATAGGCGACATTTGTTTCATATCCCTTAGCCACAAATCACCCATAACAGAGAATTTGTATTCACGCTGGATTAGCTCTACCTATAGCTTCTGCTCTCCCTTTAAAACCCCCCAAACCCATTTGAAGAGTAAAGCTTCATTGCGAGAGTGAAGACACCCCAGACCCAATCCGCCAGTCTCCATCGAGTAAGTGACGTTCTCCCATCTAACCTTAGCCATGCCCTTCGTATGCTCACCCCCACTCCATAAAAAACGCCGCATAATGCCTTCACATCGATGTACAACTCCTTTAGGCATGAGATAGATTGACATGTTATATATTGGGATGCTGTTCAACACGGATTTAATAAGGGTCATCCTCCCTCCCACCGAAAGCAAGGATCCTTTCCACGTAGCAAGTCTTTTCTGCAGAGTTTGAATAATAAAATCCCAGCTAGAAATCCTCCAAGGATTTAATTCTACATATGAACCCAGGTACTTAAATGGGAGACTCTCATACTTACACCCAGCTCTTCGCGCGACCGTTTCCCCAGATTGCCTGCAAACCTTGATACCCACGAGAGAGCTTTTATGGTAGTTGACCTTCAACCTTGAAAAAGAGTCAAACCACCTGAGAATCCCCTTAACATATTGAATTTCCTGTTCATCACTATTGACAAAAACTAATGTGTAGTCAGCAAATTGTAAATGGGAAACATTCCATCTTGTCTCAGAATTCCCGATGCCCCTCATGAGACCTTGGCTGATCGCCCTCTTGAAAAGTAGATGAAGGCCTTCTGCAGCAATATTGAAAAGGAATGGTGACAATGGACACCCCTGCTGAAGCTCGCGCCCCACCCCGAATTGCACGAAAGGCGAACCGTTAACTAAGACCGAAACCCTCGCCGTAGAGAGACATTCTTTTACCCACCCCACACCACTTCAAACTGAAACCCATGAAGCCAAGTACATTGTCCAAGTATCCCCACTCGACAGAATCATAAGCTTTCTCGAAATCTAGTTTGAATAAAAATTCTTATCGACGACTAGCTTTCAAGAAATGCACAATCTCATTGGTTGTCATGACACAATCAAGAGTCTGTCTCCCCTTTATGAAGCCATGTTGCACATCACTGACCACCGAAGCCACTACCCTACTCAAACGCTTCACAAGGATTTTAGATATAATCTTGTAATAGTTGCTGACCAGGCTTATTGGCCGGAACTCCGAAAACCTCTTGGTTAGTCTAGTCTTTGGAATTAATGTGGTGAAGGATGTATTTGCACCCAAGGGGAAGCACCCATCCTTGAAGAAACTATTCACCAATCTACTCACATCCTCCCCAATGACATTCCATGCGTTCTGAATAAACAGCATCGACAGACCGTCTGGGCCAGGGGTCTTGACTCTGCCACAACTTTTGGCAGCCTCCCAGATCTCGGCACTAGACACCTCGCTATCCAGCATTGAAACCTCATCGGTTCCCAGCTTTTTGAAACCCAAATCTGTCAATCTTAGTCTATCCCAAGTCACAGCCTTGAAAAAATCATTATAGTGTGTTACCGCTGCTTCCTTTATTTCCGGAGGTTCCGTCAATCTCCTGTGACTGTCAAGGATCTCCACAATATTGGTACGCCATTGGGAAGCCTTAGCTACCAGGTGGAAGAACCGGGTATTTCGGTCTCCTTGTTGGTCCCAATGTAATCTAGCCTTTTTTTGCCAAAAGCGACACACTTGTCCCTGTTTCTCCCATAAGGCCACCTCTGCTTCAGCTTTAATAGACCGCTCAGCCGGAGATAAGTCCCTCACATCCGCTTCAGCCTCCATCCTGTCAACTTTCTCCTGAAGTTCCCGAAGCATGGTGTCTAAATGGCCAAACACCTCCTTGTTCCATAACCGTAGCTTAGACTTAAGCCATTTGACCTTCTTTATAACCTGGTAGTCCCCTGGATACAGATGACCAGCTTCCACCCACCAAGTCTTGACTTGATCCTTAAACCCACTAGTATCCCACCAAACAGCCAAGTCACTGAATGGTTTGGGACCTCAATCTTTCCTATCATATTGGATCAACAGAGGAGTATGGTCCGAAAAGTTTCTACCCAAGGTTGTAAGTTAGGAATCCGGGTACTTAACGAGCCACTCAGACCGCACGAACACCCAATCAATCCTGCTTCTACTAATGGAATTTGCCCAGGTGAACTTCCTCCCCACCAGCGGCAAATCCATCAGTTGGCAACTCTCAATCCATCTCCAGAAATCACCCACACCACTGGAGTTACCAGTTTTGTTTAACCTGTCCGTCGAATGAAGGATTTCGTTGAAGTCACCTGCTACCAAAATAGGTCCGTTAAAGCTTACAATGATGGCTTCGAGGTCCATCCACAACTGAGCACGCCGCGTCACATTTGAATACCCATAAACATTCAGCATAGCACAAGGAGAGTTATCCGAAATATCATGTCCTTTGAGCCAAATAAATCGTTCTCCTATCACTGTACTTACAACTTCGAGTTTCCGTTTGTCCCACATGGATATCAACCCTCCCGATTTCCCCACTGCAGGTGCACTCACCCATCCCATGTCTTCACTACTCCATATAGTATTGACCAGGAAATCATTAACTGATTCCCTCTTGGTTTCCTGTAAAAAAACCAACTCTAGCCCTTCTCTCGTAATCATCCTCTTAATGAAGCGTCTCTTCATACCTGACAATAACCCCCTGCTATTCCAAGATAATAACTTAACCATTTGATCCGTCTACACACGCATAACACCATATGCTTTAGGCACTAAACCGTGATACCTTCCCCTCAAACCTCTCTTTATCGAAGATGCGCATAGCATTCTCGTTAGCCTGAGACGTGATTGCTAGCTGGTTTCCCAGCTCCCAGACATGACCTTCAATGAGATTAGCGTCGTACACTTTGTTACGGTTCATAATGTTCTCATCCGTGGCGCGGAAGGTACAAAAACCCTGTTCTGCAACCAGACCCGACTGTCTCCAAGCTTCTTGTCTTACCCACTAGTTTTTTAGTCTTTCTCTTAGTGATTAGCGATGTCTGCTCTCCTCATTCAGTTAGCTCTCGGAACGCTCCTAATTATTCCCTGTCTGCCAAAACCCGATATCCAACGGGGGGATGCCCACCGAAGCAGCCTCCTCGTTACCTTCTTGTTCCATGTCCCCCTCTATGTCTGAGTCAGACTCCGACCCTCCTTCCCCCCAATCCTCATCGTTCTGACCAACTCCTATCATCCAATCTAGATTGGAGATAGCCCACTGCAACGATTCTTCCTTGCAAAGTACCATATGTATAATCCCGTTTATTCTCACCTTAATTTGTACGACAATGAGATGTTCCTTGGTAGACACCAAGATGCGCCCTACATCCAATCTCCTGCGCCTCAAGGTGTTTTTATCCACCGCAACCATACCTCCTAATTTAACTCCCAATGCTTCGAAGATCTTGTATCTCCATGCTTGGATAGGAACACCCACACATTGCACCCAACAGAACCTACTACCATCCGAAATCGTCTCCTTCCAAGGCACTACTTTTGAGAAGATCGCGTCACAATCGGAATTGTTCGGAGCCATCACTTTTTCATATTCGCTTTCCCTATCAAATTCCAGCAAAATCAGTCCACGTCCCATCGCTCAGGTTTCACAAATTCATCCTGCTTCTAGTACCAACTCCTGCATTTCCGGAACGTTTTCAATATGCTTCAATATACCCACTGCACTACGGCGCAACCACTCATGGTTCTCCTCCGGGATGCTCAACTCAATTAATTCAACTGCATTCTCACAGAACGAGCATTCAACATCCAGCTGAACTCTTCGAGCGAGGTTAACACAAGTTGACAATCGACGCGCGCCACGTGAAGTTTTTTGAATTTATGGGGCATATATAGGGCTGGCCAAAAATTCCGAGACCCGTAATTCCGATTTTTCCGACCCGATCTTTTCAAATTTCGGAAATTTCGGAAATGCATTTTCGGGTCTCGGAAATTCGGGTATCGGAAAGTGATACCCGAAGTAAATATCGGGTTCGGGTCGGGATGAAAAACCCAAAGTTCGGGTACCCCGAAAACCCGAACTTTGGTAATTAATTAGGTATTAATTTAGATTCCCGTCCGTCCCTTCACCATTTTTCACTCTCGTTCTCTCTCTCTTCTCTCACTCTCTACTCTCTACTCTCTAGTCTCCTCCTCCACTGTCCCCGACCCGAACCTCCATCATCGTCATTCGTCACCTCCATCGACCTCCATCACAACACAGCTCCGAGCTCTCTCCAACACAGATCCGAGTTCGACTGTCCGTTCTTGTCCCTGTTTTCCTCTGTTCCTATGCTTGGTTCTATTCTCTTGTTCTGCAATTACTTTTTGTTGGTTGGTGAATTTTTTGTTTTTTTCTGATTTTGGTTGATGGGTTGTTTGAATTTTGGGGACCATTTCATCTATACTTGATTTGGGGCTTTTGTTCTGTTCTTGGCAGAGGGAATTAATTACATGGGTCCTCATCTCCAACTTTGGTTTTGGGAATCTAATGGGTTTTGGGTTTTGAGTTTTGGGTTGGTGATTTTTTTGATGAAGATGATGATGATGATGATGATGATGAGGTGAGGTTTGAGAATTTCGGACATTTCGGAAATTTCGGGAATTCGAGATTTTCCGAAATTATGATTTCGGAAAGTCGGGATCGGGACTGCGATTTACAAGTTCGGGGTCGGGAAAAATATTTTGAATTTCGGAATGCCCGAAATTTTGACAATCGGGTTTCGGAATTTCGGAAAACCCGATTGTCCAGCCCTAGGCATATATGTAGAGGCCATAATTGGTAACACCAAGCATGAATAACATCTGGCCTATAAACAAGCAAGGAATGATGATACCTACCCTACATCGATTAAAAATATATAAATTGAGTGTGAAAATTACACATCAATCAACTTGTATTTTGATAGTACTTTTTGGATGAAGAATTAAATTTTAAATTCGAATCATTCTTAATATAAGTAAAAAAGTGTGAAAATTGCATCTAATCTTGTTAGAGAAAGAGAGAGAAATATCATAGTAATTAATCTAAGTTGCTTCAAGAATTCGTGACCATATCGTAGTCGATGTATTAATTAATCTTTTCCTCTTTGACATATTAGGGCACCAAAATTACTCACAAAACTTTACTCGTATTTTTTCTATTTTTCTATTTTTTATATGCAATTTAAAGCATTATTTCATGTTTTTTTTGTGGCAATGTTACTTGTAGGTAAGGCTATCAAACTCGAGAGTCTAAGTCGAGCTAAAATCAGAACGCAAATTTTTAACATTTTTTCAACAACCTCGACACAAAATCGAGGTAAAATCGAAACATAAAATCGTAAAAATTTACAAATCTATAATTTATTTTTAATAATTATAAGTTTTTTTTAAAAAAATATTCCTACACTTTTTTACTAGTTATTAATTTCATCAATTTGCTACAAACTTCTACAAGATAATTTAATTTATAAGGGGACATAAAATTAACAGTAGTGTGTTGCCGAGCTGGTGAGGAGGTGTTTTGGTGATGTGTGGTGCTCCGATGGTATGTAGTGTGCTGGTGAGAAGGTGGTGGGCTGGTGTGCAGTGGAGTGTGGTTGCTGCTGCGGTGGTAGTGTGTTGGTGAGGAGGTTGTGGGCTGGTGTGGCGGTGGTGGTGTGCAAAGTTTCGAACTTGCTATCGAGGACACACAAAGATGGATTGGAGACTATAGAAGAAATAAATAAATTGTATTTGTTTTGTTCTTTTTTGCATAATAAAGTCCATTTAAAGCACATATTTAATGTATAAAGAAGTGGGCTGTGCTCCAGCATCAACTTACACCATTTTTAACTCACAATCAACTATAAAAATAAGGTAAAATAAAATCGATAAAATTGTGTTTATTGATTCTACGAGTTTTCATATGATTAAATCAAAGTTTGCTAAAATAAAAGTTTTATTCCGATCCGACTCGTTTTGGCAAGGTACTGTCGTAAACTTGTAAAATAGTAAACATGATCGAAAGTTTGATAACCTTGTAGGGATTCGAATCCACGTTCGAACCCCACCTCTGCATATAAAAATATAAAATTATTTCAACCTTAGCCCAAGTTTATGGCCCAGCAAAAAGAGGCCCGTATATTTCATTAATGACCTTCACCGATAAAGATCAATTACTTCACACTTTTCCTTCTATGTTCTAACCCAAAACCAGGCGATAGATATACTGCAGTGCAGACACAAAAAAAGCAGAGTCAAGGCAGTGAGATAATGGACAAGAAGAGCAGCAGAGACCGTGACGGCGAATTCGGTGGCGGCACGACAGCCGCTTCCCACCAGAACCCGCCACCTCAAAATAGACCTCCTCCCAACCGTAGTCACCTTCCTCCTCCTCCCCCTCGCTCCCGCCTTGAACCCATCGATCGGGAAAAGGTAATGCTTACCCTAACAGATACCGCCCATGTATAGCTCAAGTAAATTGAAGAACTATCTTACATTTCTTTTGTCTGGTTTTTTGTTTCCATGTTTTGATTTCTCCAATACAGACTTGCCCTTTACTGCTTCGTGTCTTCACTATGGTATGCGCTCTCTTCTTTAAGTATGTTATGAGAAAGTTGCAACCTTTACTTCTTTGCTTTCAATTTGTCTGGCGAAGTTGGCATCTTTTTCTTACTGGGTTTTTCTTTTTGTTGTTTTCTCCTCTGGTGCTAGACCTAGTTGTGCCCATTTATAGCTTGTGTTTTCCAAATGTCTTTCATTTTTATTGCAGTGGGTGAGGAGGAATTTGGTGCTTAGTATAATTAATAATGGACTCAGCAACCTTTCTCTCTATAGGATTATGTCAATATGGATAGTCCATTGGACTAGGCTGGTTTGAAGTATAACTAGACTGGCTGTTTGATTGTGTTCCTAGATAATTAGGAGAGTAATTATTGATTTCATTTTCGTGAATGGCTAGAAATTGAGCTTACATAGGCATCCATTGTTTCTTTGGTTGTCAGGCAATTCAAGGATAGAATTTTAAGAGTAGGGATTGAGCTGTTAAAATACTTTTTTGTATACCTTGCTCTGAGCTTCTGTTTTTAGAAGAACCATCAGGTGACTAACTTTAGTATGATCTGCATATTGTATTCAATGTAGGCCTATCATGCATATGTGTGCTTTGATCTTGACTTTAGAAACTGAGAATATTTTATGAAAAAATTGCCATGTATCAGGCTTTTTATTAGAGCTGTTTTATTAATTTACTAGTAGAATCTTAGTAATTGTACATTTGTTTAGTTTCTAACTTGCAACTTCATTATAAATTCAGAAATCTTATGTATTTTTTGGACTATGTAATTTAGTCATGATAGAAAAGTCTTTTCGGCAAGACTTCCTGGTATGTTTTGGAGTGTGGTGGAAAAACTCCCATGTCTGCGCGGAAAATTTAAATTCAAATGTTGTATGATTTGTACATCAGGCAAAGTCGTAGAAGAATTGAGAACTTGGTTATATTGTTTTGATTATTGACCTTTGTGATGCTCCTTCCAAAATAAAGTATTGAAGAGAACTATATGCGGATCCAGAAAGATTGTGATTAGAAGGCTGCGATTTCCTGATTTAATTGTAGTTATATATTGAACGTACTCGTGTATCCATTTTTCTGTAATAAAGTTTTTGTAGAGGGTGTGTTTCCCTCTTCTAGTTCTGCTACTTTCTTGGCTTCCTAAAAGGCTTAATTGCACCGAGGAATGTCCGTCCTATAAGAAGTCTTATATGCACTATCAATAAGCCATCATTGTACTGACTTAAATTTTCATTGCATCTTTTTTTTTTCTAAATTTGTGCAGAATGGTGATCATCATAAGGATGAAGATTTTGCAGTGAGAGGCAAGGAACCCAAGAATGAGGTTCAAATCTATACATGGATGGATGCAACACTACGCGAATTAACTGCACTTGTAATCTGCACCTTCCCCTTCTTTCTACTTGGTCCTTCCCATAGAAAATCTCTCATCTTTCATTGATTAATTTCACTTTATTTACTTCATAGTTAATTCTGGTTTTTCATCAGGTCAAAGAGGTGGCACCAGAGGCAAGGAGAAGAACTGCGAGATTATCTTTTGCATTTGTATATCCTGATAAGCGTGGCCGCTTTATTCTTAGAAAGGTATATATATACTTTTTCAATTGGCTGTAGTTGATTTTGCACATAACTACAGTTAGAGCCATATTCGTGATTCATTTACCTGTTTATTTTGTTAACAAGCATCTCATCACCTGTCCTCTGTGTTGGGGTGATGAACATATTTGCTAATTACCCTGTGGTGGGTTGAACGAATTTTGTAATTGTTTCTATTTTTCCTTAGCAAAATGGATGCCTTTCCTTCTTCCCTTATTACTTGCTAAGCTAGTTCCTAGTCCTTCTGTTTTATTTTCCTAGTATGGACTGCCTTATGGCATGTTTCCTTCCGAGAGTTCTAGGCACATACTTTCAGCAACTGGGAATAAAATCAGATAGAGGACTAGACAACTGTGCCCACAGATGGAGATGATACATTATTTTGTTGTTAGGTGGGGATGACACATTCAAGTGGGAGACGACTTGATGACATGAAAACATTAGCTGAACTTCACTTCCAGGTAAAAACAAAACATCCTCGCCTGCAAGCAATCATCCAAAGCTTTGCATTTCTTATATTTTCTCATTCTTGTTCACGTTTTCCAGATTGGAGACTATTTAGACGTAGCAATCCTGTAAGGAGAGGTTTCTGCTGATGGTCGGGGCAGCAGTGTTGCTGTGCAATTCATTTCCGGGCAGCCATTATGTTAAATTATAGGGGGCTATTTTCAAGCAAGTCGGATTGTTGATGGTGCTAGAATTAGAATGAGTACATGTGCTTTATGTTTCCTGATGTTTGAATTCCTTAAGTTGTTATTGAAATTAATCATATGCCCTATATACGATTCGGAAATGTCGGCTATCATGGATGGTTCGGGTCTAGTGATCCTTCATTGTTGATGTTTTATCACTTTCTTGAGAAATGGTCAGGAAATCCTTAAACATGATGCGCCACTGTTTAGCATCCAACTACAGTCCCCATGCATGTTGCTTCATGGAGTAGTTACCATGAGTGAAGGATCAGTATCAGTACAAGCAATTAAAGTCAGATTGATCTGCAATATAACTTGAACTATACATCAACACTGAAAAACAGTTCTGCTCTCCTCTGTATAAAGCATGTACATACTTTTCCAAGTGCAATATTAACAAATAGCGATCGCGATGAGACGCAGTGTTTTCGCATCTGAAAATTCCCTAACAACGCGTTGACACTCAGCTATAAGTGATTCGTTTCATCTCTAAATCTGACAAAACCTCTTGGTACAGTTGCACAACAAGGTACATTCTGGCTTATAGATACCTTTAATCAGGCATTACTTCATTCTGGCAGAGTAATCAATCTTGTTTTTTGGTCATACACCAGCTCAGTTCCACAACTGGAGCAAAAAAATTGCAAAAATACATAAGCAAATCCGAATCAGAAACTAAACTGGCTAAATCAGAAATTAGGGTTTGAGCAATGTGATCAGCATTTGATGCAAAAACTTACTTTGAGCACTTAAGTTTGTTGGTGGTTCCGCCGCTAGAAATCGATAATATCGTTCCGAAGAAGGAACCGTTCTCGGTACCACAGTTTGGGCAGGGACCCTGCAAATTATGGTTGCTTTTCGTAACTAATTACGCTCTTTTGTAGATAGAAATGGAGATTGTGTTTACCTTCAAGATGAGAAAATCTTTGATGATGGCATTTGTAAGGGTCAGAGCTAAGTAAACTATGAGCGGCACGGCAGCAAACCAGGTAAAAATGAAGCTGAATGGCTCTGGAAGCTGCAACTCAAAAAAGTCACAGAATTTAGGAAATGAGAGAGTAAAGACCTAATAAATACGACACAAGATGTTAGACCTAGAGATCAGTCTTACGACACCGGTACGTGATTGAAATCATTCGTTGTGAAGTGCAATGAATAAAGAGCTGAATATAAGATGGAGTTTTCACCTCCAAAAGGTAAGAGATTTCAAATCCGGTAAGATCATCCAAGAAGAAAAACCTGTCGACACCAACCATAAGAAAGTAGAGTTTGTGAGGGGGGGCGTAGATGGTGACATCGTTTAGGTGTGGCAATGCACAAAGCTATTCAACTTGACTCAACTAGCAACTATAATGCAGTTTTCGTGTCCATCTCATAAGATTCAACAGTTGAAGTGCTTATACATACACTTATGAGAGGGGAACAATGTCACTTACAAGCCAAGTGCTAAGACAGTTGCCGGAACATTAAGCAGGAACATCTTCAAGTAGTCCACAGACAGGTCACTATAAACCTACAGGACGAAAGTGAAGGATTACAATCTAGGATATGGTAAGCATGCAGAAAACAGTTATTTGCAGAGGATAGTACGCAACATGATAGAATTATTGAATTGGCCAGAAACAAAAAGGATCTTAATTATCGTATAATTGTATTAGGTTGCATAACAGACACAATAGTATTGTTGAAACTTCGTTGGACTATGTGCATTTTACAGTGATGCAACACGAACATCCTTCCATATTTTCTAGCACTTCCAGTTTTGATAAAAAGGGCAAACTACACGAATTTGAACAAGAAGTGGTTATTCTATGAGCGCATTGAGACGCCTGACCAACATTCTTGCAATAAGTATCCTATCCGTGAACAATACTGAGAAAAAAAGATAATTGTGAATTGATCAATGCAGAATTCTGAGATCTCCAACAGTCAATTCACATAATTAGAAGAATCACAGAAGCAGAAGAAGGAGAAGCAGAGAAACACGGACCCTTTTGCTTCGCAGACTGCATCTTGGTCCCTCAGCTACGATTTCACTGCCTTCAGTCTGAAGAGCCATTATGAGTAATATAAGCAAAACTAGACCACAGTAAAGAACAACTTAACTAAAACAACCAAAGCTTCTAATACAATGTCAGGCCGATTGGTTTTAAATTCTACTTCTCGTTAAAAACATGAAATTCGGCATGCAATAACAAAGCACAAACCTTTAATCTCAGCTTCAATTGATCATATTCTTCGTCGGTCATAATTGGATTTCCAGATACATAAGCCATTGCGGCTTCGAGAAACTTCTGTTCATCAGAACCTGAGGAGTAAAGCGGAAAATAAAGGAAACAAATAAATTAAGACCTTAGAAAGATTCAATAACGATATGAAGACTAACACTTGAGAACCTGGACGAGCTCATACTTAACATAACAACAGTGCTTCCTTCCCACATTAGTTCTTCCTTGAGATTGTCAAATTCCTCATTGGACATTATAGCCTTTCCTTCATAATAAAATGACTGCAAAAACAATAGAATAAAACAGAAACCAACTTCATACCAAACCCTAAAAGTTCTCTCTACTGCGGTATATAACCAATAGTTTGCTGCATAGATAGTGAAGAAAAGATAAAATTGCTTCTCCATACTTGTAGTGCTTGAAGAAATTCTTGCTCCATTTCTCCCAATGACTTCTTTTGTTTCTTGTCTAAGCTACAATATTGCAGAACATTACTGTCAACCACATCATCTCCTTGAATCTGCCCTGAAAGCAACAATTGGACAAGGGTTTCAGGCAAAATCAAGAAAGAACACATAAAATAAAAACCCATCAAAAAAGAAGAAGCCAAAACTGATAATTTCAAAGTCCCACGTCAAAGTAAGAGCTAAATAAAAAAAATAGTTCGATTCTTCGACCCAAAACGAACAATATATTTTCATTCTAATGCAGCGCGACTGATGGGGTTTAATTTCAATATCAACTCGAATAAAACCCAGATAGTTGCACGAGAATGAAAACCTTGTTGGTCAGCATTGGCCCTGATGGGGAGTAGAAGCATTTTGCGACCAAGACAGAGTCTTCTTCCATTAAATTGAACAGATTGGGCCTTTGTAGAAGAAGAGGATGAAGAAAAGCGATTGAATGGTTTTTGAATAGGAGCAGTGAAGACACGAGGAGATGCCAGAGTGAAGGCTAACTTGTTGGCCATTGAAAGAGGTGTAGTTAGTCTGTGATCACAAAATAAAATTTGATCAGGTGGAGTGGATTGGCATTTTAGCAGTGATTGATTTTAGCAGTGAAAAATAAAGTGGTTTTTGTGTTGGAGGAGAAGAGAGACAAAGCGATAAGGTGATGGAATGGAATGTGTGGAGGGAAATGTAAATGCGTTTTCAAAAGATCAAATAGTTTGCCTCTGATCAGCCTCTGGAGCTAACCAAAATCTGCCAAAATAGAGAAGTCATTTTTCTTATTATGATAAAAATTAATGTTTTGAATTTTGATTGAAGTCCCGCTGGGAGGACACTTGTATGCTCAATACTATCAACGTGTCATCTCAATATAGTTGGTAATTTCTTGTTTCTAAATAAAAAAATAGAACTTATATGCACTAACAATTTTACCAAATTTTCTTTATGATGTTTTTTTTTTCCCTTTATAAACTGAATTTTATTACGAAGCAACATAAAGAGCGCGCTTAAAATTACAGGAGAAACTAATGCCGTGTTTACCTGGGAGGGAAATTCTCCAGTTTTTAGAAAATTAGAGAATTTTTCGAAAAATGTATTTACTTGGTATAGTTTTCATTTTCTGTTTGAAAATTCGATGAATAAATTTGGAGAACGAAAAAAATGTGTTCTCAAGTTTTTCAACCGTTGATAAGATTAATTAGAAAACTCGGTTTTCCACTTTAATGAATTTTTTTTAATATGATTTTGCCCCTGAGGCCATCTCCTCATCCCGTTCTCAACTTCGACCTCATTCATCTTCAAACCCTAACGCCTCCTCACCTTCTTCCTCTCCAGATCGTCGCGTCCTCTCCTTTCGTCAGCCAGCGTCGCTCCCAGAGTTAGCCGCTCCCTCAGTCATCCAACGCCGCCTCCTCTCCTCTCTCGTCGTGCAGCGTTGCAGGCCAACAGCAGCAGAACTCCACTCTTCTCTTCTCTCGTCGTGTCACGTCGCCGGCCATCAACAGCAGAACTTCTCTCCTCTCTTCTCTCTTCGCGTCGCGTCACCGCCGTCCTCCCTCCCTCCGTCAGTCAATCCATCAATGTAAGGATTGATATTCTCATTTGTGCAACCTAGGTTGTTTTAATTAATTTGTTTTGAGTGCTTATTTTAATTAATTGGTTAGGTCTGGTCTGCTTATTTGGTTTAATATGTTAGTTCTGTTACGATTTTGAATTTTTGTAATTTGTTACTATTGAAGTTTTATAGACAATAGGTTCTGTTGTTTATTAGTAATTGAAAGAACAGAAACCTATATTTATCTTTAAAACTATGTTGATAAGTGGATGCAGGTATCCTACAAATACTTCTTGTTTCACTATCTGATTTACGGGTGAGTAGTTACGTCGAATGTTTTCTTGATTAATTAAGGTGTAGTATGTCTATTATTATACCATATGAATATTATCATGAAACAACACCTATTTTTGTTTCTCCTTCACTTGCTGGCCTTGATTTTGTGTATTTATTTGATGGTTGAAGGTTTTCATGTTCTGAAGATTGAATTCCTTTCAGAATCAGGTACCTCATTGTGAACTAGGTTGTCAATTTTGATGTTGTGTTTCTTATGGGTTTGGTATAGTTTATTCATGCTTGTTGATCTTATTTAGGAGAGTTGTCTTTGTTGATTGATTTTTCTGGTGAGTTGTTGCTAATGTACTATGCATGTAATCCTTCTGTGATGTGTTAGTTTATGTTCTTTACTTAAATATGCCTTTTATCAAATAATGCTAGGATTGTGTTTGATATTAGACATGCTAGTTGGTGGGATTGGTGAATATCTTCATTTCATTTTATCACTTCTAGTTTGTTTCATTACCTGGACTATAATTGTTAGGCATGCGAAATTTGATAGTAAATGGTGTAGAGTGTCTTAAATTTGCTAGAACTTACTGTACCTTGTCTCGTGGAGGTGATGACTAGATTTTTTGAGCTCTAAAATAAGAAACAAAGCTACTGGTGGTATTTTTAACAATGTATGAGTTGCTGGTGATATTTTTAGATGTTTATATAATTGGATTTTACTTAAACAGAGTGCTTTATCTGAACTTTAAGTTCACTCTTTCTTTTCTTTCTAAGTAGCACATCTATTATTACTAATCTGATTATGATACTGATTAACATCTAAAAGTACTTAACTGATTTTTATTGTATTCTAACACTAAGGAAACAATAATATTGAATGTTTATAACAAATGAAAATGTAGTTGTAATTTGATTTGCTTTTAATTTTTTTATAAAAATCCAGAAATGAACATGTCAAACTACCAAACTCTTTGTGAATTGGTTAGTGATTTGAGGATTTACATGTCAAAATATCTAGTTTTTTCTTGTGGTCAGTTATTGAAACTGTTTCTTCTCAACTTTTTGTGTGCATAAATATTTGGATTTTTGTTGTTCTGTGATTTGTTTGGTATTTAGTTATTAAAACATATGGTTTGATAAGAACAAACAACATATAGTAAAAATCAGAAGAATGACAGGTATGGGCTAGAAAGACTCAGGTTGCTTTGTGAGGCGAATCTCTGTGAGGATGTGGCTATTAACACGGTAGCAACTATGCTAGCAGAGCAGCACCACTGTTACCAGTTGAAAGCCGTGTGTCTCAAGTTTATTTCAATGCCGGAAAATCTGAGAGGTTTGTGCGTTTCTAAAATACTCCACTTGATTATTGAATCAAAGATGCATATTTTGTATTGACCTATTGAAATCTTGTTCTCTACTGTACTGCTTGTTGCTCTGTCTGTGTAGGTTTGAGTCATAATGGGGACTGCCTTTCTTTTTGCATGCATTATGTCTGAGCCTTTGTTGACCACAATCTATGATACCGGGTTGACTTGTCGCCTCAGTTGTTGTTTGGCTGATTTGAAGATGGTAAAGGAAATAAGAAGGATAGACTGAATTTATACAAATAATAGGTTTTGGTTAATGGATTGGAAATGAAATGGTCATTGTTTACTCGTCTATGTTTACCCATAATCACAGTTATTGTCATGCAACACGGGGTGCAGCTGTATATTTATTCATGTCAAAAGTTTGCTGCAAAACCAATGGTTTCCTTACCACTTTACTTTGCATAGTGAGTGGAGCTAAGTTTATGGATAGTGAGTGGCCATGAATTGCCACTTTACTTTGCATGCACTGAGAATTTGCAGCTCTTACTCCGTACTGAATGTTCCTGTTGTGTTCTTGCTGCTACTCTCAGAATGAGCTATAAGACCAATGTGTACACCTCATGAAATTGATTCGTGGAAAACATTTTAAAATTTCAAAGATCCCTGATAAAACTACTGCTTATTTGTTATGTTGTTATTGTTTCAGCTGTGATGCAAACAGATGGTTTTGAATACTTGAAGGAAAGTTGTCCTGCTGTTCTTACGGAACTCTTGGTGTATGTCGCTAGAGTAAATGAGCACTCAGTAATTGATTGTAGGCACGGGAATGATGCCATCCTCGATGGAAGTGACATCAATGGGAGGCGGGTGAAGCCAAGATTGTAGCAAATCTTGCTTCTGCTTGTTTGTTTTGTACAAACATCTGTAACACTTCCATTATTGGCTTGCTATGGGTCTGTTTGGTAGTCCAGTTTAGTGGGGAAATGTTCAGTGGGAAAACAACATCTGGGAAACGGAGGGTGTTGTTTAGTAAAATAATTGTAAAAATTCAGTGGGAAAACGATATCTGGGAAACGGAGGGTGCTGTTTGGTAGTCCAGTTTTCCAAAACTATGATTTGGATGTAAAATAACCATAAATGGCATAGTTCATTAAGGGCATAAATTATGATTTGGGTGCTGTCCGGCTGCTACGTCCCCAAATTCCCATGCTTAAACTTGATCGAGTGTTTTTTTAAGAAAAATATTCTAGCAAAAAAGAAGGAATCTTGCATGATATTATTGTAATGGTCATTGTAAGAGTAGGAGAAAGCAGAGACCTCAGTCGGTTTCAATCCACCAAAGATTACCTAACCGAACCCACTAGGATGGATATCAAATCAAGTAATATACCTAGGTGAAAAAGGAAGAAATCATTGATATTATCCTTGCATATGTGTTTGTTGAACAGTCTTACCCGGCCCAGACTAATTTCTTCTCTAACAAGCAACTACTGGGTAGAGCCAGATATATCATGTCAATTACACTCATTCGTACAACTTTCCAAAAACAGCTAACAAAATTTTTAGAAACAGGCAAGAATCAATTCTGGGTCGTAGCTAAACCCCAGTTCTACCGGAAAGGTGAAAATAGTAAGTAAGAAAACCGTTCTCGTCTCCTCAAGTCTCACGTCTTGAAGCCCTCCTGCGTGCAGGACCTGCAGCAGCAGCATCCTCCTTCTCGTTCTCTTCTGTTTTCTCCCCACCGGTTCCTTCCTTATTGGAACTCTCGGCTGCTGGAGCAGGTTTTGGCTCAATGTTTACCTGTGCCGAAAAGAGAGCATATGATCTTAATAAGCCTACATATAAACCTGAGGTCCCTTTTCATTGGCCTATTCCATTTAAATAAACCAAAAAAGAGAGACTGAGGTTCTAGAACTCACCTTCTTCTTCCCTCCAAAAATGAGCTTGTAGAAGATGGTCAAGAAAATCACCACAACGGCCACAAGGATGCCAATTGTAAGGTTAGGCTGCTTCTCAGCATTTTCAAGTAGATCCTATACATGACAAAATAATAGTTCAGGACTTATTACAAGGCACACATTTAACTTTATCCACAAATAGCAACAGCTAAAATGATGGAACATCACTTACCAGAATTTTCTGTTTGTGGTCACTGAGGAAAGGAATATCTGCGATCCGGTACAGTAGGTCAAACACCTTCTTCTGCAAAATATTAAAAAACCAAATGATTAAGATAAGACGTCTTGAGAAGGGCAAAAAGAATGAAAGTCAGATTGCGCAACGCATTACCCGAATGCCAGTAAGAATATCAGGGCCAGCAGCTGCCTCATCTTCGACCTTCTGTTTCTCCTTCTCGGCATTGAATTTTGGCTTCCATGCTGAATCCCGGTAAGATCCTGCAACCTTCTCATCCTTTGTAATCAAGATATTGTCAAACAATATGCCATCTTGCATTGTCCAAATCTCAATGCCAACAGCAGCAATGGGATCAAAGTTGGGCTTCTCTAGCTCAAAGTAGCTAGGGTTTGGAATCTCTTGAGGCTTCCAAATACCCTTGTAATTGGGGTTATCAATAAGTGGGGCACTCCATTTTCCCTTATAGGCTGGGTTCCTAATCATAGGCCTCTTCCATTCACCACATCCAGGGCCCTCCTCACACTTTGGGTTATCAATCTTTGGTGCCTCCCATTCACCATCCTCCTCATCATCCCAATCCTCAGGTTTAACAGCCTCAGGATCATCAATCTCCTGGATTCACACACCTGGATTCACAACAAAGCATCACTCTCCACTTCCGAGCTCAACAACAAAACCAGCCAAAATCATGCAAAAGAACGCGTGAGATTTCAAACCATGTCAAGAACACAACGCCAAGAGAAAACTACACCATTTCAGCTATGCCTCATGCAAGTTTTACTCAATGCCTCAATCATAATTTCCAATTGGCTTTGCAAACTCAAAATAATAACTAAACTTTTAGAGTTTAAGTTGAATATGACAAACAATAAACTAACCTAGATGGAACTGAACGCATATGAGACCTACTAAAATAGAAACACACATCACGTGGAAATAAGAACAGAGATTGGATCCAATGCCAAATAACATGTATACATAAGCATCTAGCTACACATCAAACTCTCCAAATCAGTGCAATCATTATGGTTTCAATAAATCTATAAACATCAACTGATATGAATAACAGAATATCAATAAAGAATAAAGTAATTAAGTCATAAATTACCTTGATATTCATCCTTCTCAGATACAACCCATTTCCCGTCAAACGCTTCATCAAACGACTCGTACAATACCTGCACATAACAGAACCTCAAATCTCAGAAATCCATACATGAAAACAGATAATATACACACACGAGACGTACATAGAAGTGTAATTGATGAAACAATGTTCCGGTGCTTACCGTGTCGTCGGCGTGAGATGACTGGAGCTGATTGAAGGAAATGAATGCGACTAGTAGCAGAAAAGACACTCGTAGAGAGGCGCGTGTCGCTTCTCCCATCTTCTTCCTCCTCCTCCAAATCAATAAACCAAATCCCTAGTGATGACGATGGAGACGGTTATGATTGTCTAATTACTGATCTGAAAAACTGAATCTCGGAGCGATTGCGTCGAGTTCAGTGTGGAAAATAGCAATTGCGATGGAGAAGAAGAAGACTTGAAGAAACGGACCGTCAGGAGATGAGGAAGCCCGCCGTGAGGAAGAAGAAGAGAGGAGGAATGGTGAGCAGCTTGCGTTGAGAGAAACCCTAGAATTTGAGAGAGAGAGGGAGAGAATGAGGGAAATGAGGATAATTTTCAACATTAATATATGTGGTATTGATCGTAATTATCAGAACACTGAGGTTATTTTTGTCCAAATAATTTCACTCACCTCCATCCCGCACCCTTGCCAAATGCTCAGCTCCAGAATGGACCAACAAGGCCCATTCCCTAAACGCAAGTTTTCCTAGGTTGGCCACCCAAAAATTGGCATTTTCATTTGTTGAATGGTGTTTACCAAACACCATTCAACTCATTTCAGTTTGGGAATGCTGGGTTGGGTATCCAACCCAGACTCCCAAACAGCACCTATGTAAAGGATCAAGGTTTTCTCTTGGAGTCTAGCCTTTTATTTGGCTCTTTTTACAAATTTATTTAGATGAGGATCCAAATCTATGTGATTAAAGGCATTATCATTCAAGTACAGAGTAGGGAATCTTTTCTTTTTTATCTACATTTTTATTTATGTTGAAAAAACAAGAATTTCATCCATGTACCCTGAAAAAAAGGAAGAACAACTTGGATAATTGATTCCTCGATATCTAATTAAATCTTTTTTTTTTTGGTTGAATATGTAAAAAAATTCAGTCCATATATCTAATTTCTAAAATAATTTCAATTTTCAATGTGCCAATCCGTTACCCAAATTGTAAAATTGAAAGTACCTAATTAATCTAGAGGATGAACATGATTTATTTAACTCCAGATTACATATCAATTTGATTATTAAAACAATTATTTTAAATTAAGATATTGCAAATCAATTATGGGCTCATCATAATAGTATATTTGAATCTGAGGAATTAACAAGCCTAATAAAGTATATTTTTTATGTACTTTTTATAACTATTTATGCAATGAACAATAAGCCAAGTGGTGATATGTATTTTATTTTAATGTAGCAACGTGAATTAGTATATTTATATATAATGAAATATTAGTAGATTGATGATATATTTTAGTTTTTTAATTATAATAAGTGTAATTTTTTTCTTAAGGAAAATATTTATTAGTTTATTAATCTTTATAAATAGAAGAAAATAATATTTTCTCACTAAAAAAATAATATTTTTGGTTTTCAAAAATTTAGAAAATAGTGCTAAGTAAACGCGTTTTCTAGTTTTTAGATCAGGAAAATTTGAAAAAACAGTACAAAGTAAACAAGTTTTCCAGTTTTTCAGATCAGGAAAATTTTTCAGACAGTGCGAAGTAAACATGTTTTCCAGTTTTCGGTTGGAAAAGAAAATTCTCTAATTTCAGAAAATCGGCAGATTTTCAAACAGAAAATTCTCCGAAGTAAACGCGCCCTAAGATAGATCTTTGCAGTCCCCTAAATGTTAGGGGACTATGGCTCTGTTTGGCGTTCCGGTTCGGTGGGAAAAAGTTCTGTGAGTAAAAGTTGGGTGGGAAAATGACTTTTGGGAAACGGAGTGTGCTGTTTGGTAAAAAAAATTAAAATAACTGTAAGATACCTGAGGTGTTTGGTAAAACAGTTGAAATGAAAATGTTGGAGTATAAAATCCATTTTTAAAAAATTAATAAAAATAGGAAAAATGGATCTAGAATTACTTATCTTGAGATAAAGATTTTATTGTAATAGTTTTTAATTTATTTTGTTCATTATATAAAGTAAAAAAATGAAATTAAAAAAAATAAAAAATAAATAGGAGAGAGAGTGTCAAACCAGCTGCTGGAGCATTTTGCTCCCGCGCGAGGCAAGGCCAATTTGGCCAGCCTTGGAACTGGGCTTCTTAAGAAGCCCAGTGCAGATGGAGTTTACCAAACACGTTTACGAGGGTTTTGAGTTTGGGAATGGACGGTTGGCCACCAAACCTTAACGCCAAACACATACTATAAGTCAGCCGCGGACTTGCCATTATGGTGGGTGGACTTTTAAGGGATTACTTTCATGAAGCATTTACTAATAGCGTGACATCGTTTTATTATGTGTACATGTTAAGATAAAAAATTAAGAGTAGTGTATAACTTTTTCTTCCCAATATTAAATGATTTCTCGTACTCATATACCGGCACATATATGACGGTGTTTTCAAAATAATTAAGAGTAATTCCATCTAAACGTGTTTAGTTAGATCTCCCAACCAATAAGGTGATTAAAAGTGAGGTTGATGGTTTCATTAAAAATTAATTGACAAGATTTATATTTACAAAACACTAAACGTTTAAGTAATGGAAAGACAAACCCTAAAAATAACAAGTCACATAACCGTCTTGTGCGATCTAATTAACTACATCTATATAAAAAAAAAAAAACCTAAATTACTCTAAATTTTATTTATTTCTTCTTCTTCTATACCAATTTTGATTGAACTAATTGGATTAAGCAAAAGTGAGCATTGGCTCGTGGGTGGAAACTCTATATTACCAACGCGCAGGTCTACCACCCACGAGCCACAAACACATGTACATGCAAAGTTAAGATTCATCAACATTCTTATTAGGTTATGAATATGTTCGCACCATTGTAGACTTGGGCAACGCAGGGTAATTAGGCATGGTCACAGTGTGACTATTTGCGAAAAACAATTAAATCCTAATCACTTATTTTTTTCATAAAACCATAACCTAACCGCAATCACATATTTACACTATTTTATATCCATTACTTAACTGAATATCAACTAATATAAAAAAATAATCAATTAATTTGATAAAATAATCATGCCAGTACACATATTACTATTCACTAATATATATATAAAAAAAATATTGTGATATTCTAAATTCTTTTTTAATCCCTTCACTTGCAATAATTTTCAATTTGTATGAAAATTGACCAAAAAAAACGCAAGAAAAGGACAATTCCAACCAAACCAATCAATTAAGAATCACATATATATTTTAGAAAAAATTGGCTCATAGAAATAAAGAATTGCCACTTCTCGTATTCGGCTCATATTTTAGAAATTCTAGCGGACCCAAGTCCAAACACACCAATCAATATTCTCGGTTGATTTGATTGTTGGGCTTATTATGGTGCTTGATAGTCCATCTATGGGCTCGACTATGAGCCTTATTGGTCATGGACCAACTTTTGATGTTGTCATCTTCCCATTAGCAATTTCGGGAGTTTTTTTTTTTTTTAATATCACGTGAATGTATAGAATGAGACTAGAATTTAAAATATTGTCTTTTCAAGCAGTGTTATTACACTCGGGGATAAAATTAGCGGTTGAACCGATAAATTAGTAATTCAAAAGAGTATGTAGTTCGGTCCATCTAATCAGATTGTATATTTAGAATGTAAGTATTAAATTTGAAATAGCACAATAATTTTAGGAATACAATTACACGAGTTCACATATCTCTTATTTTTTCCACAAATATCCATTAAAGTTGTTCATAGATAATAATAGTTATTTAAAAAATGTAAGGTTAGTGTCATTGCTTTTACTTAGGGTGGTAAATGGGTAGGTATGGGTGGGTATGGGTAAGGATTAAATGGGTATGAGCAGGGGCGGTGCCAAGTAAGGACCACATAGGGCACGTGCCCTGTGTGAGTTATTTACTAATTACTATTAGTATTTATAATAAAGTTTCAATTTATTTACTAATTACTATTAGTATTTATTAATTACTATTAGGGTTATTTAGTATTTACAATGACTGCCCCTCATATAAAAGTATATGTTTTTTCCAAAAAAACTCAACGCAACCGTCCATTATTTCCCCTCACTTCTCTCTCTCTTTCAAACTGACGGTGGTTTTGGACAGTTGGACGGCGCAGCGGAACACTACCATCAACCGACAGTGACAACGGTGGCTAGTCAGAAACCTCAACACAGTAAGTTTTTCTCCTTTGGCTTAATAATAACACAAGGGTTGGTTGATTCTGAAATCGCTTAATAATAAGGGTTGGTTGATTGATATTGTTTGTATATCTTTTTAATAGTAGTATTATGTTTTAATTGTTGAAGGTTAAAAATGTTGAAGTATCTTGTTAAAAAATCGAGATTGGAAAAATCGAATGAATGATGATTGGTTGAATGAGAGTTTGGTCGTTTGTATTGAAAAGGACATATCTGCTGCTTTGGTGAACGAAGTTATCATGAGACGCTTCCAACAAATGGATAAACGTAGATGTTAGTTGTGAGTCAATTTGGAACAGGTAATATTAGTTAACCTTTGTCATTTTTTGTTTCTTTTTAATGAAATTGTATTTTTGAATTTTTGAATTGTGCCATGCCTAATATAAAATTCTGGCTCCGCTACTGGGTATGAGTATCATACCCATTTATTACCCATATAATTTTTTAAATGGGTACCCATGTCTATTTACACCCATTTAAATCATACCCGCCCATTTATACCCATTTACACCCATTTAAATCATACTAACTCAATAAATATAATTTTTTATTAAGTAAAATTAAAAATACCATATTTGACCAAAAAAATGTAGATTTTGATAAAATTTGATTATGTGACTCGATTTTGATTGTGTATGCTGATTTTATCGTTTAGGCTCAGGTTTGACCATTTAGGCTCGAGTTTTATCGTTTAGGCACGAGTTTGACCATTTAGGCTCGGGTTTGACCGTTTAAGCTCGAGTTTTATCATTTAGGCTCGGGTTTGACCGTTTAGGTTAGGTTTTATCGTTTAGGCTCGGGTTTGACCATTTATGCTCGGGTTTGACCATTTAGGCTCGGGTTTGACCGTTTATGCTCGGTTTTGTCCTTTAGGCTCAGTTTTGACCATTTAGGCTCGGGTTTTATCGTTTGGGCTCGGGTTTGACCATTTACGCTCTGGTTTGACCATTTAGGCTTGGGTTTTACCGTTTATGCTCGGGTTTGACCATTTATCTTCGGGTTTGACCATTTAGGCTCGGGTTTGACCGTTTATGCTCAGGTTTTATTGTTTAGGCTCGAGTTTTATTGTTTAGGCTCGGGTTTGACCATTTAGGCTCGTTTTTAAACGTTTGTGCTCTTTTTTTTTAATCGTTTTTGCTCTTTTTTTACCATTTTGGTAAAATGATCCAATATGGTAAACAACGAGCCAAAATGGTGAAAAATGAGCCAAGGTAAAAAAGGTAAGAAATGAGACAAATGATGAAAAATGAGCTTAAATGGTAAAAAAATGAGCAAAAATGGTAAAAAACGAGACAAAATAGTGACAAATGTGCCAAAACGGTAAAAAATGAGTAAAACGGTAAAAAACGAGACAAAATGGTAAAAAACGAGCCTAACTGGTGAAAATAATTTGGTGAAATAATTTTATGAAATGAAATAATAAATAAGTAAGTGTAAAAAATGAGTCTAATTGATTGTTTAAGTGTTGATCCATTTATAATGCCAATTTTTTTACAATTTTTAAAAAATAAATACCTTATAGAAACAAGTTGTTATTGATGTGATTCTTCGGCTAATAAGTTTCATACTATATATTTTACGCATTTAAATATCTAAATAAATACTACATTGAAATAAACGGATTTAAAAATAAAATTCTTATATAAATAAATTTCATGACATAAAATTTACTAAACATTTATCGCGAAAATATTTATAATTATTTTAATATGTGAGATTTAAAAGTCCTATTCGAGTTTTAGTTTTAAAAAATAGACAGATTGAATATTAAATGATGTTCCATACCGAATGGATAAGATCCATACTATAATTTACAAAATGGTTCATTTAACTCTTTATAATTTAAAAGTTTGTACTTTTAACTCTGTAATGTTTTTTAAAATTGCAATCTTAATTTTTATAATAGTCAAAAAAATAAAAAATAGTTAAAAATAGCATTTCTTTATGAAATTTGGTAAAATAAAAGTAACAAATATAGTATAACCTAAAATTATGATAAAAAATTATATAAAAAATTATTTACAACTTTTTTATATTTTATATTTTTAAAAATATTTTTTGTTTTTTTCCTAATATTTTCAGTGAAGTTCACTCTTTCATATTTGTTACATATTTACTCAAATTTGTCTATATTTTTTTGAATTTTTTGAATTACTAGAAAAGTTAAAATTGTAACTTTAAAAAACTACAGGGGTGATATTGCAAGTTTTTAAATTATAGGGGATTAAGTAAAATATTTTGTAAATTATAGGAAGGTGAATCAACAATTCATAAGTATCGTTCTCGTGACTTACTGCTGTCCTCATTAATTATTGTCTTTGCTTCTTTCTATGCGCTTGTAAATTTATGCCACGTTTTTTTTACACATGTGTTTCAAACATAAGAGTGTCCCCCACTGAAAAAGTTACTCCCTCTGTCTTTAAAAGTGAGACGTTTTAGTCCCAAAACCAAATCCACAATTAATTGACGCCCTTACGCTTTATTTTTTTTTTACAAATTTGCCCTTTGAACGACATGTCATACGCTGCATAAACTTCATGTCATTCGGGGCAAATTAGGGCAAGCAAATTGCAGGGAAATAAATATCTGACACCCTTAGTCATCTTCTCCTTCTCTCCTTCTCTTCAACTTTCTCTCAACTTTCTCTCAAACAATTATCAGTGACCGATCAAAATAAAATGGAGGGAGTTTATTTTGAAGACAGTCAGCCTGATTGCTACAATAATTTTGAGGATTTCAACGAGATCCATATCTCCATTTTTTGTGAAGATTTGGATGATCAAAATAAAATGGAGGGAGTTTATTTTGAAGACAGGCAGCCTGATTGCTACAATAATTTTGAGGATTTCAACGAGATCCATATCTCTATTTTTTGTGAAGATTTGGATGATCAAAATAAAATGGAGGGAGTTTATTTTGAAGACAGTCAGCCTGATTGCTACAATAATTTTGAGGATTTCAACGAGATCCATATCTCCATTTTTTGTGAAGATTTGGATGATCCGACCCAGAGATGCATATCTCCATTTTTTGTGAAGATTTGGATGATCTGACCCAGAAATGCTCCACCGGATGCCCAATCCTCGATACCTTCATCCGCGGTGGCGTTCCTTGCAACTCCATCACCGAAATCGCGGCGGAGAGTGGTTCCGGCAAGACCCAGCTCTGCCTTCAACTCTCTCTCTCCGCCCAACTTCTTCCTTCCCTTGGCGGGCTCTCCTCCTCCTCTCTTTACCCCCATACAGAATTCCCTTTCCCATCTCGCCGCCTCCACCAGCTCTCTCTTTCCTTCCTGTCCATGTACCCACAATTATCAAGACTGATGGTGTTTTTGGAGTCCAAAGGTAATAATGGCCAGTTCTCTGTACAATATGGAATGGCTAATTTGAAAGTAGAATTTTGTTGTGAGACGATTTTTTATTTTTTATTTGTACACTTAACTTGGAAGATTGCATAACTATCTTGACATTGTGTCCGTTTTGCTTGTGTTAGTAATAAGTGTATTTTGTTCTTACTTCTTATCTGCACCAAACATGGCACTCATTTAGGCTTTATTCCCCATCACTTGAAAGAACAACTATGTGATAATAGTAGCTATTCTTTCAGAGGTTGATGTTGAGCTGTTTTGTTGAAATGTTTACTTTGGTTATGTATGCAGTATTGTTGACTGAAATGTAGAAAATTACCTGCTCAGTTCTTTGATATTAGTGATTAATTGTTACGTCCGTTTGGCCAATCTGTATAAGTTTCTTGATTGAGATATGCAGATAGCGCAACCCCTTGTGCATTTTATTTAAGTTCTTGAATATTAAAGGACAACAAATTTGTGTGATTATGTCCCCTCCTTTGTTTGCAATGGTTAATGTATTTTGCATATCTGTTTTGCTCTGTTTGTGTGTATTTTGCATATCAGAGGATCTGTAAATAGTGATGCCATCAAGGTTGCATTGTTTGTTCAACAGACTGATGCTGTGTATCGAAGAACCTCTGCGCGTTGCCTGACTTCCATGAGTCAACCTCCAAGTTGCTCTCCGTCCTGTCAATCATGCTTAAGAAAACCGCAGCCGTACGTTGAGATAGGGTGAGTAATTCTTGGTATGTAAGAGATTTTACAACACTATATTGTGAGTTATTAACTTCTGATGACAGATACATAGTCATTACAATCAAGTTTGTTGTGAAGTGAATGTACAATTTTCTGGTATAGATGCATGACTGTGACTGTGGAGATGAAAATGATTCCATAAAGAAAGGAATTTTTTTCCAATCAAGAAATAAAGATCTAAGTTTTGTTGGTACTCTCTCTTTGCTTCTTAGCTAATAGCAAAGGAATATTTGCTCTTTTTGTCAATTCTTGTACTGGGATATGTCATTGCAGACAGTAAAAGAAATGTTTTTCATGATAATTACTCAGTGATTGCTTGGGTCTCATTTGTCTAAATTAAAAATTTGGTATGCTGTATATCCTAAATTCTAACTATCAATCATGTTTTTTCTTCTTTAAAATCAAGAAAGGATTGCTTTTGATGTACTATTTGAAGTTTGGTATACATATGAGTCTAAATTAAGTAAACCAGAACAAAAGGAAAAGAAAAAAGAAAAAAAAAAGGAATAAATAAATATAGGAAAATCACCAGCAATGCCTTGTAAATAATTGATACAAGAGAAAGTTGTAAAGCAAAAACATTGCACCAATTTGCAAGAACACGAAAAAAAAAAGATTCTTGTTCATAATTTTTACAAATTTTTCTTTCTTTTAATTTTTTTTTTGTTTTCCTATTTTTAGTACTTGACTTTAATTTGCTTCTATTGATTATTTGTTCTTGATGAGACGGGAGAAAAGAAGAGGACGAGGAAAGTTGGTCGAGTAATGAAAGCATGAAGAATTCACTCAAGTTTCTTGCCATCTCAAAGCCTAACATATCCACTGGCTTTCATAGGATTTACAAAACCTTCTCTCTCTCAATTCTTTGGTGAGCTTATAATTAAATTAAAATCATCTTAATTAACTCTAAAGTTTAATTAGTATCATTTAACATTTCTGCTTATTTGATTTTGTTACATTTCAATCCATAAAATTCTTTTTTTTTTATAAAATAGAGAAAGCACGAACTAACGTCGATAACTAACCTTTATTATATCATGAAAAATTCAAACATTAAACTTTATGGTCGGTAGCGATCAAAGCACATGAACCCAAGGATTGAAGAAGTAGGCATGAGTTAATAATAATTGTTTTTTTTTTCAAAATTCTTATCAATCAAATAATATTTTTTTTAATTATATAAAAGCTTATTTTTTTTTAGGTTTGAATCACAAATATCCATAACTCTTATTAGTCACATTTCATATTTCGATTGTTGAAAAAAATGGTAGAAAACCGTGTTAATTTCAATAATTATTTGAAAATGAAAAACCTTCAGAGATGTATACTTGTAAGGAATTTCCTTTTTTTATTTGTTAATAATTTTGATGTTTTTTTTCTTTTTCTTTTGCAGCTTACAAAGAGATGGAAGAAGTGAAAATGGAGATGGAGATTGGTCTTCCAACAGATGTGAAGCATGTGGCACACATAGGATGGGATGGATTAGCAGAAGATGCCATTACCACCACCACCACCACCACCATCAATACCAATCCTTTTCAAGAAGGATTAGTGGACAATTTCATGACCAATATCTCTTGCCAGTTATATATTTGCGCACTATCTTTTGATGTGAAAAAAGTCATGTTACTTCTGTTACTGCACATTTTACGTTTGTTGCTCAATCTCCTAATGAACTAGCAGAGAACTAAAAGGTGTTTGTTGGTTGTGAATGACTGTTCAAGTATATAATGACTTGGTTGAAATCAGGTTCCCATTTGAAGATTTTGATGCCTATGTGGACGAAGTACCAAAAACATAAAAGGAATAGTTGGAATTGCAGTTTTGGGTTTTATTGCTATTTTGTTATGGACACTTTCCTTACACTGTGCACTTACTTGATTATGATGTCAGGCATTGGCTGTCTTTTAGGTTCCTTGTCTTTGTAACTCATGGCCCTGAACTGTTCTTGTCCTTTGTTTTGTTTGACCTATGATGGTTCAAATTATTATATTAATTTGAGCTCTGCTTTACTCGATAGCTGGTAACTTTATGGGGGCTTTTGAAACTTAAGATTTTGATGTCCCCCTCTTTGTATTGACCTTGCCAGAGTTGGTATTATTTTTATCCAGAAGTTGCATATCGTGTCTTCAGGTAGAAGAAAAGTTCGAGTCTGGGCAAGGGAAAACATCTTTCCGCCGTTTCTTGTCAAGGTTTTTAATGCCTATATTTTTGGAGGTACGAGTGGTCCTTCTAATTGTGTTTCAACTATATGTAATTGTATCTCAGATTTTATGTGTCTTAGTTTAATAAAAACATGTGCCCAAATAAGTTACCTTTTCAATTATTATAACAGACCTACATTAACCTTACATAAGCTCCCATAAGCTTTGTCACCATCATATATGCACACTGAACATCAGAATAAGAAGTGAACCATGAAATTAATGCCTTAAATGTTTTAGTGAGGCAAACATCTGAGCATGAACACAAATAAGTAACCTACAAACTGGTTGTGATTGAGTGAATTTAGCTTGCCTGATGCCAGTAACTAGCCTCTTATTTATTTATTTTATATTTTTTGTTTCTTAAAATCTTTTGATACCCATCTCAAAAGTGATTTATGTTTTTCTATGCAGTCATTTATTTTAACTTTTTTGGCTGAGTGGGGGGATCGCAGTCAAATTGCAACAATTGCTGTAAGTCCTGTTTTTTCATTCACTATTGTTATTTAAAATTTTAGATTGTAGCTGCATGATTAGATTTCTACCCTTTGATGCATGCATCTTCATTTCTCATTTATTTTGGTTGTTTTGCTTATTTCTGAAGTTTGATTCTTCTTTAGCATCCGGATGTTTCCCATCTTTTTTAATTAGAATTGCATTCAATAAAAAGTTGGTGTGTCTACATCTTTGCTGTTTTGTCTCTTCCCTGATTTTCTTCTTGGAATAGCAGCCATTAATGGAGCTTTAAAACTCTGTTTGCTTTCTTCTCTTTAATTAAATCTCGTTTTATGCTTTCAATCTCTTCTATTTATTTATTATGATGATTCTAAGCTAAGTTTTGATTTCTTTGTAAGGATTCATTGTCATGATTATCTAATTGTGAGATCTAATTGTAGTTATTAAATTCCAGCAGCTTATATCTCTATTTGTTTTGATTGAATGTCATGTTATTCATATTTGTATAGGGAAATAGTTTTTAGCTCCCCTGTACTAACGTTGAAAAGCAAGCCCATGACTTCAATTACTTTAGCTTGCTGCAATTATTCATCACGAACATCACAAAGTTAAGAGAGAGTTGCTGCTTTCAATTTCAATTTCTTGCCAGACCAAAGGATTTCTTTTAAGGTCAGTGCTGAATTTATTTGGCTCATTGAGCAGCAATCTGCTCCATCTCTTCAAGTGTCACCATTTCAAGCTCTCTTCATGGCTTTTCTTTTCCTTTCTTCCAATTCAGCTTCGTATCAAGTAATCTGTCATAAGGAGTAGAAAATAACCAAAATCAGCAGTATCATCATCCAAAATAGTAGGAAAATAGGATGATAAATAAGGCATTTAAGCACTCAATCAAATCCCCCACACTAACCTATGCTCGCCCTCGAGCATTACACTCAAAACAGCCCCTTAATAAGAACAAATGGTTTCCCACATGGCATACAGGAAAAACACACTCAGCACACAAGCACAACATTCGATACCACCGCCTACCTAGATAGCATCCGCATCAAACCCAAGGAATAACGAAACCAAGGGAGAAACTTTCCCAAACCTAGCATAGTCGCAAGCAATCCTCACACAGGAAATAGTATTTGCACTCAAGCTCAGCAAGAATTATGGCAAGGTGTTTACACTCAATCAATGCAAATAACAATGCACAAAACCAGATTTGCACTATCGACCCGAGTACGGAGATCACATGCGCAGGCAATCATACAATCATAAAAACTTTGCAAAGGTAAAACAAAAGTATTGTGTAAGAGAAGAGGGTTTCAAAGAGAGGCAGAGAGAGAAGGCTAGAGATTTCTTAGCTGGAAAAAGCGAGGTGGCGAGAGTATCTCCTGTTTGGCAGCAGCAAAGTAAGGCAAAGTGTCGGTTTTTTACAGTTGGGGTATTCTTCTTTGTAGTTCTCTCATTCTTCTGAAATTCTTCACTCTCTGCTCTGCTCTGAGTTTTTTTTTTTTTTGCTCCTCTTTTGCTCGAATATTTATTCATTTTTTTTTTTTTGTTTTTTTTTTCTTTGAGCAAAAGAGGAGTGCACAATTATTTTCAGCTGATTGACTGGAGTATTGGAGCAGCTGGAATTCTATTTCTGATCCGCGGTTGATGCCATACTATTGTTCTGGGCGTTTGCCTTTGTTTTCAGCTTAATGAACTCATCTTGTAGTTTGTCGCTATGTTTCTTTTCTTTTGAATCCGCTGGATTTCAGTACTGGTTTCGCAGCTTGATACGCCCACACTAAGGATGTTGCTCCTCTTTGCCCCACCTTGCTCACTGCCAGAGAGCTCTCGCCTGCTAAGAATAGAAAGAAAAGTCTCGAACAGTTAGAAGGGTGATGAAAAGAAGGGTGAAATGAGTGGCAGGGGCAATATAAAAGCAAGAAAAAAGATAAGAAGAAGAATGCAAAGTTCTTAATCATGTTGTCACTTTCCTACGTCTAATGGTGCCTATACCCAGGGGTCTCATGCAAATACAACCAGTACAAGGTCATGCATCCACTCAGAAAAGAATCACGGCATGAAAGTTCAAAGAGCTCACACGGGTAAACAAATGACTACAAGCGACTAAGACTAAGCATGGATATAGGAACTAACAAGCAGTGTGATTGTGCGCGTGAATATTTGCAAGTGAGATGAGTGCTTCCTGCTTAAAGTGCCTAAACCATCATTCAATTAGAGGCGTTTTTTTCCAAAAAGAAGGGTAGTGTGGTGTCAAACATTCCAATCAATCCACAATCCAAACAATCTAGCGAATATATACACAAACAAAAGAGCTCATGACAGCCAACGCAAACATTTCATAACAGTCATGTCAAAACAGCCAACGCAAACAGATTCAAAACAGTCATGATCAGCAATAAAATACCTCCCCACACTGGACGACACTTTGTCCTCAAAGTGTGAGAGGGAAAGAAAGAACCCTGGGCGATCATGGCCAGCATCAGCAATTTTCATTTTACCAAGCAAATCAAAATCCAAGACAGTTACAGGCAAATTAAATTTCGCAGTAAGCAAATTAATAGACTCAGAATCATGAAAGTGCAACCAACCATGGAGATTTTCCAAGGATGGGGCTACCTGCCGCGAATAATTTATCCCTCATTTCTCCTGATGTGACCTGTCTGCTCCTGGTATGTCATCGGAATCCGTTGGTGGCGCTGGAATGCGAGATCGGTGGCTGACCTTGTACCCGAATCCCAATCTCCCAAGTCGAGGTCGACTGGGTTTTTGTTCAGAGGGCTGTCGGGTTGAGAGGTCTGGATGTGGTGGGTCGCGCTTGTGGCTGGACAGTTGCTGGAGCCGTTTGCTTGGTTGGCCGCGACGGCGACGCTGGAGTGGTGGTGGAGCGCGACGTGGGCGCTGGAAACCGAGGGTTTCTCGTCGTGATACTCCGAGGCGAGGACGACGGCGCCGGAATCGAGGGCTGGTCCCGGTTGAGGCTGCTGGTGGGCTGCGGCGGCGGCTCCTCCGCGTCGTCCTCCAGGAGAATCGGGAACGAGGGGCTGGTCGCCGCTGATCTCCTTCGGTTGGGGTTAGGTCTGGTTCCGTTTGACGAGGCTCTTGTGAGAACCATGGCTGGCTGGTCGGATTTGGATGTGAGGGGCTTGAGGAGGGCGGCGGCTAGGGTTTTGGATTGGGGAAGAAGATGATTAAAATTTGTTTTGTTATTTTTGATAAAGGGGAGTGAGGGAACGGCAATGACTTGGGGTGGGTAAAAATGGGCTTAAGTGACACAAGCCCATTAAGCCATTTTGGGTTATTCCTTCAAACCGCCATGGATTCAAAATTCCAAATCCAACCTTCAAATTTCGTTCAGCCCTCATTCTCCTGCAAAAACACCCAAAATTAAAACATCAGCTCCACGATTATTTCATTGACAGGGACGACGAAAAAAAAAAAATAAAAAAATAAAAAAAAAAATAAAAAATAAAAAAAAAATAATAAATAATAATAAAAAAAATAATAATAAAAAAAAAATTAAAAAAAAAAAAAATCAGTAAAAATGAAAATATTAAAAACACATGGGTTGCCTCCCATGAAGCGTCCCTTTTTATAGTCTCGGACTAGACATTGTTCTTGCTTTGTTTCAGTCTCCAGTAGGTATGATGTGGATTGCATCACTCGTATTAGCTATCCTCCATTCAATGGCAGCTTCGTACTCATTTAGTACCCTCGCAAGCCTTTTTTCCTTCGATTCTCCTTGTAAGGTTTTCAGCTCGATCTTCGGTGCCTGCAAAATTGAAGGGAGAAATTTATTATGAATTCCCGGTACTTTAACATCAACAGAAAGTTTATCATAGGAATTAGAAACTTCAAGTTCAAACACAGTTTCTTTAATCTCCTTGCTGATTTTCAAAACTTTCTCCTTTTCTATCTTTTTCGGATTGTCTATGTTTCTGCTAAGAATATGCTCCAAAGGATTAGTAGCATTTAATTTATGCATATCATCAGCATCAGGATCAATAACATCTATGTAATTCACACTATGCATATCGTTTGGAAATTTCATGGCATCATACATAATGAATTTAACAATTTCATCACAAAATTCCAATGTTAAACTCCCTCCTGCCACATCAATCTTCGCCCTTGCTGTCCTCAAGAAGGGTCTTCCTAGCAGCATTTCAGTAGACTTTGTTGAAGGCTCGTTGTCCATATCTACAACATAGAAGTCAGCTGGAAAAACAAAGTTATCAACCTGCACTAACACATCCTCAATAACACCAACAGGGTATCGATCTATCAGCTAATTGAATTACAACCTCTGTTTTTTTCAATTCACCAATATTCAGAGTCTTAAAAATTGTAAGTGACAAAACATTTATTCCAGCGCCTAGATCACATAGCGCTTTCTCTATGCTCTTCTCTCCAATCTTGTAAGGAATTGCAAACGTCCCTCCATCCTTGCATTTGTTGGGCAACTTCTTCTGAAAAACCGCAGATACATTCTCATTCAAGTTGATCCTTTCTATGCCTGCAAGCTTTTTCTTGTTAGTACATAAATCTTTTAAAAATTTGGCATATTTAGGAACTTGAGCAATTATATCAAGTAAAGGAACGTTAATGGCTACTTTACGAAAAATATCAAGAATAGCTTTTTCTTCCCTTACCTTCTTGGACTTTTCAGCCCTTTCAGGAAAAAGAAGAGGGATTACCTGTTCCTTCTTTTGCAGCAACGGTTTTGGAATAGGATTGATCGGCGTTATTTTGAACAAATCTAAAAGAGCTCTCTTTTCCCTTTCCTCCTTGGTCTTCCAAGACCTTTTTGGGAAGGGAAGAGGGATTTCTTGATTTTCCTCTCTTGACAACGTCACTGGAACTGGTTTTTCAGAAATTACCTTCATTTCTGGTTCAAATTCTGGTGGAGGTGGAACTGCCTCTGGTTGACTCTTCCCCAGGCCTATGGACGAGTCCGCTATCTCTGAAATTTTTGTTCCACTCCTTAATGTCATAGAACTGACATTATATATCGGGTTGTCAACTATAGCTGCTGGTAGCCTTCCTCCCTCCTCCTGTTTGTTGATTTTCAACTCTCCCATCTCTTTCTGTATGGCAGCAATGCTAGCTTGAGTAGATTGCGTGAGATTTGAAATGCTATCTTGAGTAGCTTGAATGCACTGTTTGAGCATATCTTCCATCGGAACACTAGTGCTCTGCAGGGGCTGTTGTGATTGTGATGGCTGTTGTGGAGTCCAGTCGAAATTCGGAGGATACTCCCATCCTTGATTGTAGTTGTGGGCATCCGCCCAAGGATGTGATTGGAAGCCAGACTTTCCATATGAGAGTTGTTGTATCTGATCTACAACAGAAGAGACACGAATATGTAGGTTATTTATTTTATTGTCTATGGATTTTAACCATACCTCAATTGCACCAGCCATCCGAGTGCAGATGCGCTCTCTCCCAGGTCTGGGAAAGAGTCCAGTGACTGATTGTGTAGAACTTTCCTCTGGATATGTTTTTTTTTTCTGTCATCTGTCCTTGTTAATCTCTGGGTTGTTTAATTGCTAACAAGAGGACCTGGTCATAAAACAAAGAAATTAAAATTAGAACCGATTGAAATCCCCGGCAACGGCGCCAAAATTTGATGGTTGCCGAAACCAACAAAAATAAATCATACAATTCACCATGCACAATTAATTAAAACTGTAGCAAGTGGTAAAAGGATCGAACCACAGGGATTTCTGGACAATAATAATTTCTGTTAAAAGACCAAAATAGTAACAGTGGTAAAAACCAATGAGTGGGATTTTGTGTGCAATTAATTTAATAACAAACAGAGAGAATAGAAACAGTAAATAAATGATGATTGGATTAACTCAAATGGTGGTAAATTCTCGATAAAGACTCTTTTCGGGTCACGATTCATAAATGTCGATCATTGATGCAAGTGTTTTCAAAACCAAATTTAATAGAAAAGCTATAGAGACCAGCGGTACTCTGAGTCTCCTGCTCTCCTCCTACTCAAGATTCCTAAGGCGGTACTCCTACTAGGATCCCTAACCGTTCAATAACCTTAAGGCGGTACTCCTAATAAAGTTTAATTGAAGGGTTGATTAAACACGGGGAGGGACCTTTCCCGATCTAGAAGAGAATTTCTTCTACTCCTATAAATCGGATTCTACCCTTTTCTAATTAGCTCTTACACTAATTAGTTACCTACAGATTCCTATCAACGATGTAGAATCCAACGTTTCTAAGAAAAGATGTAATCATTCATATTTAAAATCAAGTTAGCTACTCTTAACCAAAATATGAACAAATTGACATTTAAATAAAAAGAATAGAAATACAAACTTGGATTTTATGAAGCTTTATTTGATCTCACAACATATGAATCATAACCCTCGAGCCTTTACCAAGAATAGATAATTTAGCTAGAACAAGACATAATTAATTCAAACAATTATGATGCATGAATTAATTAAAATCAAAGAAAGAAAGAAAGAAATAAAATAGATAGAAATTAAGAACAGTAGCCGCCAATCCGTTCAATCGAAGAAGAGATGTGTTCTCTTTCTTTTCTGCTAGGTTATTTAAACCCAATCCTAGTCTAACTAAAAATCCTAGAAAATAGGATTTAATTAATATTTAAAATAATTATATACATTGTGCTTCAACTAATTGCAAACTTTAACATCTTTCACAATGCAGCATTCGCCTCCCTCTTCTTGGCAGGCCCAAGCCCATGACTTCAATTACTTTAGCTTGCTGCAATTATTCATCACGAACATCACAAAGTTAAGAGAGAGTTGCTGCTTTCAATTTCAATTTCTTGCCAGACCAAAGGATTTCTTTTAAGGTCAGTGCTGAATTTATTTGGCTCATTGAGCAGCAATCTGCTCCATCTCTTCAAGTGTCACCATTTCAAGCTCTCTTCATGGCTTTTCTTTTCCTTTCTTCCAATTCAGCTTCGTATCAAGTAATCTGTCATAAGGAGTAGAAAATAACCAAAATCAGCAGTATCATCATCCAAAATAGTAGGAAAATAGGATGATAAATAAGGCATTTAAGCACTCAATCACAACTCAATCAATTCAATATCTTAATTAGCACCCAAGCTCCACCATTTCGCCCAAGCCCCACAAAATTTGCATTGAATAGCTCAACATCATCATCAATGTTCCCACCATCAAACAAAATTAAAACAGATCAAACAAAGACCCAAACCCGTTCATACAAGATCCGGATCCGTTCATCACAACCCGGATCCGTTCATATAAGATCCGACTCTCCTTCTTCCCCAACCGCATCATTTTCTTCCTCCAGCCTGGTGCAGCCGTCGGCCATCGATGCTGCACCATTCCAACAGCCAATCGACACCTACGAACAAGAAAAGCAACACCCGAACACAACCCCAAACAAAACCACCTCACCGTCGCCACCACAACCATCATCATCACCTCCACAGTCGCCAACCCTCAAACCAAACCGCCACTGCCACCAAACCAAACAACCACTGCCCAAAAACCATCACCATCTCCACCCACCGCCGGCACCATCATCTCACTAAATCGCCACTGCCCAAAACCCAATCCCGATCTGCACAAAACACCCAATCCCGATCAAACCACTGTCCCCGAACGCCACACTCCCAACCAAAATCACCCAATCTCGATCCCAAACCATTTCCTCCATCACCGCCGAAACCCAACACTAAAAATCCAAACCCGAATCCTTCTCCATCGGAAAAGGGAAAATAAAAAAGAAGAAAAGAATAGGAAGGAAGAAAAGAAAAGGAAGAAGAGAAGGGTGAAAGAAAGAAAGTGAAAAGAAAATGAAATAGTGTTTTATGTATGTTTTTGATAAATGAAAAACTTAAAGGAAAAAAGAGAGAGAAAAATCAGAAAATGAATTTTTACATTTTTTATTAAATTTTTTAGATTAATTTATTTTTTTAGATTTTTAAATTAATTATATTATTTAAAATATAATTACCTGCTATAACAGGTTTAAAAAAAAAACCTGTTGTAGCAAGTAATCTGTTAGATTTAACAGTTTAATTTAACAGAAGGGAGCAATTTGCTTGGAAAATGTAGTTCAGGGGAGGCGTAATGCAAAAAATGAAGTACAAGGGAGGTTCTTGATTTTCGACAATAGTACAGGGGAGCTAAAAACTATTTCCCCTTATTGAAGCCTGATCAACTACAATTAGGATTTGAATAATTGCAGTCTTCTCTTAATACTTTGGAGTCTACATTGTAGAGAGAGATACGAAGGCAACTATCTAATCGACGAATCAAAATAGAAAACGAATAGAATCTGGTTTATAGGAGTAGACACTTCTCTCTCCCAGACCTGGGATAAGGTCTCTCACAACGTATTAATCAGCCCACTTTCTTAGACCTGATAGAATAACTTCTTCAGTCCAGAAAGTAAGCTAGGAGTTTTTAATGGCTGAAAACTTTTATTAATCTTGTATAGGTAGAGAGTAGGAGATCTAGGTGAAAACTTGGTCTCTATAGCCGCCTATAAGTTCGGTCTTGAAAATATTTGAATCGATGATCAATCAGTATAATGCATGAGCTTAGTCGAATCCTTACTGGGAATCTTGTCATCTCTGAACACACACACAATGATAGCATGTTTTATGCATGATTTTCCCTCCATTTTCTCACCCATTTAAGGCATGATTCTGCTAATTTACCCTTGTTTCCATTACTTCTGTAGATTTAGGCCTAAAATGGGAGTTTATGCGAAAAGATGCATTTTTGGGGCATTTTGTGTAGTTTTGAGCTTCAAGACCCAGAGTCGAGGTCCCGAGTCCAAAGCAGCGTTCGAGGTCCCGAATCGGATTCCCCATTCGGGACCCCGAAGGGCGAAGAATGACATTTCCACGTGTCATCTCGCCAGAGCTTCCATGTGCCTCCTCTGACACTGTTCCTGCAGTCTGCACTGACCACCAAATACCTACCGCTCTGACCAAGTCAGCCCTTGAGCCCAGTCTAGACCTGCCAAAGCTGGGAAAATCAGACAGCTTTGTGCTTTAAGGAGCATGGATCCACTTCTTTAGGCTTTTAATTAATGCATTTTGTCCCTAGTTTTAGGCTGAAGATATTTTGTGCTTAGAGCTCTACTATATAAAGGGCATCTAAGATTAGTTTAGGGGATCTATCATCTATCTCTCACTTCATAGTTTAATTTTCGGAATTAGTAGAATTAGTTTTCCTTAGACTTCTCTCTAGTTTATCTCTCTAGTTCTTGTTAGCTTCCTTCATCTTTGCCGCCGGGCTTCAAACGGATTTTAGTAACAAAGTTTTCTTCCTTTAATCTATTTATTCACTTGTTATGCTTTCTTCAATTATTATTTGTTTAATTTCAAGTATGAGTAGCTAAATCTTTAATTCTTAGCAAGGGTGATTCAAGGGTTGCAAGGGCAGATTCGAGGCCTAAATGCGCTTAATACATTCTTGATGCCATATTCAATTATTCATCGTTTTAATTACATCTTTGCATGATTTAAATTGAGGTCTGATCAGCTGATAATTATCTTGTGTAAATGCTGCCATTTATGTGATGAATACGGAAGGAAAATTGCATGAAACAAGTAGGCATCTGTTTAGTCTTGACTACGCTGAAGTAGTCTCGAATAGATAGGGTGGGTAGTTGATTAGAGCAAGGTCACGAGCCTGACAAACTGAGGGACTTTTAGCTCTAGATCTGTCTTTTCTTAGCTTCATGGGCAGTTTGAGTATGGCCCTCCCGCATTCATGCCTGGAGGGATGGCAAACTGTCAAGACTACCTCATATGTGGAAACGGGGGGTAGTTTCTCTTAAGAGAAAAGTAGGGGATATCCGAGGAATCTGGTCCCCCATGTCATTTCTATGATGTCTTGAATAGAATACCCTTGAGCCGACGACAATCTGGTCCCGAACGCAACCCAAGAATACCTTTGCTGAGAATCTCCCTATAATCGATTATCTGTGTTCATTTCTCCTCTGTTTATTTATTTCTGGATTTATTTGCTAATTGCTTTATTTTACCATTCGGGACCTCGAACGTGACATTCGGGACCCCGAATACTGCTTTCCTAGATAGAAATTGTTAGCTCCCAAAAATCTGCCTTGGCTAACTTGTTTAGCCAAGTAAACCCCCCCCCCCCCCCCAATTGTTACTTTCTGTGCTCTTCTCCCCCGAATACACTCAAGACCTTAGACCAGTCTCTCACAATCCCTGTGTTCGACCCTGACTACCACTGTACACATTATCTCTTGTGCACACACGTTTTTGGGCATTATAAATCTTCATTTGACTGACGATCACACAACTCATTTTATTTACTGTTTTATGTTATTTATATTTCTTAATCCATTGCAACACAACAACTCAATATTGGTATTTACCACTTGTTACTTTCATAGTCATTTACAAAGAATTTTAATTGTCCACCGAATCCCTGAGGAACGATCATTTTACCGTTTGCTACTGTTTTATTTACATGCGCGTAGGTGAATTGTATTTATTTAATTTTGACGGTTTCTGCAACCATCAGTTCCACATCTTATTTTAGGCCACCATTAGTTTCTTTCTTTTCTTTTCTATTTTACCCTTTTATGTTGTTGAAAGTGGTTGATACAGACCGGATAGTTCTGGTTATTCTTTCCTGATATTTTAGCATATTATTATATATAAATGTGTATGTCTTTCACATCCTTGGGCACGTAATTGATAAGTGTTAAAAGCAAGAATGCTACCATCTGGATTTTTTGTTTTGATTTTGATTCAAGAAAACTTTACTTTGCCTTACCACTTTGCTCAAGCAAGTTATGCTATTTTATTATGTGTAGCGCTTGGAAAACAGTAACACTACAAAAAAATCACTTTAGATATGAGTACTGGCGGCATAGCCTATTTGGTTGGAACTCTTTATTGTCTTTTCAGTTGTGGAACTTTAATGTTGCGTAGCAACAATGGCGCCTACTCTTCATGGCTACGCTCGTCGGTGGAGTCTGACGGGCAACTCCTCTGTGTATATATATTCATCTTCTTTTATGAATGTTTAACAATTTTTTTTTTTTTTTTATAGATGTGAGTGAGATTTAAATAATTTGAGTTCGTGTTTTTATTAATACTTTTACAACCAACAAGAGAACCAATTAGCTACATGCTCTTTAGAAAAGTTTAGAAAAGTTTCAGATACGACCAACAAGAGAACCATTTAGAAAATACTCGCATTTGTAATTAAGTCAAATAGAACTCTATATTTATCAATTTTAACATATTACACTACAATTTTAAAATTATCTTAAAATTTATTTTAGCTGACGTAAAAATTAATTTATTAAAAAATGACACGTGAGGTTCTATCGGCTCATCAATTATAAACGTGAGGTATTTTCCAGATATTTGGTATAAATATGATTTATTTAAAAGAAATTTATGGGAAAAAGAAAAAAAGGAAGAAGGTGAGAACTGAGAAGCAATTATCTGACCTTTTTATTTTTGATTTGTCCCTTCTTATTTCTCCTCCTCTACTCTTCTACCAATCAGTGAATGTTTCTCAAATCTTGGCGGATTACTGTCTTTAATTATACCAAGCTCCACATGTGAAAAAAGAAAAAGAAACGTGAAAAAAAGAAAAGAAACCGTTTCGAGGGTGCATAATACTAATCTCATTCAAATATTTTTCTAGCACGATATTTTTCATTTCCTAGACTTGTGTCAGAGACCTGGATTAGGGTCAAAGATTGACAACTCCCCTTACCGGGCTTCAAATGTTATGTTGAAACACAAATTTAAGATCTCAATGGACAACCATAACTACTAAAATGATCAGATCAGGGGTAGAAATGAAATGAAATTAAATTAGGGGATTTGATTGAGTAATTCATCACACTACTAGTAGTCTTTCTTAGATGAGAGCTAATGGAAATCCCACAAATCTAAATCAACACACAATTCATTTCATTTCTTAAATAATCAATTACTGAACCCACGTTAGGACAATTAACATAAGTAAGAAAAAACTTCAGCCGTAGTATATGGTGTGAATTAGAGGTGTCAATTTGGGACCAGACTCGCGGTCCCGACTCGGACCCGGGAATTCGGGCCGGATCCGGGACCAATTTCTGGTCCCGTTTTGAGTCGGGACCGGGTCTGGTCACGACCCGAGGAATCCCGGGTCCATCCGGGCCAGACCCGAAAAATTGATTTATTTTTCCCTTCTTTCTTCTTCTTCTGCCAAACAGCCACAAGCACACCTATTAATCCAATCCAATTTCAATCCCAATTAATTCACATCCTCACTCTCAATTCTAATTTCATTTCCACCTGCAATTTCAATCCAAATTAATTCACATCTTCACCCTCAATTACAATTTCATTTCCACCTGCAATTTCAATCCCAATTAATTCACATCCTCACCCATCACCGCCATACACAACCCATCTCACCACCATCAATCGCCAATCATCATCTCTCCCTCGATCGGATCGGCCACAGCCACCACCCATCACCAAGCCGCCATCATCCATCACCCATTACAGCCATTCCAATACCAAATCATCAAACCCAACCACCAAAAATACCAAATCGCCACCCCTCTCCGATCCGTGGGTGTGATGTTGGTTGTTTTTGTTGATCGGAAAGCAGAGGAGAGTAGGAAAAAATGGAAAATGAAATCAAAATAAGAAAGAAAGAAAAGAGAGAGTGAGGTTGCCGCAAATGAAAGGGAAGGAAAGAAAGAAAGAGAAAAGAAAAAGGAAAGAGGAGTGGGTCGGCCCAGGAAAGGAAAGAAAGAGAAAAGAAAAAGGGAAAAGAAGAAAGAAAGAAAAAAAAGAAATAGCTTCCGGGTCTGGACAGGGACCAATTTCTGGTCCCGTTTTTTTCCGAGACCGGGATTGGTCCCGACCCGGGTGTCTCGGGTCTGGTCGGGTCCGGGTCGGGTCCGGCCCGCAGACCCGTTTTGACACCTCTAGTGTGAATGGTGGGGATGTGTTGCACCTTTGATTTCCAATTCTTAATTCCTTCTTCATAACTGTCTTTCCATGTTTTAGGAACAATCTCCAACTCCAACTTTTGAAGGTTTGTCAAGTGTTCAATACCTTCAGGCAATTCTTCTAGATTCCAGCAACGACGAATCCTCAAACTCTCCATGTGTGGCATCGCCCCCTTCTCAAAAATAACTTTTTTCAACATGCCAGAATAACTCAAATATAATTACTTCAACTTTGCGAAGCAACAAAAGTGCAGTACTACTTCTTCAAGATCATCACTCCTCCAGTAGGAGAGTTCAAGGCTAACCAAATTTTCAAGTGCTGCAATCTGAGTGAGTTGATCTCCATCTACATCACACCTGGTCAAGGTCATACGTTAAACCAACGTAACTGAAATCTTACTGGCACGTCCAAATGAATTTTCTTAAGGTTGAGAGGTAGGATGGTCAAATTCTCAATGTCTCTGTCTCCCCAAACTTTTGACTTTAGATGAAAGCGCTGCAGGAGTTTCAACTGACCTAACGCCTCCCAATTCTTCCGTCTCTCCTCCAAATCTCCACCGTCAAGATGCACAGATATATCAAGTCTTGTGAGTTTGGTCAAAGTCCTGAGTTGTCTCAACGTCTCACTTTTATTAATGCGGACCCCAATTAGGACTTGCAACTCATTTAGCTTACTAATATCAAATGCTATTGGGATCCCAATAGAAAAGCTCCCCATCATCAGATGACACAACTTTCACAACTTGCTTACTCCTTCAGGGAGTTCAATTATAGAATGGAACTTGGAAGCTTCTTTATGCCAGATTCGCTCAACCTCAAATACCTTAAGTTAAAAAGATTCCCTACTTCATGTGACAATTTACTAACCGCATAGTTATTTTCCATATCTAACAACCTCAGCATCTTAAATTTGAGGAGATATTCTCTCGAAAAAGATGGATTCCTAAACACGCTAAGGGAGCGGACTCGGTTATATCACTGCCCGATAATTTTAATTCCATCACGTTCGAGCAGTGAATAGACCAGCGGTAAGCTTCAAATTCATTTATTGCTTCCCTCCCATCACAAACACCACAAAACTTCTCCTTCTTTGCTATTTCTAAAGCAAAATCACGCATCACGTCGTGCATCTTAATTACTTTTGGCCTTCCACTCACATTTCTCGTCTTAACAAGAAGCATGCTCCGAAAAACCAACTCTAAAAGGTACGATTATGCCTCTAGGGGTCTTTTTGTCACCACCTTCCACAAACTCCTCTGCTATCCACCGTCTAATAAGCCTTTTCCGCTTGATGGGATAGTCCTCCGGGAAAAGACAGTCGTACAAGAAACAATGCTTCAGCGAATAAGGTAAGTCGTTGTAACTCAGCCTCAGAATGCTCTTCACAACATTCATGTCTGAAGTTTCGAACAAATTGTTGCGGACATCAATCCACTCTTCTTTCTACTTTTTGGAAGACATATGACCTCCCAAAGTCACCAACGCTAGAGGTAGGCCTTTGCACTTATCCACCAGTTCCCGAGCCAACGAATCCAACTCTCGTGGGCAGGTTTTGTTTGGATTATCTGCGAAAGCTTTCATGGAAAACATGTCTGAAGGAGAAGGAGCATGCCTTTCATCTCGAGTCGTGACCAAGATCCTGCTCCCAACTCCATCTTTAGGAAGTGCAACTTTCATTTGCTCTCAAAGATCTATATCCCACACATCATCCAATACAATTAGGTACCTTTTCCCACTTAAGCAACCCCGGAGCGTCTTAACCAATTCTATGTAGCTCTCATTTTCCCCTCTGTTTACGTTGCCAAACTTTCCGACCAAGTATTTGAGTAACTCCGTAACTGTATAAATCTGGGAGACGGTAATCCATTCAGAAAACTCAAAACCACCTTTTTGATTCTCATAAATCCTGGAAATGAGTGTGGTTTTATCTGCCCCGCCCATTCCAAACACCGAAATGGCAACTCTGAGAGGTTCGGTATCCATCAGCAACAATTGCTTCACCGTCTCAATTTCTTTGTGGAAACTAATAATGGATTTTTCTTCGATGAAACACCCGCTCTCCCTCAAGTTTTTCACCAGCTCATCATGTTGACGATATTTTCTTGTACGCGTCCTCCCAGCAGCATCATTCGCAGATGCCCCTGATTTATATCTTGTATGCCCCTCTGCAATGTATGTGATACTTTTCTTTTCTTTTATTCTGCTCCCAAACACGCACCAATTAAATTAAACTTACAACCTTGATTTTTTTTTAACACTATGCAACCTTGAACTGGAGCTTTATTTCATTCTTTTTGTTGTTTTATATTTTTAATCCGATTTTATGTTTCAATTCTTGTGTTTTAAAAAAATAAATAAATAAATAAACAAAATACAAAAAGAGAGGTTAAGAGTTGTACCGAGCGTATACTTGAGTTGCAGGGTGAAGGAGAAATTCATTTGAAAGCTCTTATTGCAGGTACAAGTTCTAGCAGTGATGAAGCTCCTCGGCAGCCGCAGCCGCAGCCCGCCTGATCACCTAATTTATCTTAATCTAAAAAGTAAAAACACTTAAAAATTCCAAGTTTGCTGTTAATAATAATTGAATTATTGTTGTTGGGGGAAACAGTCATTAATGTTGTACTACTTTAATTATTATGGTATTGTTGTGACTTGGTAAAAAGATTGTATTTTTGGAGTTTGGATGATTAATGTTAAAATTGTCATTACTACTTGAAAATTATGGCTTGAAAATTAATAACTCCCATATTTTTATTACTACTCTCTCTCTAATATATTATCATCAATAAAATAACTAATGAACTAACACTCCATCATTAACTATAACTTTATTATTACAAATAAAAAAGAGGGTAATGATCACCTAAGAGTGTTAAATTAATACGAAGTGTTTGTGGTATCTAAATTAATGTCGCACCCCAAAAAATCAGCACGACAACGTTATTCAGTTTAGTTATTTTGTTTTTTCTTTTCTTTTTAGATATACATTTCTCATTTTCTACCATAGTTTTAAAAATCTAACCGGAAATGAAAATTGTATGGTTCAACCGGGTTCAACCGGATTGACCCATTAGACCATTTTAAACCATTCACACATCGAACTGTTCAATCTTAAATAATTGAACCGAATTGAACCAGCTGATTCATTGTCTATAATGGACCGGCCCATTACATGGGCCGGTCCATCAAAATTTTCATATTTAAAAAATAAAAACACACAAAACGATGTCGTTTTGGTTGGGTGATATTGACCCTGCCGGGTCAATAGTGGGTAGACCAGGTCACCGGTTTTTTTGGTTCATGTCCAAGTCCGGTCAGATAGTTAAATCGAACCAAAAATTTAAAATTTCATGGTTGAACCGGCCGGACCGACCGGTCCGGTCCGGTTCTGAAAACATTATTTTCAACGCTCTTTAATTGGAATCTTTTAATTACTTTTTTAAGTTATATAAATTAAAAAATTTAATCCAATTAATTTAAATTTTGTTTATTTTGAATTAGTCAATTTGAAGTGGAGTAATTAATTGAGTGTATTTATAACCGAAATTAATAATTATTTTAATTTTTATGATTATGGTTAAATAGACAATTATAAAAATTGGTACGAAAATTTATACTGGAAAAGGGAAAAAGAAGATAAGGTTACCTTTGAGTATGCCAATAGGCTAAGCTCGTTCAATGAACCTAAAAATGAACTCAAAATGAGCTCCTTAAATAAAAATTGATGAAAATAAATTAAAATATTAAAGTACGAAAATAATAATTAAATATAAAACTATTTAAATTAAGCAAAGAAATAAATATTTAACATAATTAAATAAATAAAATGGACACCAACGCCAAAACTTAAGTTAAATAAGTGTGTAACCATTAAAAACATAATAAAAAATTTATAAAAGAAAAAAGAAAAGAATATTTTTTTTATGAAAAAAAAGAAGAAAAGAAAAGTTAACTTCAGTAACATTAATAATAACCATTAGCTGGCACGTCAGTTTAATAATAACTGATGAATATAAAATCCATATCTATTTAAAAATTGGAAGTCTTTGTTTACTCATAAGATGAAGCTTCCTTCCAAGTCTTTGTTTAATTAATTTATGTCACCTGATGAAAACACAATGATATTTATATAATTGATTTGAGAGATTTTGTTAACTTAGTTTATAATAACTTGTTTTTTTATTGATAATTAGAAGAATATTATTGAGAAAGTTTTGGTTACAATTAGGATGATAGAAGGTAGGTGGACATGACTATAATTATGAAAGAATTCTTTTTATATAAAAAATAGTTTATAAAGGAATTGATCAATTGGTAATTTGGTAAATAATTAGTGACGTTTTTAGCGATTAGTGACTAATATTACCATGATATTATTGATATTGTGAGAGTGCACTTCATTTTGGAACAGTTTAATAATCATAATAGTGACGAGTTAAATTTATCACCGGTAATAATGACCGAAAAAATTAGTCCCTAAAACTCAGGAAGATTGATTTTAGAGACAAAATTTAATGACAATGATTTTAGTAACTAATTCACTATAGCGACCAATCAGAAACTGATTCCAGTGTCTCTAATGCCTCATTTTCTAGTAGTGTTCTTCAAGTGGTTTTTCCATTGGAAGGGGTATATCTATAATGATGCGGACCCTCACTTCATTGTTTCATTTGATAGTGCCATTGAGAGATTTCAAAAAGTTCCTGCAGTGGGTTCCATAGATTCGAAGCTTGATGTGTTGAATGAATCATTAGTTACCATTGTTTGTGTTCAGTAAATGGAATATGTTCAAATATGGGCAATGAAAGGTATGGTGTGGATGGATCTTCGAAGAAACAATTCCGTATTGGGCCATTCCTGGGGAATGTTCAATTAATTGGGATCTGGTTCCACTAATTAGCGAAGAACGGGAAGTTCCACCACTTGGTATACCTCATTTCTTTGTGGTTCATAGGTATACCTTCCGGCGAGCTGAAGATTATGTTTCCGGTAATCAAGACTTTCAATTTTGCTTTATTTTAACCTGACTGAGTTCCACATGAACGTGTGTTGTGCCGTTGCCTCATGGACTAATTGATTTGCTCCTTGAATTTTAGGGATGAGAACCATGAAAGCATTTCCCACACCCTCAGGCATAATACCGGATATAAAAAGTTATAATCTCGGTACCAATAATGCTCCAAGTCTTTTTATAAATTTGATGTTTAAACCATCTGGACCTAGTAAAGACACATCTTGATTGACCATTGTGCATTCGATTTGATTCGATTCACAAGAGGCAACTTAAAGTCTTTTTGAGTTATTGGTGTTTTCGTGTCTCCAGAATGAAGCTGTGTTTTTAGACAAACTGTCATCCGTTTGGATACCAGCAGTGGAAGAAGTAAGAAACCTAGCTAATACCATTAATCTATTTTTTTCCCCATATTGTCACAAGTACGATTACTATTCTTGCAAAATTGGTGAAAAGGTCCCCTCTCATCATAGCCAAGTTTATGACGAGGATGATGGAGATTTTCTGGAATCTACTTGGATTCCACCTCCTTTCTGGACAATACTAGAAAGAAATTAGTTTTGATAAAAAAATAGTATAGAGCTGATTTGAGTTAATTTCTTGAGCACTTGTACTTGCCGTCTTTGAGCCGGTTCCTAATACTAAACAATATATACCAAATGCCAAATGTCCTTTTTTTTAAACTTTATTATTACTTATTAGCTTAGATTGAGTTCAACTAAAATGTTAACTAAAATGTTATACATATTCTAATGGAGCAATCCATATTGAAAGAGTAGATCATTCTTCATTATATTAAAACTTGTGTACAAATCAGTAATATTCAAGTCGATATGGTTTATACTCTTTGCCATCATCACTTATCTTATACTCCCTCTTGAATTAATTGACTTTCTAAAATAGTAGACAAATTTAAAATAATAATTTTTAGATCACGTTTTCTTGACTGTAATTTTCAATTTTTTCATTTTTTATAATATAATTGTACCAAATTAATTGATTGGTTAAAAAAATTAAGACAAATCATCACTTATCTTATACTCCCTCTTGAATTAATTGACTTTCTAAAATAGCAGACAAATTTAAAATAATAATTTTTAGATCACGTTTTCTTGACTGTAGTTTTCAATTTTTCCATTTTTTATAATATAATTATACCAAATTAATTGGTTGGTTAAAAAAATTAAGACAAAAGGCAAAAGTCGTAATTATGACTACATATTTTCAATAGGAAAGTAACAGTTAATTCAGGACGGAGGGAGTATCTCGTATCTAACATGAAAAAAATTAAAAGGGCTAGTACCTGGTTAGTATTTTTCCATAATGAAGACTTTCGGTTTGGAAAATAAACAGGTAGGAAAACGTGTCACACTAGGAATGTGCTAACTATATAAACAGGGTAGTAAAACCTAGCCTGTGCTCCTAATTAATTTTCTGGCCTGAGCTAATACTCAACTAATATTGCACGATGGATACTAATAATTCATCTAGTTTCTGGGCTAACATTCATCAAGATCTTCTCTGAGGTGATTGCATTGAAAACGTTTGTGATCGATCAATTCCATTGTCGTACGGTTTGTAAGAATTGGAGTCAGCTCAGGAAAAATATTGGTGCAGCAGATGCTTTACCATGGGTGATGTTTTACATACAAAACGGCAAAAAGACATAAATGGTTCCTGAATTTTAATTTTTTAATTAATGTGGCCCCTGAACTATTAATTTGTTTAATTACAACCCTGCGAATCGAACGTTTTGATAAAATTGGACCCTACCGTCACAGAAATCTGACGTGGCGACGTTATCTTCCACGTCAGACACATTTCACACGCCACGTCGTCGAGCCACGTCAGATTCCTGTCAACTCATACCTCCACATCATTGCTTTATCAGGGGCCACATTAATCATTTAATTAAAGTTCAGGGGCCATTTATGTCTTTTTACCGAATAGATGTGGAGGTGTGAGGTGGCAAGTTGCTGACGTGGCTCGACGACGTGGCAAGTGAAACATGGGTGACGTGGAAGATAAAGCTGCCACGTCAGATTTCTATCACGGTAGGGGCCATTTATGTCAAAATGCTCGATTCGCGGGGTTGTAATTAAACAAATTAATAGTTCAGGGGCCACATTAATTAAAAAATTAAAGTTCAGGGTCCATTTATGTCTTTTTGCCCATACAAAACTATCCGAACCCGAAAACCAGTATATGTAAGTTGTTCGAAACATCGACGTTGAAAGATTACTGTTTGGATTTAATAGACACTTTGAATATGATGATATGAACGTTTGTGGTTCTAAGAATGGATGGGAGATTTTTTAAGTACGACGAAGAAATTTGCCGTCATTATTTATGTATGATAGTACTACTTTCTTCTTCCCTTACAATCCGATCATGAACGATCGGGTTGTCACATTACCCGAATTAGGGGAATGTGATAGCCTGATAGGTATGCTACACTAGCAGTAACCTTCTCCTCAATCCCAACCTCTTCGGATTGTGTGTTCCTTGCTGTGCATGAATTTGCTTTTCTACGAGAATGTTTCCTGTACTAATTCGATGAAGATCAGCATCAGCATGTGTTGCGCTGAGGATCGAACCTAGAAAGCTGTCGAGAGGGTTTATACTCGGAGTGTGGCCTACTTGAATGGAACTCTTTATGTCTTCTCACCGGTGGAAACTTGCTGGCTTTCGATGTTGCTACGCAAGAATGGCGTATACTCTCTTATCCTCGGGTTTTAGGTTGCGAGGTTGGTTTGCTGGAGATGAATGGGCAACTCCTCCGCATATGTGGTGGTATGGATAGAGATTGAAATCAAGAAGTTCGATTTTGCAGGGTTGAGTTGCGTGAAGTTGGAAAGTTCGGACCTAAAGAATGGAGCTATTTTTAGACCAATTTTCGTCGTTTTGGATGCCGGCAACGGAAGTAAGAGAGCTGGCTAATACCATCAATCTATTTTTTTTTAATAGGCAGAGATTTTTATTGATAGGGTCATGAAAAATGACCAGAAAATGAAACAATTACAACTTAATTAAAAATCACGCTGACAACACATAATACATCACATAATACATCGCAACTACTAACCGAAAATGGTACCAAATAAAATTAGAACCAAAACAAGCAAGACTCTCTCAAGGCCCAAGCCCAACCGTCCACACCATAGCCGGACCCATCTATCTCAGTCGGCCATCGACAAACACCGCCACGGCTGGCGCCACCACGCCCACGCCACCTTCTCAACCACTTCCTCGGTCGTCCTCTCACCGCCGTCACCACACTGCCTCCCGATCCGTGCAAACTCCTCCAACTATAATCCACACCACAAACCAACTAAATCAACAGCCATCACCATCCATCCCTCTCGGCACCAATCACCATCTCCACCGCTGCACCATCTCTTCGATCATCACAATCAATCTATTTTGTGTTGGTCATCACATGTCCAAGCACTATTCTTTCAAAATTAGTGAAGATCTCCCTTGTCATTCCAGCCTGCAGGTTTATGATGATGATGAAAGTGGATTTCTGAATGCAATTTGGATTCCAATTTATCGACCATACTCCTCTAGGTATATACAGAACTAGAACAGAAAAGAAATCTTCGTTATGAAATTGAGAAATTTTTAGGTCACACTGTTTAAAAAGTTGACACATCATAATAATTATTATGATCCTTTCCTTCATCGTATCTCCCTCTCTTTCTATTGTACTCCCTCCGGTCTCCAAAATATGTCGTTTTAGCATTTGCTTTTACTGTTTCGGAACGTATCTGTAATTTGGGTAAAATTCACTCCCTTTCTATTTACTCAACACATATTACAATATATACCTAATACAATATAACGTATATACATACGTATACTAATACACATACACATACTAATACGTATATCTAACACTCCCCCTCAAGCTGGAGCATAGATATTTATCATGCCCAGCTTGTTACAAAGATAATCCACTCGAGGACCTGGAAGGGCTTTAGTGAAGAGATCACCCAGTTGTTCTCCTGTCTTCACATAGTGAGTGGAGATGAGATTTCCCTGAATCTTCTCACGAATGAAGTGGCAGTCTACTTCAATATGCTTAGTCCTCTCATGGTAAATAGGATTTGCAGCAATGTGGAGAGCAGCTTGATTATCACACCAGAGCTTTGAAGGTGAGGAGTGTTCTATACCAATTTCAGTCAGAAGTTGCCGCATCCATATAATCTCACAGGAGGATTGTGCCATAGCTCTGTATTCTGACTCTGCACTGGATCGAGACACCACGTTTTGCTTCTTGCTCCTCCAAGAGATCAGATTCCCACCAACAAAGACACAATAGCTGGTTATTGATCTTCTATCAATCTTCGACCCAACCCAATCTGCATCAGCAAAACATTCAATCTGATTGTGACCGTGGTTACTGTACAGGATCCCGAGGTCAGGTGCCCCTTTCAGATAGCACAAGATATGCTCCAGAGTTTCCCAATGCTTATCTGTTGGAGCAGACATGAACTGGCTGACAACACTAACCGCGAAGGTGATGTCAGGTCGTGTCACACAGAGATAGTTTAGTTTCCCAACTAATCTCCTATACTTCTCAGGATCATCAAAATGGTCACCGTCATCTTTGGTGAGATTGACATTAGAGGCCATTGGGGAGCTACAGGGCTTAGCTCCCAACTTTCCTGTTTCTGCAAGGAGATCAAGAACATACTTTCTTTGAGATAAGAAGATACCTTTGTTACTCCTGGATACTTCTATCCCTAGAAAGTATTTCAGCTGATCCAAGTCTTTTGTACTAAACTTGGTATGCAGGAAAGATTTGAGCGAAGAGATCCCAACACTATCATCTCCTGTAATGATAATGTCATCCACATACACAACAAGCAAAATAATACCAGCAGCAGATTGTCTATAAAAGACTGAATGATCACACTGACTCTTTTGCATGCCAAATTCTAAAACCACCTCACTGAACTTGCCAAACCAGGCACGAGGACTCTGTTTTAGACCATACAGAGCTTTCTTCAAACGACAAACTTTCCCATACTCCCCCTGAGCAACAAACCCAGGTGGTTGCTCCATATAGACTTCCTCCTGTAGGTCATCATGAAGGAAGGCATTCTTGATGTCCAACTGATGTAGGGGCCAGTTGCTGGAAGCGGCCAAAGAGATGAATAACCTCACAGAAGATAATTTGGCCACAGGAGAAAAAGTGTCAGAGTAATCCACCCCATATGTTTGAGCATATCCTTTGGCAACAAGTCAAGCCTTGAGGCGGGCCACAGAACCATCTGGATGGACTTTGACTGCAAACACCCACTTACACCCCACAACTTTCTTCTCCTTTGGTAAATTCACCAAATCCCAAGTCTGATTATCATCCAAAGCTGTAATCTCCTCAAGCATTGCATTCGTCCAACCAGGATGACTCAATGCTTCCTTTACTGTTTTAGGAACAACAACAGAGTCTAGAGAAGAAATCAAAGCACGTGTCGAACCAGACAAGCCATCATAAGAGATAAAGTTGGCAATTGAGTAAACAGATTTGCATTGTCGTTTACCTTTGCGAAGACTGATGGGTAAATCCAGTTCAGTAGAAGGAGCAGGTACCGAGGGCTCTGATGGAGGTGCAGGGACTAGAGGATCACTACAAGGTGGGTCTCCCATAACTGAGAGATCAGGAGACTGAATTATAACAGTATCTACAAGTGGATGCTCAAAGGTACTTGAAGAAGTCGCTTGGTCCAGAGCAGTATCTCTAGAAGACTGATCAACAGTACCAGGAGAAGGACCCAACGAAGTAGCCTGGTGCAGGATAGTATCACTAGCAGATTGCTCAGAAACATCCAAAGGAGTGGAGGAATAGACCAACCAATCATCATCATGATCATCCTGTCGAGTGGGAGTAGGATGAGGTGAGAAGAATGGTACCTGTTCAAAAAAGACAACATCGGTGGACACAAGGTACTTTTGGAGGTCGGGAGAGTAGCATCGATACTCCTTCTGAAGTCTAGCATACCCCAAGAAGACACTTTAAAGCCTTAGGATCCAACTTTGTGATGTTAGGACGAACATCACGAACATAACAGGTGCTACCAAAAATCTTAGGCTCAATGGGGAATAATGGTTTACCAGGAGCAAGTACAGTAATTGGAATATCATCATCAAGAACTGCAGAAGGCATACGATTAATCAAGAAGCAAGCTGTAGAAACAACGTCAACCCAAAATTGCTTAGGAACCTTGTTCTGAAATAATAGAGCACGAGCAGTCTCTAAGAGGTGCCTATTCTTCCTTTCAACCACACCGTTTTGAGCTGGTGTGTCAACACAAGAAGATTGATGCAAGATACCATGCTGAGTCATATACCGATGAAAAGATTCAGACATATATTCCTTAGCATTATCACTTCGCAGTATACGAACAGACACATCAAACTGAGTTTTTATTTCAGTACAAAATGCACAAAAATGAGAAAACACCTCAGAACGATTTTTCATGAAATATATCCAAGTCATTCTAGAGTAATCATCCACAAAGGTGATAAAGTATCTAAAACCTGGTTTGGAAGTCACAGAACATGGACCCCACACATCCGAATGAACTAATGTAAAAGCAGAATCCGCACGTTTACTTGTACGAGGGCCTAAAGAGGTGCGATGATGTTTAGCAAAGTGACAAGACTCGCAATCCAGAGAAGTAGCAGACTTGAATTGTGGACACAATTTCCTTAGATATTGTAGACACGGATGTCCCAAACGACAATGAGTTTCAAACAAGGAAGTACTGCTAAGACAAGCTATTGGCTTTGGTACCCATGGATCAAGAACATAAAGACCACCAGACACATGCCCTTTACCAAGTATCTGCTTCGTCACTAGATCTTGAATAAGACAATGATCAGGGAAAAAGGAGATGAAGCAGTTGAGGTCTTTCGTTAGCTTACTTACTGACATCAGGTTAAAAGCCAATTCAGGTAAACTAAATACAGATGACATAGTAATAGCAGAAGTTGGTTTAGCTGTACCAGAACCCTCAACATTACAGGCAGTGCCATCAGCAAGAGTGACAGGAGAAGATGTTGTGAGCTTCTTAGAGCTTGTCAATAGATTAGGATTACCTGTCATGTGCTTATTAGCACCAGAGTCGATTGTCCATTTGTCAGAAGAGGAAACAAGACAGGTTTTACCTGACTCAACTAATCCAGTACTTGATTTTGCTTTCACCCATTCTAAATACTGAGAGAACTTAGCATACTCATCTGCAGAGATGGTTACAGTCTTTCTAGAGAAGGAATTAGGTAACCCGACAAAATTAATAGAGTTCATCTTGAGATACACAGCAAACAGTAAACAGTACTCAAACCAAGCAAATACGCAGCAATAGATTCAGACTACAAAACCGAGCAAGATACAATAGCAATACAAAGTGGGCAAAGGTACGAGCATCAAACCAGTCAACCCAAGCAGTAAACCAGTCAATCCGAGAAGCAAACCAGCCAACCCAGCAACAAACCACAGCAAACCAACCAACTCGAGCAGGAAACCAGCCAACCCAGCAGCAAACCAGCCAACCGGAGTAGCAAACCGGCCAACCCAGCAACAAATCACAGCAAACCAACCAACCCGAGCAGCAAACCAGCCAACCCAGCAGCAAACCAACCAACCCGAGCAGCAAACCAGCCAACCCGAGCAACAAACCTGCTAACCCAGCAGTGAACCGCTCAACCCGATGAGCAAATCAGCGAACCAGAGCAGCAGACCAGGAAATCAGCCAAATCCAACAGCAAACCACAGTGAACCAGCCCACCCAAGTAGCAAACCAGTCAACCCAGCAGAGAACCGACCACCAAGGGTAATTTCGGGATCCTAAAAGAACGAGCAGCAAACGTCGTCGAAACACCAAGACGACCGCAAACACAGGCCGGAAATGACGAGAAGAACAAAACCCAGGTGGCGGCGTCGCCGCTGGTGGCCGGACGCTCTCCCACGCGCCGGCGCGTGGAGGAGAGGGCCGGACGTTCCGGCTGCGCGTGGAGGCTCGTTGGTGGCCGGAATTGCTTCGTTCCGGCGGCGCCCGACTCGTCTCGGCCATCCGGTCCTTTCTGTAGGGGCGGTGAGAATGGGAGGAGTCTAGAAATGGCTCCGAACAAGAGACAACAGAGACAGCAAAAGGGAGCTCAGTTTTGGCTCCGCTACCATGTAATTTGGGTAAAATTCACTCCTTTTCTATTTACTCAACACATATTACAATATATACCTAATACAATATAACGTATATACATACGTATACTAATACACATACACATACTAATACGTATATCTAACAGTATCTTAAGATGGCCGGAACAGTCACTATTTGAGACAATTTTGCCCCGAATTTTTTCTCGGAAGTACGTTAAGGATTAACGTACGTTCGAAAAAAAGTACGGAATTTTTGGGGGTCAAATAGTGCCTCATCCGGCCTCCTCAATATACGTTTCCTACTGAATATTGGGATGCGAGGAAGACATTTATTGGAGACCAGAGGGAGTAATTTTTTACAATTTAACTCTCTTTTAACCAAAGTTTCTCTTATTCCATTTTTCCCTTTTGAATTTGTCACGTGTCTATTGATTTTTCCTTCAGTCCATGTTGTTGATAATCAAAATTAGATAAAAGAGTATAAATCACTAAAGATGTTGATTTTTCTCTTTCGAATGTAAAGTTTGTTACACATAACCACAACATACTATAAAAAAATACTATTTATACACTCCGAACAGTAGTAGAGTATAACTGTATAAGGCTTTGCACAATCAACATTGAGAAATGAGAATACTACAACCATTTTTACATTCTCACTAACATTTGATGCCATTGCTATTGGCATCGAAGCTATATAACATGAGATGCTGTTTTAACCCATACCCATTACAGAAATTGAATTTGAAACTCAACCCATCCTCTTTCTTCTCTCCATTTGCTATTACCATCACCGATTTCATTACCATTAACCATCTCCCCTGCTCTCAACAAATTTACAGTTTTTCCAGTGACCCCTCTGCAAACAGGACGAAAGTAGATACCCTTCATGCCTACACTACCAAGAGTGACTCTCTTCACAATCTAAGCGCAAGTAACTACCTTTTGAGCCTTCATGTAAAAAATTGTCAAGGTTTGAGTCTTGCACAGAAGCTGTTCATTGAAATTCCCGAGAGAGACGTCCGCACTTGGACTATCCTAGTTTCGGGTTTTGCCCAAAATGGTTTGTACAGAAAAGGGTTGGAATTGTTTAGAAGAATGCTAATAGATGATGTTTGTCCTAATCAATTCACCTTGTCTAGCATTATCAAGTGCTGTTTTTGCTTATATGAGGTTAGGGATGGGAAAGGGATTCATGGGTGGATGGTAGTGAATGGAATTGGTTTGGATGTGGTGTTAGAGAATGCAATTCTTGATCTTTATGTTAAATGTGGTGCCTTTGATTATGCCAAGAGATTGTTCGAGTCCATGGACGAGAAAGATGATGTCTCGTGCGCTATCATGATTGGTGGGTTTTTGCATATAGGAAAGGTAGACAAGTCACTGGAATTGTTTCAAAGTTTGAGCTTTAAGGATGTTTCAAGCTGGAATACGACCATAGATGGGGTAATGAGAAATGGCTATGAAAGAGTTGCATTGGAGCTCCTTTATAAGATGGTGGAAAGTGGAGCTCTGTTCAATGCAACTACTTTTACTACAGCTTTGAAATTGGCCTCTTGCTTAGCAGATTTGGAACTTGGTCAACAGATTCATGGCCGGGTTCTGAGAAAATCAATGCACGGTAATGGTTTCATCAGGAATTCCCTCTTAGATATGTATTGCAAATGTGGCAAAACGAAGAAAGCATTCATGATTTTCCAGAAGAGGCATACAGAAATTTCTTATTATGATTCAATGGCAGAAACTATTTCATGGAGTTCAATGGTTGCTGGTTACGTTCGGAATGGTGAGTATGAAAGTGCTTTTGTTAGGACACATATATGTTTATGTTCGTATCTTGTATATTGGGCCTATTGGGCCCAAAGTTAGCTTGTATATATACTCATGTATTACTGATTAATGAAGAGAAGGAAAACCTATTTCCCTAAACTTAACATGGTAGCGGAGCCAAGCCGCCTAGCAAACCTACTCTCTTCACGTTGATTCGCCTACTGCGATCGACAAACCAACCCTCTTCCCGTTGATCCGCCTACTGCGATTGACGTAGCTTCAGCGATTTGCCTACTGCAATCGTAACCTCGACATGGACGGCGCAGACAAAAACCAAACCCAACCTCCCGAAGATAGAACTCAATCTCCCTTCTACCTCTCTTCGGGTGATCAACCTGGAAACGTTATCACCAACACAGTTCTAAAGGGCGATAACTTTGTTGCATGGTCGAGAGCGATCACACTAGCTCTCAAATCGCGCCGCAAATTTGGATTCATTGATGGTTCAATCAAGAAGCCCACCGATGCTATGAAGATCTCGGATTGGGAAACCGTGAACTCCATGATTATTTCATGGCTCACTAGAACGATGGATGCTAGAGTTGCTGCGTCCATCTCGTATCATGAAGAAGCTTGACCTTTGTGGCTGTTTTTGGAGCGCAAGTACATGAAGGCCAACGGTCCACGGATTCAGCAGCTGCGCGCTTCCATCACACTGTGCAAACAATCAAAGGGCGAGTCGATAGATGACTACTACAATCGGTTAGTTGCTCTTTGGGATGAATTGACTCGGTTGAAACCCCTACCCACTTGCCTTTGCGGACTCTGTACCTGCGATCTCTCCGCGAAGCTTGCTAATGAGCAAGATGAGGCATATTTCCATCAATTTCTAATTGGAGTTGATGATGATCTCTACTCCGCAGTGCGCACCAATCTGCTTTCCCAGAAGCCTCAGCCACCTCTGTATGAAGTCTATCAAGCATTTGTTCAGGAAGAAAACTCTCGTCACATCGCTCGCGAGAAGGTAATTGAGCAGGAAGTTCACGCATTCGCGTTGAGGGCTGATCGCTCTCGGCTGCCATCAGACCGTGTAGATCGGTCCAAGCTCTTTTGTTCTCACTGCAAGCAGAAAGGACATGATACTACCTCCTGTTTTAAGATACACGGTTACCCTGACTGGTGGGCTGACCGTAACAGAGTGAGCGGGTCTGGCCGTGGTTCTGGCCGCGGGACTCCCGTCACACCTAGCCGTGGGACTCCCGTCACACCTACCACCACAAATGCCGCCTCTCCTGGTCCCTTTCCTGCAACGCCAGCCCGTGCCCATTCAGTCACGGAACTGGGTGATTCTCCATTTGTTGATCTTAGCCAAGCCCAAGCGAACTCACTGCTGCACTTCCTGAAATATAAGAGTCAGGATGGGGATCGTATGACGGGTGAGCTATTTATTTTGTCTTGGATTATTGATTCTGGCGCTTCTCATCATGTGACAGGAAACCTGGACTGTCTCGTCGATGTCGTACAAATGGATGCTCGCTTGGTTGGGTTACCGAATGGTCAATGTGTTGTGGCCACGTTGAAGGGTTCCGTCCTTCTCCCAAGTGGCATAACCCTTATCAATGTTTTATTTGTTCCACAGCTTAACTGCAGTTTGATTTCGGTGACACAACTAATTGATGATTCTAACTGTTTTATCACATTCACTGCTTCTTTGTGTGCTATACAGGACCATCGTTCGGGGAGCCTGATTGGGGCGGGTGAGCGACGGGATGGACTCTACTATTTCCGTGGCATTCCGACAGTGCATACAGTAACGGTACCGGGGTTGACAGAGTTTGAGTTGTGGCATCGTCGTCTTGGTCATCCTTCTGAGAAGATTGTCAAATTAGTGCCTGCTTTACAGTCTAGTAGTAGTAGTTCTCAGCCGTCCAGTGACACTTGCGTAGTTTGTCCAAAAGCTAAGCAAAAGCGTAGCTGTTTTCCTGTTAGTAACAGTAGAGCTAGTAGAAAATTGGAATTGATACACTGTGATTTGTGGGGACCACATTCAGTTCCTTCTTCCTGTGATGCTATTTATTTTTTGACTATTGTTGATGACTTTTCAAGGGCTGTTTGGATTTATTTATTAAGAAACAAGACGGAAGTCTCTAGAGCCTTTCGCTCTTTCTTTGCAATGATTGAACGGCAGTTTGCCACCACTGTTAAAACTGTGCGTAGTGACAACGGTACTGAGTTCAAATGCATGCTTGACTATTTTGATGAGCAGGGGATCTTATTTCAGACCTCTTGTGTTGGTACTCCGCAACAGAATGGTCGCGTTGAGAGAAAACATCAACACATTTTGAATATAGGTCGTGCCTTGATGTTTCAGGCGAATTTACCCATTCTCTTTTGGGGGGAATGTGTTCTTGCTGCAGTACACTTGATCAATAGAACTCCCTCTGCCCTCCTTGACAATAAGTCTCCATTTGAACTGCTACATGAGGATCTACCTAATCTAGATGACCTACGGGTGTTCGGCTGCTTGAGTTTTGTTCACGATCAACGTTCCCGACAAGGTAAATTCACCACTCGCAGTCGGCGCTGCATCTTTGTTGGGTATCCTAACGGCAAGAAAGGGTGGAAGTTTTATGATCTGGACACTGGAGACTTTCTTATTTCCAGGGATGTAGTGTTCCATGAAAATGAATTCCCTTTTGCCAACGGGAATTCGACCGCCTCACCTGCTGCTTTGCCTTCTGTCATAGATGTTGTCGCGGTCAATGAAGACCGCCCGGATAGTTTGGATCCGGTTGTGGAGGAAGTTGTGTTCCTTCCCCCTATCGACGAGGAAGTGCCACCAACGGAGCCTGCTGGTGCGCTCTCGACTTCACCATCGGCTGGCCCGGCTGCTGCTGAGTCCTCTGATGCACCTTTACTAGGTCGCGACTTCCGAGAGAAACGTTCCTCAGGTTAGTTGTCTGATTATGTTACGCACACTGTACGGAATATGAGTCCATCCCCGCCTTCCTCGCAACCATTCAGCTCCTCAGGTACTCCTTATCCTATAGCACCATTTGTGAATTGTGATAACTTGTCATTGCACTATCGTACCTTTCTCGCAGCTGTCATTGCTGGTGTTGAACCATGCTCTTTTCGTGTGGCCATGCAAGATGTAGGCTGGTGCGAAGCCATGCATAAAGAAATCGACGCATTGGAGGCCAATGAGACATGGGTGGTGGAGGAGTTGCCGCCTGGGAAGAAGGCACTCGGTTGCAAGTGGGTGTATAAAATCAAATATCATGCCGATGGTTCAGTTGAACGCCTTAAGGCACGCCTGGTCATCTTCGGTAACCATCAGGTGGAAGGCATTGATTACAACGAAACATTTGCTCCGGTTGCCAAGATGGTCACGGTTAGAACTTTTCTGGCTGTTGCGGCTGCTAAGCGTTGGGAGTTACACCAGATGGATGTTCACAACGCTTTCCTTCACGGCGATCTACATGAAGAAGTGTATATGAAAATGCCCCCTGGTTTTGGATCTGACACCCCCAACAAGGTTTGTCGCCTGACCAAGTCCTTGTACGGCCTGCGTCAGGCACCGAAATGTTGGTTTGCCAAGTTAGTGGCTTCTTTGAAGAAATATGGCTTTCTCCAGTCGTATTCAGACTACTCTCTCTTCACTCTACGGCAAGACACAGTGCTCCTCGACGTCCTTGTGTACGTTGATGATCTGATTATCTCTGGTAATGACTCTTCCGCTATTTCTGCTTTTAAAACATATTTGAGCACATGTTTTCACATGAAGGATTTGGGGCGCCTACAATACTTCTTGGGAATTGAGGTTGCTCACAGTCCGGCAGGGATTTTTCTCTGTCAACGGAAGTACACACTTGACATTATCACGGAAGCAGGCCTTCTCGGCGCCAAACCGACTGACTTTCCAATGGAGCAAAATCACTCTTTGGCACTTGCCGCCGGTGCTGTTCTTGATGACCCGGAACGGTTCCGTCGTCTCGTTGGTCGCCTCATTTATCTCTCTTTTATCCGACCAGATTTGACATACTCTGTTCACATTCTTGCTCAGTTCATGACCGCCCCGCGCCAAGAGCATTGGGATGTTGCGTTGCGCGTTGTGCGGTATTTAAAAGGGAGTCCAGGCCAAGGTGTCTTACTCTGCTCCTCTTGCGATCTATCCTTGACAGGCTGGTGTGACTCTGATTGGGCGAGCTGCCCTCTCTCTCGTCGTTCGCTCACTGGCTGGATCGTCTTCCTCGGTACTTCTCCCGTCTCTTGGAAGACAAAGAAGCAGGACACGGTCTCCCGGTCCTCAGCTGAAGCTGAGTATCGTTCCCTGGCATCCATCACATGTGAGTTGAAATGGTTAAAGACTCTCCTCCAGTGTCTCGGTGTTGATCATCCGCGGGCAATGGATGTCTTTTGCGATAGTAAGTCAGCTCTCCACATAGCCCAAAATCCCGTTCTTTACGAGCGTACGAAGCACATTGAGATTGATTGCCATTTTATTCGTGACACGGTCACAGATGGGATTGTAGCGCCTCACTACGTGTCCACAACGGAGCAGCTTGCTGACATCTTTACCAAGGCGTTAGGCAAGAGGCAATTCTTATATCTTCTTCGCAAGTTGGGCATTCGTGATCTCCATGCTCCAACTTGAGGGGGGGTGTTAGGACACATATATGTTTATGTTCGTATCTTGTATATTGGGCCTATTGGGCCCAAAGTTAGCTTGTATATATACTCATGTATTACTGATTAATGAAGAGAAGGAAAACCTATTTCCCTAAACTTAACAGCTTTAGAAATGTTTGGCTCTATGGTTCGCACAAATATTAAGGTGGACATATGTACACTAACAAGTGTTATTTCTGCCTGTGCAGATGCTGGGATCTCGGAACATGGCAGGCAAATCCATTCCTACAACCAGAAAATTGGGCACAGAGTTGATGCTCACATGTGTTCATCATTAATCGACATGTATGCCAAATATGGAAGCCTGCGTGATGCTCAGATGATTTTCATACATGCTAATGAGCTGAATGTTGTGGCGTGGACTTCAATGATATCTGCGTTTGCTTTGCACGGGCAAGGGAGAGATGCGGTTCGACTATTTGAGCAGATGATGAATGAGGGAATTGTGCCAAATGAGATAACATTTATAGGTGTCTTAACCGCATGTAGTCATGCAGGCTTGGTTGGAGAAGGGTGCAAGTACTTTGACATGATGCAGAAATTCTATGGCATCTAGCCTGAGGTTGAACACTACACATGTATGGTGGATCTCTATGGACGTGCAGGTCACTTGGATGCGACAAAAGAATTCATTCGTAAAAATGGTATCTCCCATTTGACTGCAGTCTGGAAGTCATTTCTATCCTCTTGCAGGCTTCACAAAAATGTTGAGATGGGGAAATGGGTGTCTGAAAAACTGATTCATCTTGAACCATACGATGCGGCTTCTTACATTTTACTATCAAACATTCATGCTAATGATCATAGTTGGGAAGAGGCAGCTAAATTGAGGAGTTTAGTGCAGCAAAGAAAGGTTAACAGAGTCCCTGGTCAGTCTTGGATCCAGCTGAACAATCAGGTTCACAGTTTTGTCATGGGAGACAGGTCCCACCCACAAGCAACAGATACATAGTCAAACTCAGTGATACTGGTCCGAAGATTGAAGAAAATTGGATACCCTTCCGATTTAGATTCAGTGATGCGAGACGTAGAGGAACAAGGTGAACATCTCAACTGAAAATGAGAAACATTGTGATTGCTTATAGTGCAGATATATATATTCAAACTTGGAGATGCTTATCGGAAGATTGAAGGAAATCGGGTATCCTTCTGAATTAGATTCAGCGATACAAGATGTAGAAGAAGAACAAGGCGAACAACTTCTCGACTGAAAATGAGAAACATTGTGATTGTTTATGGTTCACATCACGTTCTCAACATCTTCAACAGAATGATGTGTGTATCGAAGAACCTCTGCGCGTTGCCTGACTTCCATGAGTCAACCTCCAAGTTGCTCTCCGTCCTGTCAATCATGCTTAAGAAAACCGTGGCCGTACGTAGAGATAGGGTGAGTAATTCTTGGTATGTAAGAGATTTTACAACACTATATTGTGAGTTATTAACTTTTGATGACATATACATAGTCATTACAATCAAGTTTGTTGTGAAGTGAATGTACAATTTCCTGGTATAGATGCATGACTGTTTCGCATCTTTTTTAATTAGAATTGCATTCAATAAAAAGTTGTTGTGTCTACATCTTTACCCCTTTCTGATTGATCTTTGGGATTTCATCTGGATAACTTACTTACCTGACTGTTACAGAGGTGCCCATGTTGGTAATTTTGTGCACTAGTAGGCCCTTGCGGCTTTAGTTCGTCCTTCAATAAACTACATATATCACATGGTTACATAGGTTGTCTATTTAATTGTGATCTCTTGGATTTGGTGTTTTCTGGTACATTTAGCTCTTTAGGCCTAGAGTACTTTTTTCAGGTTGAAGTTATGAGAGAATCCAACGAGATTCCCATAATCATGATGTCAAGTTTGCTTTGTTGATCTAGACTGAGTCAAGATGTGAATTAGGAATGATTGGTCGACTGTTATCAGAGATTAAAGCTTCATATAACCTTGTAACAGTACATTCATTCTGAATTTTCCTTTCTTGCAGCTAGCGACGCACAAAAATGTTGTTGGTGTAGCTGTAGGGGCAACCTTAGGGCACACCCATCTGTACATCGGTGGCAGTTGTGGGGGGGCAGCATGCTAACATCTAAGATCTCGCAAGGGACAGTTGCTAGAGTCGGTGGCTTGCTTTTCCTCGGCTTTTCTGTTGCGTCTTATATCTACCCTCTTCTATAAGTGTGACATCCTTAGGCTAACCTAAAATTCTCAAAATGTTCCACACCTTATTTTATAAATCATCACACAATTCATTTGATTTCTTAAATAACCAATTATTTCCCCTTTGGGCAATTAACATAAGTAAGAAAAAACTTCAGAACTAACACCACCTTACGTCAATGGTGGGGATGTGTTGCACCTTTGATTTCCAATTCTTTATTCCTTCTTCATAACTGTCTTTCAATCTTTCACGAACTTCCAACTCCAACTCTTGAAGGTTTGTCATGTTCAATACCTTCAGGCAATGATTGTTGCATATGAAAGCAACGATGAATGCTCAAACTCTCCATGTGTGGCATCGCCCCCTTCTCAAAAATAACTTTTTGCAACCAGAGTGAACCACTCAAAGATAATTGCTTCAACTTTGCGAAGCCACCACAAAAGTGCGGTACTTTTTCACTGCTCAAATAGTTGAGGTGAAGGCTAACCAAATTTTCAAGTGCTTCAATATGAAGGAGTTGATCTCCACGTAGAGGACAACGCATCAAGGTCAAATGTTGGATATTGTGAAGTGAGTGAAACCAACGTGACTGAAATTCACTCACTGGCACGTCCCAATAAATTTCCTTAAAGTTGAGAGGTAGGAAATGTCCTTTACCTTCTCCCTATCTGAACCTAGCTTAAAGCACTGCAGGAGTTTCAATTGACCTAACGTCTTCCAATTTTTCCGTCTCTCCTCTAAATCTTTACCGTCATAAACATAAAATATATCAAATTTTGTGAGTTGGGTCAAGGTCCCGAGTTGTCTCAACGTCTCACCTTTATCAATGCGGACCCCAACTAGGACTTGCAACTTATTTAGCTTACTAATATCAAATAATATTCGGTTCCCATGGATCGGCATGATCAGATGACGCAAGTTTCGCAACTCGCCTACTGCTTCAGGGAGTTCATGCATTTTCCCTGAAATGTCCAACGTCTAAAGGTTAAGAAGTCTCCCAGTGGAACTTGGAAGCTTCTTTGGCCAAAACCTCAAATGTGGAACTTGGAAGCTTCTTTGGCCAAAACCTCAAATACCTCAAGTTAAAAAGATTCCCTACTTCATCCGGGAAATCTGCCAGTTCACTAGTACTTTCCAGATCTAACAACCTCAGCATTTTAAATTTGAGGAGATGTTCTCTTGAAAAAGATGGATACCCAAGCACGCTAAGGGAGCGGACTCGAGTCATATCACTGCCCGGTAATTTTAATTCCTTCACGTTCGAGCAGTGAATAGACCAGCGGTAAGCTTCAAATTCATTTATTGCTTCCCTCCCATCACAAACATCACAAACATCACAAAACTTCTCCTTCTTTGCTATTTCTAAAGCAAAATCGCGCATCACGTCGTGCATCTTAATTACTTTTGACCTTCCACTCACATTTCTCGTCTCAACAAGAAGCATGCTCCGAAAAATCAACTCTAAAAGGTACGATTCTGCCTCCTCTTCAGGGGTAATTTCATCACCATCTTCCACAAACCCCTCTGCTATCCACCGTATAATAAGCCTTTTCCGCTTGATGGGATAGTCCTCTGGGAAAACACAGAAGTATAAGAAACAATGCTTCAGCGAATAAGGCAAGTCGTTGTAACTCAGCCTTAGAATGCTCTTCACAACATCATGGTTGGATTGTTGTACAATCTGTCGTGAACATCAGTCCACTCTTTTTCCTGCTTTTTCGAAGACATATGACCTCCTAGAGTCACTAATGCTAGAGGTAGGCCTCTGCACTTATCCACCAGTTTTCGAGCCAATGAATCCAACTCTCGTGGGCAGGTTTTGTTTGGATGATCTGCGAAAGCTTTCATGGAAAACAGGTCTCATGGCTCACTCCCTTGCAACTGTCCAATAGGGAGCTTATAGGATTTAATATCAGAAGGAGAAGGAGCATGCCTTTCATCTCGAGTCGTGACTAAGATCCTGCTCCCAACTCTATCTTCAGGAAGTGCAACTTTCATTTGCTCCCAAAGATCTGTATCCCACACATCATCCAATACAATTAGGTACCTTTTCCCACTTAAGCAACCCCGGAGCGTTTTAACCAATTCTCTGTAGCTCTCATTTTCCCCTCTATTTACGTTGCCAAACTTTCCAATCAAGTATTTGAGTAACTCCGTGACTGTATAAGTTTGGGAGACGGTAATCCATTCAAAAAACTCAAAACCACCTTTTTGATTCTCATAAATCCTGGAAATAAGTGTGGTTTTACCTGCCCCGCCCATTCCAAACACCGAAATGGCAGCTTTGAGAGGTTCGGTATCCATCAGCAGCCATTGCTTCACTGTCTCAATTTCTTTGTGGAAACCAATAATGGATTTTTCTTCGATGAAACACGCGCTCTCCCTCAAGCTTTTCACCAGCTCCTCACGTTGACGATATTTTCTTGTATGCCTCCTCCCAGCAGCATCATGCGCAGATGCCCCTGATTTATATCTTGTATGCCCCTCTACAATGTCTGTGATACTTTTCTTTATCTTCTGCAACTTGTGAGCAGTCTGATGCCTCACCCTAAGAGTTTTCGGCGCATCGACGAGCAGATGGAGGAACCTAGATAAACAAGAAATATCATCATGGCGGTGTTTATTCATGTGATAGGTGAACTCATCAATGATGTCCTCAGCCTCATATGCTTTGTCCCTAATGTCTGCCACCCATTTCATCTCTACTCCTCCAGAAGATTGCGCCTGCATTTCACCTTGATCGGCATCTATTAGGAAGGCTTGCATGTTTTTCAGCTCCTCCATGAGATCTTTAACACCATCAGGAGCACCCATATCAATGATGCTTCATTTGCAAGAACTTCACCTAGTTTTACAATCAACTCTCCAACTCCAGGTATGTCCCTGCCCTTCTTTAATTTCTACACGTATTTGCAACTGCATTAATATTACAGAGCTCACACATGTGTAAGTTCTCTCCAGCAATACATAATTTCTCATATTTATTACTGTTATATACATAAATTGACAAAAAAATACTAATTTTCAATTTAATTAACTTATTGCATTAAAAGTAGGGAACTGTACATGTTTTATGATTGTCTTGCAGATGTGTTATTAGGAAAGCTAAAATAAATATACCAAATTAATTAAATAATTATTTTTTTCTCATACACTATCTTTTTATAGTAAAAAGGAATTAATTTTTAAGGAATTGATTAGTATTACAACATTCAATATTGGTTGTGTTTGGTAAAACACTTGTCCACCCTTAGGTAGCGTTGATCGATATAATGTTAATTTCCCACTATCATTACTTTCTCGGGAGAGTGATTCCAGTGATTGAGGAGAAAGTTAAATTATTGTGTTTGGATATCATTTAAGATTCTTAAAAAAATAACATTTTTGTATTTGTTTTATACTCGAAAATCCTACAGGAAAATAAGAAAAAAATTATTCATAAATAATAATAATTTATTTAATTTTCAGTTATGTCTATATAATTTTAGCTTAAACACCTTTTTTTTGTCCCTACAATTGCTATTTCTTCTCAATTAAGTCCTTTATAGCAAAAAGAAAAAGGAGAGAAGTAATTATCTAACCTTTTATTTTTGATCTGTCCCTTCTTGTTTCTCCTTCTCTACTCTTCTCCACAAAACCAAATCTTGGCGAATTACTGATTTGCATGACATATAAAAAAAGAGAAAGAAAAGTGAAAATAAGAAAAGAAACTAATTCAAACGTTAAATCTTTTCTATTTTTTCAGATATTTTCTGTTTTTTTTGACATATCACTAATTTCATTCGAACATAGGTGAACCCAACTGTTTACGGGCTTCAAATAATATGTTTAAGTCTAGGTCTAAACACAAATTTAAGATCACAATGGACAACCATAAACTACTACAATGATCAGATCAGGGGTAGAAATGGAATTAAATTAGGGAATTTGATTGAGCGGTTCTTACTTGGAAGCAGAAAAAAAAGAACTCCCGAAGAGATCCAGGCCCAGTTGCTTTAACAGCGTCGATGGAAAAGAGAAATGAAGGATATGAATTGGATATGGTTCTTTTGATTCGATCGATTACGGTTGCCTAACAAGTGTTGAGCAAGGATAAGGAATGAGGTAAGGATGAAGGAGACAAGAATGAATTGGGAATAGAATGGAAGTAAGGACCAAGAAATTACTCTGTTTCTTACTCTCTCGTTCTTTTCCTCTTCCAAGTGCCTCGATAGAGCTAAGCTGAAGATGAGATGGGATCTGGATCGGATCATGTATCATCAAATAATTAATTTCTACGACTCTGCTCATTTATACGTAAAATTATTATTTGTTAATTGTATTCGAGGAAAATCCTTATATATATTTTTTAAAATTATTTCAGCCCCTGTAGTTTTAAAACTAATAATATAGTACATTTTATAGTTTGTTAGAAATTATACTTTTGACTTTTCTAGTACTTAAACATTAAAAAAATATAAATTTTAGATCCTACTATATATGATGCATTTTTTTGTCCACTTTAATATTTTTTTTGTAATTTATATTTTTAATTTTTTTTTAGCTTTCTTGTTATTCGGGTCTAACTTATGTTACTCGGATCTAGTCCACATACAACATAGCATCAAAATCTTTACCCACTCTCTCCCCGTTACTAATAAAATAAATATTTCAGCAACACACCATTAGTTGGCACGTCAATTTACTATTAATAATTTACAAGTTGTCATTTAAAAATTAAAAGTCGTCATTTACAAGTTGTAAGTTTTTGTTAATAATTTACAAGTTGTTAATTAAAAATTAAAAGTCACCATTTACAAGTTGTAAGTCATTGTTAATAATTTGCTTAAAAATGGTGTAGTGATTAATTAGATAACTTTTTCGAAGTGAACATCACTCTATATGTTTGGTGAAAAAAATATTTATAAAAATTTAAATTTAGATTCGAATCTCACGCTATTTATAAAAAAATATATATATATTGAGATTTAAAGGAATCAAAATAAAAGTAAACTTTTCTTTTTATTTCTATCTAGATTGAGTACGATTTGGATAAATGGTCAAAAGTTAGAGTGTCAATCCGGAAAATTGAGATTGACCTGTAATTTTAATAAATTAAAAAATAAAATTTAATATTTGCATAAAATATAAAAAAATAAAAAAATTATCCTATTTATATTATATTTGTCATATAATGGCACAAACATACACAAGTGGATGGAGGTACTAACAATTCAAATTAATATGGGTCATTAGCACCAGCAAATAGGTCCTTTAATAATTTTTTGTTGGATTCAGTTTTCCTAACTATTTTTTTGTTGCAAAAAGACCCATTTGTTAAATTTTCCATCCAAAACCTTAACGGATTTGCTTTGACCATATTTTTTATTCTCTTTTATTTTTTAAAATGAAAAGAATAGGAAAATACCTTTTTAAAACTGAAAAAAAAAACAAAAAACACAAAAAGAATCAAGAATTAAATTTAAAAGTTATAAATATTTTAAAAAGTTATAAAAAAATAAAAATGTTCAAAATATGAAATTATTTTTTAGAAAAATTGTTATGTTCATATGTACTTCATAATTACTAAATTAAAAATATTTTTTTAATTTTATTTTGGAGTGTAATTTTTTAGGGTTAAAAAAATAAAAAAATATAGTCAAAGCAAATATGTTAGAGTTTTGGATGTAAAAACTAGAAGTATAGTTTCTTTACAACGAAAAAATAGTTAGATGAGTCGAATCCAACAATAAAATGATAATTCAGAGGGTAATGGTGCTAATGACATTAATATTAATTTCATAAAATTACAATTTTATATAACTCTTAAAAAGTACTCCCTCTGGTCCGAAATGTATGACTTCCTCGCATCCCAATATTCAGTAGAGAACGCATATCGAGGAGGCCGGATGAGGCACTATTTGACCCCAAAAAATTCCGTACTTTTTTTCGAACGTAAGTTAATCCTTAACGTATTTCCAAGAAAAAATTCGAGGTAAAATTATCTCAAATAGTGACTGCACATAGCCAGGCCAAGAAATTCACTCCTTTGTGTACCCCCTTGCTTAGGGAAGTTGACTCTTAAGAATAAGCTTCCCTCAGCATGTGCACAAATGACATCATGACATTTAAGTACTAAAATTCAAAATGAACATGACAATAAAAAGAAATACAACATCATTCATAAGACCATAGGGTTGTTTCAGTTGAAGACCAACGGTTGTAATCCCAGCTACCACTGTTTTATAACACCAACCGGGTAGACTCGTAAGTCCAGGCCAAGTCTTGAAAAAAGTCACGAGTCATAGCAGCACCTACCCTCAGATGTGTGGTGTCACTAATTGCCACGTATGTGCGAAATGAGAACCCATAAATTTTCATGGAGTGGTCACCTAGGCTAATAAGCTAGCTATGTGCAGATTATGGTTCTCTATTCTCATAATATGTTGCTCAAAAACAATTCTCTTAATATTTTCTTCTTCTTTTCATATTTTTAAGTCCTTAACTACAAATATATTTCGACTAATATTGACCTAATAATAATGGATACTGTATGATATTGTTTCATGTGTATTAGGTGTTGCATTTTTGTGGTGTAGTTCGAACTAGGGGTCATCATAGATCGAACCAACACATCTGATCCAATTTGAAACTGTATCGGATGAAATTTGGATTGAGGGTTGAGAATTCAATAAATTTTGAAATCTGATCCAACATTATCTGAAATATCCGAATAAATTTTAAATTTAATTTCTATATCTTACTTTTAGTGTTATTTTCTTGCTTTTTTTGTTATTTTCTCGACTGATTAGGTCATAAATATTGTTGTGATGAAATGTTATAGGTTGCATAAAGGATAGAGGAGCCGATGTCTAAATTAATAAAATTTATTTATTTTTAAAGAAATTTTAAAAATAAAAATTTTAATTTATTCAAAAAAATCCAACCTATCGGATCTGATTAGGAGTGTTCATTGGTTTTTTCTGAAATTCCAAACTTCCGAACTTTCAATAACCGAAATTCCGAAATTCTAAAATTTCATTCCGTTCCGAAGTTCTATTTTTTAGAAACCGAACTTCCGAAACCGAACTTTTAAGTTCGGAAATTCGGTTTTCTGAAAAAAAAACCGAAATTCCGAAACTTTCTTACAAATATCAAATCTGAAAAAATCAGTACCAAATCTACTCACTTGGGCATTTTTACAAACACATGATACGCGTAGCAAAAATCAGCCACACAACAACAAATTAACTCCAGGCTTAGCCAACCCAATCAAAGAATAGTGCCTAATTGCATCATATCAAACAAACCAGAAGGTAAATCCACCACTACAACAACTTGGTATCAAATGCAGAAAACCCCACTTGCTTGCTGAAATCAAGCAAAACCCAGAAACCCAGAGCATCATTTTTGAGGATTGAAAGAACTTACCTTTCCTATTTCCAGCAACCAATCCAATGACCCTTATCTTCAAATTAAAAAATGAAACAAAATCACGGCCATCCATCACCGCCACCGACCCTCACCCTCTCAACCACCGGCACCCGATCTGCACAACCACTCTCGACATAGCAATAGATATGGAAAGAATAGAACAAGGAGATGAAAGGGATTGATGAAATTAAAAAGAAAAAAGTTGGAAGAAAGAGGGAGGTGAGGAATGAGGATTATGAGGGGAAGCAGAGATTTGAGAGGAAGAGATAATGAAAGGTTTAGTTAAAAGAAAAACAAAGAATTGGAACGAGAGAGAGGAATGAGGGGAAGCTTTGTTGTAGGCTTGTCCCCTGTTGGTGGGCCGTGGCCCAAGAAAAACAATGCATAGCAGCTTATATATTGAAAGTAACGGAATTTCGGAAGTTCGGAAATCCGAACTTTTACTCACCCATTCCGTTCCGTTCCGATTTAAAGTTCGGTTTCGGAATTTCCGAAACCGAACTTTAAATAACCGAAATTTTTCTTCCGAACTTTCAGAATTTCGGTTTCGAAATTTCGGAAAACCGAAACCGAAATTCCGATGAACACCCCTAGATCTGATGTTCCGAATGCTCATCCTAGTTTGACTTTGCAACATTAGAAGTCAATATTCTCAAGTACACAGAACAATCTTAAAATAAACTTAATATTTCGAGCATAGATATATATTCAATAATCTATTTACATTATAAAAGATACTCTTACTCATAATTAAGAATTCATAATAGATTTATATATATATATATATATATATATATATATTTATTTTAAAGGTGATAATTATAAGAATAAAGGTAGGTGTGCTTTAAGGCTTATAAATTAAGCTCCGTTTTTGACAATTAGGAAGGTTGGTTACTCCTACCCTCGTGTCATCCAATCGGCCCAACCCCCAAATGAACCCGGTTTACACCAAATCACGTGATCACCTGACCCTTCTTTTTTCCATCCACCCAATTCAACTCTTACCGGTCAACATAACAATTACTAGTATACATCACCCCCTCCAAGAAAAAGAAAATTATGTATAAAATGAAAAGATAGGACCTATTCCACTAATTATATTATTTTATAATTATAATCTAATTTATTATATATATATTCTCAACCCTATATATGTATATAACAAATTAATATCCCCAAACACATCATCTTCACTTCAATTCTTTGTGTCCAATTTGTTGCATACATCAAAAAAGGAACCCTAAAAGAAAGTCCTAAAAATGGTCACCGCCGAAACTATCCCTATTCCTCAATCCCTTGGTAATTCCAATTCCAATTCCAATTCCAATTCTAGGGTTGAGGTCTTAGCAAATAGTGGAATCCAATCCATCCCAAAAGAATATGTGAGGCCACAAGAAGAGCTTACGAGCATTGGCAACATCTTTGATGAAGAAAAACGAGAAGACGGTCCTCAGGTTCCGACCATTGATTTGAAAGATATAAACTCTGAGGATCGAACCATTCGTGAAAAATGTATCGAGGGACTGGTGAAGGCCGCGAAGGAGTTGGGGGTGATGCACATTGTCAACCATGGGATTCCTGATGATTTGATTGATCGAGTCAAGAGAGTTGGAAAGGAGTTCTTTGAGCTACCGATCGAGGAGAAAGAGATGCATGCAAATGATCAAGCGTCGGGGAAGATTCAAGGCTATGGAAGCAAGCTTGCTAATAATGCGAGTGGCAAGCTTGAGTGGGAGGATTATTTCTTTCATCTTATTTTCCCAGAGGAAAAGAGAGATTTACCGATTTGGCCAAAGAAACCTACTGATTACACGTAAGTTTTTATAATTTTATTCTTTTTGCCATGCATACCAATATAGTTAGAAGACTTAACACGAAATAAAAAACCCACTTTACTTAAATCGATGATTTTTCTTATTGTTGTGAGAATTTTACCTTTAAATGAGCCGATGTGATTTATACCTAAATTTTTTAATAGGAACTAAATAATAAAAAAATTGTGCAAAGTGTGTTGCTAACTTGTCCTTTTTAATTAACCATTTTGTTGCAGATAAAAATTATCAAGAGAGAAAGGAAAATGAAAAATGTTCCCTTGACTGTTGTCGTGGTATCTATTTCAGTCATTTTCCTATATTCAACTTTTTGTTAAAAATTAAAGGAATGGAGGTTGTAGTAAAAAAGAAAATAAATAAACAATGGGGGTTGTGACATGAGCACGTGTTGACTAGTGCTATCAATACAATAATACAATATATTAAAAAAAATATTTTTTAAATAAAATAAAAGAAGCATGCGAATAATAATTTGGGGTCATAGAAATAACAATGTTCCAATTATTTTATAATCTTCATTAAAAAAACTATAAATAAGTGCAATTTCACATTTATTGCATATTAACTTTAATTGAAATTAAAATATCAATTATGAAGAGAGGCAACAAGTGAGTATGCGAGGCAGCTAAGATCCTTAGCAACCAAAGTCTTCTCAGCACTATCACTTGGGCTGGGCTTAGAGGAAGGCAGGCTTGAAAAGGATGTTGGTGGGCTTGAAGAACTTCTCCTCCAAATGAAGATAAATTACTACCCAAAATGCCCCCAACCAGAGCTAGCCCTTGGTGTTGAAGCCCACACAGATGTAAGTGCCCTCTCTTTCATCCTCCACAACATGGTCCCTGGCCTGCAACTCTTCTACGATGGCCAATGGGTCACTGCAAAATGTGTCCCTAATTCCATCATCATGCACATTGGTGACACAATTGAGATCCTGAGCAATGGAAAGTACAAAAGTATCCTCCATAGGGGACTTGTTAACAAGGAGAAGGTGAGGATATCTTGGGCAGTTTTTTGTGAGCCCCCGAAGGAGAAGATAATCCTCAAGCCATTAGGAGAGTTGGTGAGTGAACAAGAACCGGCATTGTTCCCTGCTCGTACCTTTGCGCAGCATATTCGCCACAAGCTTTTCAAGAAGACGCAAGAAGATCTTGTCTCTCCTAATGAAATCGACAAAGAAGAGGATCGATTGATCAATCAATCAAAAAAGTTTAAGTTAATTAGAGTGATTTCATGATGATTACATAATAATTAACACTGGTCGGATTAAGCTATGTAGTGTGTTCTGGCATTAAATTTTTTAGCATTTGGTGGTTTGATATTATCATATTATGGGTTTGTAGTTTATACCAACAACTTCACAATCTTTATGTTTGTATGTGAATGGTCCATCTTGTAATAAACTGAGGTTGAGAATATGCTTATCACACAAATGTATGGTACTTCGTTTTTTTAAGAAGACTCGGCTAATTTTAGGTCCAAACCAAAAAAGTCTCTTTTCTAGTCTAATATTAATTTTGTTCGTTTCAAGTTAACTGAGAAGATAAAGTATGATCACTCGAATATTAAACCGTCTTCTTAGTAAAGGGTGACACTGTGAGAGAGTTGAAGCAGTCACAATAACGAGATGTCAGAACGATCCACTTTAAGAAAAGGAAATAGACCTACCATGCTTAGTAAGATCCATTCCCTTGCCCGTGCACTAATTAATCAATCCTTTCTAGCCAAGAATTTGATTAAGATTCACATCGTGGAGCTCCTCTCGGTGAACCTTGCATGCCATTCTAAAGAAGTAATCGCTGAAAGTTTCGTTAAGGAATTCACGTACCAACTATAGGTTCAAGATCAGAGGCAGTTGCATAATAAGGGAAAGGTGCAGTAAGATGGCTTCTTAAAAAAGAGAGATGAAGAGAACCTTGTTAATGAGATGAAGAAAACTGTGAGCAGCTGATATTCTTCTTAAAACATCAATCAACAGAGCCACTGTATTCTCCGACACATCTCCAGCCAACGCCACAATGGGGTCGGTGAATGAGATGCGACGGTGAAAACACCTTTCGAGGCCAACGTGCGGACTTTCACAAATAATTATAATTTTCTTTTATATAATTAAGAGTTTATAAATGTTCACTTGACAATGGGTTTGATGAATTTGCAGACGTTATGGTGTTCAGCATTTGTTCATTCAATCTGAAAGACTGATTGCAAAGGCTGGTTTGAAAAGAATGCCTTCAAGTTGGTATCAACTAGTTCTTCCATAGCTTCCATTGATTCAGGAGTGAGCACAGCACAGTGAGGAGTCAAGACTACATTATCCAGAGCAAATAGCTCTTTGGGCACATAAGGCTCGCTCTCAAACACATCAAGACCGGCACCACCAAGCACCCCTCCCACCAGAAACTGCACTAGTTCTTTCTCATCAATAAGCGCACCGCGTCCAACATTAATTATCACCCCTTTCCCTAAAGCTGTCATCACATCCTTGTTAACTATATGCCGAGTTTTCTCTGTCAATGCGCAGGAAATAATGAGAATGTCACTATTTGCAGACAGGTCATGAACATTTTCATAATAAGGGAATGGTACAGATGGCCTCTCTTTCCTTCCATTGTATGCAATACGACAGCCAAAGGCCAAAAGCCTTGTCGCAACTTCATATCCAATAGCTCCCAGCCCCACGATCCCAACTCGTTTCCCCCCTAACTGCAACAAAATGTTTTTTGTTAAAGAAGTAATTGAATAAAAGAAGCACTGCCAAATAATCAGTTGCATACAAAATTAAGGTAGCATTGTGCTTCCACCAGGTTTCAGGTAAGTAGTACTTCATCTCATCTTCCCTCTTCAGCTGCCTCTAATTGTCACGAATGCCATTTACTAAATAGCAAGTCATCAACAAGCCAACATGAAGAACCATGGCTATAATGACCAGATTAGCGAGTTAATGCCTATTGAAGACCCCATTAGTCAAAAAAATACCACAAGAACCAAATTAAACAAAATATCTTACCACAGGGACTAATATGATTAAACCATACTTTAAGCAATAAGCTCTTAAAACATTTCAGCTACATGATCATGCCCAAACCAGTTCTTTCCAATCTGTAACTACTAATTCCCTAGCATGAATCCCACAATTGATGTATCTGTTATGCAATCTTGTAATTCTAATTGAGATAAATTTTCCTTGGATACTACATTTCATATCCGTAGGCCAATTTCACTAGTCCAGTTATTAACACACAAAATCAATCTGCCAAAATAGTAAGTGAAGTGAAGAGAAGAAACCTTGAACCCAAGAGGGTAATCTCCTTCGATAGGCCAAGACCCATTACGGACAAAGCGGTTAGCAGCAGAAATTCTCCTCAAAACATCAATCAAAAGCGCCACCGCATGCTCCGCCACGTCTTCAGCGAAGGCGACGCTAGTACTCGTGAGAGTGATCCCGCGGCGCTTGCACTCCTTGAGGTCAATTCGGTCGAGGCCGGCACTGGTTCCGACAATGAGCTCAAGAGATGGCAGAAGAGCGAGGGTTTCCGAAGTAACGGGGATATACCCAACGCAGATGAGCGCGCGAACGGATTGCGCGCGCGAGGAGAGGAGGGATGAAGTGGGTTGATCCGGGTAGTCGCGCGGGTCAAGGAGGCGAAAGTGCGCACTTAGGCGGTTCGTTAATGAGGGAAGGTAGAGTGTTGGGGGACGGTGTATGAGGACTAAAGGGAGACCCTCGTCGTCGTCGTTTCTCGAATTTAAGGGTCGTCTTTGGGTTTCAATCCAATTGGCAGCCATTGATGGACCTTAGAGCAGAAGATTAGTGTTCGGTTCAAGATTCGGATTGGTAGATTGCGATCTTCGGAGTGTACTGTTTCCTTACGGCTCTCCTCCTAGAATGTAGAATGCCTACATGACGAAAAAGATGCCACATTTCTTTGTCCCGAGTCACGACAAATACTAACCGTTTGTCTTTTCTTCATTTCCTTTTTTTGAAATGGTTTTTACATTTTTTTTTGCGGATTTTATGATGAATTCCTTTTTTTCCCTTTCTTTTTGGAAAATTATAAACAAAACCCTCAAGTTTATAGAAATATCTTTTGGGGGATTTATAGGTTTAATTAAAAGTTGCATTTTTTTTTACTGATTATAAGAATAAAAAAAGATGTAAAATATTGCAAAAATTAGATGAAAAGTGTAACATATTTTGAATTTTTTCCCAAAAATGTAATTTATAAACTTATTTCCCATTATCTAATACATTTAAGCATAATTATTAACTAATGATTATTTTGTCCATGTCAGCTCCACATCCGTTATTAAATATTAAAAATAATATTAAAAATAATATTAAAAATAATTTAATAAATAAACAAATTCTAAACATGCTTGTCTTCTCTGCCTCCACATTATCTGCATCTTCTTTTTGCTTCTTCATGCTTTTCTTTCTTTAACTATCATTCTAATTGATTATTAACCCTGAACAGCAAAAGCTTGATCAGTAGATTTTAGAAATTTCACTTTTTCTTTTGAAATTTAGGAAGTTTAGATTGTATTCAGATTAGGGTTGTCAATCAGTCCCGTGACCCGAAGACCCGGCCCGAGACCCGGGATTTTTTCCGGGACCTGGACCAGGTTTTCGGTCCCGAATTATGTCCGGGTCCGGTCTGGTCCCGACCCGTGTAAGGCCGGGTCTGACCGGGTCAGACCCAGACCCGAGACCCGGTTACTTAACCCTAAAAATTAAAATTACTCATTTGTTTACTCTCAATCTCTCACAGCCGCTTCCTTCCCTTCTCAATGTTCTCATCGCCACCACCTCTCGCTTGACTCAACTCAAGAGACCGCCACTCCACTCCCATCTCTTCCACGGTTCCACCACCCAGACTCACCACCACCATAGGTCCACACGGCATCACTCCCTCCCTTCCCTTCTCTGCTCCGTCATCATCGTCAATCGCCAATCGCCATCACCGTCATCACCGTCTTCTGTTCTTCTCTTCGCCACCGTCAGACACTATCCTTCTCTGCTCCGTCATTGCTGACAGGTTTGTTTCTTCTTACCTTGTAATTTCTAATTGATGATCGGATTTGAAATTTCTACAATTTCGGTCATATTTTCGTGGTAATGGCGTTTTTACGCGATAAAGCTTTGTGAGTTATTTTAATTGGTCGTGTGTATGTACTAATTGGGGGGTACTGACTAGGTGGGAAATGTATGAATGTAGAAAAGATGTCATCATGGTAAAAATGGAATACAAAAATGAATCGATTGTTTGGATCAGTGGGAGTTTTAACGCGGATACGTGACAGTTTTTCTGGGTGTTTTTCGCAGCTGAGGGTTGGGTCTGCTTGTATCTTGTCGTGTGAGTTGCTTCTGTTCAGTGTAGTGTAGGCGTGTCTGTCTTTGTTTGGCTGAGTTTTGAGCCATTGCTAGGAGCGTGTATGTGCAACTGCTGGTTGTGGCAGGCTGCTGGTCTCTCTTTTTGTCTTGCTTTCGTTGACAGTGATACTGAACAGTCTGTTGTATTGTGGCTGGTTTTTGGGGGCTCCTAGCTTGATGTGGTCTTGTGCCGTTGCTGGATTGTATCAGGCTGTTGGTCTCTTTAACAGGCCGTTTTGTATAAAAAGTAGAGTCTAAGGTTTATTGATTTTGTGTTACATGAGATATTTAACAGAGATCTTGTTTTTTTTCCAAATATAGATGGAAAATCAACGTGAGGAAGATACTTGGGTAAATATACTAACAGAGGCGGAAAGAGATGATGATGGTGTCCCTCAAGAAGATCTTCCACGTACACATGTAGAAGAAAATGATGATGATGGTCCATCTATGACAACAGCAGCAACAACAAGTAATAAAAGGAAGAAAACTCTCACTTCAAAATGGTGGGAGTTTTTTGATTTTGTGGATGCTACTAAAGAGGACAATCGTAGATGGTCCCAATGCAAGAAGTGTGGAACAAGGTACGAGTACAAGTCTGGTAATGGAACTAACAACATGAAAAAGCATACCCGGGTTTGTCAAAAATTTGGTCAACCCGAATCAGGTCAGTCTCAAATAGTAAGACCATATTGTTGCTACCCGAATTTTGACTTACGTCACAACTTTTTCGTTTTATTGCATGTCGCATTAATAGCCCGTTTACGTCAAATTTCAATCGATTTTTGATCATGGACTATTTATTTTAATATTTCACGTCATTTTACGTCTTTTAAACTTTTCGTATTTTTCGCGTATTTTCGACTAAACCGTATTTTTCGGTTTTCGTCAACACATTTACGTATTTTTTACATTTTACCACATTTAATAGCTCGTCTAGGTCAAATTTTTGTCGATTCTTGGTCCTAGGCTAATCTGTTTAAATATTCCATGTCAATTCGGGCCTTTTTAGTTTTTCGTATTTTCGACTGTCTTCACGCGAACTTTTCTCGGTCCCGAGTAAGTTTTCTCGGACCGTAGCCCGAACTCGTAATTTCTTTAATTGATAATTACGTACTATTTTTCTCTTTCATGCCACCTCATTCAGTTTCGTTCAATTTTGTTCGTAAGGACATTTATTTTGCGTTCAAACGTTTTGATGTTTCCGAAAGAGAAAATAAATACGTTAACTCATACTTCTCGTTTATTTACTGTACACTAGTTTTCTTGTCTTATTTTTCTACACGTTGTAGTGGTTTTCGTTCGGATTTATTATCGATTTTCGTAAAACCCCTATTTAGTCCCGAACGAGTTTTTTAGGCTCAAAATAAAATATTTCCATTTCGGGAGTTGAGTTTGAATTTTCGTTCACGCCATTTTGTTCCTTGCATTTTATTACACGACGTAGTGGGTTTCGTTCAAATTTATTATTAGTTATTACGTACTGATAGTTCAAACCAATTAATTAAACATGGAAAATTATAAATATTTCCTTTCATCACAGCCGTTAGATCAAGATCATTGACTTTTGTATGATCATCCAACGGCCATGAGACATTTTCATCATCACATTTCCTTCATTTTCCTCATGCATTAAACACAAGCACGGGCACACTCTACCTCCAGAGATAGCCTTTCCAATCAAGAGTAGCTTCCTTTTCTTCCCAGCCACAGAACACAAGACTTGCTGACCACTCCGGATTGCTCCTTTTCCACTCGCCGTGGAAGCCCGAGCCCACGCCGACGCGCGGCCAAACCACCACACACCCCTCGCGGCTCTTGCCTATAAATAGCAAGCTGTTCACTAGGGCTGTTCATCGGTTTTCCGTTCGGTTAACCGAAAACCGAACTTCAAAGTTCGGTTAACCAAACTACCTAAAAGTCCTAACCGAAACCAAACCGAACTTATACTAACCGAAACCGAAAACCGAACTTCCTAACCATTCGGAAGTTCGGTTTTTCCGAAATAACCGAAATTCATACCTGTTTGTCATTTTTATTTCAATCAAAAAAAGAAGAAAAAACATCCATAAAGAAAAATCACCAGCAATCAAAATCACTAGCAAACAAAATCCCTAGCAAACAACGTAAATTAATTCACAATTAATTTCAAGTAACCAAATCTAATTTAAAATGCCCAGCAATCAAATAAACAAGACAATAAAATGCCCAGCAATCTAATTTAATTCACAAAGAGGAGAGATCCAGAGAGGAGAGAAGAGGAGATTCAGAGGAGAAGGCGGTGGGTGGGTGGTGGTGGTGGATGCGGTGGCCCGTGGGTGGTGGGAGGAGGCAAGGCAAGTCGGCCGAGCGAGGTACGAGAGACTCTCAGCGAGCGAGAGGGAGATCTAGAGAGAGGAGAGAAGAGGAGAAGGCGGTGGGTGGGTGGTGGTGGAGGAGGATGCGGTGGCCGGAGGGTGGTGGGAGTAGGCAAGGCAAGTCGGCCGAGGGGCAAGGAGAGTGGGAGATGAGAGAGTGAGAAACGAGATCGGGATTTTAGGTTAAGGAATAGGGAAGCAATTTAGGAAAAAATGAAGCTTATATACCATCTCCAAAATTTCGGTTAGTTCGGTATTTCAACATCCGAAACCGAACCGAACCGAACAAAATTTTGGTTTTTGACTAACCAAAACCGAAATAACCGAAACTGAAATTCCGAAACCGAACAAGCAAAATTTCGGTTTCGGAATTTCGGAATTTCGGTTATTGGTAACCCATGAACAACCCTACTGTTCACCACAATTCCGCACGAGTTGACGCACTCATTTTATCCTTCCAAAACAGTAAGCAAAGCATCAGCTACATGCTTTAATTTATTTATGCCATTTTCGTTTTTACTGCATTGTTTTCATTTTAATTATTTTTTGCCTTCATTTGCAAATTGTTTGCTTGTTTCAATGCCATGATTTTATGCTCAATCTTAAGATAATTTGCAAGCTTTCGATTTGATTATTTGCTCACTGTTTTGGTCGAATTTAAATTGCTCATTTCATGTAAAAAACGCAGCTTGCGTTTGTTGATCTTGCTTGTGTTTCCCTCACTGTTTTGGCTGGGTTTTATTGCCGTGGGGTAGAGGGACTTATTAGGCTGGTTTTGGGGTTGAAATCCGGCCATTTTGGCCGGATTGGAGCTTCCTTGGTCGCCGGCCATGGCGCCGGCGACGCAAGGAAGGAGATGAGGAATGCTGGGCTGTTGCGCGGGAATGAGAAAGCCAAAGGTGATGGGCTTGGTTTCATCTCAAGCCCATCCCACTTAAAATAAATTGCTGGGCTTGATTTTATCACAAGCCCAGCCGCTGTTTTTAATTAATTACATGGGCTTAGCCCCTTAATTTTAATCGAACTTCCATGTTTAATGAATCATAAATTATTCGTATGCTCGTATGCATATAATTAATTTTTTCGTAAAGTTTCGTGTTGATTTCTCGTATGATTTTCTCATGTTTATAAATTGCTATTTATTTTGTGAGCTAGTTTCCGTATGAAATATTTATATGCTCGTATGCGATATTGTTTATTTTATTTCATGCGCTAAATATTGTAAAATTATTCGTATGCTCACATGATATTTTATTTACTTTATACCATGTTTTAATATGAAATATTTGTATGTTCATAAAAAAATAAATGGTTTACTTGTTTGCAATGTTCGTATAATTACTTGTTTAATAAATGTGTGCATGTGCTTTTATTATTCGTTATTCTCGAATTATTACTAACACTCTCACTTTGTAGGTTAAACTTTGAACCTTCAACCGAAAAGTACGTGTTACCTTTCTTTTGTTTAATTTAAATGATTTCCGTAAAAGATATTTGCATGCATAGTGTCCCAAAAATTAGGAATCCAAGTATGGGCCTAGCTCGACCCATTAGAATTGTAAACCTTATTTTCATGCATTCGTATGTGACAATCAATTGTCCGCTACTTTTAATTGCATGTATGTGGTAATAATTAATTACTAAACTTGTTGTAATAATTAATTGCTTATTTTCACGTGTTGTAATAAGTAATTACTCATTTCACTTGTTGTAATAATTAGTATTTCAATTGTTGTAATAATTAGTTAGATAGTTATTCCGACCTCCAATTTGTAAATAATTAGATAAGTAGTTATTATTTTGAATTGTGGTTTGTAATAATTAGCTAAGTAGTAAAAATCGTGTATGTTTGTATACCTAAAGTATTTATGTCAATTGTCGTCGATCGGGGTTCGTCCAAAAGGTAAGATTACCTTAAAACGTTTCCTTGTATGTTCACACGAAGGTCCAAAGTCTTAACATTATCGTATACATGACCACTTAGGAAACGCTAGAACCACCAAATCGTATGCATGACATATAGAATTGTTAGCAACTAAAATCAACCCACATGCCTACATGTTTACGTCACTCGCATTTAATTACCATGAGATTAATTGTTTTCTTGTTAAGTGATACGCATGATGGCTCCAAAGGCCATACCAACCTATGTGCATTCATAAAAATGTACTTTGCTAGTTTCAACCATGATAGATCACGCAGTAACTAAGTCATGCATGGCTCGATGAAAAGGGGGGAACGTCTGCTCTAGCATAGAGACAAAATGGTAACCCCATCCCTCTGGCCCAAACGGAAATAACATGTCCCCACGAAAAATGCTAAGATGTAACGTCACCTTTAAGGGTCCCAATTACATGTTCAAAATATTTTCAAAACACCTCGCATACCGGTAACCTTTTTACCTCTCACCAGCCTAGCTACGAACCACCTTCCTCGCCACCTCCTCAAAACCCTACACCATTTCCACCATCTCCATATAAACCGCCAAACAACAAAAATAACCCAAGTAACCGCTGGAACTGGGAGCCACTGCCAACTCTTCCCGCTCCTCTAGGGGAAATTTATAAACATCTCTTGGCGGCTAGACAAATTGCACCCACCCCAATGGCACCTCTGCAACCTCCCTACCCGAAGTGGTACGATCATAACGCTAGATGCGAGTACCATGCTAGAGCTCAGGGTCACACGATAGAAAACTGCTTCGCCCTAAGAGGAAAGGTTCACCACTTGATCAAGAATGGATGGATCTCTTTTGAAGGATTAGCCAAAGGACCTAACACGACCGTCTACCCTCCTCCTACCAACCGTTGAATGGTCATTCTCCCATAAGGGACCCATCCTGCTTACTCATCTAAATGGAGATACCTACAATACATTTTGTATATTAGTCGAGCCTACGACTGCAAACAAGGGCGCTTCGTGGGAGGCAACCCACGTGTTCCTTTTAATATTTCTGGTTTTTTGTTAATAAAATTCAAACATTTTGGGATATCCTTTTCCTATGAATTTACTATTTAATTCCCTTGTCATTTTAGATGCAATGAGATTTGTAAACTTGGAGGCAAGCGAATGAAGTGACGACCAAAGGAAGGAATTAAAAAATGTCAAATCTCATTTTTCAAGGAAGTGCAACGAGACTTGTAAACTTGGGGGCAAGCGAATGAAGTGACGACCAAAAGAAGGTGCAACGAGACTTGTAAAACTTGGGGGCAAGCGAATGAAGTGACGACCAAAAGAAGGGGTCGAAAAATGTCATAGCTCATTTTTCAAGGAAGTTGTCTTTTTACATTTTTGCAATTTCCGTTTCCGCAATTTACATTTCCGTAATTTATGTTTTCGCAAGTTACACTTCCACGATTTTTAAACTCCAACAATTTATGTTGTTGCAAGAGTGTGTGCGTCATGTTGGCTAAGATCCTTAGTTTTCGCAAGATTTTCTCTTTATACATGGGCAACTTGGGCTAAAAAAAAAAGAAGAGAAAGAGGGGAGAGAAGAGGAGAAAACAAAAATCCCACGTTTTGAATCAAGCATATTCATCACTTTATCGCGACACGGATGACTTGTGCGTTCATTAGAAATTATCTGAAACATACACGATCTCGTCTGTTAGCTCTTATATCCATGGCATGTTTAGACGTAAGCAATCTTCACGCCTTGTTTCTTTCATGAGTGTAAGTGCCTAACTAGGTACTAGTTGAATTCGCATAATATCCAGGGTACATGCGCAATTAGACATGGGATAGCTATAAAGTGACATGGGACTTTTACGATCTTCATTTTTTCATTTCTTCCCTCTTTCCACTACATATGCCATCACTCCTACCCAAAACCTCCATTATCACTCATACCCCGGGAGCCAGGGAGCAGTCTCAGCTAAGATTGCCCGCCGGAAGCATGAGCACGTCAAGTCCAAGAACACGATGAAGGAGACGGAACAGGTCACCAGGAGATCGCTAAGGACTATCACCGAAGAAGCAGCAACGACGAAGGCCGAGGCCTCAAGACAAAAGGGGAAGAGATCAAGACGAAGGCTGTGCTTGCTCTGCTCTGTTGCATTTCAAATCAAATAAAAAAGGGGGGGAATATATATTTTTTTTTATAAAAAAAAAAAAAAAAAGAGAAAAAAAGAGGAAAAAGAAGAAAAGAAAAGAGAGAGGGGAAAAGGGAAAAGGGAAAAGAAAAGAAAAGAGAGAAATGTTCAGAGACATTCGAAGAATACAAACAGTCGAAGAGCCAAAGCAAGCACAGCCCGGGGACAACTCAATTCGAGAAATCTCGAAGAAAACTTTCCCCAGTGAACTCGAGCAAACAATGCCGAAAGCCAAACTCGAGAAATCTCAAAGCAACCTTCCCTAGTGAAGTCAAGCAAAAGAGGCCCAAGGCCAACTCGAGAAACCTCAAAGCAAGCATCCCTAGTAAGGACCCGAGAAGAAAAGGGCCCAAGGCCAGCTCAGGTAGTGAGTCGCAAAGAGAATAGCGACGACACTCCCCAATGAAGACTCAAGAATAGGGCCCCTGGCCGAACGAAAAGCACCCCCCAGCAAGTATCCCAGAGCTCACGCACTCTGTCAAGCAAGCATCCCCAGTAAAAAGTGAAAAGACTCGCGCACCTCGCCTTCATCCGGGCCAATCAACAAAGCATCATTCATTCAAAAAACCTTCCAGCAAAGCAATCTCTCCCAAAACAAACTCCTTTATGGACTTTTCATGTCCTTTCACTCTTTTCCATAAAAGTCCCATTGATTATTAGAACGCCCATGCATGTGCATCTTCATTTGAAGTCTATTCACTCGGATTGTCATTGCGAATTGAAAATTATGTATCATGTTAGTTGCATCTTTATGAGCGTAAAAACACTTAACCTTGTTTCATAGCGTGAGTGCAAACACTAATATCAGGTGAGGATTGCTTACGGCTGCAAGTTGTGGGAAAGTCTTGTCCTTGAGGTCGTTATTTCTTGAACAAGACGTAGACGTTATCTAGACTTGAATCAATCATGTTCATATAACAAAAAATGAACGAACATTTTTATCCAAAAAGAAAAAGGCTTGAATTTATTTTCTTAAACAAAGAAATCATTTTCATTCCAAACAAAAAAAACTTGGGGGCAAGCCATGGGTTAAATGTAGGAATATGTGATGTTTCTCACATAGGTCAATTGTCCTTTCATTTTCCATCTGTTGCTGCTTCGTGTTTGCTTCCTTTCAATTTGCAGGATACGGATATGCTCCAGTGAAACCTCAACCATGGGTCTTCGATGACAAACATCGTTGTAAAGCCCTCGCCTTGGATTTTCATCAAAATCCAATCAAACATCGAATGGAGAACGTCACCACTCCTCAATTGGGTCTTCGATTACCACATCGTTGTAAAACCCGCCATCTTCGATTATCATCAAAATGTAATGGATTCATACGGTCATGTCCCCACGCCATATCTTGAAAATTCGTAAACAGTCATCGAATCAACATCAGAGCAAAGGTATGTTACCATCAATCAATATCCGAGCGAAACACCAGCGTCCGGAGAGCGATAGCCTCGCACTGACCTTCATCCACACTGCCATGTCGACATCCGGAGAGCGATAGCCTCGCACGGACCTTCATCCACACTGCCACGCCGACATCCGGAGAGCGATAGCCTCGCACGGACCTGCATCCACATTGCCACGCCGACATCTGGAGAGCGATAGCCTCGCACGGATATTTCTTCACATTGCCACGCCGACATCCGGAGAGCGATAGCCTCGCACGGACCTGCATCCACATTACCATGTCGACATCCGGAGAGCAATAGCCTCGCACGGACCTTCATCCACACTGCCATGTCGACATCCGGAGAGCGATAGCCTCGCACGAACCTTCATCCACATTGCCACGCCGACATCCGGAGAGTGATAGCCTCGCACGGACCTTCATCCACACTACCATGTCAACATCCGGAGAGCGATAGCCTCGCATGGACCTTCATCCACATTGCCACGCCGACATCCGGAGAGCGATAGCCTCGCACGGACCTGCATCCACATTACCACGCCGACATCCGGAGAGCGATAGCCTCGCACGGATATTTTTTCACATTGCCACGCCGACATCCGGAGAGCGATAGCCTCGCACGGACCTGCATCCATATTACCATGTCGACATCCGGAGAGCGATAGCCTCACATGGACCTTCATCCACATTGCCACGCCGACATTCGGAGAGCGATAGCCTCGCACGAATATTTCTTCACATTGCCACGTCAATATCCGGAGAGCGATAGCCTCGCGCGGATATTTCTTCGCATTACCATGTCAACATCCGGAGAGCGATAGCCTCGAGCGGATATTTCGTCACATTACCATGTCAACATCCGGAGAGCGATAGCCTCGCACGGACCTTCATCCACATTGCCACGCCGACATCCGGAGAGCGATAGCCTCGCACGGACCTTCATCCACATTACCATGTCAACATCCGGAGAGCGATAGCCTCGCACGGACCTTCTTCACATTGCCACGCCGACATCCGGAGAGCGATAGCCTCGCATGAACCTTCCTTCTCATTTCCACATCAGCGTCCGAAGAGCGATAGCCTCGCACGGACATACGACCCCATTTTTCATACCAGCATCTAGCAATGCGATAGCCTCGCCCTGACTAGAGTTTAAAGCATACCTCCTCCCAGAGTGATACCCACGAACAACATCATCAATTTTATGGACACATTTTTAATCCCCAGTGACAACATCCATTTCCTCATCACCAAATAACGCCATCAAAAGTATATCTCCTTCCAGAGTGACATCGTCAACAACATACCTCCTCCTAGAGTGACATCCACGACATATCTCCTCCCAGAGTGACAATCAACAAATAACATCGACGACCTGGCTCATCCCGGAGTGACATCCACGAATAACGCCAACAAATTTGTTCCTCCCAGAGTGACGTCAACAACATACCTCCTCCCAGAGCAACAACAACGACCTAGCTCCTCCCAGAGCGACATCAATCAATCTCCTCCTCCCAGAGCGACATCAAGGAATCACCTTTTATCCCCAGTGACAGCATCAATCGATCTCCTCCTCCCAGTGACGACATCAATCAACTACCTCCTCCCAGAGCGACATCATCACTGTAAGTTTGAGGTAAGACCTGCTGTGTCGCCAAAATTTGGATATATAGGGGCAATTGTCTTTACTGCTTATCAAATCCTTCGATAAGACAGTAAAGAGGGGGGCAACTGTTGATACCCGAATTTTGACGCCATTTTTAATTAATTTTAGCATTTATGTTATTTAGTTAATTTACAGTCATTTTCAATTGGTCTACTGTCGCTAGCATTTTTTTAGGTGTTTCGTTGCATTTTAGCATCGTCAGCTTTCGAAATCGCATTTTTAATTTTTCGGCATGCATTTTCATTATTATTATCAATATTATTTTTAGCCTTAAAAGTCACATTTTTTATTATCCGACAGTCGTTTGCTAGTTTTTTCTTCGTTTTAGGTCATCACATGAATTTTAGGATTTTTAGTATTTTAGCGCATTTTTTAGTATTTTTATTATTTTATTATTATTTTTATTCGAGCTTTTATTGGACCCGAGTAAGTTCGCTCGGACAATAGCTTGACTTCAAAATGTTTTCCATCAACTAGTTGCTAGCTTTTTTTCCGTTCGCAACGGTCTACAGCGTTTTGTGTAATTTTCGGCGTAACGTTTTTATTTTTCCGTTCAAACGTGTAACGTTTTTGAACGCGAAAATAAACACGTTAAACGAAAAATTCTCATCATTCGCTGTAGACGATTAAACCCGTCGTATTTTTCTCTACGCGCTAGTGTCTTCGGCTCGAAAATTCGGAATGTTTGCCCGCAAGACTCGGCTCGAGGCCATTTAAATAAGACTTAAAGGGTCCTTGATCTCAACCGTTGATCTGGTCAACCAAGGAAAGTCAACCAGATCAACGGTTGACAATTTAATGTGCATGATGCACATGAACAGTGCCAAGGAACACGCAGCAGAGCAGACCACGGGGTTACCTGCTCCCGTCGCTTCCTAGCTCGAGCCCGTAGCTCCCTATCCCGTCCAGCCATCATCACGCCTTCCCCTAGCCCCGCCAGCACACGACCACGGCAGCCACGCGCAGCACCGCGTCCGGCAAGCCACGCGATCTGTGGCTATAAATACCGAGCCCCTCTCAACGTTCAAACGGTACCAACTTTGCAAGGAAACCTTGCTTCTTCCCTCTCTTGATCAATAGCTCACTTAGAGCTGCGATTGCCTCAGTTTAAAGCATTGCAGTAAGTTTTTTTTTTAAGCTTTCTCTTTCATTTTTAAGCATTCTTTCTTCTTTAATTAGTTTAGCTTCCTAGTGATTAAATAAATTGCTTTTCTTTGTGTTATTAATTCATATGCATGCTGTAGATTAAATATATGCTTTTAATTTGATTAATCGTTAGATAAATCGTGTGAATTAATTAGTTTTCGATAATTAATGGTTTCATCATTTTTTCAAAATTAAACTCTGTACGATTTAAACTGAGAGTCGAAGTTCGTACGGTCGGGAAGCCGTCGAGGAGACGAGCGTCCTGGTACGAAGATTTTTTAGATCCGACCACGGGTGGCCGGACCTTGGTCGCCGGCAATAGCGCCGACGACTTGGTGAAGGGGATGATGAATAGTGTGCATGGATATTTATTTTGGGTTTGCCGTGGAAGAGAAGAAGGAAAGGTGATGGGCTTGGCCCATCACCATTCTTTTTTATTTTATTTATTTCCTTGGGCCAGGAACTATTCCTGGCCCATTTCTCATTTCTTTTCATTTTTAGTTGGGCCCAGCCCATTTTCCTTTCTTTCCGAGATTTCGGATCACGTTTTTTTCGTAAAAATAATTCGTATGCTTCGTATGACTATTTTTCTTACTATCAACGTTTTAATTTTCTGTACTATCAAGCTGTTTATTTTCTGCAAATATCAACTGTTTAAACTCTTCCGCACTTTAAATTTCCGCAATTTACTTTCAGCAATTTAAATTCAGTTATTTATTTTACCGCTTATATGGTCTGTCGCATTTTAATTCTCGTAAATATCAACTGCTTTAATTTTTCGCAAACTGCTGGAAATCCTTCCGCAAATTATCAACTGTTTAATTTTCCGCACTTTACTTTTCCGCACTTTATTTTTCCGCACTTTAAATTTTCCGCAATTTACTTTCAGCAATTTAAATTTAGTTATTTATTTTACCGCCTACATGGTCGGTCGCATTTTAATTTTCTGCAAATATCAACTGCTTTAATTTTTCGCAAACTGCTGGAAATTCTTCCGCAATTTATCAACTATTTATTCTCTGCAATTTATCAACTGTTTTATTTCTGCAATATCAGCTGCTGTATTTTCTGCAAATATCAATTGTTTATTTTTCTGTAAAAGTATCAACCTGTTTATTTTTCGTAATATCAATTGTCTATTTTCTGCAAAATATCAACTTGTTAATTTTCTGCAATATTGATTACTTTCTATTCCTGCAAATCGTCAACCGCTTAGTTTTTCGTCAAATCAAAATCTTTAAATTTTTCGTCAAGTCATCATTTAAATTTTTCGTCAAATCAAAATCTTTAAATTTTTCGTCAAGTCATCCTTTAAATTTTTCGTCAAATCATTTAAACTCTCGTATGCGTTAAATAAATCATTTCTCGCATGCACTCAACTCAGCATTTAATTTTCGTATGCGTTAAATCCATCATTTTTCGCATGCAATCAACTCAGCATTTAATTTTCGTATGTGTCAAATCTATCATTTTTCGCATGCAATCAAAATAGCATTTAATTTTCGTATGCGTCAAATCCATCATTTCTCGCATGCAATCAACTGTCATCATTTATTTTCCTGCATTCATCAAAATCAGCATTTAATTCTCGTATGCAATCGACCGTCATCTTTTAAATTTTCGCACTCATAAAATCGCTTATTTATTTTTCGAGCTATCACTAACACTCTCATTTTGTAGGTTTTAAATTCAAGCTTCGCTCGAAAGTACGCCTCACAAGTCCTTTTTATTTATTCGATGCTTTCTGCAAATATCAATCGTACGCATGATATATACAACTGCTAGAATTAAAATCAACCCACATGAACAACGTGTTTAAAGACTTGCTTAAAATGCCATGTTCATATGATTTTAAATTCTCGCTTATATTGACTGCATGTACATGGGGACTTTCGATCCCACATCAGTTTTCCACTTCAAAAATCTATCATTTAAATTTGTACTCTGTTAGTAATCCATGTTAGGATCACGTAGTAATTAATTTAATCATGCATGGCCCGATGATGAAATAAGAGGGCGCTCATTCAGCCTTACGGAAAATTCAGTCCCATCACGTTACGGTTAAGAATAATCTATCGATCTTGATAAACGGTAACCCCGTCCGAAAGATCTTTTTATTATTCCTGAACGGTCACGATCATAAAAATGGCTAAAGTGACGATTCCTCTGAGGGCCCCCTTTTCAAAACGCATTTTATCAAACACCTTTTTAACACCTCTCTCATCAACCGGTAACCGTTTTCGGATGTGACTCGGGTGCCTAACACCTTCCCGAGACCATAATACGACCCCGAACCTTTTGTCTGGGGTCCAGACCCCTTTTTGTGCCTTTAGTTTTTTACTTATTATATTTCTCATGCCATGACGATTAAGGTTCCCTAAACCTAGCAACCAAATTAGGGTGGCGACTTCATTGCATGTTGCGAGGCGTCCTTTTACGCCGAGCATTGTAAGGTCCCAAATTTCGTTGCACACTCGCGAACTACTTTTTCGTAATTTTCGTGGGGCGCGACAGTTTGGCGACTTCACTGGGGACGATAGGGTCGGAGCCGGTTTTATCTTTTTAGAGAGGTACTTTATTTGTTTATTTATTTGCTTTGATCAATTGCTGGTCTGTTCATTTATAAGTAAATAAATAGATTAAGGGAAGAAGACTTTGTTACTAAAAACCGTTTGAAGGTGCTAACAAGAGCTAGAGAGATAAACTAGAGAGAAGTCTAAGAAAAAAAACTAATTCTAATGATTCTCAAAATTATATTATGTGATCAGTCATCCCCTAAACTACTCCTTGGATGCTCCCTATAAGCTAGAGTTCCAAGCACAAAATATCTTCAGCCTAAACTAGGGACAAAATGCATTAATTGAAAGCCTATTACAATGGATCCATGCTCCCTAAAGCACAAAACTGAAAAAGCATAAAGCTGTCTGGTTTTCCCAGCTTTGGCAGGTCTGGATTGGGCTCAAGACCTGTAGTGGTCAGAGAGGTAGGTATTTTGTGATCAGTGCAGAGCGTCAGAACAGTGTCAGGGAGATCACATGGAAGTTTTGGCAAGAGGACACGTGGAAATGCCGCTCTTTGCCCTTCGGGGGCCCGAATGGGGAATCCGATTCGGGACCTTGAACGCCGCTTTGGACTCGGGACCTTAACTTTGGTCTTGAAGCTTGAATTCGCTCAAAACGCACCAAAAATGCATGTTTTTGCATAAACTCCCTTTTTAGGCCTAGATCTGCAATAGTAATGAAAACAAGGATAAATTAGCAGAATCATGCCTTAAATTGGCGAGAAAGTGGAGAGAAAATTAGGCATAAAAATATGCTATCACTAACGCCAGGTGTAACAGTTGATTTCGCCATAGAAGCTTTAAAGTGAAACTGTTGCTATGGAAAGCTCAGAGATGCTTTAATGGTGGACCCTCCTGTAACCTTAGACGCGTTAAGACTGAAAGCCCACAACTACGCAAGGATGGAAGAGGAAGAGAATAGGGACATGATTCGAAACATGCCGCCAACTATGCTTCCAGTCCATAACGCTCCCATTCCGACCACTTCTGAAGATCGGTTCATCGATGATTACGCTCAGCGAAAGGATCACATTCCCAAGACCTCTAATCGGCGAAGAGGTAACTCCTCAAAAGGAAAGTCTAGTGATTCCTCAGCACAGCGACAGGGAGATCCCTCTAAGGGACGAGTTTATGACTCAGACCTTCCTTCCCTCATCTTGCCTAGAGCAGAAATACTAGCGATAGCGGAACAACGGAACTTGCCTATCCGCTATCCAGCCCTTGTGAGACCGGGGGTAACCTTGGGAAGAAGAGAAAACGCTTACTGCAAATTTCACAAAGCTAAGGGACACTCTACGGAAGTATGTAGAGAGCTCAAATTGGCGGTAGAGCGCCTGGTTGAAGAAGGCTATTTGGGAGAATTCACCGTCAAAACACGAGAAGAGGCTAAGAATAACCCGACAAACTGAGTAGCCGATGATAGACCGGCATCTTCCCGCGCCCTAGGCAACGACGCTGGTCTTGCAGGAAGGGATAGGGAAATGCTCACGGTTGATGACGAAGACGTACCAATCATTAACATCATCGCTGGAGGCACACCTTATCTGGACGAGTCCGCACAGCTGACACCCGCGGCAGGGGATAAGCGAAAGCGAACGGATGTGTCAATCAAAAGTGAGGCGATAAGCGCCTTGGATCGCATGGTATTATCCTTTTCTGAAGAGGACGAGAAGGGTGTGGTGTATCCACACAACGATGCGTTAGTGGTTACGCCCATTATCGCGAGCCATGGAGTTAGAAGGACTCTTGTGGACAACGGAAGCGTCGTGAACCTATTCTCACTGGAAGCTTACAATCTCATGAAGCTTCTTGATAACGAGCTTACGCCCTGCAAAAAACCCATTATCGGAGTAGACGGAGTCCCCATTCCAGTGACTGGGGTAACCACCTTGCCGGTATATTTTAAGGAAGATACCTCCAAGCAGTCAGAGGAGCTTCTATTTTTGGTGGTGGACCTAAATCTGCCTTATAACGCCATATTGGGGTAGCCATTCCTCAACCGTTTCGGAGCGGTGATATCGCAAAAGTATCTGAGGTTGAAATATCCTTCCTGGGATGGTGTGGTCTCAATCCGGGGTAATCAGAAGTTAGCGGCTGAATGCTACCTGCTCATGACTCAGAAGAGTTGCGATAGGTACGTGTGCGTGACGGTGGATCCATATGAACAAAATGACGAGAAACGCACTCAGCCCATGGATAAGATGACTCACGTCCCAGTTAACGGGGTGGATGAGCCCATATTCCTGGTTAGCGATAACCTCAGCCCGGAGGAAAACTTTCAGCTAGCCCAGTTATTGAACAAGTGTAAGGAAGAATTTGCATGGAAACCATCAGACATGCCCGGTATATCGCGGGAGGTAGTGGAACATCGACTTAATGTCAACCCTGACGCAAAGCCAGTTCAGCAGAAACGATGCGTCTTCTTTACAGAAAAAGCGACCGCTGTCGACAAAGAAGTAGCAAAGCTTCTTGATGCGGGCTTTATTCGGGAAGTGCAATATCCCACATGGTTGGCTAACCCCGTCTTGGTTCCCAAGCCCAACGGAGAGTGGCGTATGTGCATCGACTTCACAGATTTGAATGACGCCTGTCCTAAAGATTGTTATCCACTTCCTCAGATTGATCAGCTAGTTGACCAGGCTGCCGGGTATGCCTATTTGAGCTCACTAGATGCCAACTCGAGGTACCACCAAATCCTCATGGCCAATGAGGATGAAGAGAAAACTGCTTTCATCACTCCCAAGGCCACTTATTGCTACACGACGATGCCTTTTGGGTTAAAAAATGTTGGAGCCACCTTCCAGCGAATGGCGAATCAAGTCTTTGAAAAACAGATTGGGCGAAATGTAGAGGCGTATATCGACGACATACTGGTCAAAAGCTGAAGCTTCAAAGACCACTTGTCTGATCTGGTGGAAGTCTTCGAAGTAATGAAGTGATATCAAATGAAGCTGAACCCTCGGAAGTGCATGTTTGCCTTTCAAACGGGTAAATTTTTAGGTTACGTGGTTAGTCAAAAGGGTATCCAATCCAACCCGTCAAAAATCATAGCCATCCAAGACATGATATCCCCTCTAACTATAAAGGAGATATAGAATCTAACAGGGCGTGTTAACGCTTTGGGACGGTTTATTTCTAAGCATGGCGAGAGATGCCTCCCATTTTTCAAAGTTATACGCAAGAAAGCCGTCTTCGGATGGACAATAAAGTGTGAAGAAGCGTTTGTGGGCCTGAAGGCCTATCTATCGTCTGACTTGGTGTTGACAAGACCAGAGCCTGGCGATATCCTGTATTTATACCTCGGGGTTACTGATGAAGTGGTCAGTGCGGTCCTTGTGCGAGATGACAATCACACACACCATCCTGTATACTTCGTAAGTCACATCTTGAAAGACGCCGAGCTGAGATATGCCCGTATTGAGAAAATAGCATTCGCATTGATACAAGCCACGCGGAAAATGAGTCGATATTTTCAAGCTCATACCGTTATTGTGCTTACGGACCAACCTTTGAAAAGGATATTTCGGAAGCCCGAATCCTCGGGGAGAATGCTAATTTGGGCTATCGAGCTTGAACAATATGGGTTGCACTATAGATCCCGACCGTCTGTGAAGGCTCAAATTCTGGCAGACTTTATAGCGGAATGCACCTTCACGCTAGATCCACTAACGGAGTTGACTGAAAAAGAAAAAGTGGATTTGGACCTCCCCTTCCCTGAAACCTACACCGACCTGTGGGTCATCCACGTGGACGGCGCCAAAAATCAAGAGCTTTCCGGGGCCGGAATCTTCATGAGTGGGCCTCACGGCATCCATGTGCGATATGCCATCCGTATCCTGCAGCCGTTGTCCAATAACGTCGCAGAATACGAAGCGCTATTAGCCGTGCTCAGGATAGGGAAAAACTTCTCCATAAAAGGAATACATGACTCAGGGAGGTTGGGAGACCTGCGGTTGAAAATCTGTGGAGACTCCAAGTTGATAATAGACGAAGTTCTGGGACACTCTCAAGCTAGGGAGCCCATCATGGTGCAATACCTTGCCAAGGTGAAACGCGAGTTGATAGAAATAAAGAAAAGTGGCATACAAGTCAGCTTCAAGCACATTCCTCGAGAGGATAACGCTGAGGCGGATAACCTCGCCAAACTCGCAGCAAACCCTGAAGCGTCTATTCCGAAAGGGGTGTACTACCGAGAGATACCCGTACCTTCCTTTATGGAAGAACAGGCAACGCTCTGCATAGAAGAAAGTGAAAATGACTGGAGAATTCCCGTCATAAAATACTTGAAACATGATGAGCTACCAGCGGATAACGCTGAGAAGAAGAAAGTGTTAAAGCAAGCGGCACGGTGCACGTACTTTAACGGGGAACTGATGCGGAGATGTTTCTCTCATCCAGCTGTCAGGTGCATAACGGAACAAGAAGGCCTTCATACCCTCCGCGAAATCCACGAAGGAATTTGTGGTATGCACGCGTCCGGCGGCACCCTGGCTGCGCAGGTCTTTAGATCGGGGTTCTACTGGCCTACTATCCGGAAAGACTGCCATAATTACGTGCAAACTTGCCAAAAGTGTCAGGAATTCTCCAAGATTCCTCGACAACCCGCCACACAAATCTATGGCATTATCGCTCCTTGTCCTTTTGCGAAATGGGGAATTGATATCCTAGGACCATTTCCAAAGGCGAGGTCTCAGTTAAAGTTTGTGGTCGTGGCGGTAGACTATTTTACCAAATGGGTGGAAGCTGAGGCGGTTGCCAACATCGCGACAGAAAAAATCTGGCATTTCTTCAAACAGCAAGTCATCATGCGATTCGGCGTACCCCGTGTGCTAGTCAGCGATAACGGAACGCAATTCACCAGCCAATTCTTCAGAGACCAATGCGTGGAGTTCGGAATCGAGCAAAGGTTCTCTTCCGTGGCTCATCCGTAGACCAATGGTCAGGCTGAGGTGACAAACCGAGCCATCCTTAATGGTGTTAAGAAGAACCTAGAAGGATCCAAAAAGAAGTGGGCAGATGAGCTACCATATGTGATGTGGGCATACCGCATGACCACGAAAACTAGCACAAGAGAGACACCATTCGCATTGGCTTTCAGTACTGAGGTTGTCACGCCCGTGGAGATTGGTACTATGAGCGTACGAGTGGCCTATTTCAGAGAAGAGCTGAATGAGGAAAGGTTGCGTGCAAATCTTGACGCGCTGCCGGAATTGCAAGAGGAAGCTCCTCTGAAAATGTTGCACTATAAGCAAAAGATGACGCGTTATCACAATAGGCGCGTCAAAGAACGACTGCTGAAAGAAGGTGACCTGGTACTCAGGGACCAGCGGGCAACCGGGAAACGCCGGGGGAAGCTCAGCCTGAATTGGGAAGGGCCGTACCGCATTACCCGTATTGTCGGGAGAGGAGCGTATCATCTGGAGACACTTAACGGTACCCCCTTATCTAACTCCTGGAATATTGCTCGTTTGAAATTATATCATGCTAGACTTTGATTTATCTCTGCACCTTTTACTGAAGCTAGCCCTAACCCATGCTAACGCTCGAATAGTGAGCTTTCTTGTGTTTTGCGGCTATGTGTGTGTGTGCAGACGATGAAAGAAAAACAAAAAAGAGGTTGCTAGGAGTGAAAAGTCCTATCTTTATAATGGTCGGTCCTGATCAGATGGCTCACTAAGTGAGGGCACGCCCTGGAACGCCTGATATTTAGCGATGGGAGTGAAAAGTCTTATCCTTGTGGTAGCCACGTGTGGGCCATAAGACGAGGCATGTCCCGACGCCCCCGGGGGTGAAAAGTCCTTTCCTTTTGGTAAACTGCGCTAATATAGGCGGCCCACTAAGATGAGGCACGCCCCGGTATCCCTGGAAGTGAAAGCCCAATCCTTATGCCAACCGTTCTCGTGGAGACGACTCGTTAAGGAGAGGCACACCCTAGGGAGATAGTAACTCCATCTTGGAAGTGAAAATTCTATCCTTGTGACCGGGCTAATACAGACGACTCACTAAGTGAGGGCACGATTCCGGGATACGAGGACAACGCCCGAAAGTGAAAAATCCTAACCTTGTGATGACCTGCCCTGATCAGACGGCTCACTAAGAAGAGGCACTTTCCGGCCGATCGTGGTACCGTGAAAACATGAAGAATCGCGAAATCCCAGCGAGTAACCAGATGCGGAATCCCTGGTGAAGTGAGCTGGTTGAGAAAGCGATAACGAGTTACACCTATACCCTAGAACGGCAGTGGATGGGCTCCCGTGGGTAAACCGTGTCTGTTATCGCATATCTCTTACTAACAAATATTAATCGAGAGTGTGCAGGATATATCTGACTGACGGAAACGGTGACGCTCAGGGCGATAGCAGGGTCGTACAACCCGTCAACAAAGAGACGCGAGGCCAATCATGCTGATTTTTGCATGATTCGAGGAATAGGGCCTAAAGACCCTATTCGTCATCCCTTTTAATCGAGGGAAGGAAGGATGCTTCTTTTTGGAGGAGTGTCATCTCTGATGAGGCCGAGCAGTGGTTAAGTTAAACCTGACAAAGCCGGTCAGCATAACCAGGATGATAACGGCGCGACGGCCGTGCTACGAGAAATTCAAAGAAAAAAGAAAATCAACAACAAAAGAAAACCAATACAATAGATGTGTTATTGTTTAAACACCCACGAAGGGTCACCAAGAAAAAAAAGAAAAAGAAAAAAAGAAAAAAAGAAGAGGATAGCGCAAAATCCTTACAAAAAGAAGGGACGACAATGCCCTGCCTACAACTGGTTCCCTGAACTCTCCCTCCCTTGGTATCCCTTCGATTTGGCTAAGCGAAAGCCCTCGTCATTAAGATCAGCAGAATTTCGCAAAAAGGCGTCAGAAACGGCGTCACCTTTGTAAAACTCATCTTCTTTGGCCGTTTCCATGGCCCTTATACATCTGTCTCGCTCTTCCAACAATCTCTGCTTCTCCTCTTGTTCCTTTGAAAGTTTATCCGCGGAAGCGGCAAGGGCAACCGTCCTTTGCGACACGCGCTCTGTATAGTGATGAAACTAAAGTAGACCGATAAAAAGGTTAGAACGCAACAAGTCAACTTGCTCTCTATCTCCCTCAACAGCAAAAGTGCTTCGCTCTTCGGAAGATGTTAGCATATGGGCAGCCAAAAATGAAGCAGTGATAGCTGAGTTATCGCCGCCATGGCCGCGATTTCCGAACTACGTAGCGTAGTCATATCCACTTGATGAGTAATGGGCCCAGCGACGTTAAATGAGCTTACATCGGCCAAGAGGCTAGACACTACTGTTCCCTCCCCAAAGCGTTTAAGCATTGAAGCATCGAAAGGAACAAAGACCACGGCGGTAGGAGAGGGAGGCTGGTTAGTAGAAGAACCCCCCCTGGGGCCCGAAAGTGTCATGGGGCTGATAGGAGGAAAAGCTTGATAGGTCGTCATTATAGACCACGTGAGAAGAGAAGCGAGGAACCTCCGAACCAAACGGAGGCAGAGATGTCTCAAAAGGCCCAAGAGCGGCCATGTTCCCAAAAATAGTGGTGGTCTGGTCCGGAGTAGGTGCGGAAGAGTCAAGGACGATTTGAGGCCTCTCCCCGACATCAACTTGACTCGAGGACAAGCTTGTGCCTGCTCCATCGGGCCTCTGCCTCTTCCTTGATTGATTCAGAATATGCCTCAAATCCATATTGCCCTGTGACAGCGAAGGGGTAGAGGCACCAGAAGTATCCTATGAAGAAGTCGCTAGAAATGAAAAATAAGAGAAAATGCAGAAAGGCATTGAAAAACAGCGCAAGATGTATCGCGGAGCATTTGCAGTTACCGTCTCAGCGATAGGTGGTTCCGAAGAGCCGGCCGTGTCCAAAGAAGGCGGGAGGGTGGCAACGCTCCTTGTCTTCCTTTTCTTTTTTCCTTTAGTGGAAGCCCTAGGAGCGACTGACCGAACAGGAAGAGCAGCAATTGATATGACAGGAATACCAACAGGAATGGTGTCAGTTTCCCCGTCAACTGAATTAGAAGATGTTTGAGGAGGAATTGAAATGGTAACAGGTGGAACAACTGAAGTGGTGGCGATATCAATAGCCACGGCCGTCTGCTCAACCTCCTCTCTTTTTCGAAGCCTTTTCAAGAGCCTCCTGACACTCTCGGGAATGTACTTGGGATCAGTTGCTGCAAAAGCATAAGACAGCGTTAGCGTTAGTACCAATACTGAAAATCAAAAAATGACGCGATACTCACGTTTAACGCAGGCCCGGATATCGGCCCCGCAGGCCAGAAGGCGAGTGTGAACGCTGATTTTCAGTTTGAGTAACTTATCAAACCAGCCTTGCTCTGTGTCCTTAAGAGCCTCCCGGCGCCAAGCACTGTCCTTGACGCCTTGGTTGAAACCAGACCGCCACCATGGATCCGGAAGCTCGGGAGTGTCGATAACAAAAAATTGTTCTTTCCATTTGTCGATGGAAGACTCTAAATGAAGGAGTTTCCAGGTAAAGTTCTTGAGCGAATCGTCATCATAACGGGGTGATATCGCTATCACACCCCGACGGTTATACATCCGAAATAAAGACTTGAGTAACGCAAGGGAAGGAGAGGTAATTCCCTTGTACTTACAAAGTTCTAGAAATGCATAAACGCCGCAGTAGGAATTTAGAGCTAATTGAACAGGGCTCAGATCAAGAGAAGTGAGCAACTCTTAGATAAAAGGGTCAACTGGAAACCGGAAACCGTAGCGAAATATCTGGACATACAAGATTCTGCGTTTGTCGGTCAGAACGTTGTTCAGGCATAAAGACTCAGGGGCGATAGAAACCTCGAAGCCCTCAGGGATGTTAGCACCGTGATCGGTCAGATGCTTATGAAGGATAGTCGAAGAAGTAATAGTACTGGCTATGTAATCTAATTTTTCCTCATCAATTGATTTAGACCCAGAAGCATGAGTTTTTCTTTTGCCCAAGAAAATAAAAAGATGAAGAAGACATCAAAGGGAAACAAAGAAGTACCTTTTTGAGAAGAAAATCGAGGTGCCTAGGAGATGAAAACCAGAAATGCGAGACGATTCGAGAAGATACAGAGAAAACAGATTATCGAAAGTGGAAAAAAGAAATAAAGTGTTGGGTTTTATAACCCTAGGAGGCCAAGAGAAATGACTACTGGAACAGTCGCCACGCGCGTGACAGGCGTGGGCAATGAGTACAACCCTAGAAAAGTGAGAAGACGCTTTGATTCTATCAAATCACGCTAGCCATAGCGTCCTGATGAGGAGACGTGTCTCTGAACCATCCTGATCCTTCACTCACATTAATGAGGGGATCCTGAGCATTAAATGCTCCGAAAAGCAGAATCACTTTATCAAAAAGAGGACAAACATGATGACGTAACCACCAAGATAACGCCAAGAAACAAATTAATTGTTATCCGGAGCGGAATGACAGTCGTTATTGTACAAGCGTTATCAATTATTACAAGCCAAATGAAACCAATATTTGAAGAAAAATAAAACACTCTCAAGTGCTGCCTTGCGCAAATCACGAAAGAACTCCTTTATTTCCCCCGACATCTATGTCCTTCAGTTTCTCAAAGGCGTAATCAGCTATCTTGGCAGGATCGAAAGCCTCGCTATGGTAATAGTCTAGGAATTCGACGGCAAAGGCTCGTATTGCCTTGTCTTTCCATCGTGATATCTCAGTGGGTACTTTCGCCAAATCCACGTCGAGAGAGTTTCTTCTGTCGGCAGCCACCAATTTTGCCTCCAAGAGCTCTATCTTTGTCTTCCCTACTGACTTCTCTCTGGCCAATTCAGCACGACAGTCGTTAAGCTCTGCTTGGGTATCGCTCTGGAGTTGTGTCAACTCCGCCACCTCGGCAGGGGAACCTCGAATTTTGTCGCCATGGATATCGAGAAAGTAATTCAGCATGCGGAAGCTAGCCAACACGTCATTCAGAGCGCGTTCGCGATGAACCTCCAGAGGAAGCCTTGACATCTCCTCCTTATCTTCACGAGAGCCAAATATCGCACTTACAATAGAGCTTACCGACTCGCTTAGCGATAGCGGGTCCGATATTCCCAGTGTGCGAAGTCCGCTGGTGCCAAAGGTGGACAGATCCAGGCGATAGGAAGTGGCTCCTTGGGGACCTTGTGAGGAAAGATTGACGGTAAAAGGAGGAGAGCAATTTTCGACGGAACCGCCAACTCCTGAGATAGAAGTACAGAATAACGGCAGAAGGCTAGTTGGCTGAGGCTCAGGGATAGCAGCAGGCTCAAGGTTTGGTGCAGCGATATCATGAATGAAAGAGGAAATAGGAGAATCGGGAGCGGCAGCTGAACGAGGAAGGTTGACCGTTGGCGGAACCTCGGAAGTTTCAGGAGGAGCGAAGGTTGACGCCTCAGCCGCTGTCGCCATTTTAGAAGTACTCGCACCACTTAGGGAGTCAGCCCCAACATCAGGGGTTTTGTTAACCTTCTTTAAAGCAGCCTCAGCGATTAGGTTGCTATTTCCCATTCTTAGCTTCTTCCGCTGAGCCGCGGAAGCATGGCGAAGCCCAGAGTCGGTATCCATGTCCTCGCTACCACTATCAGTTACTTCAGTCTTAGGACGGTTCGGAGTCACCCCTTTGTTCTGAATAGGTAACCACCTCTCTAGGAAGCGAGAGGTCCGGTCAGAGATATCGCGCCTGGCAATTGTCTTGAATCTTTTTCTCTTAGGTGGAGGAGATGGCGGCAGTGATTGAAGCGGCCTCATGTTCAGAGGAACGTTCTTATCGCTCGACGGTTGATTTCCAGCATCACCTGTCAACAAGACATATCAGAACAGTGAATAAGCCGAAGCGATAGCGGGAGAAAAGAAACTTACTTATAGTGCACTCCTCTATAAGCCTGTACAAGGCAAACTCTCGTATGCGAAAGGATGAACTCAGTTCTAGCAGCATGTTCCTTTGTCGATGTTCTTCCTTGGATATTACGGACGGGTTTGTCCTAATGGAATCATCAAGACACCGATTGAAACCCCTAGGCCAAGGGTGGAAAGGCAATTTCACGATGAAGAAACCGTTCTTCCAATCAACCACAGTCTCTTCAAAGCCCTGAAATTTCTGCCAGAATGACTGCACTAACGCGTCATTCCACCTCGGGGTGATATCCACCACACAGTTGCGACACTTGAAATTAAAGAACTTGCAGAATAAATTGACAGACGGGATAAAGATACCCCGCAACTCGCAAGTACGGATGAAGGCATGAATCCCGCACCAGGAGGAAGGCGTAATCTGAGCCGGGTTAATGTCATAACGAACCAATAACCCTTTCACCTCTTCGTGAATGGCAAAGCGAAAACCGTAAAGGAACATATTAAAAAACCCTTTCTCCCCGATAGAGGGTCATGAAGTCGATAACCAGTGTCAGGAATTTTGACGGAGTAACCAGGAGGGAAAAAGATACCATTTTCCTCCAACTCTGCCTCCAATACCGTTTCATCAACAAAAATACTGGGTGTTCTCTCAATTTCTAAATCTATGGGCCGCTGGAGACCCTTCGAAGACCTATGTATGGCCAGAGGCTACTGAGTACCCTTGGGTATCCTAGACGTGCTCATAATGAATTAGCAGGAAGAAAATCTGAAGAAGAAGAAGTAAAGTACCTTGAACAGAAGGCGGTGGACAAACCGTCGGCGCCGGCGAACGGTGGTCGTAACTTCCTTTGAAGCAAAAATTTAGAGAGAGAAAGAGAAAATTTTGAAGCGCAAGCAAAGAGTATTAAAAGAAAGTAGTTGCTCTCTTTTAAAGGCTGAGTTCAAAAATTGAACAGCCTGTAAAAACGGGACACGCCCCAAAGCAAAAGTGACACGTGTGAAAAACTTCAGAAGGATATTTATGTCTAAGCATTTATATCTTCTGGAGGGGGTAGTTACTGACAATCAGTTGCAAGCGGTTACATCGAAGCAATAGTTAGTCTCTTAGCGATAGCCATTCGTAAAAAGAGGGGCTAACGCCTGAGCATGCAAGACTAAAAAAGCAGAAGTATCATTTCATTAAATAATAGTCATACGACATCTACAAAGGATTGCCAGGGGCGGAATCAATCATCGTCAGGCCAGTAAGAGGACCAGTAGCAGTATTCATCATCCGAGGACGGAAGCTCCTCATCCACAAAAGGAGGAGATTTGTCAGCCTTTCGCTCCACACTCGGCGTTAACGGTTTGGACTCCTCCTTCACAGCGGAAGATGTCGCCTTTACGACGGTATCACCTGAAGGAATCTCCTCTTCAAACCAGTCGGTAGGAGGAAACAATTCTTTGCCCTTACAAGCTAGAGGGGCCGAAAAAGAAGAAAACCAGTCAGTGGTCTTAAAATTTGCTCTTTTCTTCGACCTTTTCCGACCTCTACGGCGAGGCAATTGCCTCTTCAGGCACGGCGGCGAAGGAGGATTGTCAGAATTCGGTGTGGTCGGAGGGGTCGGACGAGATTCTCGCTCAACGGAGACCTAATCATATGAGCCAGCCATGAGAGACGAAAATCAGTAGCAACAGAAAAGTACAAAGAAGAAGATGAACTGAAAAAAGAAGAACTCCCCATAAATAGTTAAAGTGGTAAGACTCTTCAAATTTTTCCGCACGTGAGAGGGGGATAATTTAATGCATCTCTAAAAGATCAACCATAATGGCAGAATCAAATCCTTTGATCACGCCTGTTGGGGTTTTTCGATAATCAAGAAACACCAAAAAACCGCCCAATCAGTTAATACTAAAGAAGCGGCGCATGATTAGTGTAGAACGGTTCGCCAGAACAACCGTCGCCACCTGGCAGAAAAAGAAGAATAAATGTTGTAGAAGTCTGGCCAATGACAGACTCATTTTCAGTTGGGCTAGCACAGCCCTCAACCGAAGCAAGGGCTAACGCCCTAAAAAAGGAAAGAAATTGCAAGCCCAATAGAGGAAAGAAGATTTTATTACGACCTAACGGCCTAGACATACATCCGCATACATGATACCTAAAAAGAAAGAGGAGCAGCAAGCACTCAAGCTCGAGACCCGGCATCGTTGTCATCATCCACCAGCAGAGTGGGGATATCTCTCAAGTCCTCCATCACAGAGGTCAGCTCAGAAGAGGTGCTTCTCATACTCTTCAGGCAGCAGTTTAGTAGATCCTTCCTCTGCTGCAGCATGGCGATGGCTACCTCGATGCGGCAGGCGGCAATGGCCAACTTGGAGACATTCCCGATGGGATTGAAGTCCTCCATGGCAGCAGCCCCGATCCTGGACTGAATGGGGGTCATCATTCCCCGAAGCTCCAGCATATCTTCACCAGTCTTCGTCAGCATGTTCTCCAGGAAGCTAACGTCACCCTTAGTGAGATTTTTGAGGGTTAAGGCTTTGGAAATCAGAAAGTTTCTAGTGACATCGTCCATGAAGAAATGATAAATGAGAAGCAGAGAGAGTGTGAAGAATCTGCACCGAAAAAAGGATCGCATTTATAGATCCGAAGTAGTAGCTGCTCACCAAGGCGTGCCCCTCGAAAATTGGGCCGTCCCGTTATCCCGAAGCAGCCAGGGAGAAAGGCTAACGTGGAACTCCTGGTGAACGCCCGAGATACTCAAGTGGAGTACGGACTGAAATCCAGAAGAACGTAAGACCGCGCAATTTGTAGGTGGCCTATAGTGTAAAACCGCGTTAATATTGCAGGTAGCTCCAAGCAGCGTAAAACCGCGTCAATATTACGGGTAGCTACGACGTAAAACCGCACAAATTGTAGGTAGTTTATGGCGCAAGACCATGTCGGTGTTACAGGCGGCTTACGGCAAGGCTGGATCCAATGAGCCTGGATAGAAAAATCGACATCAACGACTCCCCGATATGTGCAAGAAAAACAAGGAAATATCGCCTTCAGAACGATATTCGGAGCTTCGAAGAAGTAACGTCGTAACGCCCTACCTTGCTAATATTGCTCATATAAAGCGTGTCGTGGGAAACACCAGCGTTACCAGTTTGGGTTATGATCAACGTTATCACTGCAACCTCATCGCCGTCTACTTGGTCGACGCCCTCTCTGTGGCCAAATAGTTATCGCAGGCGATCGGTTCACATTACCTACTTTGCTATCGTGAATCTAGTACAAAGGTACTAACGAAAGAGTTAGAGAAACTCGAAGACCCTCACGAATCTGCCGCGGTGCAAAGGAAGTAACACTCCTCCAAAAGCCGAGAAATGAAGCCCTTGGTAAACACTCGGGCTCGTTTTCAGTTGGGCTTATGATAACAATTGATGAAACACCAAGGGTACATTCGTCTTTTGACCTCAAGTCAAGGCCGGATCACTGTAGACCTGGATCAGCGGCAGCATCCAGGCTACCGCCCCCGTTAGCCCGGAAATCCTGGGATGGTCGACATCAGCGGGGGGGACCCACGCGGCATCTTCCCATCCCAGACAACCTCGACATTACCTCACTGGCGATACCTCGTTAGCGATATCCTATCCAGCTGATGCCTGCTGACGTCATCTTAGGCGTTATCTTCTCCGATAACGCCCACCCCTAGGGTAACATTCTTTCTTTTGCCTATAATTACCACTCATTTCCAGATCAAAGGTAAGGGCAAAAAAACCCCTGGGGTAACATTCTTTCTTTTGCCTATAATTACCACTCATTTCCAGATCAAAGGTAAGGGCAAAAAAATCACTACCAAAATCTCTGCCAAATTTCACAGCCATACTAACTTAAGCATCAGAGTGTCTACGCCAGAGTCCCCCTCCGGCGCTTTGCAGGTACGACGGACTGCCGCTACAGTGATTCCAGACGGCCATAATCTCTACCCCGCTTCCCCATAAGTCCTAATCTTATCACTTAAATAAGTAAAGAGAATTTTAAAAACGTATGGACATATAACTTATTAGGGGTTGTTTACTTAGGAAGAATTTTCTGAATTATTTTCAAAACTGGAATTATTTCCAAAATCTGTTTCACAGCAATTTTCAGAAATATTTTCCATTTGGAAAACATTTTCCAAATTTTTTTTTATAAGTTAAAATAGTAATAACAATAATTAGGGATGGTAATGGGTATCCATACCCGCTAAAATTTATCGACCTTGGAAGCTTGTTCTATTTTGGCTCTTTTTTACTATTTTGGCGCATTTTTTACCATTTTTGCTCGTTTATTACCATTTTTGCTCATTTTTTACCATCTATGCTCATTTTTTATAGTCTTGGCTCATTTTTTACCTTTTTTTACGATCTTGGATAGTTTTTACCATTTTCCACCGTTTTGTCTTGTTTTTTACTGTTTTGGGGTTTCGGCTTGAGTTCAGACTCTGGAGAGTTTTCTATATTGGGGCCGGATGTGTAGGAGGTGTCAAGGTTGTGCCACTTAGTAGGGTTACAACACAGACGTTGTGCTTTGGATTTGTCTCGGTTTGAGGTGGAAATCTCCCTTGATTCTTCAGCTCTTTCATCTCGGCCATCATGGTGCTCATTTGCTTCTTAAGATCCTCGATTTCCTTTTGTTGTTTGGGGTTATGAGGCGGTTCAGTATTCGGGGGCACGACAAAAGTCTGATCTTATGGAGGCTGGCGTTGGTACTGATTGTACGTGGGTCGGGGTCTGAAGTTCTGCATGTTGAGAGGAGGTGGATGATTCCCGTAAGGGTGCTGTTGCTAGTTAGGGCCCGACGGCTAAGGGTTTGGAACCCATCCTAGATTCGGCTATTTCCAGCCCTGGTTATAGTTTTGACCGTAAGGGGCTTGATTATACTGGCCGACAACGTTCACTTGGATCTCATCTGGAATATAGGGGCATGCATCCGTAGGGTGGTCCATAAAATTACAGATTTGACAGGCCTTGATTGGTGGGGACTGTCCTACCATGAAATTCTGAAATAGCACTGTAAGGGCGGTTAGCTGATTCTGCAGTGCTGCAACTTGGACATCTTGGCCGCTACTGTTACCAACCTCAGATGTAGCATTCTTGGCCATGAGTTCGATGGTGGCCTTGGCAGCAACTGGTGTGAGAGCAGTGAGAGAACCATTTGCGGCAGCGTTGAGAAGGGCCTTGTCGTGAGCCTTGAGGCCTTCACAGAAGTACTGAATAAGGGCATGCTCGCTAAGGTTGTGCGAGGGGCACATGGACTGCATCTTCAAATATCTTTCATAATACTGGGCAACATCTTCTTCTTTCCTCTGGACTATGAATACTAGCTGCTTGCGTGTGGTGTTGGCTATAAATGCTGGATAATACTTCTGAGTGAAGATCTTGGACATCTCCGCCCAAGAGTGGATGGATCTTGGCGGAAGGTCATAATACCAGTCGAGGGCATCATCTTTGAGAGACCACATAAAAGCGCGCAGCTTTGCTTGCTCGATGCTGACATTGGGAGGTTTCATGACTCGCAAATTGAGTGGAGCTGTTGAAGGTGACAAAGAGCGCTTTCATTAGGAACACCTCGAAAAGGTAGGTAGATGGTGCATAACGGCTGATTTGAGGGTCCAATCATGAGGGACAACAGGCTAGACGATGCAACTGCTCAACATGTCGGGGGCTGCATTGAGGTGGTCAATGGACTGCTGGTTTGGAGGAGGTGGCGGTAGGTCTTCAGGACGCACATGATTATCCTGGTTTTCCATGGCTGGAATATCAAAGAAGGCGGCAGGTGGGTTTTCGAGACCTTGATGAAGGTAGGCTAGGTCTTGATAGAACTGACGGTCTGGGTCGGCCATATTTAAGGGTTGTCTTTCGAGGGCCGGATGAGGAATTCCTCTACATTGGCCAGAAGTTCCTCTGGCTTGCCTACGAAGCTCTCTTTCTGTTGTAGTCAATTCGAGATCTAGAGGGAGTAAATGCGGTGCAGATCTACTAGTCATACAGATACAAAGAAAATTAGTACCGTTCAATCTCCGGCAACGGCGCCAAAATTTGATCGTCACTCAAAAATACTAATATTTTCCTGATGCCTAAATGCACAAATAAATATGTAAAGGGCAAGACAAGGTCGAACCACAAATATTGAAGGAATAATATTTCAGTTTCAATGTATGATAGGGAGGAAATGTAACCAAATACAAACGTAACACTAGGGGGAGGTTAGGTTGATTAATGAATCAATCAACGTAGAAATAGGAGCTAACAAGATAAATAGTTAAAACCATAAATCACAACACAAAAGTAACAAACATTCTAGGGTATGAAAGTGAAGAACAATCAAGGGCAAGATAATCAAAAGCAGTTCGAGGGCAAGAAAATAAGAAAAGTAGTAAAAGAGATATTAATCTGATGGGAAGAGATCTTAGCAAAAGGTATTCTCGGGTTGCATTATTTTCAGTTAATCATTGGCACAAAAATATTCCAAACTCATGCATAGACCTGCTATAGGGGACTAGTTTCCACTCAACACCCCCTACTTGCCTTCGTAGGTAGAAGCTTCCCCCCGTTTCCACATATAAGGTAGTCTTGACGTTTCGCCGTCCCCCTAGGCACGAATGCAGGGAGGCACTACTCAAAACGCCCATGAAGTAGAGGTAAGACAGATCTAAGGCGTGGCATCTTAGTGTGTCAAGCTCGCATCACATACCCTAAACGACCATTTACCCCTAGATGAAAGACCTCTCGCGATGTCCCCACTAGGTGTCTACTTTAACCCAAGGCTTTACGTCAGTTATAACCAAGAGAATGACAGTACTCACACAGAAATATTAATAGTTGATCAAGCCCTCAACATTTCTAAATGAGCATGGAACTAAAACGATAAACAATCGAATATGATAAGAGAATATATTAAGCATGCTTTAGGCCTTTTAACCGAACCTTACAACCCTTGAAACACCCTTTACTAAGATAAGGAAATTTAGCTACTCATAATAAAATATAAACAGTAGATAGTAAATAGCATGCAATAAAGATAGGTAAAAGAAAAGGGTTTAGAAGAAACCGAGGGATGAATTAATAGTTCAAAGGGGAGAAGCTTGCTCCTTTATAAACCGGCGGTTGCTCCAAAACCAAGAGAATAAATCCCCTAAAAACTAGGGTAAAAGATGAAGTGATGTAATAATGTCCTAGGACCAGCCGCCCTTACAAAAACCCTAAAGCTTAGCTTATATAGCCTAAAACTAGCTAGGGGACAAAATAGCTAAGGGGAGAGAGGGAGCCAATGGGAGCATGACAACACACGTCCTTCAGGGGAATATTCTAGGGTCTCTGGCGCGCCTGACACCTTCTGGAAACGCATGGAATCCCGTGCGGATCTTCGAAGATTCTTCTCTTTGGCTTTCGATTGAGAACTAATGTAGAGGTATCGCGGTCGAGAGACTGCTCACTGGTTTGGTTAGCGTCGAGGGCTCGATGACACTCTGATCCTCTGGGCCTTGAAGCTCGAAATCCCAAGAATTCCTCCAAAAATGCTTCTTTCGCTCTTTTTCTCCTTTTGGTGCTGATCTGCAATAAAGATGTAAATAAGGGTCAAATAGCAGAATCAAGCCCCCGAAAAGGCTGGAAAAGAAGATAAAATTACACCCAAGAAACATGCTATCAATTTCAAAGATATTTTCTCACTTGACGATTTACAAATCCATATCAACACAAGTGTTAATATTGATCATAGAGTTTATAACTCGTCTTCTGTTGATCAAGTTGCTGCTTCCAATACCCGCTTTTATTCCCTAAAGGAGAAGTTGGTTGGCATCATAATATTTTTACAATGCGGAAGGTCCTCCAATACTAATACCACAACTACAAAAGACTTTTCAAGTGCTCTGACATTTACATCTGGAAAAAATATCTTTGATCAAGAAACAAAAGGTAAGCTTTTAATTAATATGATATTATTTCAATTTTTAGCTATATTATCGTGTAGAGAGTACTATTGTTACACGTTTCAAATTAGAGCTTTTACACAATCGATACTTTTACTATCTGGTAGACTATTCCAACAATATATTGTAGACATGTACATTAATTGGAGACTACCAGACTTGATTAATTCCGTCATTAGCAAGCAAAAATCCGATCTAAATTGTACCAAAGGTATTGCTAATAGTGTCATGTCAGGAGAAACCAGAAGAAGTAAAGTGGGAACAAGGTTAATCCTTCCTGCCTCTTTTGTTGGAGGACCATGAGATATGCGACGATGATATCTTGATTTGATATCATTGGTCTAGCATTTTTGGAAGCCTGATTTGTTTATTACTATGACATGTAATCCAGATTGGGAAGAGATTTAAGATCAACTTAGAGAAGGGTAACTTGCACAAGACCGTCTTGATTTAGTTGCAAGGGTCTTTTGAGCAAAAGTTCAAGATCTAAAAGATCAAGTTATTAAGAAATAAGTATTTAGAAATGTAGTTGCACATGTTCATGTTATTGAATTTCAGAAAAGGGGAATGCCACACGTTCATATGTTAGTCATACTCAAAGAAGGTTACAAAATTATTTGTTCTGATCAGTTTGACAAATTTGTTTATGCTGAAATACCAGATAAGAATGAAAAACCTATACTTTTTCAATTAGCGACCAAACATATGATGCATGGTCTATGTGGAGAAAGTAATAAAAATTGTGATTATATGGAAAATGGAAAATGCATATTTCACTATCCACGAGGTTTTTCTTCTACAACTGTGGCTGGAAAAGATGGTTATCCAATATATCTTATCGCGCGCCGAACGCGTCAAATATAAGTGTAAAATATGTATAAGAATGGGGGTAGAAATACAACTTATCACTGTCCACAAGGGTTTGAAGATTATGGTAAGAGGATCATCCACAGAGACCTCTAGGGGGAACGTAGTTTCTTGGTTGACTTCCTCGTCACTGGTTTTGATTGAGGGAACCTGAAAATAGAAACAAAACAAAAGAACCAAAACAATTTAAAGTAGTCTTGGTCAAAGGCTTGGCCAAGATAGGGGGTCAATACTGAAAAAGTCGAAATAAAGGGAATTCCAGGTAAAGGTGATATGAGAGCTTTTGTTCTTATGATTCGATCACTGATGCAAGGGTATTCATCTCTTGATTCGTAGTCCTGCTATAGAGTGGAGGTGCTCCTGTTCACTCCTGACTTCCCTCCTCTTCAAATTATTTGGAGGGTGCTCCCTTTCCTCATAATCCTAGCCAAGGGATACCTTGCTGGTTAAAAGGTTTATCCGTTTGACTGTTGTCTTGAATGGCTGTTCGCTTCCTCAATGGTATAGGGGAAGATAGTACCTAGCCAAGTTGTCTCCTTATGGAGACCCTAGGTTGTCAATCTGGTCTTGGTCTAGATCACTTATTTTTTCTAGTCTGGCGCGAGACTAGTTACCTACTTTGCCTAGCCGGCGGGTGCTCCCTTTCCTTCTAGGCTGGTTGCAACTCTTCTCTACTAGGGCACAAGAATGATCAAATCTTGTCTCTAGTGAGTAAGCGATTTATTAAGCATAAGAACTAAACAAATACGAATCGACGACAGTATTAGGAACGGTTTGATCTCACGAATCCATAAGAACGCAGCTCATCAACCCTTACCAAGAATGGATGTTTAGCTACTCATACTCATAGATGAAAAATAAATATATTAGTTTGCATATTTAAATAAATCCGAGAATTCAAAGAATTAAATTCCGGAGCTAGAAATTGTTTTCAATCCGAGAAGAAGAAGAGAAGAGAGATCGGGGGTCTGTACAGAGGAGGAACAATAATTGGTTAAATACTAGCTAAAACTCCTCAGTCCAACTCCAACTCAAACTCCTCAAAATCCTAGAAAATCTCTAAAGATAAATAACAATGTATCCTTAAAATATTCAAAGATAGAAGGAGATCCTTGATCGGATTCTTAAATTGATATCGTCTTGATCCTTCTCTTTCTTGCTGGACAACTACCAGCTCGCAAGGCCCAAGCGGAAAGCGGCCCATGTGGTTGCCATACTGCTGTTCGAGATTGTCCTCGCGAAACGAGTCATGGCCAAGCTTGCGGCTAAGATGATCTGGTAGCGGAATTTGGTATGCGAAGGAGTCTTGGCCAAGCTCTAGGCCAAGATACTCTGAAAATCAGCTTTAATGCTCCCAGATCAGAATCCTCCAATAATAGGCCTCCAAACCAGAACTGCCAAAGTATGGGAAATACAAGGAAATCAGTAGGTTTACTGTCCAAATAACAAGTAAATGGAAAGTAAAAACATAATGAAATGCAATGTAATCAAATTCCCCACACTTAAACTATGTTTGCCCCTAAGCATACTGACTCAAAGACTCACAAACAAAACAAAAACACAACAAAAAATAGAAAAGACACCAAGACCCCCAGAGTTCTCCTTTCGGCTGTTCACCCCACCACTAAAATTACCAAGACACTTCCCTAAGCGACCTAATGCTAGATTAACAAGGACAAATCAATACCCTAAACAAACCTTATCCAAATGGTATCAAGACATCCTGTTAGATTTGGATTATAATGTATATAGGTCAAGATTCACCACAGATTTGAGTCCCACCGATGTGCTATTCTATCCAAACGTGCCTAAAGACTAGTGTCATTTAAATCATTTATCAGCAGGTATCTCTTTTTTTTTTTTCTATGCCCTTGTATTTTTACAGACATATCGCGTGCCCTTTGCATTTTTACAAGCATTAAATATAGATAGAGCTTGTTCTTTTTGGGCACCCAGAACTTCCACCTTTGCTATATTCTGCTATGACATTCCAGCACTTTTTTAATGTCTCACACTCAAATAGATAGAACAACACACTCAAATTAGACGTAGCAAACCTCTACAACCTAATGTTCGTTAAGGTTTTAGCTAGACGTCCTTTAGACCATGTGGATAGTGTTTGTTTGGGTGACATTAGATAATATACCCCTTAGGCATTAATCAAGTTACGCTCGTTCACTTCCCTATTACTATAGCATTGTTTCGCCTAGACAAGTGTCTACATGTATTTTCAGTGGTGCACTAAACAACCTATGTTGAAATCTGGGTCTCTGGTGTGCACACAACAAGACAGACTCAAACATACACAAAAAGAAGAACAAAAAAAAAAATCATGCAAACAGCAGACTCAACCTAGAGTGTCTTGGTCAAAGGCTTGGCCAAGACAAACTAAAAAAAAAATTATTCATAAAAAATACACATCAAAACACATATACTCAAAAAGACTCACAGACTGGACTCACAAAACAACCTCCCCACACTTAGAAGACACAATGTCCTCATTGTGTGGAGAGACACAATAATAAAAAAAAACAGAAATAAAAAGAAAAGAAAGAAACAACCTGGGGGCGAAAGCTGGTCAAGCTGCTGAAGGGGAGGGGTCTTGGCCTGATGGTTGGCCAAGATCCGCAACTGGAGGAGGCGGAGGTACTTGAAGAGCTGAAGGCATAGGCTGGCGAGTGCAGCTCTACGGAAGAATGGCATGATGAAGTCCATCTTCTAGTGCAGGCTCGTGACAGCTTGCTGGACGGTGGTGGTGGAGTTTCACACGATGGCTTTAATTCCACTTTATTGATTTTCGAATTGTCCAACTCAAAAGTTAAAATTGACGACGCTGACACGTGTCCCACTGACTCCAACCGAGTCTAGGACTGTGTCTTGGCCTAACTCTAGGCCAATCCTCAGCAAATTCCCCACACTTAATTTCCTACGCACAGTCAAAATAACCCAGCGAAATCAAATGGAACAAATATTTAACTAATAAATCTAATGAAAAGGAAATATACGAAGCATGGGTTGCCTCTCATGTAGCGCCCTTATTTAACGTCCTAGGCTTGACTTAGATTATGTCTTCACTTGTCAACTGGTGGCCTCTCCACCTTTTCAGAACTCTTTTCTTCCTGGAAAGCCTCGAAGAATGGCTTCAGTCTCTGCCCGTTCACTTTGAGCTCGGCACCTGTTTTCTCATTTCTGATATCTATTGCACCATGTGGGTAAATATTAGTAACAACAAACGGGCCTTCCCATTTTATTTTTAATTTTCTAGGAAATAATTTAAAACGAGAATTATAAAGGAGAACCTTCTCCCCTGTGTGGAGAGGTTTTCCCATAATTCTTTTATCATGATAGGCCTTCATTCTGATCTTGACAATAAGCTGGTTGTCATAAGCTTGGTCTCTCAACTCTTCTAGCTCATGAATTTGTAGCTTTCTCTCCTGTCCAGCTTGGTCATAGCTCATGTTGCACTTCCTTATAGCCCAATATGCCTTGTGTTGCAACCCCAGTGGCAAGTGGCACGCCTTCCCATAGACCAGCTTGAAAGGCGTCATCCCAATTGGGCTTTTGTAAGTTGTTCTGTAGGCCCACAATGTGTCATCTAGGCGCTGGCTCCAATCACGTCTGTCTAGGCCTACTGTCTTGGCCAAGATTGATTTCACCTCTCTATTTGAAACTTCTGCTTGGCCGTTTGTTTGAGGGTCCTAGGTTATGGATACTCTGTGTGTGATGCCATATTTCCTGAAAAGAGAAGAAATAATCTTGTTGCAGAAATGTGTTCCTCGATCACTAATAATGCCTCGAGGAATTCCAAATCTGTTCAAGATGTTAGACTTGATAAAGGAAATCACAGTTCTAGCATCATCATTTTTAGTGGCTTTCACCTCTACCCATTTTGATACATAATCCACAGCCAATAAAATATATCTGTTACCAAAAGAAGTAGGGAAAGGCCTCATAAAATCTATGCCCCATATGTCAAAAATCTCGCATGAAAGAATAAAGTTCATGGGCATTTCATTTCGAGAGCTAATATTTCCTACTTTTTGGCAAGCTGGACACGTTTTACAGAAGAGAAAACTGTCCTGAAAAATTGTTGGCCAATAAAAACCAGCCTCTAAGACTTTCAGGGTTGTTCTTCTTGCCCCAAAATGGCCACCACATGCTTGAGAATGACAAAATTTTAAAATAGATAAAGTTTCACTTTGAGGAACACACCTCCTAAGGAATTGATCAGTACCTATCTTCCATAAATAAGGATCATCCCAAACATAATACTTACTGTCATGCTTGACTTTTACCCTCTCATATGTGGTCATATCACCATAATGTTTACCTGTTGCGAGGTAATTCCCAATTTCTGCATACCATGGGCGTGGGTTTGGCTGAGGGTTTGGCTGGAGGTTTGGCCTAGACACTGTTACCGAGAGTAGTTTTTCATCAGGAAATTCTGCCCTCACTGGTTCCAGATCTCCTTTCGCTAGGCAGCGGCTCAGGTGGTCTTCCACGAGGTTCTCCCTTCCGCTCTTGTCCTTTCTTTCCAAGTTATACTCCTGTAAAAGAAGAATCCATCGAATTAGTCTAGGTTTGGCCTCATGTTTGACCAAGAGATATTTTAATGCTGCAAGGTCAGAAAATACAATAATTTTTGTGCCTAACAGATATGATCTAAATTTTTCCAAGGCAAAAACTATTGCAAACAATTCTTTTTCAGTCGTGGAATAATTTTTCTGGGCGTCATCCAACATCTTTGACGCGTAATAGATCACGTGAGGATCTTTTCCCTTTTTTTGCCCAAGAACAGCTCCCACGGCAGCATCACTAGCGTCACACATCAGCTCAAAAGGTAAGCTCCAGTCCGGTGCTTGGATAATCGGTGCTGATGTCAATCGCTCCTTCAATTCATCAAACGATTTCTGACATGCTTCATTGAAATCGAACTCCACTTCTTTTTGAAGAAGCTTGCACATTGGTTCGGCTACCTTCGAGAAATCTTTTATGAACCTACGATAAAAAACTACATGTCCAAGAAAGCTTCTAACCTCACGCAAGCATGAGGGGTAAGGCAGACTCTTAATAGTATCAATTTTGGCTTGATCAACTGATTGGAGCGTTAAATGTCTATTTATCATCGTCTTTTACGTCTATTTTAGGAAGATGATACTGCTAATTCTCGGGTTTATCACTCCTATTTTGCAGAGAACGTTGTTGGACAGCATTTCAGTCCAGAGGAGCTGAAACCGTTAGATTCAGAGCAAATTTGTAGCTGCTGTTATTCTAGCAGATTTTGTCTTGCAGACTCCTGTTGGAACGAGAGTCCTGCTGCTACTGAATGTCTCCTACGCTTCTGTTAGGAGTTTAAAACAAATTCTGTTAAACATTAATTAGGAGTTATCCTTACTATTTTGAATTTTGAAAGTAAGGGATTTTATTTAAATAGGAACAGTAGTGTTGTGCAACTACTCACTTCATCTTTACAAACATTATATTTCTTTTGGTATTTTTGAGAGAAAGATTGCATTTTGCAAGCTTGAACGCGGCTGCAAACTTCTTTCATTTAATTAAATAAATTCCTTTCTTATGCTTACATCTTATTTATTTATTTAATTATATGATGATAGGCTAAATTCCATTTATTCCTTGTGAGGATTAACAGCCATGCTTAATTGATTGTGAGATCTAAACGAATTTATTAAATCCCATCTTGCATCTTTAATTGTTTTAATTGATTGTCAAATTATGCATACTTCTTTTGAAGCATGATCAACTACACTAGGATTTGCATAATTACTGTCTTCTCTTGATACCTTGGAGTCTACACTGTAGAAAGTGATACGAAGGCAACCAACTAATCGACGGATTAGCTTGGAAAACAATTAGAGTCTGGTTTACAGGAGTAGACACTTCTCTCTCCTGAACCTGGGAAGGTCTCTTACGGTAGAATTATTTGGTTATTTTATTAGACCTAATAGAATAGCTTCTTTAGGCCATAAGATATATCAAGGACCTTAATAGGTGAGAACCTTTAAGAATCTCGAATAGGTAGAGAGCAGGAGATCTAGGTGAGAACCTGATCTCTATAGCCGCCTGCAAGTCTGGTTTTGAAAATACTTGAATCGATGATCGATTAATTAATTGCATGAGCTCATCAGAATCCTCACTGGGAATTTGTCACCTCTTATTACACACAACTATTTATTTCACTACTGTTTTATGCTATTTCTATTTCTTAAGCAATTGCAAACACAACAAATCAATATTGGTATTTACCACCTGTTACTCATCTTGTCATTTACAAGGAAATTTAATTGTCCACCGAATCCCTGAGGAACGATCCTTTTACCACTTGCTACTGTTATTAATTGCATGAGCATAGGTGAATTGTATTCATTTATTTTTGACGGTTTCGGCAACCATCAAATTTTGGCGCCGTTGCCGGGGATTCATCGGTACTAATTTTAATTTCTTTATTTTATGACCAGGTCCTCTTGTTAGCAATTAGAGATTAATAGAGACAGAGGATAGAAAAAAAAATCCAAAGGATAGTTCTACACAATCAATTACTTAAATGGCTGGAGCAATAGAGGTATGGTTAAAATCCATAGACAATAAAATAAATAACATACATGTTCGTATCTCTTCTGTTGTAGATCAGGTGCAACAACTCTCATATGGAGCGTCTGGCTTCCAATCACATCCTTGGGCGAATGGCCACAACTACAATCAAGGATGGGAGTATCCCCCGAATTGCAAATGGTCTCCACAACAACCACAACAGCCACCATAGTTACCAGCCCCACAGCATGGTAGTTCTACTGCCCACTAAAGACCCTATGGAAGATATGCTCAAGCAGTGTATGCAAGCTACTCAAGCTAGCATGCAAGCTACTCAAGCTAGCATATCAGCCATGCAGAAAGAGATAGAAGAATTGAAAGCTGAAGAAGAAAATGTCAATCCAGAAAGATCATCCTTCCAACCGACACCCGTAACTCTTCATAACGTCAGTTCTATGACATTAAGGAGTGGAGCGAAAATTTCAGACAGAACGACCCTTGCCCCAGGCCTGGGAAAGAAGCCGTCAGCAGTCCTTATCCCAGACCAGTTCGAACCAGAGGCAAAAGTAACTCCTGAAAAATCAGCTAAGGTAAATCCTACTCCAGAACCAGCAATGCCCAAGAAGAAACAGCAGGTAATCCCTCTTCCTTTCCCTTACAAGTCTGAAAAGATCAAGAAGGTAAGGGAAGAAGAAGCTATTTTAGATATTTTTCGTAAAGTAGCTATAAATGTTCCTCTTCTCGATATGATTGCACAAGTTCCTAAATATGCTAAATTTTTAAAAGAATTGTGGACTAACAAGAAAAAGCTTGCAGGTATAGAGAGGATTAATCTTAACGAGAATGTGTCGGTTGTGTTTCAGAAGAAATTGCCCAACAAATGCAAGGATGGAGGGACTTTTGTGATTCCTTGCAAAATCGGTGATCAGACCGTTGAGAAGGCATTATGTGATTTGGGTGCAGGGATAAATGTTTTGTCATTGACCTTGTTTAAAAGTTTAAAAATTGGGGAATTGAAAGACACTAGAGTTGTTATTACATTAGCCGATAGGTCTATTATTTATCCTGTTGGAGTCATTGAAAATGTGCTAGTACAAGTTAACAATTTTGTCTTCCCTGCTGATTTTTATGTGATTGATATGGACAATGAACACTCTACTAAGTCCACAGAAATTTTGCTAGGCAGACCTTTCTTAAGGACAGCCAGAGCGAAAATAGATGTTTTTGGAGGGTGCTTGACTTTGGAATTTAGTGGCGAGATTATTACTTTTAATATGTATGATGCCATACGATTTCCTGATGACATGCATAGTGTTAATTGCATAGATATTATTGATCCTGATGCTGATAATATTCATGAATTAATTACTACTGACCACCTGAATTACATTGACAAGCCAAAAATACTTGAGATGGAGGAAACTTTTGAAACCAGAGAAGAAATTAAAGAAACTATTTTTGAGCTTGATCATTCTGATTTTCTTTCTGATATCAATATTCCTAAGATTCTGGATTTATCAACCACTAGAAACACGCTTCTCCCTTCAGTTTTGCAGGCACCGAATATCGAGCTGAAAACCTTGCAAGGAGAATCGAAGGAAGAAAGGCTCGCGAGGGTACTAAAGGAGTACGAAGAGGCTGTTGAATGGAGAATAGCCGACATCAAGAGGAATTCTTCTTCCATCGGTGCGGCAATGTGCAGCCCACAAACCACTTGAAACAGAGGAGAAAGTGTCTAGTCCGAGACTATAAAGAGGGACGCTTCATGGGAGTCAACCCATGTGTTTTTAATATTTTCATTTTTACTGATTTTTATTTTTATTTTATTTTATTTTATTTTTATTTTTATTTTATTTTTATTATTTTCTTCTTCGTCCCTGTCAATAAAATTACCAGTGGAGCTGATGTTTTAGTTTTGTGTGTTTTTGCAGGAGAATACGAGCTGGAAGAATTAAATTGAAGCTTGGGTTTGGAATTTAAATCATGGCCGTTTGAAGAAATTTTTAGACCCAAAGAGCTTTTTGGGCTTGTATCACTTAAGCCCATATACAAATCAACATTGCCGTTCCCTCACTTCCCTTTACCAAAAATAACAAAATCAATTAAATCATCTTCTTCCCCAATCCAAAACCCTAGCCGCCGTCCCTCCTCAAGCCCAAGCACCAAATCCGACCAGCCACCAGCCATGGTGCTCACTCATGGCGGCGCTGGTGGAAGCACCAAACCAGCACCCAAACCCGCCACAAAACCCAAGCAAAAACCCAAGACCCACAATGCAGCGCGGCCGTCGACCTCACCGCCGATTCAGGTGGAAGACGACGCGGAGAACACCACCGTCGACGAGCGGGCAGCCAAACACCAAATTCGACCTACCCACCAGACGCCTCCGTCTTCTCCTCCACGAGCAGCGGCGGGCAACACGCGGGTTGCAACTCCTTCATAGTCGTCGACGCGACCAACCGTCGACTCCAGCACCCACGTCGCGCTCCACCACCACTCCAGCGTCGCCGTCGCGGCCAACCAAGCAAACAGCTCCGGCAACTGTCCAGCCACAAGCGCGACCCACCACATCCAGACCTCTCAACCCGACAACCCTCTAAACAAAAACCCAGTCGACCTCGACTTGGGAGATTGGGATTCGGGTACAAGGTCAGCCACCGATCTCGCATTCCAGCGCCACCAACGGATTCCGATGACATACCAAGAGCAGACAGGTCACATCAGGAGAAAAGAGGGATAAATCATTCGCGGCAGGTAGCCCCAACCTTGGAAAATCTCCATGGTTGGTTGCACTTTCATGATTCTGAGTCTATTAATATACTTACTGTGAAATTTAATTTGCCTGTGACTGTCTGTGCTGCGTTGGATTTTGAGTTCCTTCTTCCCTTTTTATCTCTTTCACTTCATTTTTCGTTGAGTCTTTTTCCTTTCTCACACTTTGAGGACAAAGTGTTGTCTAGTGTGGGGGAGGTATTTTGTGTGCTTTTGTGTGTTGTATATATTAGCTTGATAGGATTGGAATGTGGATTGATTGGAATGTTTGACACCACACTACCCTTCTTTTTGGAAAAAACAGCCCCTCTATTTTGAATGAATGGTCTGGGCACTTTAAGCAGGAACACTCATCCCACTGCACATATTCACGCGCACAGTCACACTACCTGTTAGATCCTATATCCATGCCTTGTCATAGTCGCTTGGGGTCATTTGTTTATCCTGTGAGCTCTTGAACTTTCATGTCGTGATTATCTTTTCTGAGTGGATGCATGACCGTATACTGGTTGGATTTGCATGAGGCCCAGGGTATAGGCACTATGAGACGTGGGAAAGCAACAAAATGATTAAAAACCTTGTATCTTATTTCTTATCTTTTTTTTTTCTTGTTTTAATCCTGCCTGCCACTCATATCACCCTTCCTTTCATCACCCTTCTAACCGTTTGAGACTTTTCCTTCCATTCTTAGCAGGTGAGATCTATTCTCTGGCAGTTGGCAAGGTGGGGCAAAAGAAAAGCAACATCATTAGGTTGGGGGTATTGAGATGCGAGATCATTAAGCTGAAAAATAAAGGCAGACACTAGAGCAACAGTATGGCAAGCCACAGTGGAACAAAAGAATGAAATTTCAGAATGATGAGCAGTCAGCCTAGACGCTCAAGCCATGTAATGAGCAAATAAGAAATGAAAAGCTAAACCAGGACGCTGAAAGCAAGCATTCGTTGAAGCCGAGTCAGTTGAAACAATTTTGCTGCTCCATTCAAATATTCAAAAACAGTATGTACGCACTCCTTTTTGCTCAAAGAAAAGAAAAGAAAAAATTTCGAGCAAAAGAGGAGTACAAATGAGAGACTGAGCGAAGTATGAAGAACAACAGACGACTGACTGCGCAGATCAGAAAAAGGAATACCCCCAATGATCGCCCGTCGTTCTTTGCCTTGCCTTCGCTGCTGCCGACAAGAGGATATCTCTCGCCGCCTCGCTTATAAAGCTAAGAAATCTCTATCCTTCTCTCTCTGCCTCCCTTTTGAACCCTCCTCTTACACAATTTTCTTGCGATTCCCTTACAAAGTTTTAAAGATTGTTTGATTGCCCACGCATGTGTACTACGTACTCGGGTCGCTACTGCAAATCTGATTTTGTGTATTGTCACCTGCATTGTTGAGTGTAAACAGATTGCCATGATTGTTTTTCTGAGTGTTGAGAGTAAACACTATCCTTTGTGAGGATTGCTTGCGACTATGCTAGGTATGGGAAAGTTTCTCCCTTGGTTTCGTTATTCCTTGGGTTTGATGTGGATGTTATCTAGGTAGAACGTTGTGTCGAATGTTGTGCTTGTGTGCTGAATGTGTTTTTCCTGTTTGCCATGTGGGAGATCATTTGTTCTTATTAGAGGGCTGTTTTGAGTTTAATGCTCGAGGGCGAGTATAGGTTAGTGTGGGGGATTTGATTGGAGCGTTAAATGTCTATTTATCATCGTCTTTTACGTCTATTTTAGGACGATGATACTGCTAATTCTCGGGTTTATCACTCCTATTTTGCAGAGAACGTTGTTGGACAACATTTCAGTCCAGAGGAGCTGAAACCGTTGGATTCAGAGCAAATTTGTAGCTGCTGTTATTCTAGCAGATTTTGTCTTGCAGACTCCTGTTGGAACGAGAGTCCTGCTGCTACTGAATGTCTCCTACGCTTCTGTTAGGAGTTTAAAACAAATTCTGTTAAACATTAATTAGGAGTTATCCTTACTATTTTGAATTTTGAAAGTAAGGGATTTTATTTAAATAGGAACAGTAGTGTTGTGCAACTACTCACTTCATCTTTACAAACATTATATTTCTTTTGGTATTTTTGAGAGAAAGATTGCATTTTGCAAGCTTGAACGCGGCTGCAAACTTCTTTCATTTAATTAAATAAATTCCTTTCTTATGCTTACATCTTATTTATTTATTTAATTATATGATGATAGGCTAAATTCCATTTATTCCTTGTGAGGATTAACAGTCATGCTTAATTGATTGTGAGATCTAAACGAATTTATTAAATCCCATCTTGCATCTTTAATTGTTTTAATTGATTGTCAAATTATGCATACTTCTTTTGAAGCATGATCAACTACACTAGGATTTGCATAATTACTGTCTTCTCGATACCTTGGAGTCTACACTGTAGAAAGTGATTCGAAGGCAACCAACTAATCGACGGATTAGCTTGGAAAATAATTAGAGTCTGGTTTACAGGAGTAGACACTTCTCTCTCCTGAACCTGGGAAGGTCTCTTACGGTAGAATTATTTGGTTATTTTATTAGACCTAATAGAATAGCTTCTTTAGGCCATAAGATATATCAAGGACCTTAATAGGTGAGAACCTTTAAGAATCTCGAATAGGTAGAGAGCAGGAGATCTAGGTGAGAACCTGATCTCTATAGCCGCCTGCAAGTCTGGTTTTGAAAATACTTGAATCGATGATCGATTAATTAATTGCATGAGCTCATCAGAATCCTCACTGGGAATTTGTCACCTCTTATTACACACAACTATTTATTTCGCTACTGTTTTATGCTATTTCTATTTCTTAAGCAATTGCAAACACAACAAATCAATATTGGTATTTACCACCTGTTACTCATCTTGTCATTTACAAGGAAATTTAATTGTCTACCGAATCCCTGAGGAATGATCCTTTTACCACTTGCTACTGTTATTAATTGCATGAGCATAGGTGAATTGTATTCATTTATTTTTGACGGTTTCGGCAACCATCATCAACCTCAATACCTTTTTTCGAAACCACATGCCCAAGGACAATTCCTTGATCTACCATAAAATGACATTTTTCATAATTTAAAACTAAGCATGTATCAACACATCTTCTCAAAATATTTTGTAAATTATTCAAGCATTGTTCAAAGTTATTACCGTAAATGGTAAAATCGTCCATGAACACCTCGATGCTTTTTTCTACATATTCGGAAAAAATGCTTACCATGCACCTTTGAAAGGTGGCTGGCGCATTACACAACCCAAATGGCATGCGTCTGTAGGCGAACGTTCCAAAAGGACAGGTGAACATCGTCTTCTCTTGGTCTTCGGGTGCAACGGGAATTTGGTGAAACCCCGAGTAGCCGTCCAAGAAGCAATAATGAGATTTTCCAGTAAGTCTCTCGACCATTTTGTAGATAAACGGCATTGGAAAATGGTCCTTCCTTGTCACTTGATTCAATCTTCTGTAATCTATGCAAACCCTCCATCCGTTCTGGATTCTAGTAGTTCTTTGAGTTCCACCCTCTCCTTCGATGACTGTAATGCCGGTTATCTTAAGAACTACCTGCACAGGTGTCGCACCCCGGGTAGCAACAATAGGGGAAACCCAATTACTATCAGAAATAGGATAAATTACACTTGAATCAAGTAATTTAATTATTTCATTTTTAACAACTTCCATCATTGGAGGGTTTAATCTCCTCTGGCCGAATAGGTTTCTTATCCTCTTCCACATGTATTTTGTGGGTACAAATGTTAGAGGATATCCCTTTTATGTCTGCTATGGTCCAGCCAATCGCTTCTTTGTGCATCTTCAAGACAGCCACCAATCTTTCTTCTTCATCCTTGGTTAGCTTGGCCGAAATGATAACAGGTAGGGTGTCGTCTTGGCCTAGATAGGCATATTTGAGATGATCTGGAAGAGCCTTTAATTCTAACTGTAGTGCCTGCACAATAGAGGGTAGAAATTTAGGAACTATGGATTGCATAAATTGACAACTTACTGTTTTCCTCCATTTTTTGGCAGTCTTGGCCGGAGTCTTGGCCAAGCTCGAGGCCAAGATTGAATCTATTTCTTCTGGACCGGCCAAACTGGGCAAAACTTCTTGGAGTTCCATCTGATCTCCTGTTCTGTCCTCCAATTCTTTTAGCGTTTTTGTGGAAATTCCCCTGCTCAACACATACTCAAGGGGATCGTTAACATAAATTTCAGCTATTTCATCAGTTATTGGATCTAAAACATCAAGAAAATTCACGCAATGTAAATTATTAGGATGTTTTAATGCTTCTGTAATACTGAATTTTATAGTTCTTCCACAAAATTCTAAAATTATGCTCCCTTCGTAGCAATCAATTTTAGCCTTTGATGTCCTTAAAAATGGCCTCCCTAATAAAATGTCAGTGGTGCAAGAGGGCAATTGTACATTCATTTCAACAATGTAAAAATCCACTGGATAAATAAAATCATTTACCATTACCAAAACATCTGTCACTACTCCCTTAGGTCGGATGATCATTTTGTCGGCCAGCTGAATTACTAAATCAGTCTCCTTCATCGTTCCTATCTTCAAGGTCTAGAATTCACTCAAAGACATCACATTGATGTCAGCCCCTAAATCGCAAAGGGCTTTCTCAATTGTTTTATTTCCTATTCGGCATGGAATGGTGAAAGTCCCTTGATCCTTGCACTTCTCTGGAAGTTGCTGTACTGTAGAAACATTATGAGCTAAATTCACCCTCTCTATACCTGCAATTTTCTTTTTGTTAGTGCACAGTTCTTTAAGAAATTTAGCATAAGAGGGAACTTTCGCAATTAAGTCCAACATAGGTATATTAACAGTCCCAAAAACATTCATAAAGTCTCTTGCTTCATCTTGCTTTTTCTCTTTCGAAGATCTAGGAGGAAACGGTGGAGGAATTTCTATTACTTCCTCTTTCTGGTCAGACTTGGCCACTGGTTTAGCCAAGACAGGTTCTGTCCTTACTGCTTCCGTGATAACTCTAGGCTTGGCTTGAGGTTTGGCCAAGACTGTTTCCGTTTCAATTTCTTCCTCCTCATCTTCATCCAATTCTTGTGACTGAATTTTATTCAGTTCCTGGTCTGTTTTCGCACCTTCCCTCTCTGGTAACACAACTCCACTCCTTAAACTCATGGCACTAACATTGTGCGCGGGGTTGTTCACCGTAGTAGAAGGTAATTTGCCTTGATTGGCCATCTGATTGATTTGCTTCTGCATCTCAACCAAACTCTTGAGTGTATCCTCCAAAGAAGGGCCTGCAATCTGCAAAGGTTGCGGGGCAGATGGCAACTAGGGTACAGGGGCTTGGCCATGAGCTTGGCCAGGATTCAGATTTGAAGGGCGAGGTATGAAATGCTGAAAGTTAACGGGCGGTTGTTGCTGAGGTGTATTCTGATTTTGATTCTGATTTGGAGGGACTGGATCTCTCCACCTAAAATTTGGATGGCCTCTCCACGAGTATTGATTGCTTCCCTGAGGATAATTCTGCATACTCCCTTGGTTCTGTACATAAGTTGCATTCACTTGTGCCGCATCATCTGGGTGTTGCACCATATAGCAGTTGTTGGTTTGATGATCTTGTTGCTGGCATATCCCACATACTGAAGCTAGATGCTCTTGATTTGGATTTCCTGTGGGCATTTGACCTGAAATATTAACAGAAGTTTTTGCTCAAAGTCAATTGCATTTAGAGTTGAAGGGATAGAGCTTCTATCCGAAGTAAGATTGTTTTGGCAGTTATCTGCCATTGTCTGTAGTAGCAGCTTGGCCTTTGTGATGGTCAAGTCTTGTAGCGCTCCTCCAGCTGCTGCGTCGACTTTTTCTTTACTGCCAAGGAGCATCCCGTCATAGAAATATTGGATCATTGTTTGATCCGCAACCCCGTGTGTAGGGCAAACCTCCTGCAGCTCACGGAACCGTTGATGATACTCACTGAAACCTTCATTGTTTCTCTACTGGATAGTTGCCATATTCTTTCTAGCTATCCCTGCTTTGGTTGCATTCCAGAACTTGTTGAGAAAAAGAGTAGACATCTCTGCCCATGTGGTAACAGTGTTGTGAGGTAAACCATAGAACCAATTCTGAGCTGCTCCTTCTAGAGAACTTGGGAAGGCTTTCAGCTTCGCTCTCTCTATGTTGGTTGCTACTGGTTTCATAATTTCACACTGAATGTGTAAGTTCCTGAGATGTCTGAATGGATTTTCATTTGAGTGGCCATAGAACTTAGGAAGGTTGGCCACGATATTGGTCTTTATAGACCAATCATTAGGTACAGCTGGGCAGTTGATGTAGGAAAACATTTCCTGTTCCGCTGTTCTGTTTAGTTCTCTCATAGTCGGTTCTGGACGGTTTTCCGCCATGGCTAGATTGAACACCTCGTCTTGGTCAGAGGATTGGCCAAGATTGTGGTCTGTTTAAGAACTAGAGGTTTTCAATTCACTCTCTTCTTCGGAATTCCTCCTTCGAGCTATCCTTCTTAGTTGTGCTTCGGTCCTTGTGAGATTCGGATTGTATGGTATTAAGTCTTCTTCTCTGGAAGAGGACCTGGTCATCAACTGTCAAAAACAAAATAAAGAAACTACGAACGCCGCCGTTAAAGATCCCCGGCAACGGCGCCAAAATTTGATCGGGCGCCAAACGCGTTAAATATAAGTGTAAAATATGTATAAGAATGGGGGTAGAAATACAACTTATCACTGTCCACAAGGGTTTGAAGATTATGGTAGGAGGATCGTCCACAGAGACCTCAAGGGGGAACGTAGTTTCTTGGTTGACTTCCTCGTCACTGGTTTTGATTGGGGGAACCTGAAAATAGAAACAAAACAAAAGAAACAAAACAATTTAAAGTAATCTTGGTCAAAGGCTTGGCCAAGATAGGGGGTCAATACTGAAAAAGTCGAAATAAAGGGAATTCCAGGTAATGGTGATATGAGAGCTTCTGTTCTTATGATTCGATCACTGATGCAAGGGTATTCATCTCTTGATTCGTAGTCCTGCTATAGAGTGGAGGTGCTCATGTTCACTCCTGACTTCCCTCCTCTTCAAATCATCTGGCGGGTGCTCCCTTTCCTGATAATCCTAGCCAAGGGACACCTTGCTGGTTAAAGGGTTTATCCATTTGACTGTTGTCTTGAATGGTTGTTCGCTTCCTCAATGGTATAGGGGAAGACAGTACCTAGCCAAGTTGTCTCCCTATGGAGACCCTAGGTTGTCAATCTGGTCTTGGTCTAGATCACTTATTTCTTCTAGTCTGGCGCGAGACTAGTTACCTACTTTGCCTAGCCGGCGGGTGCTCCCTTTCCTTCTAGGCTGGTTGCAACTCTTCTCTACTAGGGCACAAGAATGATCAAATCTTGTCTCTAGTGAGTAAGCGATTTATTAAGCATGAGAACTAAGCAAATACGAATCGACGAGAGTATTAGGAACGGTTTGATCTCACGAATCCATAAGAACGCAGCTCATCAACCCTTACCAAGAATGGATGTTTAGCTACTCATACTCATAGATGAAAAATAAATATATTAGTTTGCATAAATAAATAAATCCGAGAATTCAAAGAATTAAATTCCAGAGCTAGAAATTGTTTTCAATCCGAGAAGAAGAGAAGAGAGATCGGTGGTCTGTACAGAGGAGGAACAATAATTGGTTAAATACCAGCTAAAACTCCTCAGTTCTACTCCAACTCAAACTCCTCAAAATCCTAGAAAATCTCTAAAGATAAATAACAATGTATCCTTAAAATATTCAAAGATAGAAGGAGATCCTTGATCGGATTCTTAAATTGATATCGTCTTGATCCTTCTCTTTCTTGCTGGACAGCTGCCAGCTCGCAAGGCCCAAGCGGAAAGCGGCCCAAGTGGTTGCCACGCTGCTGTTCAAGATTGTCCTTGCGAAACGAGTCTTGGCCAAGCTTGCGGCCAAGACGATCTGGTAGCGGAATTTGGTATGCGAAGGAGTCTTGGCCAAGCTCTAGGCCAAGATACTCTGAAAATCAGCTTTAATGCTCCCAGATCAAAATCCTCCAATTAAAGGCCTCCAAACCAGAACTGCCAAAGTATAAGAAATACAAGGAAATCAGTAGGTTTACTGTCCAAATAACAAATGGAAAGTAAAAACATGATGAAATGCAATGTAATCAATATCAAAGAAGCAATGGGCGAAAAATAATTAAGAAGAATAAAGAGCTTGATAACCGATGAGTAGTGCCATATAGCTCTTACTTGCTTACAGTGACGGATCTAGGATTTGTATCCAGGGGGTTGGGGTTCAGGGGCAGCGCCCCCGGATTTTTTTTTGAGTATTTTAAAGAGAAGGCAAGCGAGCTGAACGAAAAATTAGAAAAATGCTTAAGAGTATTTGTATCCGTCACTAAATAACAAATATTTAGATAAACTTAACAAAAAGATAAATAAGAAGACAATATAAAAAAAAATTAATTATACATTAGAATTCATACAATATACGTACTTTTTACAATTGTTTTCTACGAGTTTTCATATTTTGATATCCTTGTATGATTCTCTCATTCTCTACACTATCAAAAATTTATTTTTCAACAAAAGTAATCAAATAATCATTTAACATATCATCTTCCATACGGTTCCGCAGTCGATTCTTCACAATGCTCATATAAGAAAAAGTCCTTTCCACTGTCGCAATTGCAACCAGTAAAATCAAAGCTAGCTTTAAGAGTAAATAAACCAATGGATAGACAATATGCTTTCTTCTTTCAACTAACTTTTCAGAAAGATCATTAATCTCTTTCAAATTTGAAAACCCAACATCCGACCGCATATCCAAAATATAATTCTCAAGTTGATAATCAAGAGCACGAACATCAATTGTAGAAAACTCATTAGGATAAAATTGAGTCAATTGAAGCAATTTCTCCTTATTGAAAGCAACAAAGGAGTCTCTTGGATTTAAACATGCCACACAAAGGAGTAATTCACTATTCCTCTCATCAAATCGATTATTGAGCTCATGAAGTTGCATATCAATAACTTGATAAAATAAATCAACTTGATAATGATGTAGATTGGAAATTTGCTCACCTTTCTGCCTTGGTCTACCTTGGGCAACAAACATATCACTCATAGTTGGAAGATTTATATTATGTTTGCCACAAAATAAAGATACTTCATTAAGTAATAACATCCAACCTTCATCCCTCATTGACTGTAGTCTCAACTTGGATACTTTGAGTAAATCTAAAGCATTTACTATGTCTTGATCTTTTTTTTGAAGTGCTTGAGAGAATTCATTAGTAATTCCTAATATATTCTTCATCAAATGCAAAAAAAATATAAATTCAAAATATTGTACCGTATTCAATAATGCACATGCTTCTCCTCTTTTATCTACGTTCAAGCCATCTTCCTCTATCATTTCAAGCACATCAATTACTAAAGAGAATAAACCTATTAAGCTGAGCATTGTACCATAATGTGAACCCCATCGAGTATCTCTTGCTCTTTTAATGGTCTTCTCTTGATTCAAACCTTTTCCACTACATATTGCACCATTTTGTAATCCTTCAACCACATGATATTTTTGCTTCTCTCGAAGGGCAACTTGCCTTTTGCATGAAGCTCCAACCACATTGCACACATTAGCAACCATATTAAAAAAAGATGAAATTGCAACTTATTTTTTTGCAACAATAACAAGTGCAAGTTGAAGTTTGTGTGCAAAACAATGAACATAAAATGCACATGAATTCTCCTTCAAGATCAAACTTTTAAGACCATTGAATTCTCCTTGCATGTTGCTCGCTCCATCATAACCTTGCCCACGTACTATCGCACCCCCTTTTTCGTTGAAAACGAGTTTAAGGTTTGGGACGGATGCTAAGCATAAATGGATGTTTCACATAATGCAATGAAGTCGTCATCCTAATATTTTCTAAGGTTTAGGGAACCTAAGCGTCATGGCATAAAAATAAAAACTAAGGCACATGTTGTCTAAACCAAAGAACGAAGGTTCGAGGTCGTATTATGGACTTGGGAAGGTGTTAGGCACCCAAGTCATATCCTTAAAAGGTTACCGGTTATAAGTTGAAAGGTGTTACTACGTTTAATTTTTTTGACACGAAAATGAATAATCGAAGCATGTCAACCAATCCTTCCCACGGAAACGGGACACTTTCCAATCATTTACATAGGCCAATGATCGAAGCATGTCAACCGAATCCCCTTACCAGATTGGGCCACTTTCCGATTATTTAAATATTTTTGACATGATTTTGGCCCTCGAAGGTGAGAGTGTTAGCAACGTGTTCGGAAATAATAAATAAAGAAAATCGCATGCAAAACACTTATTTAAATTGACGAAAAATAAATAAACACGATAAACAAGTAGCAATTTATTTCATATGAGCACATATATGATTAAAACACGGCATAATCATTATTATCATATAAATTTAATTAGACGTGGCATAACACATCATTTAATCATACAAATTTTAATTAAACATGGCATAACTCCTCATTTGAATCATACAAAATTTTCATGCAATTTAAATATATCATAAAAGCATACAATCATTTTTCATCATTTTAAGCATGTTATAAAAAGCATACGAACCATTTATACGATTTTGACGAAAAATAAAATAAACGGGTCCCACATTGGAAATTTGGACATTAAAAAATGGGCTTGGCACAAGCCAAGCCCAAATTTTAATTTAAAACATAGAATGGGCCAAAGCCCATCACCTTTCTTCTTCTTTCTTACCTTTCCCGCCAATCAGCTTACCCTTTCTTCTTCTTCTTCAAACAGCCAGCCACCATGGCCAAAAACTAAGCTTTCAAACCTCCGCCATTCTTACCCGAAATGGCCTTACTAATTACACTACTAAAGCAGTAAATCATGGCAACGAAAACAGCAAAGAAATCAAGTCCAAAACAGCAGCAATTTTGCATGGAAAAACAAGCTAATTAATATGCATATATATCTATTAATTATTCAAAGCATCATGCGATTAAATTGAAGCAAGGGAAGCATACATAGCACGAAAACTAAGCATATTATATAAGTTTTAACAGTTTATTCATGCATTACATTGGAAAACGAAAATTAAAGAAACTAGAGAGAGAGGTAGCTTACTTGTCTAGGAGAGCAAATTTCCAAGAAGGTAGTGCAAGAAATGGAGATTAAGAGGAGGTTTTTGGTGCCCTTTTATCGTTGCATGAAGCATGCTATTTATAGAGGGAAGTGGAGTCGGTTTAGAGGCTTTGCTTGGCCAAGAATCATCAGGGGAGGTGGAGGGATAAGGATGGCCAAAATAGTGAGCTAGCTAGGGCTTTGTGTGGCCAAGGATTTCTGATGGGAAGTTGGTGATCATCACAAGAGAGTCAGCGACTCTAGCTAGGAAGAAAGGAGAGGCCAATTTGGATAAACATGCATTAATTGCCATTAATGCATGCTTTTGGACATGAACGATATATTTTGGTACGAGGAAAATCGTACGAAAGTGAAAATAAATCCGAGCTGAGGAAACCACGACATATAGAAAAATAAGACAAGAAAACTAGCATACAGTGGAGAAATGCGAAATTTGATTTAACGTATTTATTTTCACTCTCGGAAACGTTAAAAGTTCGGACGCAAAATAAATGTCCTTACGATAAAAATTGAACGAAACCGAACTTGATGGCATGCATGAGAAAACTAATATGTAATTATCAAACAAAGAAATAACGCGTTTGACCCTCGGTCCCGGGAAACTTACTCGGGACCGATAGAAGTTCGCGTAAAGACAGTTAAAAATACGAGAAACTAAAAATACACGAAATTACACGGAATATTAAACAAACTAGCCTAGGACCAAGAATCGACAGGAATTTGACCTAGACGAGCTATTAAATGCGGCAAATATAAAAATACGTAAATGCGTTGACAAAAACCGAAAAATACGGTTTTAGTCGAAAATACGAGAAAAATACGAAACATTCAAAAGACGCGAAATGACGTGAAATATTAAAACAAATAGTCCTTGATCAAAAATCGATTGAAATTTGACGTAAACGGGATATTAATGCGACACGCAATAAAACGAAAAAAGTTGCGACGTAAGTCAAAATTCGGGTAGCAACAGTTGCCCCCTCCTTACTGTCTGATAAAAAATACAGTGTAACTGAAATTTTTGATAAGCAGTAAAGACGGTTGCCCCAAGTCGTTACCACAGTTTTGGGAAATACATTGCGAAAAGGTAAATGATGTCGCTCAAGGAGGAGTAATAATTATGCAGAAATGTAGAATTATGCAAGAAATGTAGTCGCTCAAGGAGGAGTATTTAGATAGGTAAGAAAGTAGTCTCTCAAGGAGGAGTATTTAGATATAATATGCGGAAAAGTAGTCGCTCAAGGAGGAGTAATTAGATAGACAGGAAAGTAGTCGCTCAAGGAGGAGTATTTAGATATAATATGCAGAAACGTAGTCGCTCAAGGAGGAGTATTTAGATATAATATGCGGAAAAGTAGTCGCTCAAGGAGGAGTATTTAGATATAATATGCGGAAAAGTAGTCGCTCAAGGAGGAGTATTTAAATAGACAGGAAAGTAGTCGCTCAAGGAGGAATATTTAGATAGATAGGAAAGTAGACAGGAAAGTAGTCACTCAAGGAGGAGTATTTAGATATAATATGCAAAAAAGTAGTAGCTCAAGGAGGAGTATTTAGATAGACAGGAAAGTAGTCGCTCAAGGAGGAGTATTTAGATATAATATACGGAAAAGTAGTCGCTCAAGGAGGAGTATTTAGATAGACAGGAAAGTAGTCTCTCAAGGAGGAGTATTTAGATAGACAGGAAAGTAGTCGCTCAAGGAGGAGTATTTAGATATAATATGCGGATAAGTAGTCGTTCAAGGAGGAGTATTTAGATAGACAGGAAAGTAGTCGCTCAAGGAGGAATATTTAGATAGACAGGAAAGTAGTCGCTCAAGGAGGAGTATTTAGATATAATATGCGGAAAAGTAGTCGCTCAAGGAGGAGTATTTAGATATAATATGGGGAAAAGTAGGCGCTCAAGGAGGAGTATTTAGATAGACAGGAAGGTAGTCACTCAAGGAGGAGTATTTAGATAGACAGGAAAGTAGTCACTCAAGGAGGAGTATTTAGATATAATATGTGGAAAAGTAGTCGCTCAAGGAGGAGTATTTAGATATAATATGCGGAAAAGTAGTCGCTCAAGGAGGAGTATTTAGATAGACAGGAAAGTAGTCGCTCAAGGAGGAGTATTTAGATAGACAGGAAAGTAGTCGCTCAAGGAGGAGTATTTAGATATAATATGCGGAAAAGTAGTCGCTCAAGGAGGAGTATTTAGATAGACAGGAAAGTAGTCGCTCAAGGAGGAGTATTTAGATATAATATGCGGAACAGTAGTCGCTCAAGGAGGAGTATTTATATAGATAGGAAAGTAGTCGCTCAAGGAGGAGTATTTAGATATAATATGCGGAAAAGTAGTCGCTCAAGGAGGAGTATTTAGATAGAATATGCGGAAAAGTAGTCGCTCAGGGAAGAGATAATAATTATGCAGAAATGTAGAATTATGCAAAGTGAGGGTAACACTAATACTTCATATGTTTTGACAGAAAAGTAAATGAGAGTTGGAACGTACCTTTGGTTCAAAGCAACGTACCTTTGCTTGAGCATTCTGACGGCTCAACGTGAATTTGTGAAGGGTGATCTTGGACGGCCATTCCATTCTTCACAACTTGATTGGATTCATTTTGGCGAAATCCGAGGCGTGGGCTTTACAATAATTTCTTTATCAAAGACTCATGGTTGTGGAGTGATTCCAACTAAGCCTATCTGTGTCCTGTAAATGGGAAGGAAGCAAACGCAAAGCAACAATAGACAAAAAAAGGAGAGAGCAATTGATAATGTGAGAAATATCATGTATTCCTACACTTAACCCATGACTTGCCCCTAAGTTTTTTGTTTGGAATGAAAATGATTTCTTTGTTTAAGAAAATAAATTCAAGCATTTTTTTGGATAAAAACGTTTGTCCAATTTTCGTTATATGAACATGATTGATTTAAGTCTAGATAACGTCTACGTTTTGTCCAGGAAATAACGACCTCAAGGACAAGACTTTCCCTTGGCATGTAGCTGTAAGCAATCCTCACCAGATATTAGTGTTTGCGCTCACGCTCAGAAAATGAGGCTAAGTGTTTATACTCCTAAAAGTGCAATAAACATAGCACAACAATTAAATTTGCAATGTCAATCCGAGTGAAAGATGCACATGCATGGGCCTGCTAATAATCGAAAAGACTTTGCGAGGGAGAAAAAAGGAGGAATTCGTAGAAGAAAGGATTGTGTATTTTGACGAAAGGTTTTAATGAGTTTTGTGCTTGACGACTGATCGTGGTGAGGTCAAATCGCGGTGAATGATGCTTGACGACTTGATCGTGGTGAAAGCAAAGTGCACAAATTCTTGAATCTTTGCTGAAGATGTTCCTTCTGGATTGTTTTGAGGGCATCGTGCCCAAGTGGCAATGATTTTTTTGAGATTATTTTGCCGTTAATGTTTGACCATTTCTTTGTAAGTGTTTGCTTCTGTTGTTGTTTTGTTGATTGTGTTCTTTGAACACTTTTGTTTTTTTTTTTTTTGTGTTGTTTTTTTTTTGTTTTGTTTTTTTTGTTTTGGGCTCTTTTTTTTTGTTTTTTTGTTTTGGTTTGTCATCCTCTCTGCCTTTGGAAGAGGGCTCCAAGTTTTGTTTCACTTGGTCTTCTTTTGGCGTTGATTCGTTAGCGATCCACTAAGGGCTCCCTTGACATCCCCTTTCTTGACGTGTACTCTAGTTTAGCGGTTCCAGTCGAGCACTACTCATTTGGTTATGAGGCTTTTGGGTGTTTGATGGAGTTGTACATAGTGTACAAAATATGTGTTTTGAGGGAAAAAAATGAAAAATGTGGAAGAAGAGCAAAGCAAAGTCCAATGTCATCTTACCGTTATCCCATGTCTGATGGTTCATGTACCCTAGATATTATGCAAATCTAACTAGCACCTAGCTTAGCATTTACACTCATGAAAGAAACAAGGCGTGAAGGCCCAAAATACTCACAGGGATATGTTCGTGATTGCTTACATCTAAACATGTAATGGATATAAGAGTTAGCAGACAATACAATTTCTAATGAACGCACAAGTTTAAAAATGATGAATGTGTTTGATTTAAAGTGTTCATAAGACGTGGGATTTTTGTCTTTTTTTAGCCCAAGTAGTATGTGTACCAAATTGTTTTGTGAAAACTAAGGATTTTGGCAAACATTACATGCGCACATTTATAACGGCATAGATCATAGGAATTTCTAGAATTTCGACAATGCAAGTGGCGAAAACATAACTTTAGAAGGAAATTGCGAAGAGGTAAAGGATTACTTCCCAGATGCGCGGAGAGCCAACAATCTAATCGGTTCACTTGTGCGGAGCAAGTCTTGTGCTTTGAGCTAGCATTCAGTCCTTACTCGACTGGATAATAGTATTGTTGTAGACATTTCTAACGGTTCCATCATAGCATCTTGAAGAATGACCATTAAGTTCTTGAATATTGTTCTGGATGTAAATGGCGTTTTCATCATTTCTCGTGTGCATGGATAAAATATTGTGCGCTAGGCTGTATGAGAGCACACATCTATCATTGTTAAGTACCTGCAAAACTTAATATTTGATTGGTGGGGGTTAGTTCAAACGTGTTTCTTATAACCTTAACTATTCCATGGTGCCGCCGACACCACACTTCCCTTCGTCATTACAAGCTTAAAAGATTTGATACGTAAGTTTTATGAAAGAGCTTTCGTTTTATTGATTTAGGATAAACATTAAGTGGTTTGGTTGAGAAGAACACTATGTCTCTTTAATCGACAACATACGAGCTACAGATTCCTATGCAAAATACATCTTAATGGCATCCGCGTTCACTGGTCTTGGGAGATTGTCTCCATCCATTTTGGTGAGAATCAAAGCACCTCCCGAGAATGCGTTCTTGACTATATATGGGCCTTCGTACCTTGGGGCCCACTTCCCTTTACTTTCTTCTTGATGAGGGAGGATTTTTTTCAACACTAAGTCCCCGATTTTGAACTTGCGAGGCCGCACCTTCTTGTTATAGGCATTAGCTATCCTTTGTTGGTACAATTGTGCGTGGCACATAGCGGCCAAGTGTTTCTCCGAAATGAGGTTCAATTGCTCATACCTCACCTTTGCCCAATCTGATTCTTTTACCTCTGATTCGGCCAAGACTCTGAGGGAGGGAATTTCTACCTTAAGTGGTATTACTGCTTCCATACCATAGACTAATGAGTAAGGGGTTACTCCCGTGGAAGTGCGAATCGCGATTCGATAAGCATGTAGAGCGAAAGGAAGCATGTCGTGCCAATCTCTATGGGTGACCACCATTTTCTGAATAATTTTCTTCAAATTCTTGTTTGCAGCTTCAATCGCGCCATTCATCTTTGGGCGGTAGGGTGAGGAGTTGCGGTGTTTAATTTTCCATTGTTGGCAAAGAACATTGATCATCTTTCCATTAAGATTAGTGTCGTTGTCCGTAATGATCGTTTCGGGGACTCCATAGCGGCAAATGATATTTTTCTCGACAAACCGCATGGTGGTCTTTTGAGTGATGTTTGAGTAAGAGGCGACTTCCACCCACTTAGTGAAGTAGTCGATGGCTACTAGGATGAAGCGATGGCCATTAGAGGCTTTCGGATGAATTTGGCCGATGATGTCGATTCCCCATATTGCGAAGGGCCAAGGTGACGTCATGCTAAAAAGAGGAGCCGGAGGGACGTGGAGGTGATCTGCGTAGATTTGACATTTGTGGCACTTTCGAAAATAGTCGATGCAATCCCATTCGACAGTGAGCCAAAAATAACCTTGCCTCATTATTTGTCTTGCCGTCATGTGCCCACTAGCATACGTGGAGCAAACCCCTTCATGGATTTCGGTTATGATCTTCTTGGCTTCGAGAGCGGTTACGCAACGAAGTAAGGCTCCATCCGCCCTTCTCTTATACAAAATCTCACCATCGAGGTAGAAACCCAAGGCCAAACGTTGAAGGGTTTTCTTCGTACCTTGGCTTGCCCCCGGTGGATACTCCCGATTTTTGACAAATCGTACTAAATCGTAGAACCATGGTTGCCCATCGGGTTCACCTTCTAGTGTAGCGCAGCATGCTGGCGTTTCTTTTACTTCTACCCTTAATGCTTGGAGCATAACTCCACATTCTAACTTGAACATTGAGGCCAATGTGGCCAATGCATCCGCGAAACGATTCTTATCCCTATCAATTCGATCAAACCTGGTTTCGTCGAACTTTCCCGTGAGTTGGGCGAGCAACTTTTGATAAGGTATAAGCTTGAAATCTCGGGTTTGCCACAAATCTTGAGCTTGATAGATGACGAGGGCAGAGTCCCCGAAGATTTTTAACTTCTTTACTTTTAGGTCGATTGTCGCCATCAAGCCACTAACACATGCTTCGTATTCGGCGATGTTGTTGGTGCATAGGAAATTTAGCTTGCATGCTATGGGGAATTGATGTCCATCAGGGGATATGACCACGACGCCTACTCCTTTTCCCGAGAGGTTTACTGCACCATCGAAGAACATAGTCCACCAATCATCTTCTTCTAGGTCTTCGACGGTTTCATCGTCAATTGCCATGATATCCTCGTCGGGGACGTCAAATTTTATAGACTCGTATTCTTCCATGGCATGATCGGCCAAGTGGTCGGCGAGAGCACTTGCTTTGACCGCTTTTTGTATCACATATATGATCTCGTATTCGGCCAATAACACTTGCCATCTACAAATTCGGCTTGATAGATAGGGTTTCTCGAAGATGTACTTCAAGGGATCCATGCGAGAAATTAGCCATGTTGTGTAGTACAACATATATTGTCTGAGCTTTCGGGCACTCCATGCTAAGGCACAGTAAGTTTGCTCCAACGTTGAGTAGCGCATCTCGCATTCGTTAAACGTTTTGCTCAAATAGTAGATAGCTTGCTCGCACCTTCCGGTCTCGTCGTGTTGACCTAGAACACATCCCATGGCGCTAGCCGTGACCGTCAAGTAAATCAGCAAAGGGCGGCCCGGGGTAGAAGGGACCAACACTGGTGGGTTTTGTAGGTACGTCTTGATTCTCTCAAAGTCCTTTTGGCAATCTTCATCCCATTTGGCGTCTCCATTTTTCCTTAACATTTTGAACATCGGCTCACAGGTGAGGGTCAATTGATTGATAAAACGGGCGATATAGTTGATACGCCCAAGGAAGCTCCGCACTTCCTTTTCGATCTTGGGGGGAGGTAGCTCTCGGATAGCCTTCACCTTATCGGGGTCCACCTCTATGCCTTTGTTGCTGACGATGAACCCTAGCAATTTTCCGGATGTCACTCCGAAGGTGCACTTGGCGGGATTTAAGCGTAGTTGAAATTGCCGCAATCTTTCGAAGATTTTCCTTAGGACGTCTACATGATCCTTTTCTCCCCGAGATTTGGCGATCATATCATCAACGTAAATCTCGACCTCCTTGTGCATCATGTCATGGAAAAGGGTGACCGCGGCACGTTGGTACGTGGCCCCTGCGTTCTTTAACCCGAAGGGCATTACTTTGTAACAAAAGGTGCCCCACGGCGTAATGAAAGTAGTTTTCTCGCTATCTTCTGGAGCCATTTTGATCTGATTGTATCCCGAAAACCCATCCATGAAGGAGAACATGTCGTTGCGTGCGGCGCTGTCCACTAACATGTCAATGTGAGGGAGTGGGAAGTCGTCTTTGGCACACACATGCGGACTTTCCCGTCCTTCTTTGGCACAGGCACAATGTTGGCTATCCATTCGGGGTATTCGGTGACTCTTAAGAAACCGGCGGCTAGTTGCTTTGTAACCTCTTCTTTTAGTTTTAAAAGGATGTCGGGGTGCATCCTTCGAAGTTTTTGCTTTACGGGTTTGAACTAGGGTTTTAGTGGGACACGGTGTTCGACTATGTTGGGGTCGAGACCGGGCATGTCATCATCTGACCAAGCAAATACGTCCGAGTACTCTCCAAGGAGGGAAATCATTCTGTCTCTCTGATTAGAGTCTAAGGTGGTCCCAATTTTGACGATTTTTTGACCTTCATTGCTCACTCCCAAGTTTATTTCTTCCAATTCCTCCTGATGAGGGACTATTTCTTTCTCTAAGCTCTCGACTAAACGGGCCAATTCACGTGGGATCCCTTCTTCGTTTTCCGATGCGGTGATAATTTCTTAGTCGATAAAGGCATAGGGCTTATCACAACCAAGCGACTTAACATTTATCGAGTGGACATCAAGAAGTGTGACGGCGGTCCAATTGCGCGCTACCCCCCCAGACTTCCTCACGAAAATGGCCAAGCCTTGAGACGATACTTCTTCTCCGAGAGCGCAAACATAGAAATCGGAGGCTATACCGATCGTGGTTGAACTCGTGTTGACAACTTCGGCTGCGAAAGGGGAAGTGGCTTTAATGTGTGGGATATTCATGCCAGAGGAAGGCGTAGGGTGCCCAAATAGCTTGGCTAGATGCCTCTCTTTCCTTTCCTTAGAGACCCTCACGAGATCGGCCTAGGTTGGTTGATACCCCAATCCGAAGCGGTCTCTAAAATTCTTAGGCGGCACTAGGCTCTTCGCTCCCTGTAGCATGGCTCCTAGCCTTTTCCCTAGCTGAGAACTGTTCTTCGATGTCACATGGGTAACTAGCACGGCTTGCTTGGGAGCTTGGGTTTTTATGATGGGCGATCCCTCCTCTATCCATTCCGCATTAACTATTTCAAAGGCTTGGAATGAGCTTTCCAAGGTTTCGGCGGCCTCGATGTAAGGCACCGATGAATGTTTTGCTAGGATCAGAGCCTCCTCCGCTCTTATGGTAACGAGGATGCCATCCTTTACATACTTGAGGCATTGATGTAAAGAGGAGGGAACGGCCCCTGCCGCGTGGATCCAAGGTCGCCCCAAGAGCATGTTGTAAGCGGGTTGGATTTCCATGATTTGGAATGTTAGGGCGAAGGTATGGGGGCCGATTACCATGTCTAATTCAAGGTTCCCGATGATCTCTCGGATGGTTCCGTCGAAGGCTCGGGCCATCATTCCACTTGGCTTTAAAAGGGCCATGTCAATTGGCAATTGCTCGAGGGCATGTTTGGGCATGACATTCAATGCGGACCCATTGTCAATCAAGGCTTTTGCTATGACGTGGCCCTTACATTCCACCGTTATGTAAAGGGCCTTGTTGTGACTTGTTCCCTCAGGATCAATTTCTCCCTCGGAGAAGGTGATGGTACTTAGGGCTTGAATTCTCCCGACGAGGTTTTCCACCCCTTTTATGGTGATGTCCTTGGTTACAAAAGCCTTGTTTAAGACTTTCAAGAGAGATAGGCGATGGGGTTCGGATGTGAGGATTAATTCCATGATGGAGATGCGAGTCGGGGTTTTCTTTAATTGCTCAATGACATTGAACTCGCTTCTCTTCATGATTTTCAGGAATTCGGCCGCGTCGCCTTCAGTTACGGGTTCCTTCACCCCTTGCATTTTTTCCGCTACTTCTTCGGGAATTAACGGGCCTTTCCCCTTAGCTAGCCTTTGCTTTTCAACCTCCTCCAAAATATAGCACCTCCCAGTGCGGGTCATGCACCCAATATTGAAAGTCTCGGCCATTGGTGTAGCGGAGGGAGGAGTCGTGACGACCGTGTATCCGTAGTTAAATGGGACAGGGTGCAAGTCTCGGCTAGGAGTGTTCTGAGCGAACTTGAAGACTAGCTTGAGTGGCGTCGTGGTAGGGGTCTCCGTTTGGGCTACACATTTGAAGGTATATGGAGCAGAAGACCCCTCTCCGCTAGCGCAAACTTCCTCTTCCTTTCGGACTCTCTCTTCAATTTGAAAAACTCCGAAAGCTACGAGTTGGTTTACTTTTTCCAGAAAAAACCCGCAATTTTGGATCTCATGGTTACTTGCTTGTTGGCAGAATGAGCAAGCACCCAATCCTTCTTGTGAGCGTGCTAGGTGACCACTTTCGATTAGTGCGGCGAAGAGCCTCTCTCGGGGTAACTCCAAGATGAAAGAGAGAGGATCTTTAATTTCTTCCGCTGAGATGGCACCTACCCCCCCGCCCCCCCCCGCCCCCCCCCCCCCGCTTCCTTGAGCGTGGTTCAGGAGAGGGTTGGTGGTGGTGTTGGGTCCTTTGGTCGTTCCTTCGAAAGAGACCCATATGCTTTTGATCAATTGTTGTACCTTCATTTTGAAGGCATAACAATTATCCATCGTGTGTCTTGGAGCTCCCGCGTGGTATTCACATTTTGCATTGGGGTCATACCACTTGGGGTAAGGCGGTAGCATGGGTTGGGGCGGAATTGGCACGATTTGCCCGGCTGCTAGGAGGTGCTTGTAAATTTCCCCCGCAGGAAGAGGAAGGGGCGGTGGTGGTTCTTTACTCCAACGACTAACTTGAGTTGCTTGGTTGCTAGGGTTCTTTGGTGGGTTATATGGTCTAGGTGGTGTAGGTTGCGGTATTTGTGGCATGGGCTAGGGGTAAGGTGGGAATGGCGCGGGATATTGCGGAGTCACATTAGCTATGGGCATCGGCGGAGAAAAGAAAGGTGATGGGTATGGTGATGGGGCGAAAGATGGTCTGAAGTTGGGCTGGTGGGATACAAAGCCAACTTCTTTCTTTGTGGGAGGAGCCTTTTTTAGTGTTACTTCGGGGGTAGGAATGACAATTTTTCCCATTTTTATCCCTTGCTCAACTCTTTCAGCGATTAAGACCATGTCGGAGAAGTTGTTTGATGGGTTGGAGATGAGATATGTGTAGTAAGGGACTTTGAAGGTGTTTACAAAAATGGCTATGAGCCATTTGTCGTTTAAAGGTGGAGAAATCCTAGCCGCTAGCTCCCTCCATCTTTGGGCGTAGGTTTTTACTGACTCATCCATTTTCTTCTCTAGGTTTTGGAGGTCGGAGCGGTCCGGTGCTACCTCCATATTGAACTTGTATTGTTTGAAGAAGGCATCGGATAAATCTCTCCATGTCTTGATCCTGGCCCTGTCTAGGCCCATGTACCAAGTTAATGCGTGCTTGGCTAAGCTTTCCCTGAATAGGTGGATCAAGAGAGGCTCGTTGTGTATCATTTTGGCCATTTTATTGCAATAGGCCTTGAGGTGAGTCCTTGGGCATTCGACTCCCATATACTTCTCAAAATCTGGAACTTTATACTTTGGAGGCATTATGATCCCGGAGACCATGCACATGTCGGCTGGACCGGTGAGGTCAAAGGGATCGGTCCCTTCTATGGCCCTGAGCCTTTCTTCTAGTAAGCTCAATCTATCCGTGCTTGGTCTCTCTGTGACGACTATGTTAGGAGCAAGGGGTGGTAGGGGTGCTGAAGTAAATGATGGTTGCGTTGCATTGACGAAGGGAGGCCTAAATCCCGTAGGGTTGGGAACCACTATTTGAGTTGAGTGGCTTTGAGGAGGGCGAAAGCCTTGAGATTCTTGGTGAATCGGATTTTGATCTGGGTCCACAGTAAGGTTTACCAAAGAATGCTGCAGGGTTGTAGTAGTTTCTCCTCCTACGTTAGCTACTGGGCCTGCGGTGATGGGTACTGTGAAAGGATTAGCCCACTTCCAATGGCCCCCAGGAACAGAAAATGATTGGGATCCCAACGATCCGGTGATGGCGGATGAGGAAGGTCCCATCACTTGACTCGGATCAAAACCGGGTGGGAATTCAGTGGTTGCTTCATCACGCTCTTTCTCGGCGCGAGCGGCCCTTTCTGTAGTAACCCTAACTTGTTCTTCCAGCTCTATAATCCTAGTAGCCAACCTCTCTTCTGTCTTAGCTTGTTCGGCCATCTTTCGTGCTTGCAGTCTAGTTACGGGGAGCCTTGGTGGAGTAGTTTTCTTTCGAGGAGCTATCGTTAATCTGAAAAGAAAACAAGTGAAGAAAAATAAGTATAAGTGATAATGTGCATATTATGTGCAACCTCGAGGCTTCCACGCTGCTTATTCAATCTTCCGACCTTTCTTTCACTTGATACTTTTGGGGGGGGGGGGGGGGGGGGGGGGGGCGAAGAACGGGCGTATCTGGGATTGGTGTCTTTGGTGGAGATGTGAAGAAAGCTTTTATTCATTCTAACGACGTGACGCGATCTTGGATGCTATCATTGGCAGAGCGGCGATTCTGAGTCCATCGTATCCATACTGGCCTCAAGAAGAAAGCGAACTCGAAAAACCGACGCAAGAGTGATTGAAATCCGTTGAGAGAAGCTTGCATTTGTAGAATATTGATTTTGGGAGTTTGTAAGTGTAATTTAGTATACGGAAGTTTGTAAGGGCTTTCTTGGTGTTTATAACTCATCTTGGATGAGTATTTATAGTGTGTAATCAAGGGAGGTTCGGACAAGAGAGTATGGAGTCGAAAGCGGCCGTTTTAGTGGACAAAAGGGCTCGTTGGAGCTTGTTTGGTCCTTAGCGTGATTACGTTAAGGTCTTAGCGTGATCACGCTAGTGCTGGAAAGAATTTGGTGATTTTGGGAATTCTTAGCGTGATTCACGCTAGGCGCTGGAATGGCTTGGTGGTTTTGGGGATTCTTAGCGTGATCACGCTAGTGCTTAGCGTAATCACGCTAAGCTCTTAGCGTGATTCATGCTAGGCGCTGCTTTGATTTCCATAGGATTTTCAAAATACGCCCTGGAACGTTCTGAAATTTGGCATGGGTATACTTCAATCTGTTTCCAAAATCTTTTGTGTTTTGGACAAACAGAAAATCCAAACCAATGGTGTCGATTTTGGCCAAAACAAAATAGCGTGCAGCTGAGACCGAGAAGGAGTAGTTGTGGCGTTCTAAATTTTTCGTGAGAGATTCATTACCCGGAGAATTCTGAAATTCGGTGGGGGTAGCCTTCAACTTGTTGTCAACATCTTTCATGTTTTGGCCGAATGGAAACTCCGAGCAAATCATCTTCATTTTGGCCGAGACAAAAGATCGCGCAGCTAAGGCCGAGAAGGTGCAAACTTCCTTTGCGTTCCAAATTTTTTTGTGAGAGTTTGGCTGCCCAAACAAATCTGAACTTTGGTGTGGGTATACTTAAATATGTTGCGAACATCTTTCGTGTTTTGGCCGAACGGAAAATCTGAGCCCCTCATGTCGATATTGGCCAAAATAAAAGAACGCGCAGCTGAGACTGAGAAAAGTAGTGATCTTTGATGTGATCCCACTCATCTCTTGGCGCTAAGCATGAACAGTGAACACCCAACTCTCTGTTTTCACGGTGTGATCACATTTATGGGAGCGATGCGCTACCCCAAAAAATCCGAAATTTGGTATGGGAGAACATTCATGTGTTATGAATAACTTTCGTGTTTTGGCCGAGTGGAAATTCTGAGTAAATCATTTTCATTTTTATCATGACAAAAGATCGCGCAGCTGAGGCCGAGAGGGAGCAGCTGCTCTTGCGTCTAAATTATCTGGGAAGGATGTGGCGCTCAGAACTCTATGAAATTTCACATGGTTAAATTTTGGCCTGTGGTCGGCATCTTTTATGTTTTGGTCAAGTGGAAATTCTATGTAAATCATTTTCATTTTGGTCATGACAAAAGATTGCGCAGCTGAGGCCGAGAGGGAGCAGCGTATCTTCACGCCTAAATTATTTTTGAGAGATGTGTCGCCCAGAACTTTATGAAATTTGGCGTGGAAATACTTCGATGTGTTGTGAACAATTTTTGTGTTTTGGCCGAAAGGAAAATCTGAGCCACTCATGTCGATATTGGCCAAGACAAAAGAACGCGCAGCTGAGACTGAGAAGAGAAGCGATCTTTGATGTGATCCCACTCATCTCTTGGCGCTAAGCATGACCAGTGAACACCCAACTCTCTATTTTCGCAGTGTGATCACATTTATGGGAGTGATGCGCTGCCCTGAAAAATCTAAAATTTGGTATGGGAGAGATTTAATGTGTTGCGAACAACTTTCGTGTTTGGCCGAACGGAAAATCTGAGAAAATCATTTTCATTTTGGTCATGAAAAAAGATCGCGCAGCTGAGGCCGAGAAGGAGCAGCTGTTCTTGCGTCTAAATTATCTGGAAGGATGTGGCACTCAGAACTCTATGAAATTTCGCATGGTTAAATTTTGGCCTGTTTCCAACATCTTTCATGTTTTGGCCTAGTGGAAACTCCTAGCCCATTGTGTTGATATTGGCCAAGACAAAAGATCGCGCAGTTGAGACCTAAAATAACTTGCGTTCTGACTTTTTGTGAGCGTGTGTTTTTTTTTTATTATTTCCAGGGTCAGTCCTTTGTGTTTGTTGTTTTTGTTTTGTTTTGGGTATCGTGCCTGATTTGAGGAGAGTCATATACTTGTGAGTAATGGTCTTTTAGTGTGTACATTCCTCTTTTACAAAGTGAAAGAAAAGGAGAACTCATATAATTTTATCCGAGTAATTTACGAGCTTTGTCATTGATGATGATTTTTCAAAAAGGATACAACCAATATATGTTGGATCCACTATCTAGGTTCATACAAAAGCTAGTAGACAAAGTCTAAAAGTTACATTGGGCAAAAAACAAAATGTTGGGGTGTCGGGTGCATGCTTCTTTCTTTTGAAGGCGTCAACCTCGGAAGTCGGGTCCGCTTTCTCACTCAAAAGTATTCTAGCGACGCCATTTCTCCCTTTTGCATCATCACTTCGGCTTCTAACGCGGCCACTCGTGTTTGTAAGGCTTGTCTTTCCCCATTCTTCTCATTGGCATGAGTTGTCAAAACTTTTATTACCGCATCCTTATCTTTGATTATTGCACTTGATGCTTCCGTCTTGCGGCCTTCCTCGCCTATACGCTTCCTGAAGTCGTCGAATGCCAACCTTTGATTGGTCAACCCTAACCGGACGTTGTCCTCATGGCGCTTTTCCCATTCGCGCACCTTGAGCTCTAGGTCAGTTTTCTCCGCCATCAAGCTCTCCCTTTCTGAGGCAAAATGATCTCTCTCTTTGTCACCGTATGCAGCTGACTTGCTAACTGGGCACGGGCCATGACCTCAAGTCCTTCATCGGTGCGGGACTCGCCCTCCTCTTCCATAGGCTTGTGATTTTCCAAGTGAGGCAAGATATTGTCGTTGGCTCGATTCCTCCTCCATTGTGGGTATTCTAACGTCGGAAAGATGGGGACGGTTTGTCCTTCGAGGCAAAATGGGTAAGCCTAATCGAGAGCATATTGGACGCGATTCAAATGCTCCGTAGCATGCGGTAGACTAGATGTTATCATGCCAAAGGTTGCGGGGATGATTTGCATGATGCAAAACTGTCTCAAAGTGAGGGCGGGGCAATAATGGACGCAACCTCGTGCTCCGATTAATGGAACCCAAGGTAAAGGCCCGCAGCAAACGATGGGATTGATGGCGCGTAGCCATTTAGCATGCCAAATGAAATCTTCTTCTAAGAGGTTGACAAATCTTTTGACCCAAACATCCTTGTCTTCCATTTTCCAAATGTTCACGGCCATCACATCAATGAATTTGGCAAAAGTGGTCAAGCCCAAGTAGTTCACGGAGAAGAGGGATTGATCGGGTGTTTGCTTGAAGTGATTGATCATCCACAAAGTCAGCAATTGCATGCAATATGTAAGCTTTCCTTTCCCTTTCCTTCGGCAAAGGTCTAAGGAACGGAAGGTTTCGGCTAGAATGGTTGTCTTGGGGTTGATAGCATTGGCTTCCAATTCATAGAAGACGTTGGCGGCCTCAAAATCAATCACGTCCTTCATTTTCGGGAATAAAACAAGTCCTACCACCGCAAACGCTAGAACCCTTAAGCGTTTCTTCCCTTGAGACCTTCGAAACTGACTTTCGATATCTGACCAACACCACACATAGTCTCCCTCTCTCACACGAGTGGTGATCCCTAACTATTTGTCAAGTCTTAACTTGATGCTGGAGGAGTCGAGGCGGACATTCTGGTATATGGTTGAAATGGGTGAAGTGAAGCATAGTAGAGTCGCATATTCTTCTAACGTAGGAGGCAAGTCAATTCCTCCGTCAAAAGAAAAACAACGATAGTATGGGTCCCAAAATTTAGAGCTGCCCGAATGCAACCCCAATCCACTCTCACGTCCATCATAGTCAGTAATTTTCCGTAGCTACCTTCAAACTGCTTGGCCTCGCTCGGGGTCAACTCATTCCTTAATTTCCTATTTTGACCACGTCAAAGTTTGAAACCTCCAACTTGATTTTGGTTGTGACATCAGGAACAAAACCGGCTACTAACAGATCTCCTCTGGTGGCTTGATTTTCGAAACTCCTTGCCCCAAAAGTATCAAGCGAAAGTAACGCAGGCACTGGCATCTTGATAAGCAGGATGGTTCCTGGGAAAAATGAAATAGAGTTCTAGTATTAGTAATTTGCGCAAAATGTACTACTAGGTCCTTTACATGCATTACTAAAAAATGGTGCGGAAAGGAGAAAAACATAGAGAATGTGGTAAACCAAGCCACGATAAAACAAGTAGGATGCACGTGATGAGGGCTTTTGTCGTCGACTAGACTCTAACGGTCGAAAGCTCCCGGACAATACCATAGAATGGTCCCTAAAGTGTCGGCAAGCGTCAACCAATTTTTCCCACAAATCCGGGCCATTTTCCAACCATTTACAAGGTAAATGATTGAAGTATGTCAACTGAATCCGCTTACCAAATTGGGACACCTTTCGGCTAGCTTTAAGGGTTTGTCCGAGTGGAGTTCGCGAACACTACCTAGGACATGAGTCCCGGGGCGTCACTACTACTCGTTCTAACTTATTTGGTATGGCGACCCCTGGGTGGAGGGCCTATGCATGAGATGTGTATGACAGTTGATCAAAGCAATAACGAATAGTCACGAAAACAGTTTATTAAAAAGTAAAAAAAAGCAAATACCTTTAAAAACCGACTTCGACCCTACTAGTCCCCACTGAAGTCGCCAAACTGTCGCACCCCCATTTTCGTTGAAAATGAGTTTAAGGTTTGGGACGGATGCTAAGCATAAATGGATGCTTCGCATAATGCAATGAAGTCGCCACCCTAATATTTTCTAAGGCTTAAGGAACCTAAGCGTCATGGCATAAAAATAAAAACTAAGGCTCATGTGGTCTAAACCAAAGAACGAAGGTTCGAGGTCGTATTATAGACTTGGGAAGGTGTTAGGCACCCAAGTCACATCCTTAAAAGGTTACCGGTTATAAGTTGGAAGGTGTTACTACGTTTAATTTTTTTAACACGAAAACGAATAATCGAAGTATGTCAACCAATCCTTCCCACGGAAACGGGACACTTTCCAATCATTTACATAGGCCAATGATCGAAGCATGTCAACCGAATCCCCTTACCAGATTGGGCCACTTTCCGATTATTTATATATTTTTGACATGATTTTGGCCCTCGAAGGTGACGTTACATCTTAGCATTTCGTAGGGACATGTTATTTCCAATCGGGACACGAAGGACGGGGTTACCGTTTGTTCGTTATGCTAGAGCGGACGTTCCCCCTTTTCATTGAGCCATGCATGAGTAATTAATTAGGTCATCCTATCATGGATAAATACTAACATCGTACCATTTTTCGTGATTTTTACAAATAACGGAGTGGGATTTGAAGCCACCATGCTCAATTATCAAATATCGCAATTAATTTCATGGCATACGAAAGCAAGTGATTTAAACACATAAACATATGAATTGATTTTAATCATGCATACAATTATAAGCTTTTTAGCATTTTTAAATATCATGCATACATATAATATTTGCAAAAAAAAGACATTAAATAAATAAAAGAGGCTAGAAAGCGTACTCGCGTTGCGTGGTCTTAATCAACCTTGCGAAGTGCGAGTGTTAGCAAGGTGTTCGAAAATAATAAATAAAGAAAAGCGCATGCAAAACACTTATTTAAATTGACAAAAAATAAATAAACACGATAAACAAGTAGCAATTTATTTCATATGAGCACATATATGATTAAAACACGGCATAATCATTATTATCATATAAATTTAATTAAACGTGGCATAACACATCATTTAATCATACAAATTTTAATTAAACATGCCATAACACCTCATTTGAATCATACAAAATTTTCATGCAATTTAAATATATCATAAAAGCATACAATCGTTTTTCATCATTTTAAGCATGTTATAAAAAGCATACGAACCATTTATACGATTTTGACGAAAAATAAAATAAACGGGTCCCACGTTGGAAATTTGGACATTAAAAAATGGGCTTGGCTAAAACATAGAATGGGCCAAAGCCCATCACCTTTCTTCTTTTTTCTTACCTTTCCCGCCAATCAGCTTACCCTTTCTTCTTCTTCTTCAAACAGCCGGCCACCATGGCCAAAAACCAAGCTTTGAAACCTCCGCCATTCTTACCCGAAATGGCCTTACTAATTACACTACTAAAGCAGTAAATCATGGCAACGAAAACAGCAAAGAAATCAAGTCCAAAATAGCAGCAATTTTGCATGGAAAAACAAGCTAATTAATATGCATATATATATCTATTAATTACTCAAAGCATCATGCGATTAAATTGAAGCAAGGGAAGCATACATAGCACAAAAACTAAGCATATTATACAAGTTTTAATAGTTTATTCATGCATTACATTGGAAAACAAAAATTAAAGAAACTAGAGAAAGAGGTAGCTTACTTGTCCGGGAGAGCAAATTTCCAAGAAGGTAGTGCAAGAAATGGAGATTAAGAGGAGTTTTTTGGTGCCCTTTTCTTGTTGCATGAAGCATGCTATTTATAGAGCGAAATGGAGTCGGTTTGGAGGCTTTGCTTGGCTAAGAATCATCGGGGGAGGTGGAGGGATAAGGATGGCCGGAATAGTGAGCTAGCTAGGGCTTTGTGTGGCCAAGGATTTCTGATGGGAAGTTGGTGATCATCACAAGAGAGTCGGCGACTCTAGCTAGGAAGAAATGAGAGGCCAATTTGGATAAACATAATTAATGCATGCTTTTGGACACGAATGGGATATTTTGGTACGAGCAAAATCGTACGAAAGCGAAAATAAATCCGAGCCGAGGAAACCACGACGTATAGAAAAATTAGACAAGGAAACTAGCATAAAGTGGAGAAATGTGAAATTTGATTTAACGTATTTATTTTCACTCTCGGAAACGTTAAAAGTTCGGACGCAAAATAAATGTCCTTACGACAAAAATTGAACAAAACCGAACTTGATGGCATGCATGAGAAAAATAATACGTAATTATCAAACAAAGAAATAACGCGTTCGACCCTCGGTCCCGGGAAACTTACTCGGGACCGATAGAAGTTCGCGTAAAGATAGTTAAAAATACGAGAAACTAAAAAGACACGAAATGACACGGAATATTAAACAAACTAGCCTAGGACTAAGAATCGACAGGAATTTGACCTAGACGAGCTATTAAATGCGGTAAATATAAAAATACGTAAACGCGTTGACGAAAACCGAAAAATACGGTTTTAGTCGAAAATACGAGAAAAATACGAAAAATTCAAAAGACGCGAAATGACGTGAAATATTAAAACAAATAGTCCTTGATCAAAAATAGATTGAAATTTGACGTAAACGGGCTATTAATGCGACATGCAATAAAACGAAAAAAGTTGCGACGTAAGTCAAAATTCGGGTAGCAACACGTACCTTTGACAAGCTCAAGTTATGTTTGGCAAATAAAAACTCCAAGGCTTTCTTAAGAGAGCAAGCATGTGTGTCACTAACATGAACAAGACTAAGAAAACGTTCAATAATTTGCTCCTTTTTATTCACATACCATAAAACAATACCCATTTGCTCTTTAATTGATATGTCACGACATTCATCAATTAAAATAGCAAAAAAATTATCTCCAATATCCTCACGAATAATATTAGTAGTCTCACTAGATGCAACACTAATAATTTCTTTTTGGATACTCGGTGCTACCAACTTAAGATTTCCACGAGCATGACTCAAAACATTTCTAATGGTTTCATTGTGGTTAGCAAGGAACTGTAAAATCTTAAGAAAATTTCCTTTATTAATTGAATCTTCAGACTCATCATCACCACGAAAAGCTAGTCCCTGACGAAGTAGAAACCGAATACAATCAACTACTGCAGTTAACTGAATCCGATAATCTTGTTTTATTTGACTAGATTGTTGAGAAAGAGTCACTTCAATATGTTACTTTTGATTCATCAATGCTTCACATTTTCTCCAAGCATTATTATGACTACTATTAACACCACCAATATATTTCTGTAATCATACTTTCATGTCTTTCCAATTGTCAAAGCTAGTAGAAATAAAAACACCACTCCCTCCTTGGTCTCCATTCTCTGAACCCATCAAATAACAACATAAACAAAAAACTACATTTTTGGACGAACTATACTCGAACCAATTACCAAATTCATCATACCATTTAGGATTAAAACGTCGTTGAATACCTCCAATTAATGTTTTAGGAAACTCTATGTCTCGTGGTTGAGAAGGACCTTTCAACATATAAGCTCTACGAATTTGATCCCGATCATTAGGATGGTATGCTAAAATTTTAGGTCGCATACCTAGATCAGTAGGAAGATTTTTCAAATCAACTTCTAAAAATCTCTTTGCGTAAGTCGTTCTTCACTTTCATTTAGACCAACATTTGATGATATCGATGGTGCTTGAGTAGATGGTTTAATCAAATATTTGTCCATATCTACAAAAAATATATTAATACAATTAGCATATTAATTCTCAAGTCATGTGGTGACGGAAAGGAGAACTGGAGAAGCGAAGCTAGCTACCTGCTGCGGGCTGCGACGATTGGATGATTCTGTCGGCTGCGGTGGTGTGTTGGCGGAGAGCTGATCGGCAACAAGCAACGACAGCGTGGCTAGTGGTTGTGCGGCGACGGCGGCAGCGTAGGTGAAGTTTGATTTTATTTGTGTTTATTTTCTTTCTGATTCTCTCGATTGGGTTCGGATTGGGTGTTTGGATTTTTGGTGATTGATTAGGTTTGGTTTCGAGTTTGTGGCGGTGTGGGTGGTGGTTTGCTGCGGCGATTTGGTGGTTGGATATTGGCGATTTGAAATTGGTTTTGCAGGGATTGGAATCAGATTTTTGAGTTGATAATTGTAGAGTGATTTGGAATTTTGCAGGGGGGATTTTGAGATTTGCGGGGGGATTTAGGATTGGAATGAGAGATTGAGAGGGTGATCGATATGTGATGATTTGGTGACAAATTGAATTAAATGGAGGGATTGGATTTCGACAGAGATTGAATTAGCTTTGGTACGAGTTTATTGGTAGTGATGATTTGGAAAATGAGGATTTGAGATTTAATTGAAAGGATTTAGGATTTAATTGAAAGGATTTGGGTGTGGGTTGGTTACTTAGGTTGGGTTGGGTTATTTGTTTGGGTTGGGTTTAAAATATGGGCTGGGCTTAGTGGGATAAAAAAGTTATTTGATTGGGCCAGGGGGTGCGGTAGCCCACCCTGGCCGCTAGCTAGATCTGTCCCTATTTGCTTACAAGATATAATTGCCATATAAATGTTGAGATCTGCTCCAGCATTAAATCAATGAAGCATCTTTATAAGTACGTATACAAAGGGCATGGCAAAATATCTATATACATTGCATCAAATGATGGGAATAATTTGGTTGATGAGATAGAACAATTTCTAGATGGGAGGTTTGTCTCTCTACAAGTAGCTGCATAGAGGATATATTAATTCAATTTAAATGAGATGAATCCTCCAGTGTAAATTTACAATTACATTTTCCTAATAAACAAGTTGTCTATTATTGGGAGAATCAAAATTTGCAAGAAGTGGTACTTTGGGAGCATGTGTCAAAGAATGCTTACAAAATTCTTTACAATATGTTCTGAGAATCCAAATGCAGGACTATCTATACAGGCAAGTAAAAAAATTTATTCTTAAAATTTTATTTCTTTGCTTATTTATTTTCCAATATCACTATTAGAGTTATATATATATGATAAGATTCGAATTTGGGAATGATCGGGACGATGGCTACTGTTGGTCAGAGGGGTTGTACTCGACGTCAGATGTACCTGCAAAGCGTCGGAGGAGGGCTTCGGCGTAGACACTCCGATGCTTAAGTCAGTACCTGGTTCAAAATAGCAGAGATTCTAGAAAGCGATCTTCGGCCTACCTTCTGCTTAAAAATGTAGGGGTACTTATAGTCCGCAGAGGGCGATACCCGGGGATGACGCCACGGGCGATACCCGGGGATGACGTCACGGGCGATATCTGGGGATGACGTCACGGGCGATATCTGGAGGAGGTTGCCGGGGGCGATATTCATGGTGATCCCGGGGGCGATGACACCGTGGGTCCCTTGGGATGGGATGATGTCGTGCGTATAGAGACGCGTGAGACCTCCCCCCGCTGATGTCGACCATCCCAGTAAACCCATCATGGCCCACTGGCGATAACTTAGATGTCCGATGGGGCTTATAATATTCCGTCCTCGACAGGAGTCGCAATTATAGTAATGTCGTTAGGATTGTCTTAATTGTTATCATAAGCCCAACTGAAAACGAGCCTGAGTGTTTACCAAGGGCTATCGCTCTCTCTTAGATGGAGATCCATTCCTTCTCAGGGTAGTGTACTTGTAGGACCACTGAGCTTCTTTGTTTGTTTCGACACGACAGGGATTGACTGAGCGATAGGCAGTGCCTAGGTGGGGGGCTTTCCTTCGAACAATCGGGTTCTGGTCTTCATGCTTGTCCAAGGACCTATTTTCGTGGGGCGTCGGACGCCGCTATCTTGTCTGGAATCAATAGGGTGTTACCTTCACCTAGCGATATTACCCTGCCTAGGTCACCGATAGCACTCGAAAGATTACAAGTCTGTCCGTGCTATAAAAGGGTTGTTAATGCCGATGGACCACTATAGATGTCCCCGTGGGAGAGGGTTTCGAGAACACATGAGTCCCTTCTTTCTTTTCCGTTTGCGGAGTCAACGATATTGACACGATTTTATGTCGTCAGCTGTCTACGATTGGCGCGGCCTTCATGTCGTGGCTATTTGTAATATCACGTTCCTTCGTATTTCCCAGGATTCTAGCTCGTGCCCCTCTCGAGTACCAACATCCTTAGTAACACACTGACGTCAACTCTTGCTACCGCATTAGGTCCATCGTTTTTTGATGGTAACGGGGCGGCTCGTCTTTTGAGGACTTCCTCTTCTAAAAGGCCCATTCCTCGGAGCCTATAAATTTTAGAGTTTTCTTCACTCAAGCTCATCTTTCCTTTTGCTTTCATAATCTTCAACCATGGATCACTTGACCAAAAATTTTCTCCTCTCCAAGGGTCATACTCTCAAGAACCTCAATGATGGTGACATAGGGTTCCTGGAGAACATGCTGATCAAGACCTCCGAGGACATCTTGGAGTTGCAAGGGATGCTGACCCCACTCCATTCCAGGCTGGGAGCTACGTCTCTGGAGGATTTCAGTCCTTTAGAGAGCGTGTAGAAGTTGGCTGCCTCCATCGCTCGGATTCAGGTGGTGCTCGCCATGCTGTAGCAGCGCAAGGATATGCTGGGGTGCTGCCTAAAGGGGATGAGAGCCACTTCCCATGACCTAACTTTGGTCATGGATTCCCTGAGAGACCTTCCTGCTATACCCGAGGATGCTGGCTCCGACGCGTGACGGCGGTGGCTCCTTTCGAGCCTTTTTTTCTTTTTGCTGTTGTACCTCTCGGCCATTAGGCCATAATAAATAAACTATTTTTATTATGGTACTTGTAACTGTTCTTCTTCTTTAGTGCATCCTTTGTCTTTTTTCGATTGGAGGTATTCTCAGCCCAACTGAAAAAGAGTCAGCCATTGGGCGGTTTTCTTGCTGACCGTTCTGCATTAATTTCGCGCCGCCGTCTCCTTGTCAACTGATTGGGTTAATTTTTGGTTTTCCTCGATCCGTGGGAGATTTCAACAGGCGTGACTGCAAATCTATATTTGCACTTCAGGTTGTACGCGTGTCAATTCTCAAGGGTCGTGTTGGATGATCGAAAAACTTTTCCCCATTTTTCTGGCTATTTAAGGGGATCCTTTCCCCTTATTTCCATTCACCTTCTTGTTTATTTTTCCCCTCGGCAGGTGGCCTGTGATCTCATGACTGATTCTTATTTTTTAGATACTGTCGCGCAGGATTCTCCACCAACTCCTCCGACTTCACCAGATTCAGACAATCCTCCTCCGTCGCCCCCGTGGAGGCCGTTCGTTCGTCGGTGGGGTAGCAAGAGGATGAGGAAAAATGTCGTGAAGGTGTCTGAACCGCTTTTTAATTCTCCCGCCTCTTCTGCTAAAAAGGGGAATGAACCGTCTATCCTTCCTGGCGATTCACCAAAGATGGCTCTCTCTGCCTGCTCGGTCGTTGGATCGACGACATCGATCGTCGAGGAGGAGTCAAGCCGATCAATGATACACATAGGAAAAAGGGTTGATGAGCCTTTCCCTCCCGTCAGTAGGGAGCTATCGCTCTTAGATGATGATGATGATGTGGTTTACTGTTATGGTATCTCTTGGTCTGACGGCGATTAGTTTGGCATGTCTTGCCTCTTTGTAGATGCCGTATGGCTTTTCGAAAATGAATAAGATAACGCTTTATTTTCCTTTCGTTCTCTTATCGCCTTCTCACGTCATTTCTTCAAGCGTCCAGGGTTGTCGCGGAGGCATACCTTTCGCTGGGTGCAACCGCCTTTCGATTTTCAGTCAGTAACTGTCTTCTCCCAAAGACATAAATGACTGTCCACGCGTCTCTTTCTGCTCCGCACGTGTTTCACTTTTACAGGCTGTCTCTTCTTCAAGCTTGACCTTTATAAGGAATTCGCTATTCTCTTTCATTACTTTTCTCAATACTTCAAAAAATTTCGCACTTTCTCTTTCTCCTGTGCTTCTTTCTGCCCGAGAGTAATTTCTGCAACTGCTCACCGGCGTCGACGGCCTGTTTACTGGCTTTTTGCTCCAGGTATTTTGTTCCTCTATCCCCGTAGTTTTACTTTTCCAGTCCCTTATGTCTCGCATTAGAGCCTCTGCGGTTATTGAAAATCCCATAGATCCCAAGGCTAGGAGAGCTCGTAGTATTTTTGATTGTAATGAGGTTTTGAGGGCAGAGTTAGTGGAAAACGGTATCACTTTTCCCACGGGCTACCGCCCTTATGTCCCTATGAAGGATACTCGGCTCCATGATGCCATGTGGGGAACGTTCCGGCTGGTTTATTTCAAAATGTTCACCTACGGATTTCATCTCCCACTCCATACTTCTCTGATGAAGCTGCTAAATCATTATGATCTCAATCCCGTTCAAATAACTTCGCCTTCCTGGTGTGGGATTTACGCCTTCCTTCGGTCGTGCGAGATGAAGCGTATTTTTGTTCCATCCCTCGATCTATTCCGCATATTTTTCAACTTGAGCTGTCGCGACTGCTTGGTGGATATTACCCCAAGATGGAATGACATCATTGTGCAATTTTTCTGGCGGAACTTTCAAGGTTTTGAGGAAAACGTGGACAACTGGAAAAATGGCTTCTTCACCCTTCGCTTGCCGTCCCGGTGGTGGCGCGGGGGTTTCAACCGAGAGATTACTAACGCCGCTTGGAGAAAACCAGAAGTGTTGTCCAGCATTGATGTGTCCAATGTTAGCGCCCTGCTAGAGATAGAAGGGCATTTCCGCATTCGGGAATTTGCTCGGTTCAGGCCCTTAAGAGAGTGTGTCGTTGGTGAGTTTTTCTTTTGCCACGTTATCACTTCGATTTGCCTGCCATATTAATATACTTCGCTGGCAGGTGACGCTGAGGGTCGTTCCTCTGGTGGAAATGACTCCCCCCTGAACGTGGTGTCGCTTCAGACGTTACCTCCTTCCCCATCACCTGAGAGTTCTAATCGTCCGACTATTCCGCCGAGTAGAAGAAGAATTAAGATCGTCACAACACGCAGTGCTTCCGCTCGACCTTCTCGTTTTCTTGAGAATTGGTTGCCTCCTCGGGGTAGGGGAGTGACTCTGAGTCGTCCTGTGACAGGAATAGTTGAGAGCGATAGCGAGAGCATGGATGCTGGTTTCGAACTGCGTCACGCCACCCTTGCCCAACGGATGAAGCTTAGGTTGAGAAAAAATGATCCTGCGGCGGAGTCAACCGAGGACGATAGCGAAGAAATGGCTGCCGAGACGGAGCATCTTCGAAAGAAAATCCGTAAAGAGAAGACTGACCCACCAGTTCCTCCCTTGAAGGAAGTCAACGTTGTTCCTACCGCGGAGGTTGACGCTTCTCATGTCGCCAGCACCTCACAAGTGGCGGAGAGTGTCAAGGTGTCTTCTGTCGTTCCTTCCAAAGTCGATGAGGTTTCCGCAGTGGTGGACTTACCCTTGCCGCCTGGTGGCCCTGATTCTCCTATTTCTTCCTATATTCCGGACGTGACCGTACCGGTTTCGAACCCAAGTGTTCCTCTTAATCCTCTTCCGAAGAAACCTCAGCCCTTATTCCTTTCTTCGATTTCGGGTATTGGTAATTCTGCAAAAAGTTGTTCTCCTCCCTATATCGCCAACCTTTCCCCTCAAGGTCCTCAAGGAAATGTCGCATATCAGCTAGATTTGTCGTCTTTTGGTACCGATGGGCTTCGTGCTTTAGGGATATCGGATCCGCTATCGCGAGAAGAGCCAGTGGGCTCTATAGTGGGCCAAATGTTTAGTTCTTCGAAGGACAAGGAAGAGTACCTACGGCATCCTCCTGAAGTTCAGCATTCACGCCTTCTGAACGACATGCTGGCCAGCTTCCGCGAGCTGCATTATTTTCTCGAGGATCAGAGCGACAAGGTTCGGCCCTCTCCCGATTCGAAGGAACAACTAGACGCTGCTTTGGCGAAGGTAATGGAGCTGTCGAAGCTTCAAGATCGAACACGGGCAGAGTTGAACTACTGTCGTGCCGAGCTCGCGCGAGAAAAATCAAAAGGGAAGGCTAAGGTAGAGCTGCTGGAGGCAGAATTAGTGGCGACCGACAAAAGAAACTCTTTCCTTCGTAAAGAGATATCGTCTCGTGACACGGACTTGGCCAAAGTACCATCGAGGATAGCTTGGTGGAAAAACAAGGCCATGGAGGTCTGTATCGCTGGATTTGTGGATCTCTACCGCCGGGGGACTGTTGATTCATCTGTGTTGGCTGATTACGCTTCCAAGAAGATAAAGGATTTAGGCGAAGGCGAAGGAGATTTTCCTTCTTCCAGGGAGGAGTAGGGAAATGGTAGCTGCGATGTCCGTGCTGGACCATGATTTGTCAAAGCTGACCCGTTGGAGGATTTTCCTCTTTATTTGCTTCTTGTCTTGTAATAACGCCTTATCGTGCGATGATATTTGTACTTTATTTTTTAGATAATAAAAGACCTTTGTTCTGCTTTCCGCGTTATTTCGAAAGCTGCCGGCTTGGTTAATGCTATTTGGCGTTATCTCCATTATGGCGATATCGCTCTTGTCTTTTTCCCAGGAAATCATTTCTGCTTTTCAGAGCATTTAATGCTCGCGATCCTCTCATTAATGCGGGGGAAAAGTCGTGATGGTACAGACACACGTGTCCGTTTCTTATGACGCCACAGGCCAGCGTGCTCGAGAATTTTAGCAAAATCGAAGCGTTGTAGCGCTTCTCTAGAATTGTACTCATTGCTTGAGTCTGTCCCTCGTGACGCTCTCACGCAACGACTGCAGCGTCCGTCGTTTCCTTTGACTACTAGGGTTATAAAAACCAATACTTATTTCTTTTCCTTTCTTTTGTCATTCTTCTTTCTCATATTCTCCCTAGCCGTCTTGTTTTCTCCCCACCATTCAAGGCTCTCGAAGTGCTTTTTCACTGAAGGTATTTCCTTTTTCTTCCATCGTCTTCTTCGTCTTTACTTCTTTATTTCTGCGATGGCCAAGACTCGCCGTCCTGAGTCAAAATCTGCCGATGAGAAAAAGATGGATATTACGGTTAGCAGTATCACCTCTGAAGTCGCTCTCAATGAGCATTTAGCCGCACATAATGTTGTTATCCCTGATGGTTATAAGGCCACCGTTGCCCTTGAGTCGATACGTTTGAACAACGTTTTGACGGGCAAACGCAGGGTCCTGTACGCATAAATGTTCTGTTATGGTTTTCGGCTTCCCATCGACCCTTTTATAAAACAATTGCTTATTGTCTGCGATTCCAATTAGCCCCAAATGCATATTGTTGTGTTTATGCTTTCTTGGAACTTTGTAAATATAAGGGGATCACTTCCCCTTCCCTTTTGTTGTTTAAATTTGTTTTTAAGTTGATGAAGTGTCGGGGTGTGATAACGATATCGCCCTGTTACGACGATGACTCACTCAAGTCCTTTACTTGGAAACTCCTCCACATCGAGTCTTCCGTCGAGGCTTGGAAAAAGGAGTTCTTTGTGATAGATCTTCCTGAAGTTCCTGGTGCCTGGTGGCGATCTGGGTTTAACCAAGACATCAAGGATAACGTCTGGGACCGGCCAGGGACCCTTCCTCAGCGTGAACAAGACTGGTTAAACAAATTGCTTCAACTGGAAATCAGCGTTCACATCCGTCATGTGGCATGTGGGATGGACATTCAATCCTGTATTAGACGTGAGTGTCGTGTTGCTTCCTTCCTCATTATCACTGATACTAATGCTAACGTTATTTTGTGATCATGCAGCGACGGATCCTAATTACAAACCTGAGAGCGTTAGGAGACGACTGAAAAGGGCCCAGGAGAGAGAAGAAAAGGAGAGGGCCGCTTCCACGGAAGCTACCGATAACCCAACTGTACTACCCACTACTTCCGCGAGTCTCGCTCAAGTATCCTCTTCCTCAGCCGGTGAGGGGAATACTGACATTCCTTTAGGCATCCCCATCGTGACCGTCGCTGCCCATCCTACTCAGCCCTCTTCTTCTAAGGCCCCTAAGGCCATTGCCAAAGGAAAAAAGAAGAAAAGAACAAGAAGTGTTGCCGCTCTTACTCTTCTCCGGACGCGGCAGGTTCTTCAGAAGCACCTCCTCTTAACACTGCTGTCGTAAGTGTGCTTTTTAGCCGCGATATGTTGTACATCGATGTCTGCCGTCATTTGATTCGTTTCTCTTATCTGCGTTTTATACTGGGTTCTTTGCAGGATACCGTCGTTGTTTCTACTTCCACATCTCCCTCAGGCGATATGGACATGGGCTATGTGCTGGCGGTTCCAAGAAGAGACCTCACCCGGAGGGTGAGGGCGGCAACTTATCCTCCACTGTTATTGCGACGGAAGATAGACCTGCAGACGTCTTTGATTCTACGGCTGACCACCAGGGTCACCCCTCGGAATTTCTGGCGGGCCTGGGTACAGCTGAATCCTTTGGGGTTTCGCCTAACTCTTTCAGCGGGCCTGTTCATTCCTATGCTCCTAACCTGGACTACCAAGAGGGCTTGCAGGACTTTTCGGGCTATCATTCTCGTAGTGCTTACGTCGCCCAAGGAGGCCCCTCTGTCCAGGTTCACCCTCCTATTCCCCTGGCGTTCGTCCCTTCGAGCGTTCCCTTGTCGCAACATTATGGCGATGGGGCCACCACCTTCAACTTCGCTGTGGATCTAAGCCCGATGAATGAGTCCGGCACTGTGACCCATCAAGTTGGCCTATATGATTTCCGCAACACCGGCTTGGCGGCTCTCGGGGGCGATGGCCCGGACGAAGTTTCTGCTTTGTTGGCTGCCCAAATATTAGCGTCCCTTGCCAAACGGGAGGCTTTCCTTGCTAAAGTTGACTTTGACAAGGCGAATTCGCTACGCTCTGGCTTTTTTACCAATTTGATGAAGTTCCATTACTAGACGGAGCACGTGCAGCGTCAGGCCGCCTCTCTCGCCGCCTCCTTGGCTGAACTATCGCAAGAGCGAAACGAGAAGAAAAAGTTGCTGGAGGAGCGTACTCAACTATTGCTAGCTCAGCAGGAACTGAAAGGGCAATCGTCCACTCTCGATGCCGCCTTGACAGCGGAAAAGGCCAAGAGCGTTGCCTTGGAGGAAGAGAAATCGTCTTTGGCGAGGGAGAAAGCTGCCCTGGAGGAAGAGAAGGTCGCTCTAGAGGAGGAGTCAGCCGATAAGAGTTTGTGGCATGTCGAGCAGACTGCCGCTATTTTGGTTGAGTGCTTTGAGGAGGTCCATGGGGTGGATGCGTATAAAGGTGATGAGGTTACAAGGGCTTTCAAGCAAAAATCTACCGACCTCAACGAAGCGGGTTTTCGCCAAGCTAAGGCAGAGGGCTGGAAATGAAGGACCCCTGAGGGCTGACGCACCCTAAAGCTTCGCTGCCTTCTTCGTGGCTATCGAGAATTGCCAAGTTTTTGTTTTTTACCTCCGCGGCGACATTGTTTTGAACCTTAGAACTTATGACCTCTCAAAGGCATTTTCATATATTCGAACAACTTTATCTTTATCGCTGTCTTTCCTTTCCTTTAGTCTTCTTTTGACGTTATCATCGTCCTGTTAACATAATGAGTGTACTTTCTCGAGCAAGCTCCCAGCATTTCCACGAAAATCGTTGAGGTGGATATCGGTTTAGCTTTCCCGACGAGTCTCATAATATCGCCACTTGTGCGATCGTTAAGCTTTCCGCTGCTCGACAAGTATTTTGCACGTTCTCAATTGTAAACCATCAGTAACATAACATATTATAAGAGACAGAAATTACCCGTAGGAGCCCTTCCACTGCCGTCATAGGGCGTTAGTATGGAAACCGCGTGAATCACTTTTACTGTCAGCTCTATACTTCACCAGGGATTATGCATCTGGTTACTAGTTGGGATTTCGCGATTCTTCGCGTTTCCATCCTTTCACGATCGGCCTGAAAAGTGCCTCATATTAGTGAGTCGTCGGATCGGGAAGGGCTATCACAAGGCTGGGGATTTTTCACTTTTAGGCGTTGCCCTCGCGTCTAGAATTATGCCCTCGCTTAACGATCCGACTGTATCAGCCCGGTCACTAAGATAGGACTTCTCGTTTCTAGGACGGAGTTACTACTTCCTTGGGGGCGTGTCTCGTCTTGATGGGCCGTCTCCACGAGAACGATCAGTACAAGAAAAGGACTTTTCGCTCCCGAGGATACCGGGTAGTGCCCTCACTTAGTGAGCCATCTGATCAAGATTGGTCATCACAAGGATAGGACTTTTCACCCCCGGGGGCGTCAGGGATCTTTTAATCCCAACGCTAATTCAAGGCATGCTGGGTCGTGCCCTCACTTAGTGGGCCATCTGATCAAGACCGGCCATCACAAGGATAAGACTTTTTACTCCCAGGATACCCCCTTTTATCTGCACAAAAAACAACCACAAATACCCACGAAAGCTCTCTCATCGAGCGTTAGTTAAGGTTAGGGTTGGCATCAGTCAAAGGTGCAGATAAAATTAAGTCCTAGGATAATATAATTTCAAACGAGCGATATTCTAAAAGTTGGATAAGGGAGTACCATCGAGTGTCTCCAGATGATAGGCTCCTTTTCCGATGACGCGGGTAACGCGATACGGTCCATCCCAGTTTGGACTGAGCTTTCCCACACGTTGACCAGCCGCTCTCTTTGACGCGCCTGTTATTTCTGGCGTCTTCTCTTATTTGGGTTGCAAATTCTCCTAGATACCCTTCTTCTACCAAACGTTCTATCACCGATTTTAGTTCTCTGCATGCTTCTGTGGAATGCCCCCTGGCTTTGTGGAATTTACAGTAAGCGTTTTCTCTTCTCCCCAGAAGTACCCCTGGTTTCGTAGGTGCAGGGTAACGGATGGGGAGGTTTCGCTGCTCCGCTATCGCTAAAATCTCCGCCCTTGGTACATTAAGGGAAGGGAAATCTGGGTCATATGTCCGATTTTTATAAGAATCCCCTTGACGCCGGGAGGGGGAACCACTGGACTTTCCCTTCGAAGAATGACCCTTTTGCCTATTGGAGGTCTTGGGAATATGATCCTTCCGCCGAGCGTAATCGTCTGTGAAATGGTCGTCAGGAAGGGGATTTGCAGGAGTGGCGAGAATTTGAAATGCCCCAGGCGGCACGTTATAAGTTCTATCTCTGTTTTCTTCTTCTTCCATTTTCGCATAATTATGGGCTTTGAGTCTCAATGCGTCTAAAGTCACTAGAGGATCCACTATTAGTGCATCTTTCAATTTACCGTAGCGGCAGTTCCTTTTCAGGGCTTCTATAGCAAAATCAATAGTAACGCCCGGCGTTAATGACATTTCCAAATCGAATCGACTGAGAAACTCCTTCAAAGTTTCCTGAGGCATTCGTTGTATGTCAAATAACGCAGTGGCGGATTTCCTGATTGGAATCGCCGTACTAAATCTGCTCCAAAATTTGGATTCCAGCTACGAAAAATTACTAATGGATCCACCAGGGAGACCCTCAAACTAGAGACGCGCGACACCTGATAAAGTCATAATAAATATTTGGCACAACGCCGCGTCACTGTGGGTTGAAACTGAACGAAATCCTTCACTTTATTGATATGCGAAATGGGATCCTTGGTGCCATCATACGTATCAGTGGGAAGCTTCACTCGTCGGCTGACCTTGTGACGCCTTATACGACGGCTAAATGGGTGACCCGATGTATCATCAAGAATTTCACGCGCATGATGCGGAGGAGATATTTCCGCTTGGCGCCTCCTATTTCGCGGTTCTGGCGTAAGATGTCGTCTAGGAGATCGACTGCGACTCCTGGGCGAACGACTTTGATACCTTCGGCTACTGGATCTTTCACTATATTCAGGAGATAAACTCTTGTGTGCTCCTTCCCTCCGTTCGTCCCAACGGTTCCTAACCTCCTCAAGATGCCTATCTCCTTGGGGGATGAGACCTTGCGGCATCTGTGGTACGTAAGCCTCTACTCTTCCTTGAGTGAGCTGTACAAAACTAACCGGGAGATCTGCCGTGGATGAAGACATATGGAGGTTTTCCTGAAACATTGGTGACAAGGGCCGATCAGTGACAATAGATGGCGTGAACATGACGCGGGGAGGGATACTAGATCCAGAAACATCAGGCGTGATTCTCGCAGCCATTTCAGTCAAATATTCCAACCGAGAACGAAGGGCCGCTATTTCACTTGCAAAGGGATGTTCTGCATTATTAAGCACAAATCCCCTCGAGAGAGGAGTGGAAAAGCTGGATCCTGCCATCTGAGATGACGAAACGACCGTCTGCGAAGAGAGGGCTTCCCCTGCCAACCTGATCGAGAGGTCGGGAGATCCCGAACTAATCGGTTGCGATGTCATAGAGAGATCGGCAGTAGCAAAAGGGAATAACTGTCTGCGAATCGAAAAAGGAATATTAGAGGATGACGATCGGATTGGTTCCGATCCTGAAGTCATGACCGTTCCGATCTCCGGAATAAACGGAGCTTGGCTATTAAGGACCCTCACTTAATATACCAAAGCTCTCAATGAAAGCACCATTTGATAAGATTCGAGATCGAGTCTGATCGGAACGACGGCCACTGCTGTTGGTCAGAGGGGTTGCGCTTGACGTCAGATGTACCTGCAAAGCGCCGGAGGGGGGGCTCCGGCGTAGACACTCTGATGCTTAAGTCAGTTCGGGTTTCAAAGTAATAGAGGTTCTTCTAGGTGATCTCGATCTTACCTTCTGTTTTAAAATGTAGGGGTACTTATAGACCGAGGGGGGCGATACCCGGTAGCAACAGTACAGGCGATGTCTGGAGGTGATGTCACGAGCGATAGCGATAGGTGATGTCACGAGCGATAGCTGGAAGAGGTTGCCGGGAGTGATAACATCGTGGGTCCCCTAGGACGGGATGATGTCGTGCGTATAGAGACGCGCGAGACCTCCCCTCCGCTGATGTCGACCATCCTAGGAAACCCTTTCCGGTCCGTGGGCGATATGTAGATGTCCGATGGGGGTTTATAGGAATCCGTCCTTGGCAGGAGCCGTAGTTGCAGTAATACCGTTAGGATTGTCTTAATTGTTATCAAACGGGTTCTTTTAGGTAATAAATTTAAATAAAAAAAAATTATAAAACAACCTTATTAATCATATGGTTTGCCTAGTCTTGTGACCCATCAATTTTTTACTTCTTGTGGTTGTTTTCTTCAAAAACTATACAGCTTTATCTTTAAAAAAAGAGGACCATATAAATTAATACATAAGAATCGCATAATTAGCTAACACATACATCAAAAATATATTTATGTCAACAAGTTTCTTACATTATCTGATCCTTCTAAGGTTAAATGGTCCCATGCCAAAATAGCAGCATTTTTTCTTCTTTTAAAAAAATACATATCTTTTAATTAGTTTAACTATTAATAGACTTTCAATCAAACTTTTACATGATTAATTTAGATACCGTATTTGTTAAAAAATATCATCAAAACTTTAAATAATTAATTTAATCTCCGTGTTCTTTTCATAAGTAACTAATTTAATTCCCATGTTCATAAAAGAATTCCAAATAAACTCAATTTCTTGCCTGATTAATTTAATCTCTGTATTTGTAAAAAAAATTCAATCTCATTAACCTAGTCTTCATATTTGTAATTTTTTTTAATAAAATTGATGCACTATGAAATCTCGTATTTCTTCCGTGTTTGTAAATTTAATTTAACTAAACTCTACATGTTCAAGAAAGTGGGACATGATTGCTAATTATTTATAAAAGGAAAGTTTCTATGTTTTTTACTAGTAAATCATAAATATGAGATTAAAAAATAAGTCTAAGTTTCCCTATTACCTTAACACTATTCAGACAGATGCTACTTGAAAAAAAATAAAAAATAACACAAGTTTCTTAACTCTTTCTTATACGGTAGGGATCACAGTTAGAAAAATTGGAACTAATATATGACCAAATGTGTAAATAACAAAACTTTCAGGGTCTTAATTGCTATACATTTAAAACAAAAAAGCATAAAGCAAAAAGCATCTTCACAGTCTCCAAAAATGTCGTTTGCCGTCGCCTTTTCGCGCTCCAGGGCTACCTTTACCTTTCTCCATTTACAAACCATTTCTATTTCGGTTCCCACTCTATCCGTTCTTTGAATTGAACACCACCACCAACCATGGAGGACCAAGCAGCTCTGTTACAACGGTACCGTGCTGATCGCCGGAAACTTTTACAGTTCCTCTTGTCTTCTTCAGCTGCCGCTTCCCTCTCCTCCGTCGATTTCGACACTCTCTCCGCCGATTACGTCCTCCATCGCCTGAAATCAGGTAGTGGACTGTCACTAACTAATTCAATTATACGCGTATATCTCATTTTCTCTCAATTTTTTATTTATTCTTGTTTCAGGTGAAGATATCAATGTTGGTGAAGCAACTAAAGCTCGCTTGGACAACTCCGCTTATCCTGTCATGGTAAAAATGGAAATAAAAGTAGCTTGAAATTTATGTTTCAGGGTAATTTCACCGTGAGTGATGGAATTTTAAGTCTCTCCTTTCAATTGTAGATTGATTCTAAAGTAGGGAGCTCGTATTTTCTTGTTTCTGATCCTGATGTGGCTGGATCGCCTCCAAGGCGTGTGCCACCGCATCCTCCTCCTCCTCTAACTGAAGTGGAAGAGTCCGTCCATGTGTCAAGCGCCTCGAGTAGAGATGAGTTTTTCAAATGTTGAGAATGTGAAAGGTGGGGTAACTTTTGAGGAAAATGACTATGGTCTTGGACCTGAAGTGGGTACAAGCACACCTACAAGGGATTTAGGAAGTTTGGAGCTTCCACCACTTGGATTGCGTGGCTTAATCACAGGTATTGGTTTGGTGACTTGTCTTCATGTTCATGTTATCTTTTTCAGATTGTAGAAACATGTGAGATGTAATGTAGAGTGTACAATTCAGTGAATGAAATGCTCATGTGCTGAATACTCAGCCATCTCATTCTTTGAGTAAACTGATGCTATGTGACTTCAGGATATTTTAAGGATTGTCTGATGATGACTTGTGGGAATCTGCCTTCGAATTATTGCTTGCATCAATATTCTTTTCAGGGTACACTCTCTCTTTCTTTCTTTGCATTTTGTGTGTGATGAGTGTGTGCTGTATACTTTGTTTGTGGGGTATTAATGTTTTCTTCCCCTTTTCAGAGGGCACTCACCTTTTGATTTGATATGACATTTGTGATTGTGGTTATTTGACTATCCTTTGTCATTTTGTATCTGTACTGGCCTGTTAGGGTTGAGATGCATCCAGTTGAGGACAAAAAGAAGGAAAAGAGTCCAAAATTTTTGTCAAGTTTGAAGAGTAAGAGAGATAAAACGAGACTCCAACCTCAAACTTTGGGAAGACATTCAGAGCTTATGGACATTGTTCGTGTTCAGATGCATGTGAGCATTAACTCATCTTTCTATCTCCCTCTGCTTGTCTGGGTCTTAAATGCAGTTCTTTCTTTAACATGAAAAGTAAGATGCAGACTTTGAAATTGTAGAGAGAAACTTTTCCAGCTCAATGCTAATATGCAGATTGCATATATGTCCTCCAAGAGTGAAAATGTTTATTGATTTGTGTACACTAACGTTGATCTCACATTCATTAGATTATTGATGTGCAACTAACATTCTGATATATGCACTCACATTCATTAGATTGTTTTTGCAGCTAACATGCTGATATATGCATCCACATGCTCAGTGTAGTTTTGCTTAGGCATAGCGTTCTGAATGCTTCAATCCAATATTAAGCTCATTTCGATATCCATTTCACTTCATTGCGCTCTCTCTAAAGGGTTGACTGCTTCTAAAAAATCTCACTAGTTAATGACATTGTTTTACAAGATTTCTGAAGCAATGGATGCATGCACTAGGCGGAATTTGATGCAATTGGCAGCAAGGAGAATGAGTGGACGAATTGATCTCCCTCACATTATACTGGGGCTTTTGAATGGAACTTTCAGGTCCGATTTCCCTAATGAGAAATCTTACATGCAATGGAAGAGTAGGCAGGTAATGATGTTTAGTAGGTCTTTTTTATATATTTTTTGTCATGAGCCTTTCCATTTTAGAGGCAGTTAGACAAATTTAGGCTTCTCATATAACAACCTTTATTTTTTAATGGTTGGTGATATAATTGGGCATTACTTTAGTTTACAGTGAATGCATTGTAGACGGTGCACCTAGCATATCCATACACATGCTTCTTATGCGACACTAGTTGTGTCTTTATTATGTATTATCTACTGCAGTTGATCCAGTATGCCATTTGCTTTGAATTCATATCCATACACATGCTTCTTATGCGACACTAGTTGTGTCTTTATTATGTATTATCTACTGCAGTTGATCCAGTATGCCATTTGCTTTGAATTATCCGTAATACTTCAGATATGTAGGGCTCTTGTTGTAGGTTTTCCATTGAGTGTATTTTGGAAGACGCTAGATGCAAACTTATAGGCAAATTGCTGGCTGGTCCAGTTTAGTTTTGGGCTTAGTTGCAGCAGCCCAATCATGGCCCTGAATTGCTGTACGATAATTTGAGTGGTGGGGGAAGTCAGGACTGACCTTTCTGTACAGGTCTGAACTACTGCCTCTATTATATATGGTGACATCTAGTGTTTTTGAGAGGTTGTCCTGATCATGGACACACCATGCAGCATCACTTCTAATCAACAGTTTAGATTCAGTTGCATAAATGTTCGAATTATTTGTAGAAGATTTTTTTTGAACAAAGATAAAACAGGACAGACTAACAAATACTACCAGACATAGAAGCTTATACAATATCATTGTCAATTAAGGCCTGAAATTGACAAGGAGTATTTGCTTGCCAATTCTGGACCGAGAAACAAGCTCTACTAACTCTACTTACCCAGTCTGCAGCTTTATTAGCTTCTCTTGGAACAAAGCTAATATCCACATTTGGGCTTGTTTTCCTTATGCCTCTAATTCTCTTTTTTTTTTCTTTTTTCTTTTCTGCCTTTAATACTGTTGAAACTTGAAATTGGGGAAGTCATTTAATGTTGATTAAAGAAGGAAGATTTATTTTCTTTTGTGTTTGCATGTTTTTTTTTGTAGGCAAATATATTAGAAGAACTGCTTTGTGCTTCTTCTGATGCTATAACAACTGAATGTCTAGCTATCAGAAGTTATTTTGCAAAGATTAGGGATTTGAAGGTAAGCTGTCTTTCAATAATTGCAAGAACAAACTGGAATAGGTTGGTTTAGGATTTTCTCATTTAAGAAGGCAACGTTTTCTGGATGCCACAGGAATGGGACACCTCGATGTCTCCTTCAGAACGTGTTGCAGTTCTAGCATCAATTAGACAGGTTGCAGAAAAGATTTCATCTTTGACTGGAAAATTTGGCATTGAAGGCGAAAACTATTATTGGACTGCTGGCTACCACTTGAACGTTAGGCTTTATCAGAAATTACTATATAGTGTGTTTGACATTCTTGATGAAGACCAGCTCATAGAGGTAGTCTCATTGTTGGTGTTGTTTTTAACTACGGAAATTTGGCCCCATCATTTTTCTCTTAGCTTAAGCAATATTTTGTTTTTACGCTCTTGATTATTATCAGGAAGCCGACGAGATGTTGCTGCTTATAAAGTTGACTTGGTCTACTCTGGGAATCACTCAAAAAATGCATAATGCATTATATGGCTGGGTTCTTTTTGAACAGGTATTGTTTATTTCATTATCTTAACATTATAATCCATCATTTATGTCAATTATGATTGCATTGAGCAAGCACCATCATCTGAGGTGTGTTTGAAATAAGCTACTGTGAAACTTTTGTGCATTGGATGATAAGCTTGTCCTACCGTTGTTTTATACAATATTACTATATTCCAGTCCTCACTTATTCAATTGCCATAATGTGTGTAATATGATGGAACTATACATAAAAGTATCATTTGATGAGGGTGGGTTATTTTTTTTCCCGCTTCAGTGTTCTGTTCAGGCAGCTCCTTTGATTAATATAGTTCATTGAATTTTTGAATTGTTCCACGGCTTTGAACTGTCACTGAATTTTATTTTTGGATTATAACTTATAAGAACATCCTGTCTTTGTCTTTATAGAGTAAGTATAACCAGACTGTCCTTATTCAGTTTTCTTAATGACTGCAAGATATAAAAGATATCCTTTGATGAATATGCAAACGATTATTATTATTATTTTTGATCTAATGCCAACTCCATTCTGAAGTTCACTAGAACAGGTGGAGTTGTGCTGTTAGAAACTGCAGTTCTCAAGTTGCAGAAGGTTTTGAAGGCTGATGATGTTGGTTCGAAGGAGAGGCAGTACCGAAAAAGCCTAGAATGTTTAATGCAATGTGGTGGAACTGAATTAAAGCTAAATCTGGTGCGAGCTATTGTCTTCTCCATAAGCATTTGGTGCGACACTAAACTGCAGGATTATCATTTGCACTTCAGTAAGGTCATTTGCTAATCTCTGGTACTTTTTGTAGCATATTCCACTCCCCTAATGCCAGTGCAGGTAGAATTTTTTCTCTCTTATAAAGTTCTTTAGACCACTCTAGGACTGTCCATTAAAGTCTCTGATTCATGGTGTTTTTCTGCTGCTCCATTTCACCTTGTGTTGTCACTTCCAGATGCACTTCTATGTTGTTTTAGTTTCAGATTTGATTATGCACTTATAAGTCCAATGCAACCATCAGCATTCCTTTATATTTCATTTACAGTTATAAAACCGTTAAAGCTACTTAAAAAGTTTCATTGCATGTCATGCATAACTAATTCTAGCTACAACTTATCCAACCGTTTGGGTTTGTTATCATCGTTACTGCCACCAGATGGACTCAAATATCGTCTGCCTTCAACCTCTTAAAATGGTCAGGGAAACTGACAGATTCTTTAGCTATCCTACATCCTCCTATGTGTTACCCTGAGTGAACCACAGTTCCCAAAATCCTATGCCTCTCAGTTATAGAATGCTAAAAGTACAACTATAAATATATGCACTAAGCTAATTTGCAGCATTATAATTATATACTTAAGTTTTAAGAATTAAGAGGTTTATGCTCTAATTATAATTATGGAGGTAAAACCCTTCCCAAATATATTTCTTCTAGTTCTCTTTAGGTCTAACCCTACTAAAGCACTGGGAAACTAAAAAGTAGACATTGCCATGAACAAATTCGAAGTTCCAATGAAATTCAGATAGCATCAAGTGGGAACAATGCCTTTCTCTTTTCAGATGCATTTTTGAGCTATTGTGTAAACTTGGGTTTTGAGGTTTATTTAACTTTCTCAAGTCTGTCGAGTTCCCAGCAATAATTTGTGCATTCTCTTTATTTTTCCCCTTTCAGAATCCTACTATCTTCAGAACAATGATGACCCTGGTGTCCCGGCTTGGAGTTCTTACTTCTGATGCTTCCGGTGAAATTAAGGTTAGAACTTTCTACTGTGTGAACTGCAATGTGTATGCATTCTTGAGGGTTGAATGATAATGCTGCTTCAGCATCTAGTGTGTTCCTAAACATTGTTATGAATCCACATTGTTATATCAAATTGGTCATTGTTAATGCTATGATTCTTCATAAATAACTAAAAACCCTCCCTTAGTCCTTCTGTAAATATTTAAATTTGTCATCTTGTGCTTGTTGATCAGTATTTCCACATTGCTGAAACAATCCGAAGCCGATGTCTTTGGTAGAAAATTTCATAATTGACATTTATGGTGAAATTGTACCCAAGCCGATGTAAATCTTATCTTCCCATAAGTTCACAGCTGTCCCTTATTGAGTGTCAACTTACAATTACATATCTTAATATACCCTTTGGCAGAGCCAGAAAATCACTTTTGTGACCTTACCAGTTTGTAGTAATTATCAACAATTCTCTTCTTTCTGTTCGTATTTGAAGTTTGGGTTAATTAGTCATGTTTGTTGTTAAGAAAGTGATGCCAGGTGTTTTAGGGCAACAAATGTTTTATCAGTCAAATGGGTCTAAGAACCCCAGCATACTAGGAGTGTGTTCAGTCATGCCTGTATATGTGTGTGTGCTTTTTCCAAGTTCTTCACCCCTCTCACCCTCACATCTCAACCTAGCTGCTAACACCTTTCTGGTTGGCATTCTAGCTTCATATTTGACATTGAATTTGATGATAAGCTGCATATTTAATTTGGTTTTGCTGGTATTGTGGAGAAGATAATCAATGCTGATCTACAATATTGTCTTATGGTATTTTGTCACGTATGCAGCTCACAAAGTTGAATGCTAGGAATGATGATTCTATTGGAAAACTTAGATCATATGTCAAGAGTTCCACGAAAGCTGCATACAAGCGGGTAAGTTCGGTTATTGTTATATCCTTAGTCATTTAGGTAGAGGACTATTTGCTTCAAATTAAACAATTTAGCAAGGACAGAATGGAGTTGATATGTTTATTGTCAGGTAGCTAGCAAGGTGGCTTTTGAATCTAAAGTGGAAAGAACGCATCCTTTGGCTTTGCTTGCCAAAGAACTGAAGATAATTGCGGAGATAGAGTTCAATGTTTTCTTCCCAGTGTTACGTCAATGGTGTCCTGAATGTATCATGACCTCAGTTGTGCAATTGCATCACTTTTTTGGGGAAAGACTGGTTATAATTCTTCACAATACCATAATATTATTTACTCTTAATGTTATCTCCATAATATTGCATCTGGTATACTAGTTTGAAGATCATATTTGTTGTAATCATACAGAAACCATTTCTCAAGGGAGTATCTTCTCTTTCTGAAGATTCTAGATCTGTGCTTCCAGCTGCTGATTTGTTGGACCGTTACCTGACTCAAGTTTATAATTCTTCACCGAAAGCAGATGGCTTGATAAACTCACTTACAGAGTTGGACCATTATCAGGTCAGCATAATGAGTCGTGGTCTAACATTGTAGTTGTTGCCATTATGTCATTACAAAGTCTTGAATTTTGAATGGGCTGCTATTGTATCATGTGCTTTTTCTTTTCTGTACCTATGCCCTTATCTATCTTGTTGATTGATTTTTAATTTCACGATTTTTAGTTGTTTGTGCCTGTCTGCGTGCATTTGTTTTTATTGCATGAGATGGTAAGGCAAGATTCCTTTTCAGACGTCGGATGCTTCTTGAAAAGCATTGTTCATTGGGTTGTCCATATCCTATTTGAAGTTTAACATGAGCATTAAAGTAGACATTAATTCTTATGTCATGTCCTACATATGTTGACAAGAGCACCATATTATGGTTCAGCTGGGTGTAATTCTTATTGTTCTGTATGGTGTAGGAATCTATTGCAACTATGAGCATGAATAGTGATAATGTTGATGTACTTGTTTTCCAGCGTGCATGTAATTACTAATTGGAAGAAAATATATTTTAAAAAACTTAACAGTAGCTTTCCTGATAGGCCTGGATTGTAATATTGCTATTCATGCCAACTGATACCTTGCCACAAATTGATTTGCTCTGTAACATATTTGCAGATTGGAGAAATTTCCAAGACGTTCATTATTGATTGGGCGATATCTCAGCATACTCATATCTTGGAATGGACTGGTTGTGCTTTTGATATTGAGGTGAGTTCTCTTAGGGAGATGTCATCTAAAGTGAGTGGAGAGAGGACAAGATCATGAGGCAGAATTATGAACAAGTTAAGTTACCGCCGAGCGGGCAGTGGCATGGCTACATTGATTGGTAAACAGGAAATAAAAACAAAGTGCCATAATGCATGCATAAATGGGATGACCAAGATCAGTTATCCTGTGTAATTAAGAAAAAAAAAACCAAACCTCTTGGAAAAGCTGCAATGTTTGTTTGTGGTTTTGCAATTTGGGTGTTAGTATATTTTGTGAGAAATTTTGTACTTGTTAGATGTCTTGAGACAATTTTCCAGGAAAGCCTTATATGTTCCTGATTCCCTAGAATTCTGAGAAAAGAAGGGGAGGACAACACCAGGCACAACTGGACTGGCGTTGAAAGTAGAGGATAACTCTTATTTTGCGCAGTTAGGAAGCGGAGTTTGATGTGAAAAGCTTGCTTAACTTCAGCATCACGTGCCAATATCCCGTTTCTCTATGTTTGTTATAACCCTCAGTTAATGGGCATGTGCAGGACTGGGAGCCATTATCATTTCATCAGAAACAGGCAGCTTCAGTAGTAGAAGTTTTTAGGATCATAGAGGAGGTATGCTTTTCAGGACCTATTCAAGATGGTTTATGATCCACATAGCATTTTTAGGGTATTTGTATTCAGAATGTGAAGTCAATGCCTTTGGCCATGAAAAAGGTTTTTGGCAAAAGGATTAAGCAAATGATTGTCCTTAAATGCCACTTACTAAATTCAACTCATTAAAGCACTCTTCGAAAGGTGTGGCTAGATAATGGCACTTCTGAAAACATGTAGTAAAAGTCTCATTTGGCACTATAAAGCAAATCTCTTTGGGAAATTGGGAGTAATAATTTTTTCTCATCACGCTACTTAAATTTTGAGGGTCTTGTGTCGTTGGGTTTCCCTTATGTATTAGTTTGACTTGCAGACTGTGGATCAATTCTTTGGCCTGAATCTGCCCATGGATATTACACATTTACAAGCACTGCTATCTGTCATTTTCCACAGCTTGGATACTTATTTGCTTAAAATGCTCAACCAGTTAGGTACTGTTCTTTATTTTATTCATTAGCTCATTTAAAGTCGCATATACAGCAGTATATGTTTTTTCTTATCTTCTATAGTTGCATGAGAAGAGCAAAACCCACCCCCTCTCCAAGGCTCTTGACCTGTAGTTCTGTTGTGAAATTTTGATTTTTTCCAATAGCATGTTTCCCTTTTGCGGTTGGGGAGTTAGTGTAGTAAAGAGATAAGGATTTTTGCCATATGCTTGGTATACTGTGTCTGTTTAGCATCAAGCATGAATCTTTTCCCTATTTTTTTTAGAATAAATTAATTCTTCATATGATTCTTTTTAGCCCTGAATGATTAACATTGAGAGAGGAGCATTTTGAATATCCTCAATTGCCTCTTGCAACTAACACGACTTTGCAAATTTGAATTTGAAATTATATTTTAAGCTAATATGTTGACCATGACACATGTAATATTGCAGTTGAGAAGACTCATCTCTACCCACCACCTCCTCCTTTAACTCGATATGCAGAGACAGTTATGCCGATGTTTAAGAAAAGGTTGCTAGAGCAGACACTTCTGGATGAAAACGTGAGTTATAAGTTGAATGGATTGACTATACCGAAACTCTGTGTCAGGCTGAATACTCTTCATGTAAGTCTTCCTGGGTTCCCATCACTAGTGTCTTAGTATTCACTATGCAGATTGAACTTGAACAGGCAAACCTGTGAACTTTGTCACCGAAGGAATGTGCACTCTATTATTTTAGCCCTTTCGTAGATTAATCTCTTATGGTCAAAATTGAAAAATATACATTTTTTGGTCCAGAATCTGACCTGTTTCGTATCATGAAAATGTGCAAGTCTTTTGGTTAGTTGTTAGAACAAGTATTATCACACCACAAACATCTTCGTCCACTGCAGGCCTCACCACCTCGTCTTCTTTTGTCTGTGAACAGTACATACAGAAGCAAGTTGGCATGTTAGAAGAAGGAATCAGAAAATCTTGGGCACTTGTCAGGCCATTCCATTGCCAGAGATGGAGTAAGATTAGTTTGGATCTTGAGACCTATGATGGTCCTGGTGGATATTTGTTTGTTCCCTAAATTTTATCGTGTGTTCTTGTTACCACTATCAGATATATATCGAAAAAGAAATAAAAAATCAGTTAATGAACAAGCTCAAGCTTTCAGTCATTTGCTTCAATAGTAAAAGTTGGGGAAGGTTCTAGGTTTAATTTTATAAACCAAAGTGTCTTTTTGGGGAAAAAGTCATAATTGTACCTAACAATGAGCACTAGTTGTTCGAATCTTGTTGCAGAATGAGGTAGTCAGATCTGTTGTCTGTGTACTTAACAAAAATCTTAAATGTTCGCAGTTTCTTACTTGAACTGGTAGGGCAGCTCTATAGGCCTGATCAGCTGCTAGCCCATAAAACTGAATTATATATCAACCTTTTTTTTCTTTTTTCCGTCCTGTTGGTCAATACACTCATTTTAGTACTTTCTTACTTACTCTATTTGCAGTCCAGAAGACTTCTTTTCTTCTCTTGTAATATAAGTCTCTTTTTTCTTCTTTTCTTTTACTGTACATATTAGTTTTTCCTTGAATAGGCGGTAGAATGAAGTACTGTCCTAGATGTAAACTGGCGTGGATGTCTGGCTTTTTTGTGTCTTATGTAAAACCTTTGTTTAATTCAGCAAGAGAACATCCCCTGGAAGATGAGAGTTTACAGACACGCAGTGAAGAAGTTGATGCATTGTTTGCCACCACTTTAAACATCATCAGTGATACTTCTACTGATGCTATCAAAAAACTTTGTGACTTTGCTGGTGATCTTTTAAACCATGGACTTTGTGTTGTCTGTTTAAACTTCACCCATGATACAATTGCCATTAAGCTGATAGCTTAAATTTGTTTAACATGAATTAACTTCTATATATTCATTTTTGTCGTGGTTGTGTAGAAAATATTCCATATATACTGCTTATTTTGATGTCTTTGTAACTACACATCATGTGAAATCAGCAGTATTGACCTCATCTTTTATTTCAATACGCAAGAAGTTATTCTAATCATTTAAGGCTTAATTCTCCCCCACTCTACCTATAGTCTATTGATTAGTTCTTGGATGTAGGGAAAAGCTGACATTTGCCCAAGAGAAATGAGATCATATGCTGTCACTACTCCTGATATAGTTTCTCATTTTATCTCTTTCTCACTCCCGCTCATGCTTACAATATCAAATAATAGTACTATTATTTATTAACTCAGACTCCATTTCTTTTTCCATAAGAGCCTTAGATTTGTGCCCTTACTATCAGATTGTAGTTGATCCTTCTTTATCCAAGATTGTTGGCAACCATTCTGTTTCTTCCTATTTATTTCAACTTTGTTGGACAAATGTTGCTACATCACATACTGCCCCGTTGATTACTTGGCATTTCATACAGAGAGAATAACCACAACCCTTTGTCAATTGTGGCTCCAGGGGCACGGGTGGTGTTTTGGGATATGAGAGAGACATTCCTGTCTCATTTATACCGTGAAGATGTTGAAAGTTCCCGCTTGGAAACTTTTATTCCACATTTTGATAGAGTAAGATGTTCTGAGAAGCACGAGTGACTTCTTGGGTTTCTTTTTCTATTTTTGTTTTTCAATGGCTAACCCAATTGGCAATTATGTAGGTCCTCAATCATATTTGCGGTTTGATTGATGATGCTCTTAGAGACCTTGTGGCTTTAAGTGTCTGTCGAGCATCATTGGTACTTTTTCATCTCACCATTAAATCTGTTGAGGAACCTTGCTTAGTTGCCTAGTGGCTTAGTTGTTGTATGCTTTAACGTTCAGGAAGGTTATGTTTGGGTATTGCTGGATGGAGGTCCTTCTCGTTCATTTTCTGATTCAGATGCCATACTGATGGAGGAGGACTTAAATTTGTTGAAGGTTTGTCTCTTCTTTGGAATGTGAAGCAGCATTGATATGAAAAAATACCCTTCTGAAAAATCTGTATTCATGTAAGAATTGTTGTAGAATATTTTTCTGGAATGATTCTAACGGAAGGATTTGAGTGAATACAATTTTATGCTGAAATTGGTGCTTGGAATGGTGACAGTAGTTTGGCTTGCTTCGCTTGATACAAAACCCCTTTTTTGCATGCTCTGATAAATAACTATACCTTTTAAGTAATATAAACATTCAGTTTTCACTTTCTTATTGATCAATTGTTACTTTCAGGAATTCTTTGTAGCTGACGGAGAGGGCCTTCCACGTTCAATAGTTGAGCAAGAAGCGAAACTGGCTCGACAAGTTCTTAGTTTATTTCACATTCAGGTTTGGTGGTTCATAGTTAAGCAATACATTAATATCTCTGAATATTTCATTTGGTAGCTTGATAATTTCTCTTTGACAGACTGAAACTATTATTCAAATGTTGATGAGCGCAAGTGAACACATCTCATTGGGACTAGAGTCTCATAAACATGGTTGCTTGAACTTGGAAGATGCACACACTTTAGTACGTATCCTCTGCCACAAGAAAGACAGAGAAGCCTCTAGATTTTTGAAAAGACAATATGAACTTCCCACATCATCAGGTGAGGTTTCTCTGCAGCCATTGGAGCAAATGCATTCTGACTAATTTATGTTGTGATATTGCTCGCTTCATTTTAGCAACACATCACATAAGTGTTTCATTATTAACGGCACATCTTCCAGCATACACCTTTAGTTTCTGGTTTGTTTTCTTTAGTCCTAATTCCTAACTGACTTATCTGCAGGTTCATAACAAAAAAATCTAAATTTCCTGAATTGCAAATGATTTTTATGTTCGCTTTCTATCAAAAGATTGTTCCTTTCCTTTCCCTGTATTTGTCTGTGTGTGTGGTGCGGGGTTTGGCAATAGGCCAAGGAGCATGATCACTTTTAATTAGTCTGCAATCACTGGTTAATTTAAGCTGTCAGCCCTCTTATTTGGTTATTATTTATTGGGCAGAGTATGATGACACCCCATCATGGGATTCGAGTTCAGGATCGCCTCTTATATCAGATATTCTTAAGCGAACTACCTCATTTCGTTGGAGCAAAACGGGTGAAAGCAGTTTCGTATCAATGAAGAAAAAGCTTCAAGAGGCAACAGCTGCGGCATGGTAACAGAGAACTAATGGATAGAGGTTTTTGAAGGTATTTTCTCACGTTAACTTCAACAGAACACGTCAGAGTTCTTCCTTTGTGGAGAACAAGCAATTCAGAAAGCTTTCTAGTATGCCAATTTTGATTTAAACATAAACCAAACAGAACCACTGATATAATGCATAGTGCTACTTTTAGTAACTTATATTGAAGACATTAAATTAGTGATGGGATGATTCAGTAATGTTTTCAGCTGAATCAGTTTCTGCTGGATTCTAATCAGAGCCTATTCATTGGTTGCTTATTGTCGCCTAATGTATAGTTTATTGATTGAAGATTTTATTACAATCATCTGTGCTGGTGTTAACGCTATCCCAGTCTTGTTTAGGAGATTATTAGATGCATCTGCGCAAGACGCAAGGTCCACTCACCTCTGCATATATTATTTTATTCTGATTTTTTTCCTTTTCTATTTGAGTAGAGTTTAGATGCCTTTGTGACACGCAAGTTTTAGAGGTAGGGGAAAAGTATGGCAAACACAGCAATTGGTGGAAAATTGTGTAGTTATTTGACAGCCTAATTGCAATGATGCTTGAGCTGTGTTCGTGGTGGTATTTTTATTTTAATTAATGAACGGCGTGTAGTAGTTGTGTTAGGATTATTTTTGTGCTTAAAGGATTGCATACTTTTCTTAGAAGAACTGCATGAATTGAATTGTTCAATAAGAATTCCTATAATTGACATCAACTTGTTCCAGACGTCTTACTTTGACTTTGCTTTTCTAGAAAATGTGACTGCCCATACTGACATATGTAGGAGGGGTCGATCTGTCTTACTTGAATTCGTGCTTGGCGTCCTGACTTTCCGTATATTACCTTTATAAATATTTTTTTTAGAAATAGTTTTACGGTTTTATGGTTCGGTTTTTAGTCTTTGAGAAAACAAACCAGACCAAACCAATTGGTCCGGTTGTGGTCATCGACCTTCCTTCCAATAGGCTGAGATTTGTTTGACTAATTTATAAGGTTTTGTCCCCATAAGATCGAACACGTTATAATTAAGAAATGCTTAGAAACAAAATCAGTCCATGGTATATGGATCATTTTCATATCGATCCAAAGGAAGATATGGGCCCGGCCCTTCTGCGGTTAACATCACGCTCCACGCGTAAGTCGTAACAAACAGCAGCACACGCATTTTTAACGCCAATCTCTTTAAAATCTCAAAATCCCAAATCCCAATTCACAAATCTGCAATTTCTTTCCCTTCCTCTTTTATTGATCTTCCGAATCGCACTTCCCTTTCCTCTCCTCTCCCAGCAAAGACAGCAATCGCCGCGATGACCACAACCGCCGCCGCTTCTCATGCCAACGACATGGACATAGAGCAGATGAGAAAGGTGTTCGACCAGTTCGACGCCAACGGCGACGGGAAGATCTCGTCGGAGGAGTTAAGCGCCGTTTTGAAGCATTGGGATCGACCTCCACGCCGGAGGAGGTACAACGCGCCATGGAAGAGATCGACACCGACAAGGACGGGTTCATCAACCTGGAGGAGTTTTCCCAGCTCTGCCGCTCGTCGTCGGAAGCCTCGGCCGCAGCGGAGCTTTCCGAGGCGTTCGCTCTATACGATGAAGACAAGAACGGGCTGATCTCGGCAGAGGAGCTGCACAAGGTAATGCATCGGCTGGGGCTCAAGTGCTCGGTGGATGAATGCGTGAAGATGATCAAGAGCGTGGATTCGGACGGTGATGGCTTTGTTAACTTCCAAGAGTTTGAAAAGATGATGGCTAAAAACACGAGCAATGGATCTGTGGGTCCCTAGATTTGGATTGGTATGATTTGATTCTTATCTGGGAAGAAAGTAACTTCAACTTCTGTTTTTTTCCCTTTAACAAAGAAATATTATGGCAAGATGAGTAGGTTTTCTGTAATATCGCTAATCCCTTAGAAATATCTTCTTCATGGTGTAGTATCAAACATTGTCTATTCATGTAATAAAAACAAACAGTTCCTCTTTTATGAGATTCATATCTTTGGATTACAAGCACATCCTTCCTTTGTCTTAAGACAGTCCTTATTCAGTTTTCATAATGAATGCAAGATATAACAGTGTAAAGATATCTTTTGATGAATGCAAATGATTATTTTTTATCTAATGCCAACTCCAATCTGAAGTTCACATGAACACTTGGAGTGGTGCTGTTAGAAACTGCACTTCTTAGGTTGCAGAAGGTCGCGGAGGCTGATGATGTTGGTTGGAAGGAGAGTACAAAAACAGCCTAGAATATTTAATATTGCATTGTGGTGGTACTGGATTAAAGTTAAATCTGCTGCAAGCTATTGTCTTCTCCATTAGCATTTGGTGTGACAGTAAAATGCAGGATTATCATTTGCACTTCAGTAAGATCATTTGCTAATCATCGGTAGTTTTTGAATTGTTGATTGATTTTTAATTTCACAATTTAGTTGTTCGTGTGCCTGTCTGCGAGCAGTTGTTTTTTGTCGCATGAGATGGTAAGATTCCTTTCTAGACGTCAGATGCTTAACATTTTTCATTGGGTTGTCATTTTCCTGTTTGAAGTTTAACATAAGCCAATCAGCAGACATTAATTCTTATGTCATGTCCTACATGTTGACAAGAACATCGTATTGCTCTTGGTGTGATTCTTATTGTGTTCTGTATGGTGTAGGAACCTATTGCAACTATGAGCATGTTGTTGTCACTTGTTTTCCAACTTAACAGTAGCTTTTCTTATTAGCTAGGATTGTAATATTGCTCTTGGGCCAACTGATGGCTTGCCGCAAATAGATTTGCTCTTTACCTTATTTGCAGATTGGAGAAATTTTCAAGCCATTCATTATTGATGGGTGATATCTGTAATGTGGTTGCTGATTTTGCAATTTGGGTGGAAGTTTTTTCTACTTGTTTTGAGAGAATTTTCCGGGAAAGCCATGGATTTCCTTGCAGTTCTGATAGAAGAAGGGACAGAAACTCTTATTTGGTCAGTTAGGAAGTAGAGTTTGACGTCAAAAATTTGCTTAACTTGTTTGTTAGATGAGCAAGAAGTGAAATTGGCTTGACAAGATCTTAGTTGTTTATTTCACATCCAAGAAGAAATTAATAAAATTAGGATGAATTATTGAAAGATATAACTAATTAATTATGAAGATTTGCTTGGAAGACGTTGCCGCACGCGCAACCGGGGCCTTCTGGTGGAGGAAAACAAGTGCAAACTTGGCAGTCAGGTGGACAAGCACCTACACAGTACACAGTCCTCATCTGTTTGGCACTGATCTGGTGTGGTCCTCCTTGCCTCAATCTCATGAACTGATGATGATAATATACCTGCAAATACAATTAATTAATGCACATGATTGATTAAATAATCATTTCTTAATCAAGATTATAACTTTTATAAAAATAGTTCAGTGTATTTTTTTCATTAAAAGGTTAAAATTTGTAGGGACAAACTAGATAAAACGATGATAGCAACGATAATGATCACTAGTTAATTTGGAGGATTATAAAGAACTGAGAAAATAGTAGTAGCAAATTAGCTTCACTCACTTTTCTCCAACTGATCATTTGGTAGTAATGTATTTATAGTGCCACCAAAGGTCCTATTAAAGAAATAAAATAAATAAATTATATCATATCTATTAATTTAGAAGAATTAAATTTGGAAATAAAGGTTTCTTTTTAAGTTTTAAATAAATTATATCATACCTCATAATGAATACAATTTTTACCATTAAAATTTTGAGGCCAAAACTAGATAAAACAAGGCGGAGGATAATTTTTTACCATTAAAATTAAATTTTTCACAATTATTATTTAGGGTAAACTACATAAAAAATTTAATAGTTTATGAAATGTTTCATTTAACCCCCATAGTCTAAAAACTTGCATTAATATAAACCTTAAAGTTGTCTAAAAATTATAAACTTAACCTTTTTAGTAGTTAAAAAAATTCAAAATAAATGGTAAAATTATTCAAATTTGAGGAAAACTAACAAATATTAGTGAGTTCACTCCAATAAAAAAATTAAAAATAAATAAATGAAAGCTTTATTTAAAAATATTTAAAAGGATTATATTGAAACAAATTGTAAATAAAATTTATTTTATGTTTTTGTCATTGTATTAAATTATTTCATCCTAGTTACATTTTTTTCCAAATTTCATAATTTTTTGCAATTCTTTACTATTTGTTATAAATTTTTTAACTATTTAAAAGGTTAAAATTGTAACTTTTAGAAAATTATAAAAATATTTGTATTGTATTTTAAACTATAATTAAGTGAAACATTTTGTAAACTATAGAATTTTTTATGTAATTTATCCTAATTTTTAGAAATTTATAGAAATTATATTCCAATTTTTAAAATTATAGAGATCAGGTGAGTTCACCCAAATATATATATATTTTTCCCTTTCTGTTTCCCAAGACATATAATGTGGCTACTAATCATGTGTGAAGTCAAAAATTGAAAGCTTTTATTAACAAGCTTTTCTTTATTAAGCTCGAAGAAATTAAAATTAAGGTCACATATTGATAAATATGGAAAATGATCACATATTTTCTTTTCAAATTAAGTGGCACCAAATGTCATGAAGATAATTTTTAAAGTATCAACGTGTTGTTTTGAAAAAAAAAAATTGAAGGATAATTTCTTTTTTCTTGTTTTTTTGTCGCGGTCATCGGGATTATAATCCTATTTTTGTATTGGATATCGACTATTCTAAATTCGAACCGATCAGAATCCCAAAACTCTTTTGTGGTTGAGCAAAAATATACTAAAAGAGGAAACATAAGTGAGAAAAAAAACCCGAGATTTTCATTTCACCGGCCATAGACTGATAGAAGCACATACCTACTTATTTATGTTGTGATATTGGAATGCTCATTTCACTTTAGTAACATTAGCATTCGTCGCACGTTTTTCATGAGTTATTGCCACATCTTGTACCAGTTAACCTTTAGCTTCTGGTTTGCTTTGTTTAATCCTAAAGTACGACTTACGTACAGGTTCATAACAATAAATCGAACTTTGCTAAAAGGGATTCTTGGTGCCAGATTAATGTCTTGTACAGTAGGGTAAATATGATTTTTATCAAAAGATTGTTCCTTTCCATTCCTTTCTCTGTGTTGTGTCTATGGGTGTGGTGCGGGGTTTGAAGGTGGAGTCGGTGTCAGGATTGGATTCCATGTTTCTTTGTCGTTTTTATTCATCGCATTCTGTCAATAGCATTCAGTAGAGCTGGTAAATTTAAGTTCGCAGGTGTTTTATGTGGTTTAAGTTCAGGATCACCTGTTATATCAGATAATGCACGGTGGTATTTTTAGATGTTTAATCATTTCTTTAGTTTATGTAACATAACCTTACAAGACAACTATTTACAGGCAGAGGGAATGATAAGCTCAAATAATGCAGTTTATACATCCGTTTTCCCTTGTTCTGATCTAGTAGTTGCTAACAGCTAGTCAACCATCATTGGTAAATGCTCCTACAAGTCAGCGTCGTCACCGGTATACCAATCACAGTCTGACAGGTGTCTACGTTAGGCTTCTGCTCTTTATCTGACAATCCGTAACTGATGACTGGTTGAAAACCTGTAAGCTTGATGGCAAGGTTCACAACTCCATGGCCCCTTGTGCCATCCTTAGCCCTTACCCGGTAACTCAAGTTCCTAACTGAACCTTCCCGCGGGAACCCAATATCCGTAACCGGAATCCGGCACCAACCCAGTTGGGCCGGGCCCATAATGAGCCTTTTAGTATACAATTCAAGATGAATACAAGAAAATCTGTTAGGAAAGAAATCACAGTGGTCAATGGGGACAACAAACTTGTCGCCCCATGTAGGATTCAATCCCCCTTGATCATCAACTCGCGTAGAGTACACGTGGCACTCCTTATCACCTTTGGATGGGGAGAATCGAGGGTAGGTGGTGATGGTGATAAAGGGTCTCAGCCGGTGAGAGAAAAGGCTTGAAGTCTGTAGGCCATGGGCAGATACGACTGTAACCTCCATGTGTTTTTTTGCTAAACCTTCAATTTCCTGGTATATATGCTTGTTATTGTTGAGTATTAGGTGAGTAGCAGTGCAGTTTCCCTGGCTGTGGAATAATTGAAGCGGTGTGGTCATTGAAATAAAGATGCATGATATCGGAATCTTCGTGCCCACGAAAGAAGAGTGCTTGTTTTGGTCGATTATTATTGTTAACTAATCCAATCATTTTGTTGAGAAACTAGAGTGTACTCCGACTCATTGTGAGTTGGCATACACGAACCAATCAGAATTGGACATCTGATTTAAATTCTCACTTCTCATATTAAATTTATTTTTTTAATGATTTTTATTATATAGTATGACTTATGCAATCAAATGATCATAATTATTATTTCACCCTTATTCTTGTTTTTCAGTTTAATAGAATACTGCGTGCTACCATAGATACATAATCTTCAGAAATATTCTCCGACACTATTAAAACTAGCAGTGTAAACCCCATGTTTTCTTAAATTTTCATAATATTTACGATAGTGAAAAAATGGTTTCAACTTTTCTGCAATTCTTTTTCAGTTATCTTTTTTCATATTTTTCCATTTTTCTTTGTAAAAAATTACTATCATAAACCCTATCATTTTTATTAAATTTCCCATCTAAAATGGGGCATAATTTTAATGGACTGTGGACTCTAAAATGAATTAAAATATACCATTCAAATTTTGCTCAATCAATTAGTATGATTTATTTTTATATATACCATCACTCTTCTCGTAATAGTTTAGAGTCAAAAATTCAAATTTACAACTATAAAAAATCATATTTTTACCATAGTTATTATTATTATTTTTCCAGACATAATGCAACTAATTAATTTCGTAAAATTATATTATACGGTAGACAATGTATGTTTAAGAGGTGCTACAGTTTCAATGATGTATTGCATTAATTAGGATTGTGATAGATTGATTTAAAAATAAAATAAAATAAAGGATTGTGATATATTACCGAACGAATAATGAAAATATTATTAATAATACGGGTAGGTAAGTTATTATAAAAAAATTAAGGGTATATTTATATATAATAGACATTCAAATAATAAGGTTTTTTCCGGCATTTCATACAATATAGATTAATTGAAACTTTCCATATTAACCTATTTAACTCAGCGCTGTCTGTCCTTGGGTGAATTTAAACAGGAATCGTGGCAAGTTTAAAAGAATAGCGAGCAAGGGGGGAAGTCTCCATACGACTCAGGACGCAGGGTCTGTTGGAAGTGATGTACATATATCGGATGCTGGTATTGAACGCAGCAATAAGGCCCAATCTGCAACAGTGCTGAAGGGAGACGTGTGGGGATTTGGCAAGAAGTTGGGGCTGACTGCACATGCTAACGAGGAGGCGATGCGTATTTTTGATCAGCAACGCTACGCTGGGGAACTCGAAAATCTCATGTGAGTTACTGTTCGCGTGTGTTAATCAGGACTATGGTGAACATTTTATCCTGGAACAGTCGTGGTTTGCTGCTAGCTGCGAAGAGGAGATTCATCCGCCAGCAGGTAGTTCAGGGAAGTGTGAGTATTGTGTTTATTCAAGAGACTAAGAGGAGTACTATGGATGATTTTTTTGTGAAATCCATTTGGAAGAGCAATAAGATAGATTGGCTGGCTGCTCCCGCGACTGGCAGGTCGGGAGGTCTCCTTGCTGTGTGGAACACTGATGACTTCATCATGTCTAGGAGCGGGATTGGGGATCGGTTCTTGTGGTTGGAAGGCAAGTATGTCCCAGCTAACTTCGATTGTACAGTGATAAGTTTATATGCGTACTCCACGGCGGTGGAAAGGGGTGATTTATGGAGGCAACTAGTTGAGGTTATTACGCAGGCCAGATCTCCTGTTTTGGTTGCGGGGGATTTTAATGAAATTTTAGAGCCCACAGAGCGTCTTCATGGGTCGGAGGTCACTAGTGGGATGAGGGAATTCAGGAGTTTTATCGAGGAGTGTAGGCTTTCAGAATTCCAGCTCTCTGGGCGTCGGTTCACGTGGGCTAATTCTAGCAGCCGCAGTAAGATCGATCGCATCTTCGCTCAGGTTGGGTGGTTCTCCTCATGGCCGCAGCTATCCTTGGTGGCTTTAAGCAAAAACCATTCTGATCACACTCCTCTTTTACTGAGATCCGAAGGTCGGGATTGGGGGCCCAAGCCTTTCCGTGACCTTGCGGTGTGGTGGGATTCGTTCGAGTTTAAGGATAAGGTGAGGGGTTGGTGGGATAAACTTAGTGGTGAATTACCTGGAGATTTTCTGATTATAAAAAAGGTTTAGAGAGCTAAAGAAGTACCTGATTCAGTGGAATAAAGAGGTCTTTGGTAATGTGGAGCATGTTCTTTTGACGATGCAGAACAGACTGGATTGGTTGGACAATCAAGGAGACTCGCGTTCCTTATCGGGGTCTGAATTAGAAGAGAAAAACCATCTTGAATCTTCCATCTGGGTTAAGCAAGGGCAACTTAGTAGGATTTGGCAGCAGAAGGCTAGAGTGAGATGGAACAAGGATGGTGATCGCAATACCAAGTACTTCCACCGTGTAGCGAAAAATTGTATGCATCACAATAATATTGGGGAGTTGATTACCAGTCATGGTAGATTAACCTCGCCCGAGGCAATCAAAGAGGAGGCTTGGAGATATTTCGGCGATTTTTTCAAAGCGGATCTGTGGGACAGGCCTAAGTTGCAGAACTTGGGCTTCTCTTGTTTATCTGCTGTCCAAGTGGAGTACTTGGATAGAGAGGTGACGGACGTGGAAGTTTGGGATGCTGTCAACCAGTGTGGTAGCGACAAAGCTCCTGGTCCTGATGGGTATTCTATGTTTTTCATCCAGCATGCCTGGGATATAATCGGGAAGGATATGTGCAGTCTGGTCAAGAACTTTTTCAGGTTAGGTCGATTCCCTCATGGAGCGAATACTTCCTTCATCACCCTTATCGCAAAAAAATCAGGGGCTTGCAAGCTCCAAGATTATCGCCCCATTAGCTTGGTTAGCAGCTATTATAAAATCGTTTCCAAGGTACTTGCTGGGAGATTAGGAAATGTGATTTCTTCTCTGATTAGTAACAATCAACATGGTTTCATTAAGGGGAGGCAAGCCTTAGATTGTGTTCTCACTGCCAATGAGGTGGTTCACACCCTCAAAGCTTCGAAGAGGAAAGGATTCCTATTCAAAGTGGATTTCGAGAAGGCCTATGATTCGGTGGACTGGGGCTATCTAGCGGATGTCATGAGGCATATGGGGTTCAGTATTAAGTGGAGAGGATGGGTGCAGCAGTGTTTAAAAACAGCGATGGTCTCTGTTTTAATTAATGGCTCCCCGTCTAAGCAATTTCCTGTGGGTCGTGGTCTCCGACAAGGCTGCCCTCTCTCTCCCTTCTTATTCAACATTGCGGCAGAGGGTTTAAACAGGTTGTTCAGCCACGCATTGGAGGAGGGGGTTTTAAAAGGAGTTAGAGGGAATGGTTGGCTTATTAATCATCTGCAGTTTGCGGACGATACCTTGGTCTTTGTTAATAGCGAGGAAGATGAGATTCAGGCTGTTAAAGGTATTCTCAGGTGGTTCGATGCTTTCTCTGGGCTCAAGGTTAATTTCCATAAGAGCTCGCTTGTGGGGATAAATGTATTCACGACGGATGGGGAAACTCTAGCAAGGAGAGCGGGATGTAAGTTTGAGGTTACTCCGTTTAAATATCTTGGCTCTTGTGTTGGGATTAATCCCAAACGTCTGTCTAACTGGGAAGGTCTGCTGTCCGCGGTTAGAAGGAGGTTAACGTCTTGGAAAGGTGCTCTTCTTTCGTTGGGGGGTAGGGCAACCTTAATTAAGTCTGTCTTGATGAGCTTACCTGTTTACAACATGTCCATCTTCAGAATTCCTTTGGGGGTTGTGCGTCAATGTGAAAAGATTATGCGTAAATTTCTTTGGGGTGGTGATGATAACCACAGGGGTTTGCCGAAAGTTCAGTGGGGAAAAGTCACCAAAAGCAAGGAAGACGGAGGTCTTGGGTTAGGATGCTTGCGGACCAGAAATGAAGCCTTGCTATTGAAACGATTTTGGGGAGTTGTGACAGGGAAGCAGGGAACTTGGGAGAGGATTATAAAGGCTGAATACGGGATCCATTCTATTGGGGATGTGTGGCGTTCGGAGAAAGTGGCGGCCTCCTCAATGTGGGCGGATATGCTAGCAGTTTGTGGTAGGAATGGATCGACGTTTGATTTATGGACTACTCAGGTGACGACCAAGATCGGGAATGGAGCTCAAGTGAAGGTGTGGTGGGACCCTTGGGTTGATAGAATTCCCCTGGCCATTAAACATCCCCGGCTGTACCAACTAGCGACGAACAAGTTGGGAACGATTAGAGAGATCGGCTCTTGGTCAGAAGGGGTTTGGGAGTGGGATTTCAGATGGCGCAGAGCTTTGTTAGAATGGGAGTTGGATGAGGTTAGTGATATGCAGCGTCAGTTATCTCAACCGCTAGTTGGCGAATCCGTGGATAAGATTCTGTGGAATCTTGATGTTTCTGGTAAGTATACGGTTGGTTCCTTTTGCAGAGAGAAAGCGAGGTGTAATGGGTTGATCAATGGGGACAAGTATCTGCAGCAATGTTGGAAGGCGAAGGTTCCTTACAGGGCACAAATTTTTACTTGGCTAGCCTTGAATAATGGGATAGCTACTAGAGACTTCCTGCGGCACAGGGCCATTATTAATTCAGATAGCGATAGGTGTCCTCTGTGTGGGGAAAGCGAGGAAACGGTTGATCATCTTCTACTTCGCTGTAAGTTTACCCTTCAAATATGGACGACGATTATGAGATGGGCGGGTATTCAGTGGGTGACTCCAAAGTCTATGTTAGTTCACTGGGATAGTTGGTCATCGCTGCTGATTTGTAACAAAAGGGTAGTCCGTGATTCCTGGTCGATTCTCCTGTATGCCGGGTGTTACTCAATTTGGCTACAGCGGAATACAGTGGTCTTTAAAGAAGGTAGATGTAGCTCTTTTGGTTGCCTTAATCTAATCTTTAGTACTTGGCAGCAGTGGTTGCTGACTTTGGACCCTCGTTTTCCCTATTCCCAGTCTCAGATGATCCTAGGGCCTGATTGGCTTTATGGACTAGGATGATTGGGTTGTCAGTCGTTTCTGCTCGGTTGTTTCGTAGCTGCTTCTGTTGTTGAGTAGCTAGGTGGTTAGTTTTGAGTGTGAGTTGGCTTTTTCTGTGCAGGCAGCTTGTCTACCTGCTCTATCCCTCTCTGTTTTGGTTCGTGATCTCTTTGGTCATTTGTAATGACCTTTTATTTTTTATATTAATATATTCCAGCTTATTAAAAAAAAAAACTGTTTGATTATAGTGAGAAATCTACTCCCTCTCTTCTTCAATGTTTGTCTTCCTCGCATCCCAATATTCAGTAGGGAACGCATATTGAGGAGGCCGGATGAGATATTATTTGACCCCAAAAAAATCCGAATTTTTTTGTGAACGTACGTTAATCCTTAACGTACTTCCCAGAAAAAATTAGGAGCAAAATTGTCTCAAATAGTGAGTCTACCGGCCGTTTTAAGATACGTGTCGAAACAATAAAAGGAAAAGCTAAAACGACAAATATTGAAGGACGGAGGGAGTATTTAATTGGTTGAAATTATTCTTAAATTTCTTATATCTATATATACTTCTTTTGGTATTTTTTTTTCCTCTTTTTTGTAAAACATCAGTTCTTTATTAGGAATAAAACTCGTGAAAGAGCATGAGAAAGTACAAACCAGCACTAAAAGTTATTCCTAAATTTTGGGTTTTTTTTTCATGAGTTTTTAATTTAAACCATCCATAATTAAGTTTTAAGTTCGAGTAGTGAGAATGGATCAACCATATTTGAATAATATTCAAATGAGATTAATCTCATACTCCGAAACACAAGAGGTGACCTAGGGAAATCGGAAACAAATATCTTTTAATATATTTTTCTACTTGTTACTAAAAGGCTTTTTTGGTAAATAAGTAAGTATTATTATTATTATTATTGTTGTTGTCCAAATATCCTCCGGAAGTGAAGATGAATATTGCATGTTCTCGGGGTCATTTTCCGCCTGTGGGCAAGACCGAGGACGTGAAGCGGATGAGGCTTCATGATTCGTATAAGCAAAGGGTGGGACTCGAGTCATGAAATTCTCGCATCTTTACAAGAAATGTTTGATGGAGAACATTTTGACATCCCCATTACTCGCCCATCAGTCAAAATCGAATAAATAAATATTAGTTTCAAATTTATTTAGTTTCAAATTTCTATCTAGATTGTATGTTTTTTTGTCATTATCGTTTCAATTATGAGTGGGGTAACATTTGTTAGGAGTAAATATTGAGTACATTATGATGTAAGATGATGATAAGTGTCTAAAAATGTCAAGAATAATAGTATTATAGTACTATTTTGGGTAGGTATCATCATTCTAAATTATGATATAGGTACATCATGAGTACCTTCAAAGAAAGGGAATTATCCTTTCTATTTTTAATTTTAAAATAAAGTTTTTTCCCATTTTTATTAGGTGCACATGTTATTTGTAATGATAAATATTTGTAGTTTTTAATTCACATGTTTAAAATTTCTATTTACATGATTGTAAATTTAACGTCTTTTTTATTTTTTTTAATACGGTAGTGTACACTGCTGCGTAAAAAAAATACATATCACCAAAACAAGCTTATCTACATAGAGTAATATTATATATATATATTGAAAAAATTATAAAATATTCTAAAAATGTCATAGTTCAACTTTTTATACCCAATATAATTATAATAATAGACCCTATTATTAAACCTATCATTTATGTGAAATAGGGTAAACAGGTGGACTGTCAACCAACAATACATGGTCCATTAATTATTGTTAGCATTATAAATTGGCAGTAGCTGACTCGTGGCCATTTTTTTTCAACATGCATGCAAACTTAAAAGTGACACCTATGATGCCACGAATGACGATCAATAAATTGCGTAAAAAACACAGGACACAATTGCTTACATACACGAACCATTATAATAATTTTTACTATCCAGGTTGATTAGAAAATTAGTCTAATTTAATTAAAAATTTCAAACTATATTTTAGTATATTTTAGTATGTAATTGTGTTAAAATTTATGAAGGAGAGTTTTATCTTCTTTAAAAATCTTATTTAACTCGATTCAGAAATAATCAATACTTAATATAATAGCCGAATGACCTAAAAAAAAAAAATACTATTATTTGCTTACCCTAGTCCCTAGGTAGTCCTAGACACACCACACAATTGTATAACATGCAAAGGAAGATCAGATTGATATATATGGCAAAACAGCCAACGATGAAAACAACGCAGTACCCTCCATTTTTTTTCTTATAAGCAGTAGTAAATGTTAGGGTAGAAAGCATTTTAGTCCCTCAATTATCTGCGAATTCTCAAATTCGTCCCACTATACTTAATACAAGTGTATAAATGGTTTAAAAAATTGATTTCTTAAAGTATTAAAATATTAGTGTTTGTATCAGTTGTTTAAATGTTTACATTTTGAAATAAAAGTAGATTAGTATACTATGTTATAATTTATTAAAAAACATAGATAAGCTTTATAAAAAAAATATGTTTATTTTTTTATGAGTGTCTTGATATAGCGGAGACCATAATAGATGCTATTAAAAAAATATGAGTATAATTACAACATGTATATTATTTTTATTACTATTATAATGAAATTAATATAATAAATAAATGAAATAATTGTGGTATAAATTTGGTTCGTATAGTGATTCCTTGAGTTATCTCTATGGTGTTTAATTAGATTTTAATTAATTTAATTTGCATACACAAACCTGGTATTTAGGGATGACAACTGGGTAGGTATGAATATGTTAAAGCGAGTATGAGCGGGTATGAGTAAATACCTAATTCATACCCGCAATTAAATATCCATTATTACCCATACCCAATATGCCCAATACCCAATTAGGTATGTAATGAATATTCAATTATACTTACTTATTTATTATTTCACCAAATTATTTTATTTTTTTATAATTAAATGAAAATTTATTACTTAAATTCATTTTCACCAGTTAAGCTCGTTTTTTATCGGTTTTACTCGTTTTTTACCATTTGCCTCATTTTTTACCATTTTGGATCATTTTTTTACTATTTTGGCTCTTTTTTTTTACCATTTTAGCTCATTTTTTACCATTTTTTACCAATTTTGTGGATCATGAAATGTATTTGGGCAATTATATTTGCGCGGTAATTATCATATTTCATGGCATGTGCTATCATAGCAATTGTAAAGGACTCAAAAGCCTAAATCAACTGTTTTTGCCAGGTGAAATATAATTATGATAGAAAAATGTATAAAAAAAAAAAGCACTGTTTACTAAGTTGTTGGGCTTCATGTTTTGCTTGGGCCTTTGTAAGTTTTGTCTAGGCTAATTGTTACCTTGGCTTGTAAATCATAAAATGAACTTTTATTAGTTTCTTCGTCGTTTCAATCTCGTAATCTCAGATCAAAGAAAAAGAAAATCCCACTTGAGTATTTTAAATAAGGAAACCAAGATCATATATTGGTAAAATTAGCAAAATAGAAAGATGAGCTCATAAACAAAACCTGCAGTTTTCAACCACCATTGCTCTAAGTTTTTCCACATGCATGTCAACCTCATAAAGCTGAAAACAAATAAGAGGAATTGATGACCCTGCCAAATTAAGTAAATAATTTCGGATCTAAAAAGTTGAAACCATCTATTAGCAATAAGTAAACAGCAAGCCAGCAAATAATGTGGAATTCACCAAACAATTATTTCAGTACATTTTGAAACCATTTATTTCAACTGTGGAATTCACCAAACAATTCAAAGCATCTATTCAACAAGTAAACAACAAGCCAGCAAATAATGTTGCAAAGAATCGAGCTACATATTGTTTTAAGAGAATAAAAGGAGACTACTCAATACGAGGCAGCCTTTGCTTCTTACATGTAAAAAGAGATCCAGCACTAGCAGTGAAGCCATGTAAATACTGAAAGGAAAAAAGTGCTCAGACTTGGGTAACATTCACCTCCTCAGCTACTTGGGGCAAAAGATGTAACCATCTCTCTTGAAATTTTGTCAACAATGATTTGGCCATTACATAGACATCATCTCTTTCATCGTTATATTTCATAGCATTTTTAAAGACCAGCCTAACATCAACATATATATCTCGGACATTCTTAGTAGTTTTTGTCTAATTATCCTACTCAATCTGCTGCTTTCCTGTAAATTATTGTATACTTTACACTCCAGCTAAACTCAGCAGTATGAAAGCGCAACATGTTGAAAGCTTAAAACTCAAAGTTCTATATAACTTTTCACTCCAGCTAAACTCAGATATGTAGCAAACTCACGAATAAACCACAAACTTGAGAATACCCAGTAGCATAGGAAATAATCGTCTCAAATTCTTTAACATCAGCTAAGCCTAGTCCTAAAGGTTCCATTTTTAAAATTTGTTTATATTTGTTTTTGGAAAGAAAGAACATTTAACATGTATTCAGCACATAAGTTATTCCCTTAAATCCCTCATTTATTCGTAACCTGGCAACTAATAAATGAAAATATTATTAGGCAAGTCGGAATCTTACAGGAGAAAATGGACGACGACGGAGAATCTGAAACAGCGTCGGCCAAGTGGGAGTGAAGATCGCGAGGAGGAAGGAAAGCCGAATTGATAAATGCAGAGATGGAGAGATGATTGGGGCGAGGGAGAGAGAGAGCGGGTAAAAATGAGGTCATACCCGAATTTATCAATCCGGGTATTACCCGTACCCGAACCATACCCAGTTAAAACGGGTATTACCCGATTAAATGAGTATGATTACGGGCGGGTATCCGGGTACGGATACCCATTGCCATCCCTATTATCCCTACTGTTATTGTAGGAATTATATTAATAGAAAAAATATATAAATACGTAGAGGGTTCAAATTAAATACACGTTATAACCACAAAGACCAAAAATACAACAAGGACTAAAAATATCATTAAATTAATCATAATTGGTAGGGGTGATTTAGTTAAAAAAAATATGGTAGGGGTGATTTGGAGAGTAATATTTTGGCTCTCTCTGGAGCATATCGAATTCTCCAATATTAACGATAAACCCACCAGCCACCACACACTTGTAAACATATAGTAAGATGCACCACACTTGTATAGCATGCATGCAAAGAAATAGCATGCAGATGAAAACAACGTTTATAGAATCATCATTTTGTTTTGAAACATTTCTCTGGTTTTTTATTTATTTTTTATAAACAACATTTCTCTGGCTTATGATCGCTTAGAATAATGGTATACTATTAAGGAGAGGGCAATTTGTAGTATTCCATTCCACATCTGATAATTATAAAACATTTCCATGGATTATTATGAAAACACCATTACTGCCATTTTTATTCAACTGATAGAAAGAAAACACCATTATGGTCAAATTAATGACCACTATTGTCTTAGTTGTCAAGAGAGTTCATGTAACAAACTTTGTTGGAGCAAGAACACCCAACAACGCTAGAGATGCAAGGAATCCAGACACAACTTTCACCGCAGGGGACAGATCCACCAAGAGTGTTGTGGGAGTGCTTAAGGAGTGCTTCTTCAACGACTGGGTTGGAGATGAGGGTCTTGCTGGTCAGAGCGCTAATGACTTGCTCATCTAACATGTTCATATTTGAGTTGGGGCTCACCTTCTCAAGAATCATCCTAACCGTTGTAGGAGTGATGACATCCTTCTCGAAAGTTGCAAATGCTGGAAGAGCTAAGGCAGCAATGAGCGCAAACACAACAATCATCCTCTTCATCTCCATGATGATGATGATCGCTTGATTAACTAACTAGAATTTCCTTTTCCTTTTTTCTTTTCTTTGAAGGTGTGTGTGAAGCTTTGTATGCTTTCTACTCTTTCTCCAACCTCTATTTATAGCGGTTGGAAGCCTATTTTCTTTCTTTTTCTTTTTTCTTTTTACAAAAATGAGAAAATAAGATAATATGTAAGGGTGTAAATAGGTACATAATTAAGATAGTGTTCGGTTTACAAAATACTATTTTCTCTTTTAGAATCACTCGTTCTCCGTAGTATAAAACAAACACAAAAATACTAGTTTTCTAAGAATTTTAAATCTCAATCAAATACAGAGAAAATAACTTTCCTTATACTAGAGAATCACTTTCTTCCAAAATGGAGGAAAGTGAGGGGGTCAAAGAAAGTTGAATTTCGAAGAGTACAATGTTTATTGTGTCAACCAAACACAATAAAACTCGAAATCTCAAATTTTCTTAGTCATTTTCCCTTTTAATTTCGTCAAGTAAACGCTACCTAAAAAGTAAGGTGTTAATCATAAATATCCTAAAATCTATATATTGGATTATCACTAATTTTTTCTACATGGGTTTATCTACTAATTTGAAGTAATTAAAATATTCTTAATGTATAAAAAAATTACACAAAAATTAAATCTGCGATTTTATTTAAAAATGAGATCAAATATTTGTTAGTTGTTGTTACTTTACGACCAATTCTTGTATTACAGTTAACTTTTTCTTTTTAATAATAGGACTATTAATTCAATGAAAAAGGAATTAGAGCCACCGAAGTGTTTACATTTGTATTTGAATGGATCCAAACTTTTCTTCTTTTTATAGTGCGTGCATACTCGTGGCCTTGTATTTCGAGATGCATGCGAACTGAAACAGTGACACCTCACAGCATTTTTTAACCAACGTACGACACGCAATACATAAGGTGCAAAAATATAAATGCACATGCATTGGTTATTTTAAAAGAAAAAAGACGTTTTAGCTTATTAATTTAAGACAATTTTATCATTAAATTATTTTTTACAACGTTTAGTAATTAAATTTTTTAAAATTGGATAGCGTAGTCAATGCGTTTAATTTTAACATTAATTTAGGCTAAAAATGGTCTGAAACTTTAACTTTTATTTAAAAAACATCCAATATTTTTTATATAAAAAAACTAAAATGTTATCAAAATATATTTTAAAATAAAATTCTATTAAAAAAATTCAAACACTTTAATAATAATATATATAAATAAATAAGAAATAAGAAATATAAAAATAGTTAATATTTAATCTCATAATAGGATTAAAAATATGTGGGCTTACACATACTTTAATCCTAAAGATTCTTTGTAATTAATTAAAAATGGAATTAAAATTTTCTTATAGATATAATTTCAATAAATTAAGATTATATATACGTAACTTTTAGTTTTATAAATAAAATTATAATCAAATTTATTATAGGTAGAAATTTTATATAATTTGTTGGTATGTATAACACTACTATTTTAATTTACTGATTGTTTAAAATTTCTATTTACATGATTGTAAATTTAACGTTTGTTTTATTACCTTTAATACGGTAGTGTACACCGTTGCTTAAAAAAAATACATATCACCAAAACAAGCTCATCTACATATATTAATACTATATATATATAGGTAGGTACACTTTAAAAAAAATTATAACATAGTATACTAATCTACTTTTATTTCAAAATGTATGAACTTTGCCGTTCCAAAAGAGACCCATTATGCTTATTCATCCAATGGCAAAACCTACGATTCTTTCATATCATCTTCCATCCTGATCCTAAAAGTATTAAGCGAGAGTGGCCAAATAAGCAAATAAGTAGAGTGGAGGACTTAAGATGACATCTTCCCATACATTCTAATTATTGTTTTTTGCCTATACTTATATTTGTCTCTTTCTATTTATTTTTAGAGTTAAAAATAGCTAAAAAAAAAAAGACTTCACGTAACCGACTTCAAGCGCGAAAGATGGCAGAACAGGTCACAACGGAGAAGGCATTAGAGGCAAGGATAGTGGAATTAGAGGCGCAAGTTCGGACCGCCATAGAACGAGTATTGCAAGTTGAAAAAGAACGAGACAAGAGAAGTAGGGCTTAGGTGAAATTTGAAGGGCAAGCTCTTGATTATCCTCCCAGTTTTTATCCACCTTCCTTCCATACGATGGGGCATACTTTTCCATTTACTATCGTGGGTCCCTCTGTGTCCCAACCATCTTCCGTTGCTGGGGTTCAGTAGCAGTGGCAGTGGCAGGATCCTTTCATTAGTTCTGTGTTCACCACACCTACTACCACAAGTACTGTAATCAACACGTTTGGACAAGGTACAAACTCCCTAAATGGTGTACCTCTTAATCTTCCTTTGGCTGATCCCGCTTTTGAGCTCAAGAAGACTCAGGTCTATTCAGGATCCCGGTATTTCTACCCGTCTCAGGGACGACTTACTCAATTCACAATTCCTGAACCTTCAAGAATCCCATCTCTTTGTGGCACCCAGACTCAGCCACAATTTTATTTTAGATGTCCACCGGCAGCTAGTTTTGGCACCGTTAAAACGGAAGGGCCGAGTAGTGATAGGTTGAGCTTACACAAGGAAAGACTAAGGGTTATTGAAGGAGCTGATCCCTTTGATCCTATGGGTCCCGCTGATAGGTGCATGGTACCAGGAATCGTGACACCTTGGAATTTAAAAATTCTAGGATTTGAGAAGTATACTAGAGTTGAATTCTCCAAGACTCATCTCAAGCTCTATTGTAACAAGATGTCCGAGGTAATACAGAATGAACCTCTCCTGATCCATTTGTTTAGGGAGAGTCTAGCCAAACATGCCTTGACTTGGTACATGGGTTTGGATAGAGTAAGAATCAGGACTTGGAGGGATTTGTCTGATGCCTTCCTTAAGCAACACAAGTTCAGAGGTTATGCTGCCTTTTAATTATGTAAACAAACCTCATTAAGAAATACCTCATTCAATAACATACATCTTCAACACCTGACACACAGAATAGACATAACATCCGACAAACTATACCTGACCAGAACAAATCTAGACCTAGAAAAGCACCTGCATCTGGCTGATAGGATAACGACCCTACCAACTAGACTTTCCCAGACCAGGCCTATTCACCAGCAGTCCTCACCTAGATTGGTGTTTGCACTCAAGCTCAAAACAAAATATGTGTTTAGGCTATCACTCAAGAATGCAAATAATACAACACAGGCAGAGTTTGCACGTCAATCTGAGTACTGTAGAACACACGCATGGGCAATCAACAATCGAAAAAAACAACGCATCAGCAAAAAGAAAGAAAAGGGATGGAATGAGCTAGAAATGTGGAAGAGAGAAACAGGAAATGAACAGAAGAGAAATGAGGGGAGGAAAGAAGGAAAGAAAAGAAAGGACCAGGTAGAACCTGGTTGGATTCCTTGGCTCAGAAAAAGGCGAAGTGGCGAGGCAGCTTTCATTGAGGGCACGATGATGATTCGGGGGTTAGACAGAGGTCTTCTTTCGGGGGCAGGAAAATCTTCTTGTTGAGGCTTCGGATGCGGATACTCTTTTTGTTCGCTTAATGTCCCCCTCCTTTTATTTTGAATTTTTCTTTTTCTTTTTTTAAATTTTTTTTTTGTTGTTTAGAAGAGATAGGAGAGGGAGCATGAACCAGCTACCAAATCTTTGATTCTTCCGAGGCATGAAATTTTTGATTTTTTCGTTCGGCGCTTGCCTTTGATCTGCTTCCAGCATCGATGGTGACTTTTTTTTCGCTTCCCCACACTTGAACGTTTCTGGGGCTTGAATCTCTTTAATGATCTAGGGCTCGAAACTCTTTCGAGCTTTTGCTTTTTCTTGCCTTAGATCTTTGCTTTCTATTTTCTACTTTGAAGTCTTTTGCTTTCGTCTGCTTCCCCACACTTAAATTTGTCTGCGCGTGCTTTAGGTGTCTACCCTCAATGATCGCTACCTCACCTGCCAAGGAAAAAGATCAAGAAAAGATGAATGGTCAGGAAAGAATATAAAAAGAAGGGGAATGTTGGGGGCATGAAAAGAGAAGAGAGATGAGGAGGAGAAAAGAAAAAAAAAGACATTGATGCGAAGTTTTCTGTCATATCTAAGCTTTCCCATGTCTAACAGTGACTATACCCAAGGATATTATGCAAACCTAGACTGTGCCTAGCTAAGCATTTTTACTCAGAAATAAGGGCATGAAGCTAAAAAATGCTCACGGGCTCAAACTGTGACTACTGGTGTCTAGGGCAAGATTGGATATAAGGGTCGGCAGGTCTAAAAATGCATGTTCAGGTATAGATGCGATGAATGTCATGCTTCTCCTATGCATCAAAAGTCAAAAATGCATGTAAAAAATGAAGGTTTGAAAATTGGCTGTGGGAAAATTTTGAAAAATCCGAACATGCAATCATGCAGCAAGCGTGAAAATAAACATGCAAACATGCAACAAAGCATATAAATAAATCCCTCCCCACACTTAGGCAGTGCATTGTCCTCAATGCGGAAAGGGCACAGAAAAGGAGTTCAAGAAAAATAAAGATAGTACAGTACAATGAAAATAAAAGAACGCAGTAAAAATTGTTCAAAGCCCTCATCGAGGGCTAGAAATATGGAAATGTTCGGGGGGGGGGGGGGGGGGGCACTGGGGTGGAAGATTGCGCCGGGCAACTTCAGCCATTAGAGCCTGAAGTTTCTTGAGAATTACCTGGAGAAGTCACGTCTGGGCGTGGTCGTAAACAAGGGTGGGAGGTGGGGGCTGGACTACTGCTGATGCATTCTGGGCTTGATGAGATGTCTCGGCATGGGCAGGAGGAACTGATGAAGATCGGGGTCTGGATATTCGAAGCGGCCACCAATCCTGGTCCCGAAAACCTTATCTCCTGGTTGGGTACATCTTGTGGAGAAACTCAGCAAACCTTGTGAAACACATAAGTGGCCCATAACATCTAAAGTACGTTCATCAAGATCTTTAAATGCAAGAGGCTCAGAAAGGTTGCTGTTATACAGGTCAATTTTATGCAATTTTACAGCAAGCAGGGAGATAAGGGATCCAAAAATAGGACCTCGGTTGCAATTCAAAACATGAAGGACACCCGAAGCGACCTAAAAACCAAGATTAACCCTACGCTTACGCGTCATGCACCATAAAAAGAAAAGCTCTTGCACAGATAACTGCCCTGAGGATCCAAACTGACCCGAGAAGGTGAGGGCTAGATATCTATGCGCGATGCGCAAGGTAGGATCAACAATTTCATGGGCTTTACTCAACTTAGGGTCATATTTAGCAGCAGGGTTATTGGTAAATTCACGAAAAGCAACAGAAGCATCAAAAACTCGAGGTATAACAGTTAAAGCATTTTTATAGGTAGCAAAATTGATCTCATCAGGCTTAACAAAACCAAGCAGACAATTAAATTTGTTAAGAGATAGCGGGATCCATTTGTTTGCTAGCCTAAAGTTGATCAGATTAGGGGTGGAGAGAGGTGGACCAAACTTTCCCTTGGGCTTAAAATTATCAGAGGCAACCCAAAAGGTAGTAAAGAATTCGAGTGAGAGTTTAGTAAAGGTGGGATGTTCTAAAAAGAACAGGGCTTCCCAGCCAATATTGGCCACTAACTCTCGGACTCGAGAAGCTATACCCATCGTGGTCAAGAAATTCATATCCAGGCACGCACAGAGGCTAACGCCTTTGTGGCTCAACTGGTGCAGTTTATCAATAGAGGGTTTATCATTAAATACCAGCCACTCATACAATACAGAAAGGTCAGAAGTCACCTGGGTAGAAGTCGCTCGAGAGGCAGAAGGAGGGACTGATGTCGTGGTCTCTTCATCTGAGACCTCTTCGGGGCCTCGAGACTTCTTGGATGTCGAGGCCTTGAGCTTGGTGGAGGGAGGCTGCTTCCTCTTCTGTCCCACTGGCGTTTCAACCTCGGTCGTCTGATCCGCTCTGGCCGGAGTCTTGGACTTGCCCTTCTTCGCCGCTGATCTAACTGCGACTTCCCTCTCCTTGGCCTGCTTCTTGGCCTCAGCTTCTGTCGCGGCCCTCTCTCTTTCAGCCTCGACCGCTGCATATTCTTCTTCCTCCTCGGCGTCATTCTCGCCGGATCCTTCATCGTCGCTAGCGGCGGCTTGCTCGACCTCCTCCTCATCTCCGTCGGCCGGCTCCTCCTCCTCCGCCTCAGATTCTGGTATGAGGATGTCTTTAAGGACCTCCTCCACTGTGAGGGTCTGCTCAGGGGCTAGAAAGCGGTCGACGGCTGCGTCGATTGGGAGTTTTCTGGCGGTTAGAGAGGGATTTTTGGGCTGGGCTTTGGTCGTGGATTTTGCAGTTGAGGACCCTGGAGGGAGCTTAACCACAAGGCAACCTCTAGTTGTGGTTGTGGTAGGAGGGATGGAACCAGTGATTTCCAGGTCGTCGTCAACCGGAGTGAACTCTCTTTGTTGTTCCGCGGATGTTGGTGAGACAACTTGAGGAGAGGGAATGGGGATAAGCTGGACAGAGGGTGGAGTGGTTGTTTTGAACGAGCCAGAGTGAAGGGATGTTTGAGATCTGGACCGTGAAGGAACTGGGCTGGCAGGGTCGGCCACTGCGTGGGGCCCTGAAGCGTTCTTGCGGATGGGTTTCTTTGTTTTTGCCATGGATGGAGATGGTGAAGAACAGTGGGTGATGGAGATGTGGAAGATGAGGGTAGCGTGTTTGGTGGGAGAGAGATGAAAGTGACGTACTTTGTGTTGTGAGGAGAGTAAGGATAAAGTAGGGCTTGGGAAAGAGAAAAGGAGTTGACGGCTGTAATTAATAGCGCAACTTTTTCTTTAATTAGGGCTACTTTTCTGCCCCCTCTGTCAGACGACGTGGCACCTTGGGCTTGAAGCACAACGGCCCGCGTATATCTCAACCACCTAAAAGGAGAAAAAAAATTCAAATTTCAAAAAGGGGTAGTTGTATAGGATAATGACAAAATGAGAGAATAAAGGTTAATGATTACTAATAAAAAGAAATAAAATCTCCTAGGAAAAGGAAAGAACAGAGATTAAGAGAGATAAAAAGGAATATAAACAAGAGATTCGCAGAGATTCGGAAAAGATAAGGGAGAGAGAAAGAAGATGGTCGGCACATCAAATGCCTCCAGTGTGGCCTATTTACTCATCGGGGCCTCGACGTTCTATGGCAATCTAGGTCTGGTTTAGTGGGGGTTCCACCATAGCCTCTTCGATAGTCGAGGGCTTGAATCCCTCATAAAAAGGTTTCAGCTAGTGGCCATTGACCTTGAAGATTGTTCCCGTTTCGGGGTTCTGAATCTCGACCGCTCCATGGTCGTAAACTGTCGTGACCATGAAAGGTCCGGACCATTTGGACTTTAGTTTCCCTGCAAACAGTCGCAAGCGTGAGTTATACAATAATACTCTTTGTCCAACTAAAAAAACTTTGGGACGGAGGTGCCTGTCGTGATAAGCCTTGGTCTTGCCCTTGTAGAGCATGACATTCTCATAAGCATCCTCCCTCAGCTCTTCGAGCTCCTGAATTTGCAAACGCCTGCTTTGGCCTGCGGGCCCCAGATCTGTATTCACTTTCCTGATGGCCCAAAAAGCCTTGTGCTCTATCTCAACGGGGAGATGGCACGGCTTGTCATAGACAAGTCTGTAGGGTGTCATTCCAATCGAGGTCTTGAAAGCTGTACGATAGGCCCAGAGTGCATCATCTAACTTCAGACTCCAATCTTTGTGGGATTGGTTTACTGTTTTCTCAAGGATGGACTTAATCTCACGGTTCGAGACCTCGGCTTGGCCATTAGTCTGAGGGTGATAGGCTGTAGATGTTATGTGGTGGACTCCATACTTGTTCAAGAGCGAGGCCACGACACGGTTGCAGAAATGGGTGCCCCTATCGCTTATGAGGGCTCGGGGTGTACCAAACCGATTGAAGATATTGGTGTGGAGAAAGTTCACAACGACCTTGGAGTCATCTGTCCGAGTTGCCTTGGCCTCGACCCACTTGGACACATAATCGACAACGAGGAGGATGTAGATATTGCCAAAGGAGTTGGGGAACAGGCCCATGAAATCTATACCCTAGATATCAAAGATCTCGCATGGGATGATGTTTGTCAATGGCATCTGATTCCTGGCCCTGATATTTCCAGTGGCTTGGCATCGGGGGCACGAAGAGCAATACATATAGCTGTCCTTAAAAATGGTGGGCCAGTAAAGACCTGCTTCCAAGACCTTCAGGGCAGTTTTCTTGGCCGCGAAATGTCCTCCTTCAGAATGGCAGAATTTAAAGATCGAAGGCACCTCATCCATGGCCACACAACGGTGAATTATCTGGTCCGAATAGTGCTTCCATAAGTATGGGCTGTCCCAAATATAGTATTTGGCTTGCCTTCGGATCTTGTTGCATTCGAATGGGGAAGCATCTGCTGGATAAGTGCCAGTAGCACAGAAGTTCGTAATGTCCGAAAACCATGGGAAATAAACAGCCTGGGCTAGACATAATTGCTCGTCTGGAAAAGTGTCGCGGATAGGCACTAAAGAATTGTCTTTCTGGGCTGCAAGTCTGCTGAGATGGTCGGCCACCAGATTTTCCCTTCCTGCCTTATCTTTGATAGCTATGTCAAATTCCTGCAGGAGCAGGATCCAACGAATCAGTCGTGGTTTGGCATCAGCCTTTGTCAGCAAACATCTAAGGGCTGAATGGTCCGAGTAGACGAGGACATGAGTGCCTAGGAGATATTGCCTAAACTTGTCGAGGGCATAGACCACGGCCAGGAGCTCTTTCTCAGTGGTTGTGTAGTTCTGTTGGGCCGGGTCTAATAGCTTGGAAGCGTAATAAATAACATGGGTCTCCTTATCCTTCTTCTGACCCAAAACGGTGCCCAGGGTTTGATTGCTAGCGTCACACATGACCTCGAAAGGCAATGTCCAATCGGGGGCACGAATATTCGGGGCCGAGATAAGCTTGTTTTTTAGGAGCTCAAAAGCGGCTTTGCAAGCCTCATCGAAATCAAAGGGTACTTCCTTCTGGAGCAAGCGACACATAGGTTGGGCAATTTTGGAAAAATCCTTAATAAACCGTTGGTAGAAATCGGCGTGGCCTAGAAAAGACCGCACATCTCGAACACAAGTTAGGTAGGGCAGAGACTTAATCACCTCAATCTTGGCCTTGTCGACCTCAATTCCCTTGGCCGAGATAATGTGACCTAGCACGAGGGCTCGATCCACCATGAAGTGGCATTTTTCAAAATTCAGGACAAGGTTTGTCTCTATGCAACGTTCTAAACATTTCTTCAAGTTGTCCATGCATTCTGGAAAAGAATTGTCATAGACAGTGAAGTCGTCCATGAAGACCTCGATTCCATCCTCAACCAACTCAGAGAAAATGCTGACCATGCAATGCTAAAAAGTGGCAGGGGCGTTACACAATCCGAAGGGCATGCGCCTATAAGCGAAGGTCCCGAAAGGGCAGGTGAAGGTGGTCTTCCCCTAGTCTTCGGGGGCAACTGGGATCTGATGGAAACCGAAGTAACCATCTAGACAGCAATAATGGGTCTTGCCCGCGAGGCGTTCCAGCATCTGGTCGATGAAGGGCAGGGGAAAATGATCTTTCCTGGTGGCAGCATTCAATCGGCGGTAGTCAATACACACTCTCCACCCATTCTGAATCCGAGTGGGAATGGATTCTCCATCTTGACCGATAGTGATGGTTATGCCAGTTTTCTTAGGCACGACCTGGATAGGGCTGACCCATGGACTATCGGAGATGGGGTAGATAACTCCTGCATCTAACAACTTTAGAATCTCTTTCCTAGCCACTTCCATCATTGGCGGGTTCAGTCGGCGCTAGGGCTGGCGGATGGTCTTGCTCACGTCTTCTAGGTGAATGCGATGAGTGCATAACACTGGGGACAAGCCCTTGATGTCCGCAATGGTCCATCCAATGGCTTGTCTGAAGGTCTTCAGCAAGGAAATCAGTTCGGATTCCTCGGGGTTTTTGAGCTTGTTGGAGATAATGACGGGCAGAGAGTTATTGGGGCCTAGATAGACATACTTCAAATGGGAAGGCAGTGGCTTCAGATCGAGGGCTGGAGCCTAATCAATAGAAGGAAACAACTTAACATGGTCTGGACATTCAAGAGATTTCTTTGGGGACTCATGCTGAGCAACAATGCATTCTTCTAGGGCAGCGACGACGGAGTGTAATTCAGGAGGAATGGGGAGCGTCGAGGCCACGACATCTAGAAGGGTTGGGGTCAGACTCCTATCAAGGGCAAACTGCAAAGGGTCAGTAGAATGTATTTTAGCAATTCCCTCTATAAAGAGGTCAACAATATCAATGTAATTAACGCTAGAGAATTCAGAGGGGTATGAACATCAATCTTTGCTCGGGCTGTGGCCAGAAATGGTCGGCCTAGAAGAACGTCAGTAGACTTGGTGGAATCTTCGTTCTCCATTGCAATAACATAGAAGTCTGCCGGGAACAAGAACTCTCCCACTTAGACTAAAACATCCTTGATAATCCCCTCGGGGTAGATGATGGAACGATCAGCAAGCTGAATGGCGAGGTCTGCAGGCATGAGAGGCTCGAGGCCTAAACTGTTGTAAATGATTAGGGGCATGACATTGATTCCTGCTCCTAAATCACACATGGCCTTGCCGATGTCAACCGTGCCAATTCGACAGGGGATAATGAACATTCCTTGGTCTTTGCACTTTGGAGGGATTCGACGCTGGATATGGGCAGAAGCGTTAACCCCTACGCTGATCTTGTTAACTTCGGCAAACTTGCTCTTGTTCGTGCATAATTGCTTCAAGAATTTGGCATAGCGAGGGACATTCTTCACTGCCTGGAGGAGAGGGATGTTAACAACCACTTTACTGAACATTTCAAAGATATCGCGATCCTCCTTATCTTTCTTGGCCTTGACCAATCTGTGAGGGAACGGGGGCTCGAGAATCTTATGAATATACTCTTGAGTAAATTCCTTAGTGAGCCTCTAGGAGAGCGGATTCTGTCTTCCATGACTTCGACGAGCCTGGTCACTTTAGGGAGTTTTGTCTTAGGTTTAGGCTGAAGCTCAGCCTCTGGAGAACTTCCAATATCGAGGGCTGGATGATCAGGTGGTTTCAAGGTCGTTCCATTCCTTAAGGTTACTGCACAGACATTGTGCTTCAAATTCGTTTATGTTTGGGGTGGAAATCTCCCATGATTTGTTAACTCTTTCACTTGGCTCACCAGGGTGCTCAGCTGTTTCTTAAGCTCATCTCTTTCTTTCTGCTGCTCGGGATTCTTAGGTATCTCAGCATTCGGGGGCACGACAAAAGTCTGATCCTGAGGAGGCTGACGTTGATACTGATTCTGATGGTATGTGGGTTGAGGTCTGAAATTCTGCATATTGGGAGGGGGATTTCCATAAGGGTTCTGGTGCTGTTGGTGGCTAGGTCCCGAAGGCTGAGGGTTTGGAACCCATCCTGGATTTGGTTGCTTCCAGCCCTGATTGTAGTTTTGGCCATATGGGGTCGGGACATACTGACCAGCAACATTAACTTGGATTTCATCCGGAATGTGGGGGCATGCATCAGTGGGGTGGTCCACGAAATTACAGATCTGGTAGGTCTTGACAGGTGCAGGTTGCCCTGTCATAAAATTCTGGAACATCTTGGTGAGAGAAGATAATTGGTTCTGAAGGGCAGCCACTAGGACATCTTGGCCTTGATAGTTGACAGGGTCAGACGAAGCATTTTTAGCCATGAGTTCTATTGTTGCCTTAGCGGCTGCTGGGGTAAGAGCAGTTAGAGATCCGCCGGCAGCAGCGTTGACTAAAGCCTATCATAGGCTTTGAGGCCTTCGCAAAAATACTGGACAAGGGCATGCTCCGTAAGGTTGTGGGAGGGACAGCTAGATTGCATCTTCTGAAACGTCTCGTAATACTGGGTTAGAGTTTCCTCCTTCTTCTGGACTATGGAGACAAGTTGTTTGCACGTGGTGTTGGAGATAGAAGTTGGATAATACTTCTCGGTGAAGATCTTAGACATATCTGCCCAAGAGTGAATTGATCTATGCGAGAGGTCATAGTACCAGTCGAGGGCATCATCCTTTAGAGACCACTGGAAAACGCGCAACTTGGCTTGGTCGATGCTGACATTGGCAGGTTTCATGGCCTCATAGATAGAGTGGAGCTGTTGAAGATGGAGGAGTGCATTTTCCTTGGCAACTCCTCGAAAAGTTGGAAGGTGATGCATAACGGCAGACTTCAAGGTCCAGTCATGCTGGACAGCGGGCCAGACAATGCAGCTACTCGACATGTCGGGGGTTTCATGGAAGTTGTCGATGGTTTGTTGATCTGGAGGGGGTGGTGGTGGATCCTCGTGACGTTCATAGTTGTCATGGTCTTCCATTGCTGGAAAATCAAAATAGGGAGCAACTGGGTTTTCGGGGTCTCGATGGAGAAAGGATAGATCTACGAAAAACTGGTGTTCATGGTCAGCCAGATTGGAAGGAGATCCGTCGAGGGCAGGATGTAGAATTACTCTACGCTGAGTAGATGTTCCTCGGGCTTGCCTACGAAGTCCTCTTTCTGTTCTGGTCAATTCGAGGTCTAGAGGGAGTAGATCTGGGGCAGATCTCCCGGTCATACAAAAACAAAAACAGAATTAGTACCGTTCAATCCCCGGCAATGGCGCCAAAATTTGGTCATCACCCAAATATACTTAATATTTTTCTGGTGCCTAGATGCACAAATTAATGCGTACAGGGCAAGACAGGGTCGAACCACAGAGATTGAAGGAATAAAACGTTAATGAAGATGTATGACAGGGAACAAATGCACAGATCTAGAACAAGTAACACAGGGGGGGGGATTTATGTTGAGTAATGACTTAATCAACGCAGACAATGAGAGCTAACAAGACAGAAAGTTAAAGTAGTTATCCAGGGCACGAAAGTAAGATATAATCCAGGGAAGAAATGTAAAATAATTCGAGGGCAAGAAAAACAATAAAAGTGATATGACTCAGATAGGAAGAGGTCTTAGCAAAAGGTATTTCTTCGGGTTGTTTTCTAGATTGGTTAGTCATTGGCACAAAAATATTCCAGACTCATGTACAGACCTGTTATAGGGACCGCGTTTCCACACCGCATCCCCTACTTACCTTCTTAGATAAAAGCCACCCTCTGTTTCCACATATGAGGTGACCTTGACGTTCCGCTATCCTCCCAGGCACGAATACGGGGAGGCCATAATCAGAACGCCCATGAAGGGGAGGTAAGACAGATCTAGGGCGTGATAGCTCAGCTTGTCAGACTCGCACCACATACCCTAGATAATTATTTACCCCTAGATAGAGGCCTCTCGCTCTGCCTCCGCTAGGTGTCTACTACTATCCCTAGGCTTCGCGTCAGGTATAACCCAGGGAGTGACATTACTCATGTAGAAATACTAATAGTTGATCAAGCCCTTAACATTTCTAGACAAGGATGGAGTTAAAGCGGTAAACAATCATGTGCCACAAGAGAATATATTAAGCATGCATTAGGCCTCTTAACCGAACCTTACAACCCTTGAAACACCCTTTACTAAGAGGGTGGTATTTAGCTACTCATACTATAATATGAACAGTAGATATTAATAATCATGCAACAATAAGAGAATAAAAAGGGGAGGGAGTAGAAGAAACCGATGGATTACTTAATAATCAAGGAGAAAGCTTGCTCCTTTACAAGATCAGCGGCTGCTCAAATACCAAGAGAGAAAAATCCCAGAAATAAAAGATGAAATGATGTATGAAAATTCCTAGGACAGTCGTCCTTACAAAAACCCTAAAGCTAAGTTTATATAGGCTAAAACTAGCTAGGGGATAAAACATCTAAGGGGAAAGAGGAGCAGTGAGAGCGTGACAACACATGTCCTTTTAAGGGAATATTCTGGGATCCTGGCACTTTTAGAAACTCATGGAATCCCGTGCGGATCTTTGAAGATGCTTCTCTTTGGTTTCGACTAGGAGAAGATGCAGATTTGTCGTGGCCGAGAGACAACTCACTGGTTTGGTTCGCGTCTAGGTCTTGACGTCAATCTGGTCTTCTAGGCCTTGAAGCTGGAAATCCTCATAAATGCTCAAAAAATGCTTCTTTTCGATTTTTTCCTTCCTTTGACGCTAATCTGCAATAAAGAGTGGAATAAGGGTCAAAAGGCAAGATCAGGCCCCCGAAAGGGCTAGAAAAGAAGGCAATATCGTGACCATGAAACGTGCTATCACGGACTATACTTTTTGGCATACGGAATATGGACATGTTTTACACCGGGATGCTAGTCAGCACTGACTTTATGAGAGTCACCCTCCCCCCCATAGATAGCAAGGAGCCTTTCCAAGTCGCTAGCTTCTTTCTTATAGCCTGGATCAAGAAGGTCCAGCCGGATACTCTCTTCGGGTTCAGCTCAACATAGGATCCTAGGTACTTAAATGGTAATGCTTCAAATTTACATCCAGCTCTATGAGCCACTGTCTCTCTTGACTGCCGGAATACATTGACCCCTACCAAGGAGTTCTTGTGGTAGTTGACTTTCAAGCCCCAGAAAGCATCAAACCAACGTAGAACTCCCTTAACACATTGAATCTCTACCTCCTCGTTGTTGACAAATACCATAGTATCATCAGCAAACTGAAGATGCGTAATTTTCCATCCTACAGTTATTCCCTTTAATAGCCTATACCCCTCCGCCCTGCGAATCAACTAATGAAGCCCTTCGGCTGCAATATTGAACAAGAATGGTGACATGGAGCACCCCTATCTCAACCCACGCCCCACCCCAAACTCATCTGAGGGAGACCCATTGATTAAGACTGAGACCTTCGCCGTACTCAAGCATTGGCTGACCCAACCCTGCCATTTTTTATTGAAACCCATGTGCCCCATAATATCATCCAAATAACTCCATTATACCAAATCATAAGCTTTCTCAAAATCTAGTTTAAAAAGATAGCCCTGTTGCTAGGTGGACTTTACATAGTGCACGACTTCATTCCCTGTCATGACATAATCCATTGTCTGTCTCCCTTTGATGAACCTGTGCTGCACTTCACTCACTACTGAAGTGATCACTAATCCTAGTTAGTTTGCTAGATCTTTTGATATTAAGTAGCTTCTTACTAGACTGATAGGCCAGAACTCACTAAACCTCTTTGCTGACCACACTTTCGGAATGAGAACAATGAAGGACAAGTTCGCACCATGAGGAAATCTGCCCAAGTTGAAAAACCCACGCACCAACCGACATATATCCATCCCAATTATATCCCAAGCGTTTTGGATGAATCGCATAGATAGTCCATCCGGCCCTGGAGACTTATCACCATTACAACTTTTTACTACTTCCCAAACCTCCTCTGCCAAAACCTCTTTATCGAGCCGTGTTACCTCTTCTGCATCCAACTTGGCAAATCCTAGGTCCTGCATCTGAGGTCTATCCCAGCTGGCTGCCTTAAAGAAATTAGAGAAATAGCTAACCGTCACTGCCTTAATTTCGCTGGGGCTTGTAATGATGCCAGTATTGGAAACTATCTTTGTAATATTATTCCTCCTACTTGTGACTTTCGCCATGTGATGGAAATACTTCGTGTTACGGTCTCCGTGGGAGCACCATTTCACCCGAGATTTTTGTAACCACAATCGATACGCAATCCCCTGCTAATCCCCCAAGGCTGCATTGATTTTCGCCTTCTCAAGCCTTTCCGCAGGAGTCAAGTCCTTTTCATCTGCTAACTTGTCCATGGCCTCTGTTTTATCCTGCAGCTCTTGAAGACATACCTCTATCTTTCCAAATACCTCTCGATTCCATACCCGTAATTTCTCCTTCAACCATCGAATTTTCCTTATCACTTGGTAATGCCTCGGAAAAATCCTCCCTGCTTCCGACCAGAATCTAGCTACAGTCTCTTTAAACCCAGCTACTTCCCACCACGCAGTAAGATCCCTGAAAGGCTTCGGTCCCTAATCAACCTTATCATTGCACAACAACAGAGGCACATGGTCTAAGTAATTGCAGCCAAAGTAGTAAGCTTCAGCTCGGGGAAGCGAGCAATCCATTCTAGGTGAATAAAAATCCTATCTATTCTACTCCTGCTAATGGCATTAGCCCAAGTAAACTGTCTCCCCTGCAGAGGTATATCCTGTAACCTACATGAATCCACCCATTGTTGGAAGTCATGCATGCCCCTGGTAAAATCCACCCCGTTAAGTCGCTCCGACGAAGTTAGAACTTCGTTAAAATCACCAGCCACTAAAATCGGGATGTTACAACTCGCAATTATGCCTGCTAACTGAGTCCACAACTGCTCCCTGTGTTGGACCTCTGAGTACGCGTAAATGTTAAGAATGACGCAACTAAAATTAGATTCTACTAGGCGACCTTCTATCCAAATGAAGCGATCCCCTATTTCTTTCCTACTGACCTCTAGGATCCCAGAATCCCACATAGCGATCAACCCTCCTGACTCCCTGTCGCTGGAACACTAAACCATTCCACATCTCTACTCCTCCACATCGAACCTATAAAGTACTCATTGACGACCGTACGCTTAGTTTCCTGCAGGAAGCATACTTCTAAACTCTCCCGCCGAATACATTTCTTAATGAATCTACGCTTCAACGCCGATACAAGACCCCTACTATTCCATGAAAAAATTCTTATCATTTTCACTGTCTATACTCGACTCAGCAACCCCTTCAAGCCATGAAGTTACTCACCTCTCCCTCAAATCGCTCTCTATCGAAGGCTCTCATTGCTTTCTTATTCGCATGTTCAGTTAAGGATAGTGTTCGTCCCAGATCCCATACCTCCCCCTCTACCATCGTAACATCTAGCAACCGGTTCATATTACTAATGTCCTCGTCCTCTACTAGAATGAAATTCGACTTTGACCCTACTCCTGAATTTCCTGTCTCCAAACTACCAGTTCTACCCACTAGATTCTTTATCTTACCCAGTTTCCTTCTCGTTGTGATTAAGGAAATTTGATGCTCATTTACCAGTCCTGATCCTTCTGGTAAATATGGTGTGGACTGATCCTGCATCCTAGGCGTTTCCTCCTCTACATGTTGATCCTTTCCGGTTGAAGTCTCAGCTGTACCCGTCTCCTCCCTACTGTCCACAGCAGCTTCCCCCTGCTCTTCTTCGTCCTCTTCGTCTCAACCTTCCTCCTACATATTAACTCTTATCATCCAATCAAGGTTGGATATCGCGCCTTGCATAGGTTCCTCCTGGCAACGGACCTTGTACATCCCTCCCTCCAACCTCACACCTATCTCACTATATACTATGGGTCATGATGTCGTAATCAGGAGACGTGCTACATCTAGTCTCTTTCTCAAAGTGGTGTGCTCATCCACCACCACAAAACCTCCTAGCTTTCTACTAATTGACTCAAAAGTCGATTGGCCCTATGTTTCAATTGGGATCCCCGTACACTAGACCCAGCACAGGCGACCACCATCCAAGATAGCCTCTTTCCAAGGAATTACTTTAGAAAAGATTTCACCCACTGCCGGGTTATCTACTGCCATTGCTTTCTCATACTCATTATCCCTGTCAAATTCCAACAACACCAACCCTCACCCCATTATTCTCTTCTCGCAAATCCATCCCGCCTCTAGAACCAATTCTTGAATTTCTGGTATATCCTCGACTCTTCGTAGCACCCCCACTGCACTCCTAGCTAACCAAACCACATTATCTTCTGGTACCGAGAGCTCAACTATCTCTGATTCCTCCGTTCCCTGCTCTCCTACTTCTTGTACGCCCCCTTCATCAACCTTTCTTTGCACTTTAGGCTGAACCTGTTCGTGTTCTAAGGTCCTAGGGGCCTCGTTCCAACTGTCTTGCCCTTCTCTCCTCGTCTTCATAACCGAAGCTTCCTTCCGTCTCCCATATTTTTCTAACCTACACCTCAATGCAGAAGCACCAATGTACTGATGGTCGAGCGCATACTCCATCTCTAAAGGATTTTCTACATTAGCCAATTGGATAAATCTGAATCTCTTTCCTGCCTTATTCCTACATTTTGGGATGAAAACATCTTGCAACCTATCAAACCTAGGCAGCTTCCATCTCCGATTGATCAAATACCTTAGAGATCGCTGATCCACATGCAAAGATAGATTTTCCACATAATAATTGGTTACCTGTACTCTCCCTGCCTCTTCGTGCGCCTGCTGTTGACTGTGTGGAGCCAACTCTACAATCTTGCCCGTCGGTGCCAAGGATTGAATTACACGTTGCCCTGCGTTCCTGCCGGTTGGTGCCAAGAATTTTCCTGCATGCTGATATGATGACGGCACCTTCTGATTCCGTCCATACGAAAAGGTTTTGGTGCCACGCAGTCTATCGCTGCAAATCACTCCTGAGGTTCTTGGCAGCGTTGTCCGGGATGACGGATCTTCTGCTCCTGTGCGTCGGCACCCTGCAGTCTCCATCTAAAACGCAAGAAGCACAATCAAAAACCAGATTAGTTTTTACGCCAGCTATAATAGGTATGCTGGTATTTTATGTGCCAAACGCGTGAGGCGATTGGAACTTTGCTCTCCCGCAACAGTGGGCTGGCCGGAGAAAAAGATGTCGCTCCCAACCTGGTGCGGCTAGGTTTTTCCTACCGAGAGCGTTTTTATTTTATTTTTAAATCACCTAGATTTAATTAAGAGTTGATCAGGCTTCTAATTAACCCTAGGTAAATTGGCAAGATCTTGACAAGTAAACAAATACGAACAAGGAATTTATTAAGAACGAATTGACCTCATTACTATCCTAAGCAACCATTGAATCGCCTCTGCTAAGACAGAGGAGCTTAGCCGCTCATGCTAATAAGAGAATAAATAAAATAAATAAATAAATAAGACATGAAAGATAAAGAGAAAATATTAATCAATTGCGAAAGGTACCGGCTGGAGCTATGGCTCCGGTATATTACAAAGCAGAAGAGACTCCAATGACGGCGGTCATGGTGGAGAGCTTCAACCGAAGTGGTTGAAATATGATAATGAAAAAGTCTCCCTAAACCCTAGATCTAGAAGCCATATATATAGGCTACAAAATAGGAAGTTTTAAAAGTGGAAAATATAAAAAAGGGAATTCTACTTCTAATAGAACTACAAAAGATGGGAATGGGTTCAGAAATTTCCTTTTGTGTGTTCGAGTTGTAAGCATCTACAACGCTCGATAGCTAAGCCTAGACGATCTGCAGCTAGGCCTCGACACCTAATGCGCTAGCAAAATTCATCCAAAACGTGCGTATTTTACATCTTTCTATTCTTTAGTTTGAAACTGCAAAAAAAGATGAAAACAAGGACAAATTAGCAGTATTATGATCAAAATTGGACTAAGAAAGAAGAGAAAAACATATGCAAAATGCACTATATCACTTACTGTTTGTATTTACGTTTGACGCAAAAAAAAAAGAGAGAGAAGAAAAAGGGAAAAAAGGAAAAAAGAAAAAAAAAGCAAAAAGAAAAAATTCAAGGAATAAAGGATAAATAAAGGCAGAAGAAAGTACCAAAAAAAATGGTCTAGAGTCAACAAAATATGATCTTAAGAAGGAGCATTCTTAGCGAAGATTGAAAAACTTGTGCGCTTTATCCTCGCTACAACCCGTCGTCGAGTACTGCTCACTAAACCCCTCTTCTAGCTGCTAGGAACTTTCCCCCTTTCTAAACTGACTGTTTCTCTTCCTTCTTCCCCTCTTCCTTTCCTACACTACACCCTTCCTTTCTCTTGCAAAGTCCTCTTGATTATTAGAATGCCCATGCATGTGCATCCTTCACTTAGATTGACCTTGCAAATTTAATTTTTGTGCTATGTTTGTTGCATTCTGTTGCACCCCCTTTTTCGTTGAAAAACGAGTTTAAGGTTCGGGACGGGCCATAATGCAAGACAAGCGTTGGACTTGTCTCAACATCATGCAAAATGAAGTCGCCACCCTATTTTTCTAAGGTTTAGGGAACCAAATCGTCATGGCATAAAAATAAATAAACTACGGCAAACAAATGGTCTAAACCACAGAACAACGGTTCGAGGTCGTATTATGGACTTGGGAAGGTGTTAGGCACCCAAGTCACATCCTTAAAAAGGTTACCGGTTATGCGAGGTGTTTTTGAGAAAATATTTTTTTACATGTAATTTGGCCCTCAAAGGTGACGTTACATCTTAGCATTTGGGACATGTTATTTCCGTTTGGGTCAGAGGGACGGGGTTACCGTTTTGTCTCTATGCTAGAGCGGACGTTCCGCCCTTTTCATTGAGCCATGCATGAATTAATTACTACGTGATCTATCATGGCAAAAGCTAACAAGGTACCGATTAATGTATGCATATAAGGTTGATATGGCCTTTGGAGCCATCATGCGTAGCATTTAACAAAGAAACAATTGATCTCATGGTATAAAAGACAAGTGTCATAAACATGGTATACATGTGAGATTGATTTTAATTGTTCTAGCAATTCTATATGTCATGCATACGAATAGGGTGGTTCTAACGCACACTAAGGAGTCATGCATTTGATTCGGTTTTAGCATTTAAATAATCATACAAGGAAATGTTTTAAGATAAACTTACCTTTTGGATGAACCCTGATCGATCCATCTCTACAAAACCAACAGTTAACGACAATTGACATAAATACGTATAAACAATTCTTTTAACTACTTACCTCATTATTACAAATTGGAGGTCGGAATAACTATCTAACTACTTATTACAGCAAGTGAAATAACTAATTAAATATTACAACAAGTGTAGTAAACAATTAATCATTACAACAAGTGAACATAGGCATTTAAATGTTATCGCGTACACGAAATTAACAGTAATTAACAATTAAATATCACATACGAACGTACGGAAAAATGCATACAAATCTAATGGGCCGGGCTAGGCCCATACTTGGATTTCTAGTTCTGGATAACATGCGCACATATAATTTTTTACGGAAAAATCGAACAAAAGTAAAAGAGAGGTAAAACGTACTTTTTGAGCGATGATCTACAAGTTAACCTACAAAGTGAGAGTGTTAGTAATAATTCAAAAATAACAAATAATAAAAAGCACTTGTCCACATTTATTTAGCAAGCAATTAAATAATTATGGCAAACAAATGAACAAATTATTCATGACATGTGAACCAATAATTAAAATAAGACATGGCATACAAACTCAACATATCACTCAAAACACGCCAACATTTAATTAAATAAAATGTGACATAAACAAATCATTTAAAGCTTGCTAGTATTTAATTAAAATAAAATATGGCATAAATAAATCATTTAAAACATACAAGTATTTAATATTTGATGAAAGAAGAGTGGGTCCCACATTTGAAATTTGGACATTAAAAAATGGGCTTGGCTTAAATTTTAATAAAAAACAAAATAAAACATGGCATAATAATAAAAAGCACATACGAATTATTAATAAGATTTAAACATGGCATAATAATAATAAAAAAAGCATATGAATTAATGAATAGATTTAAACATGGCATAATAAAAGGCATATGAATTAATAAATATCGCATACAAGTTATCAATTAAATATTGCATACGAACATTCAAAGGAAGCATAAATATTTAAATCATGGCATATGACATTTAAACAAATCAATACAATAAACATGCATTTAATATTTAAACAAATAATTAATTAATTAATTAAACATGGCATACGAACTAAATTAAATATTGCGTACGAGCATGAAATAAAATAACATCAAAAGTGACTCGAATAGTTGACGAAAAATTATTTGGGTCAGGCCCACATGCTGATTTTTAATTAAAATGGGCCATAAATAATTCCTAGACCCATCAATAAAATGAAAGAAAAAAAAGGGAACAGAAAGGGACAGATGGGCTTGGCTTAAGCCAAAGCCCATCAGGGTTAAAAAAGAAAAAGAAAGAAGGGACGGGCTTGGCCCGTCACCTTCTCTTCAAGAACAAAGCAGCATGGCTGCTACTGTTCTTCTTCTTCCTTGCGCCGGCGCTACTGCCGGCGACAAGGAAGGAGACTCCGGTCACCAAACCACATAAAAACACGTCCCGAAGCAGCCCGACTAACTCACGACCAAAACCCCGCAAAAATCAGACCATTCCAACCATAAACGAAGCTTAATTTAGGGATTGAACACATGTACACATTAAAACCAAAAATTAGCAATTAATTAAACCAGGCGGCAGGCATTTAAATTGAAACAAGTAACATGTTTATAACTTGAAAACGAAGTGTTTAACACGGGTTTTAGCTATTTATTGACTGATTAAGAAGGAAAATGAAAATTGATGAAATTCTAGAGAGAGAAAGCTTGAGAAAAAAACTTACAGTGCTTGCCTTTGCTTTGATTCGTGTTGGAGATGAGTGGGTGCGACAACCCGTAGGGTTTAGAGTGGGAATAGTGAGGTATTTATAGGGGTTTGGTTGGGATGATTTGCGTGGTGAGTACGAAGGGTGACGCGGCTGATTTTGCTTGTGTGGTCGAGAACGGATGGGCTGCACATGGGAGGGGGTGACTCGACGTTCTGGAAGCAGCGACAAGGCTCCCTTCTAGAAGAGACGACGAGGCTTCGAGATTTGGCTTGCTGGAGAAGAAAACATTTTGCTTGCTGGAGAGGAAAAGAGATGGTTTAAAGGTTTAAAATGGGGGGCCGTTGGATGGTTGACTAAAGAAGGTTGACCAATCCAACGGTCCATGATTAAAAGGAAAGAGGGATTTTATTTAATTATTTACGGGCTCGATCCATTTGTTGCGATGAATTTTGACGGGAAAAATCGGACGAAAGTACTACGTTAATGAGAAAAATATGTCGATCAAGATGATGCGAACGAAATTTTGAGCTCAACTTTCTAACCGCATTTATTTTGAAAAAGTGTCGAAAATGCTCGTTCGGGGCCTAAATAAGACTAAAAAGGAAAAAACCAAAATGATAGATAAAATTATAAGAATACGAAAGGACTCGAGCTGGGCCGAGGAATCAATAACGGTTAGTGAAAATAATAATAAAAAGGTGATTATAATTAATTAAGCGCGTAAAAAAACGCGGGCATGCTATTTTGCAGGTGATCGAACGTGCTAATATCAAAATTTGGGTAGCAACACATTCTCATGAATGTAAACACTTAGCTCTGTTTCTGAGTGTGAGTACATATACCTATCAGGTGAGGACTGCTTACGGCTGCAAGTTGTGGAAAAGTCTTTTCCATGAGGTCGTTCTCTCCTGGGCAACATGCAGATGCTCTTTCAGGCTTGTATCAAGTTTTTTTGTATGATAAGAATGGATGACATGTTTTCCTGATGCTTATATTGATTGAATATTCTCTTGATAAGGAAATTGATTTTGTTTTTATCTTGGTGCAATGCTTGGGGGCAAGCATTGGGGTAGTGTGGGATTACTCGATAGCTTTCTTTATGATTTGATCTCTTTTCCGCTCGTTATGGATTAGATGCTGCTAATTCATGTTCGTTTCCTCCCTACTTTCAAAACGAAGGTATGAAAGGGAGCTTCGGTGGAATCTCGCACTATTAGACGGGTTTTGAAATCCAACCAGGTTTTGAAATCCAACCAGGTTATGAAATCCGGTCATAAAAAGTCCGGAGCTGCAATTACATTTCTACAATCTACATTTCTGCAAAGCATCCCAGTGACATCAACGTCAAGTGTAGTTGTTTTTTCTGTTTTTACATGTATTTTCGTGAGTGGTTTCGTCCCCACACCCTATTTTTAAATTTTTATCAGCGGTTTCGCCCCCAAGTCCTGTTTTTTTTTTAAAAAAATCATGAGCGGTTTCGCCCCCACGTCCTGTTTTTCAATTTTCGTGAGCGGTTTTGCCCCCACGTCCTCTTTTAATTTTCACGAGCGGATTCATCCCCACGTCCTGTTTTTTAATTTTCGTGAACGGTTTCGCCCCCATGCCCTATTTTTTTAAATTTGTTGTGAGCGGTTTCACCCCTACAGCCTATTTTTTAATTTTCGTGAGCGGTTTCACCCCAACGTCCTGTTTTAATTTTCGTGAGCGATTTCATCCCCATGTCCTATCTCTAAATATATTTTCTGCTTCGATGATTTACACCCTTCAGTTAGTTGTTGTTCTCGACATGTCATGCTACCTTCAAAATATTGGTGGTACTTAGGACAACCGTCTTTACTGCTCATCAAAAAGTTTAGTTACACTTTATTTTTGATAAGACAGTAAAAAGGGGGCAACTATTGCTACCCGAATTTTGACACAAGTAATTTAAATCATCATTATCATAGCATATCCGCATTTTTATTTTCATCATTCGTTCTATCATCGTCTTTCTAATTTTACATAATTATTTGTTTATTATTATTATTATTATTATTTATTATTGTCTCGTGTCGTCTCAAGTTTATATCGGTTTCAAATGAGATTTCTCGTACCGTTAGCTCGAACCCAAAAACATAAATGTTGTCCCTCATACCCACATTTTTATTTTTATTGGTTCTATTACTGACCAGGTAGTATTTATTTAATACCCATTATATTTTTATTATTTTCGTTTCATATTTTATTTTGTTTGTTCGTATTTTATTTTTTGTTCAAACTTCTTTCGATTTTAAATGAGATTTCTTGGACCGTAGATCGAACCAAATAATAATATGCTTGTCCACCTCATCTTCTCCTTCCTTTTCTCTGCACAACCACTGCATTTAATGCCAACCTTCTCCCTCTCAAATTTTTCCAATCTCATTGCCATCACGATCATCCTCAACCTTCTCCCTCTCTATTTGTCTTCACCTTCCTCACTACCATCTCAACTTCTCCTTTGGCCATCGTCATCATCCCTTTATAAATACCTTCAGTCACCACACACACATTCACACACATGAGGACCCTCTCTCACAAACACACAAAAACTCCACTCTCTCTCACTCTCCATTCTCACATTCACAATTTGCTCTCTTTCGGTTTCTCGGCAGAATCATTTGAGTAGGTTTTCTTTTTTTCTCCTCTCTTTTTGTTTCTTTCTTTCTTTTCTTTTTCTCTCCTTCCCTGCATCTGCATCTACATCGTCATCGTCTCTTCACCTCCTTCTCCGACTATTTTATTATTATTCATCTTGCTTCCTCGAACTCCGGTCGCGTATCGGTTCTTATCGATGACCAGTGTGGAGAGGTTGCTTTGTCTTTGTTTTTGTTTGTTGTTGTTTGGTCGGAGTGGCTGGAGGAAGAAGATGAAGCTGCTGGTTTGGGTAGTAGGCTGGGTTGAGTTGGCCCATCCGGAAGGAGAAGGCTTGGCTACTAGGCTGAGTTGGTTTTGGGGTAGTGGGTCGAGGCTGTCTCGACCCAATTTTGGCTGGTTTGGGTTAATTAGCTAAGCCCATTGCTTTATTTTTATGCTAATTAATTAATTATTTGTTTGTAATAGTTAGCTAATAATTTGTTTAATTGTTTGTAATAGTTAGTTAATTATTTTGTTTGCTTACTGGTAATAATTAGTTAATTATTTATTTGTTTATTTATTATTTATTATTGCTTGTGCTACTAACCTCGGCTATGTATGTTAGAATTAATCGGTATCCGCCTTCAAGTACACCTTTCTTACCCTTTTATTTATTTGAAACTTTCCGTATATATTCTATATGCATGACTATTTAGAATTGTTAGAATTTAAATGAATTTGTTTGCATGAGAAGTAACTGGGTTTAAATACTCACTTTAATTATTTGTTGTGGGTAAATGTATTTAAATTTATGCTTATTTGATGAATGTGTTTCGTGCGCGGCTTCGACCCCACTCTCCGGTTTTTACTCTTTTCAACGTGTTTTCCCGCATTCATTTAAAACGGTACTTTGTTAGTTTATGCATGATTAGGATCACCTAGTTAATAGGATTAATCATGCATGACCCGATTATGACAGTGGATCGTCGCTTTAGTAAAGATTAATAAAACGGTAGTAATTTCACCTAATTAATTTTACATGTAATCAGATTAATTTTAAACTCGATGAAATTTAATTAGAATAGGTATACAACCGACCCTTTTATTTTCTTAGAGGATTAAAATATTTATTCTCGTTTAACAACTCCGTAAATAATTAGGATAAAATCAATCCTACCAACATAAGAACTAAAACGACAATTCTCCTTGAGGGCCCAATTACTTATTTTTCAACGTGATTTTCAAACACCTCTTTTTAGAACCGGTAACCTTTTTAGGATGATACTCGGGTGCCTAACACCTTCCCGAATCCATAAATCGAACCCGAACTGTAGTTCTCGAGTTTAGACCCGTTCTATTTTACCTTAGTTATTTATTTTACTTTCTTTCTTTTTTCGGACTTTAAGTTTCCCTAAACTTTAAAAATAATAGGGTGACGATTTTTATTGTATGTGTTATTTTTTTCGTTCAAATCGCTCGCGATGGTGCGCCAACGAGTGATTTCGAGAGTTATATTTTGGCTCTCTCTGGAGCATATCGGATTCTCCAATATTAACGATAAACCCACCGGCCACCACACACTTGTAAACATATAGTAAGACGCACCACACTTGTATAGCATGCAAGCAAAGAAATAGGATGCAGATGAAAACAACGTTTATAGAATCATCATTTTATTATGAAACATTTCTCTCGTTTATTTTTATTTTTTATAAACAACATTTCTCTGGCTTATGACCGCTTAGAATGATGGTGTACTATTAAGGAGAGGACAATTTGTAGTATTCCATTCCACATCTGATAATTATAAAACATTTCCATGGATTATTAAGAAAACACCATTACTGCCATTTTTATTCAACTGATAGAAAGAAAACACCATTATGGTCAAATTAATGACCACTATTGTCTTAGTTGTCAAGAGAGTTCATGTAACAAACTTTGTTGGAGCAAGAACACCCAACAACGCTAGAGATGCAAGGAATCCAGACACAACTTTCACCGCAGGGGACAGATCCACCAAGAGTGTTGTGGGAGTGCTTAAGGAGTGCTTCTTCAACGACTGGGTTGGAGATGAGGGTCTTGCTGGTCAGAGCGCTAATGACTTGCTCATCTAACATGTTCATATTTGAGTTGGGGCTCACCTTCTCAAGAATCATCCTAACCGTTGTAGGAGTGATGACATCCTTCTCGAAAGTTGCAAATGCTGGAAGAGCTAAGGCAGCAATGAGCGCAAACACAACAATCATCCTCTTCATCTCCATGATGATGATGATCGCTTGATTAACTAACTAGAATTTGCTTTTCCTTTTTTCTTTTCTTTGAAGGTGTGTGTGAAGCTTTGTATGCTTTCTACTCTTTCTCCAACCTCTATTTATAGCGGTAGGAAGCCTATTTTCTTTCTTTTTCTTTTTTTCTTTTTAAAAACACAAGAAAATAAGATACTCCCTCCGGAACTTAATAACTGTCCTGTTGATTTTGGGCACGCATATTAAGGAAGCCGGATGACTCACTATTTGAGACAATTTTACCCCGAATTTTTTCTCGAACGTACGTTAAAAATTAACGTACGTTCGAAAAAAAGTACGGAATTTTTTGGGGTCAAATAGTGAGTCATCCGGTCTTCTTATTATGCGTGCCCAAAATTAACTGGACAGTTATTAAGTTCCGGAGGGAGTAATATGTAAGGGTGTAAATAGGTACATAATTAAGATAGTGTTTGGTTTACAAAATATTATTTTCTTTTTTAAAATCACTCGCTCTCCGTGGTATAAAACAAACACAAAAATACTAGTTTTCTAAAAATCTTAAATCTCAATCAAATACAGAGAAAATAACTTTCCTTGTACTAGAGAATCACTTTCTTCCAAAATGGGGGGAAATGAGGGGGTCAAAAAAAGTTGGATTCCGAAGAGTCCAATTTTCATTGTGTCAACTAAACGCAATAAAGTTCGAAATTTTAGATTCTCTGAGTCACTTTCTCTTTTGATTCCGCCAACGTAAAAGCCAAAGTATTAATCATAAATATCGTAACATATATATATTGAATTATCACTAATTTTTTTTTTACATGGAGTTTATCTACTAATTCGGAGTAATTAAAATATTTTTAATGTATAAAAAAATTAAACTTGCGATTTTATTTAAAAATGAGAGTATCTAATTTTTTACATTAAATATTTGTTAGTTGTCGTTATTTTACGACCAATTCTTGTATTACAGTTAACTATTTCTTTTAATAATAGGACTGCTAATTCAATGAATAAGGAATTAGAGCCACCGAAGTGTTTACATTTGTATTTTAATGGATCCAACTTCTTTTTATAGAGCATGCATACTCGTGGCGTTGTAATTCGAGATGCATGCGAACTGAAACAGTGACACCTCACAGCATTTTTTAACCAACGTACGACACGCAATACTAAAGGTAAAAAATATAATCACATGCAATGGTTATTTTAAAAGAAAAAAGAGGTTCTAACCGCCTAGCTTATTAATTTAAGACAATTTTACCATTAAATTAGTTTTTACAACGTTTAGTAATAAAAAAATTTAAAATTAGATAGCGTGATTAATGCGTCTAATTATAACGTTAATTTAGGCTAAAAACGATCCGAAATTTTATTAAAGTTTTAACTTTTATTTAAAAAACATCTAACATTTTTTTATATAAAAAATCTAAAATGTTATCAAAATATTTTTAAAAGTAAGATTCTATTAAAAAAATTCAAACATCATTTTAGGCCACATGACACTTTAATAATATATATATACATATATATAAATAAATAAGAAATAAGAAATATAAAAATAGTTAATATTTAATCTCATAATACGATTAAAAATATGTGGGGTTACTCACACTTTAATCCTAAAGATTTTTTGAAATTAATTAAAAATAAAGTAAAATTTTTCTTATAGAAATGGTTTCAATAAATTAAGATTATATATACGTAACTTTTAGTTTTATAAATAAAATTACAATTAAATTCATCATAGAAAGAAATTTTGTATAATTTGTTGGTACTGTTTTAATTTACTGAATATTTATAATTTCGATTTACATGATTGTAAATTTAACGTCTGTTTTACTATTTTTAATATGGTAGTGTATACCACTACCTAGGGCTGTACAAAAAACCGATCTAACCCGTCTGATTCGTATAACCGACCTGATCCAATCCGTCAAAAGTACATAACGGTTATATAGCCGACCCGTTATAGTTGGGTTGGGTCAGATAGCGGGTCGAATTTTTCAAACCCGCTTATAACCGGTCCGACCCAACCCAACCTATTAACCCGAAGTATATTTTTCAAATCTGTTTATTTAGTTTGGATGGCAAATTAAACAGATTGGTTACTTCATTGGATTTTGTATGTATTTAGTTTGCAGATGAGATGTTGTGTGATTGGTTTTTTCTTTTATTTATTTAGTTTGGATGGCAAATTAAACAGATTGGTTACTTGTTTAGATTTTGTATGTATTTAGTTTAGTTTGGATGACAAGGGAGAAGTAGGATGGGTTGTCAAGTTGGCTCGACCCTTTTGTTGTTTATTTGTTGTAGGCCCTATAACTGCTTATAACCTCCAACCCATGGGTAACCGCCTATAACCGCTCAACCCGTCAACCGGCGGTTATAGACGAATAACCGACCCAACTCGGCCCGCTAAATATTTGGCGAATTGGTTTTGGTTATGAGCCATAACCGGCCCAACTCGACCCATGTACAACCCTACCACTACCTAAAAAAAAATACATATCACCAAAGCAAGCTCGTCTACGTATAGTTTTTTTTAATAAGCTGAAGAAGATTTTATTCAAGCCATAGGGAAAATGGTAGAAGAGCAAGAGAAAAGAATGTACAAGCAGCAGCTCAAGGCATCAGACAACCTGAGCCCTAAGCTACCCAACAAGAAAAAGGCAAAATCCTACACCACACAACTGACACAACCCACAACCAACCAACTCATCCCCACCTGTACAGCCAATCAGATGACTGCAACATTTGGTCCACCCTGTATGGAAACTGAGAGTCAGTACTGAGGATCCAGCGCTGCCAGAGTTCAAAGGTAGCATGGAAAGCACGCCGACTGCATGGGGCAACTTGACGAAATATAATCGCATTACGTTGCAGCCAAACAGACCACAACACAGCGGCGAGCAGTGACTGCCATATCCCCTGCACCGCCTTTGCTCGCACAATCAGTAATGACGGCCATGCTCTCCACATCTCCTCGATATTCCTTGGCCTAGCCCAAGTGCATCCCATCTAGCGGGACACCTGATCCCATACCATGTCCGCAAAATTACAATGTAAAAACAGGTGATGTGTGGTTTCCTCTTGCTCCATGCACAGTGGACTTATGTTGTCATCTTGCGGAATGATGTGGCACCTCCCTAAATAATCCCGAGTGGTAAGGCGATCCTGCATGGTCAGCCATAAGAAGAAGCAAATGCGATGGGCTCCCTAACCTTCCAACACGATTGAAGGGTAGCGTTGATATCCCGTCCCCACCGAAAGACCTCGTAGCCTCCATTCCAGGACCTGATTGTAAACTCTCCTGAATTATCTAGGCCCCATTTCACCTCTATCCTGCTATTAGTGTTGCTGGGCGCTGGAATGTTGTCTTTGAAAATCCCCAGGCTATCCACCTCCCATTCAAAGAGACCTCGTCTACGTATAGTAATTATATATATATATATATATATACTTTTAAAAAATTATAAAATATTTTAGAAATGTCATATTAAATTTAGTTCAACTTTTTATACCTAATATAATTATATAATAGACCCTATTATTAAACCTATCATTTATGTGAAATAGTGTAAACAGGTGGACTGTCAACCAACAATACATGGTCCATTAATTATTGTTAGCATTATAAATTGGCAGTAGCTGACTCGTGGCCATTTTTCTCTACATGCATGCAAACTGAAAAGTGACACCTATGATGGCACGAATGACGATCAATAAACTGTGATAAGATTCGGTCTCTTCGCTGAAGGGTAGTAGAGGATTATGGTTCTTGAAGTCGGCCGTCCACGGCGTCCGATGTACCTGCACAGCGTCGGAGGGGGTCTCCGGCGTAGACACTCCGATGCCTAAGTCAGTAGTGATTGTGCAAAATAGTAGAGCTTTGGCTAGCAATCTTAGGCTTACCTTCCTCCTTTGTGGCGAAGGTATTTATAGGCAAAAATGGGGCAGTTCTGAGTGATTCTGGTCACAAGGTGCTAACGCTCCCGCTAGGGGGGGATAGAGTGCCGCGCTAGTGGAAAACACTATCGCTGCGTTAGATGTAGATATGGGGGTAGGCGTTACCTAGGCAAGGCAACGCCTATACTCCTTTCGAGATGCCTAGCTTGGTATGGGATGGGGTAACGCCCTGTGTCATGACAGTGTTATGTGTGGGACCCCCTCGCTGATGTCGACCATCCCAGTGTCGATCACATAGGGAGAGGCGATAGCCTCGCTGCTGCCGGGGCGTTAGTGGCAGCTTTTTCCCCCACCACGGGGTATAAGACGAAAATGCCCTTGTTGTTAGGGGTATTGTTATCATAAGCCCAACCGAAAATGAGCCCGAGTGTTTACCAAGGGCTACCGTTTCGTCCTTACTCTTGTCAAATCAACTAGTTTTCACACGTTGAGATGATTTGTCTATCGAGAAACATGTTTCTTTCAATCGCCTTTCTTCTTTTACCTATAAATTGTCTTTTCATCGTGCTGTTTTTTTCACAACCGTTTCTGCACTTCCTCTGATTTTTGGCTATGGATGATCTTACGAGGAACTTTCTGATCTCGAAGGCACAGAGCCTGAAGAGCCTTGTTGAGTTGGACATTGGTTTCCTGGAGACCATGCTGACCAAAACCTCTGAGGATGTCCTGGAGCTTCAGGGAATGATGACCCCTTTGCTGTCCAGACAATGAGCTGCTTCTATGGAGGATTTCAGCCCTATACAGAATGTGTCGAAGCTGGGTGTTGCGATCTCCCACATCGAGGTGACCATCACTATGCTACAACATAGAAAAGACCTGCTGGTATGCTGTTTGAAGGGTATGAGGGTTTCCTCCGCCGAACTGTCCTTAGTGGCGGATGCTCTAAGGGAGATCCCTACTGCTCTTGAGGACGATGATGCTGGGTCCCATGCTTGACCCTTGGTTGTTGTCCCTTTGCTTTTATAATTTCTGTGTATACGCCTGAGCGCTTAGGCCGTTCAGGCCATAATTAAATAAAATGTCGCTTTAATTACTACTCTGTCTTCTACCTTTGATCTCTTGCTGTTTGCTGCTTTAGTCAGGTATGGTTGCTATAAGCCCAACCGAAAATGAGTCTTCTCTGGCATGAGGTGTTTTGATGCTTGAATTAGCAATAAATATTTACTCGATTCCTCCTTGCGCCGCGCTTCTCGTGATTGGGCAGTTTTTTTGTGCCTTTTGATTGGCGCAGTTCTCGAACGGTTGCGTGCGCCGCATCAGATTCTGTAATTATGATTGTTCTTCTCCAAGTGCACTTATTGCTTTCAAGGGACACGCAAAGAGATCGGGATATCTTTTCGCCTCAGCTATTTAATGGGGTTTTTCTTTCCTTTTTCGTGCTCGCCTTCTTCTTCTTATTTCTTTCCCTGGATTGCTTGTGAATCAATGACAGATTCTTATTTCCTTAATACTGCGGCACGTGACTCTCCGCCGACTCCTCCAACTTCACCCGATTCGGATCATCCTCCTCTGTCGCCCCCATGGAGGCCGTCAGTTCGCCGGAAGGGGCGCAAAAGGCCAAGGAAGAAGACTTCTGAGGCGGTTAACATTCCTTCGGCTTTCCCCACGCGAAAGGTTAATGGACAACTTCCTTCTGTCACTCCTTGATTGATGGTTTATTTTCATTGTTTTATTGTCTCTTTTATTATTAATTGAGATGATAATTATGCTACTTTAAGCCCTTTTGCTTCCTTTCCCCTTAAACAGCCTTTGGAGTATCAATTTGAAGGAAAGGAACAAAAAGCTTGAAGATCAGAGCCAAAAACAATCAATCGGTGTTGGAGTTTTGATTTCAGCCTGCTGCCTGCTGAGTTTGGTCTCTTCGTCCCAAGGCCATTTCACCAAACTGCCGATTTCAGCTCTTCCCAAGGCCTTGACAAGAAGCGACCTGGCAGATTCCAGTTTTGACAGCACTCACCATGTTTTTCCGTGCTATAATTATTTATTCTTGAGTGCTTTTCTTGTCTGCTTGGGACTTGGAAAATAGAGACAAGATGTTCCCAGCATGCTATACTCTCCCTCACGTGGCTCAAAGAAACAAATATAGAGGAGAATGTTTAGCATGCTCACAAGTGACAAAGGTCTTGAAGACTATGCATTTTGAAGGATGTGTTCTCTTGTGAGGATTTAATTATTCTGAAGTGTTTGGTGTCTTGGGGGATATAGAAGCAAGTGGAGAACGAAGACAGAGAGGGGGGTTCATGCATTGATTCGTACTCAAGGAGAAAGGAGCAAAGAGAGAAGAGAAGAACATCAAAAACTCTATCTTCCATTTTCCAATTTTTCTGTTTTGTACTTATTTTATTTCTGTAATTCGGTTATGACTTGTGGCTAAGCCTCTAGATTCCTGGTAGGGATCTAGAGGTAGACAATCTATGTTTGTTTTGAGACCATGTTGATCTTTAAATAGAAATGGTTTTCGTATTTCTTTTCTTCTTGTTTTAACTCCAATTTGTTCATGTTAAGTTTGAGTTTGGCCAACTTGGATTTTGATTTGAATGAATATTGTCAGTTCCTCTGAAATTGAGTATTATCCATGATTGGGGGGACACAAGTAGACGATTCTCTAATGACTGCGATTGGTCGACCATTAAGAGAAAGAAGGAAAGAAGTAGGCCAGGATGACGATCTCCATCCCAAGGCCTTGGGATAGGGCTTCCTGCGTGACAGTTGGTGGGAATGTTACCACTGGACCAGGTTGGCGCTTGGGATGTTGACGAACTCATCTGTAGGTCTAGAGAAGGGTTTAATACGCTTGGAAATCTAAACAGACTTGATTTCTAAAACTTCTCTATGAAACCATTTTGAAAATGTTATTTGTCAATGATCAACAACATAGAATTGTCACCTCAAAGAGATCTCTACCTGGGATTATTTCTCCACTGATTTTCTCTACTTACAACTGTTTTATTGCATGCAACTTTCGTTCACTCCACTGCATTTCTGTTTAATTACGATTTCACCTCAAAAACTTGGTATTCTACTTGGTTATTTACAAAGAAAAACAAGAATTAGTCTAGCTTGTCTCTGTGGGATCGATCCTCTCATCACTATTTGTATTTTATTTGTAGCTTAGCACTGAGTTGAATTTATACTTTTATGCAGGGCATGCGACGCCCCTATCACTCCTGTCTTGGAAAAAGATTCTCCTCATGACGCAAATTCTGCGGCAACGATTGTTGCCGTTGCGGACAGGCTGAGCTCAGCGCTGCTGGGTCAGGAAAAAAGGATTGATGAACCTTTTCCTCCTTACAACGGAGGTCTGCCGCTCTTGGATGATGACGACGTTTTTTACTATGACATGTACTGGCCTGATGAGGATTAGTGGCCTAGCATTAGGTGCGCTGTATATGTCGTATGGCTTTTAATAAATAAACTGATGTTTCTTTCTCTTGCCACCGTGTTATTACGTTGATGACTGATATGGAGGCGTTAGCCTTACTGAGTCAAGCTCCCTGCGATGGTTTTGACTCGATCAGTCATTAACTGCCACTTGGTAAGTCGTGGCAAATAACTGCTTGCTTCTAACTCCTGAGCACGATTCCACGTGGCCCACTTCTTTTACATGCGTCCTCGCGCGACTGGTAGTTCAATTAATGCAGTGATATTCGGTCCTTTAAAAGGGATTATCTTCTCTTTCTAATGCTTTTTGCCCTCATTTCAAATTTCTCTCTTCTCTGCACTTTCTCTGGAAAAGGTTCTCGTCCGTCCTCCACCCTTCGCCAATTTGCCTGCGGATCTTTCCTTTCAAGGTATCACTTCATCCTTTCAAATTTTCTGTTCATTAGTTTATTATGGTTGTAACTAGAACCAGACGATTCCTCTGGAGACCCGTGGATCCAGAAATCATACAATCATCCAGTATTTTCTCCTACGATGCGGTTTTAAACGCTGAACTGGAGGAAAACGGTATTACTTTCCCTCCTGGGTGTGTTCCTACCGTTCCCGAGAGCGACATGCGTCTTCACGATCCACTGTGGGGGAACTATAGGTTGGTTTATTTTAAAATGTTCCTCTATGGTTTTCGCCTCCCAGTCCATGCTTCAATAGCAGCACCGCTGCGGGAATATAAGCCTAACCCTGCCCAGATAACTCCTTCTTCTTGGTGTGGGGTTTATGCCTTTCTTCGCGCTTGCGAGTTGGAGGGCATTCTCGCCCCATCTCTCAATTTATTTCGCAAATTCTTTAGCATGACCTGTCACGATTGTTTAATCAGTATTACTCCAAGGTGGGATGACGCGTTTGTGCAGTCATTCTGGCAGCGATTTTGTGGCTTTGAGAGGATTGTGGCTGACTAGAAAAATAGCTTCTTCATTCTTGAGCTACCATCCCGCTGGTGGCGCTGTGGTTTTAATCAAGAGCTTATAGGTCCCCTTTGGGCAAACCCCATGGTGCTGACTAGAAACGAGCTGGATCAAGCTAACGCTTTGCTGGATAAGAGTATACGCTATCGCGTTCGGGAGTTCGCTTCATACAAACTTCTGAGCGAGTGCGTTATGGGTGAGTCTGTCTTTCTTCACGTTTCCCTTTCCCACTTTTTTACCGTTCTCATACGTTCTCTTATCAGGAGATACTGATGGCCAGCCGTCAAGAGGGGTTAACGCTCCCTTGAATGTAACGCCGCTCAGAACAATACCAGCTTCTCCTCCTGCCGCGCATTCCGTTCCTCGAGGCGTTCCACCCAAGAGGGGAAAAACTAAAACAGTCGCTGGGAGAGGACGGGGGCGCGCTACCTCTATGCGAGCTTCTCGCTTTGTCGACAATTGGCTACCACCTCGTCGCGGAGGGATACATATAAGTCAGCCTTCGACTCAAACAATTGGCAGTGACGACAACAGCCAAAGTGAGGACACGAATGCCAAACCTGACCTTTGTCGTGCCTCCTCTCTTCGGCGAAAGAGACTCAGAGTAGGCATGAATGAGCAGGCTACCGGGGCCTCTTCTGACAATGCTAACGTGAAGGTTACCGTAGCGCCTGTCGTTTCTCCCGCGGCAAGCACTTCTTAATCGACGAAGATTGCTGACGTGACCACTGTATGCCCCCCTACCGCTGCTATAGTCTCGGTGGTGGTAGATTCCCCTCCGCCACCTAACGCTCCTGACTCTCTCATTTCTCAATTTATTCCAGATGTGGTGACAACGACTTCTCTAGCTCCCGAGCCATCGCCCATGGTTCCTCCCCAATTGTTTTTCACTTCTATCTCAGAGGTGAGCGATGAAGGTTCTCCTCCGACTCTGATGATCAACCTCTCTCCTGATGGCCCCAAAGGGATTTCGCGCTATCGCATGGATTTGGCGGGATTTTGCGTCAACGGTCTCCACGCTGCAGGGGTACAACATCCCTTTTCAAGGGACGAGTTCACCGCGCCTCTGATAGGAGAAATGATGAGCTCTTCTTCAGAGAAAGAGAAATTTCTTCAACTTTCACCAAGGGCTCGCTGCAGGCACGTTGTGAATGATTCTCTAGATATCTTCCGCTACTTTCATTATGCGGTAGAGGCTTTTGACAACGAAATGCGAGATTCTGCCTGCGCCATGTGCGCTCAGAAGGTGCATCTTGACCGGTCGTTAGACCAAACGGGATTGCTGACACGTCTTTATGACGATTCACAAAAGGAGCTGAGTAGAGAAAAATCTAAAAGGAAAGCAAAAATCGATGTCCTGGAGGCAGAGTTAGCTTTGGAAAAGAAGAGAAATCTTCTTCTTCGTGAAGAAATACTAGCTCGGGATGAGGAATTTGCCAGGCTTCCGCTAAAGATGGAGCATTGGAAAAAGAAAGCTCTGGAGGCCCTCTCTTCTAGGCTTGCTGTCCATTTCGGGAGTGATTCCTTCAGTCCGACCAAGGTTGCCGATTGTGTCTCTGCCATAATAAACAAGGTTAATAACAACGGAGACGATGCGTCTGCCTTCGGGGGAGAGAAGTCTGATGACGGCAACGGTGGCGTGTAATGGCCTCTCTCTTGATTACTGTCCTCTTCTTATCTGTACTTTGTTTATTCCCAAAAACATTTGTCATTTGTTATACTTGTAATAAGGCTAACGCCCGGAGGTCATTGATGTTTTTCCCTCAAATGCTGGGTTTTGATGTATCATCGATGCTGCTTATGTTTTGCTGACGTCTTTTGCTACCGCGCCGTTTCTTGAGACCACGTGTCAGAGCTTGTGCTACTTTTTAGAGCATTAAATGCTATGAATCCCCTCATTAATACGATCGAAAAGTAATGATGAGAAAGGACACGTGTCTTTCTTGTGATGAAGCGTTTGAGATAGGCGTCTTCTAGGGAGTAGTAAGGACTGAAGCGTCTCTCTTTTGAAGTTGTGTCTTTCGCGCGTGTCGCGTCCTTCCATTATGCTACCTTGCCATGTGTCAATTATTGACTGGTCACGCCTTTTCAACCCCTTCTAGGGTTATATATAATGTTTTTCCCCGCCTTCTTTTTTCTTTTTTATCACCTTCTTTGCTCACTGCTTCCTTCCGAAAATAACTCACGCCGCTCCTTCTTCTCTATTCTGGGATTCTTGGGATTTCTTTCACGAAGGTACACGCATTACTTCCTTCTTTTACCCTTTTTTTCTCTTTTTTACTGGTTATGGCGAATACTCGTTCTTCAAAATCTGCTGAAGGGGAAAGTTCCCAAAAATCTGCTGAGGAGGAGAAAATCAATACTACCCCCACTTGTCTTTACACTTTACCCTTAATTCATCGTTGTCTGTCCGATTTCAATGTTCAGTTTCCTCAGGGTTACTCTACTAGTGTTGCTTCTGATCCTCTCTGCCTTAATAGTGCATTGCCCGATAATAATAGGATATTGTATGCCAAGCTGTTTGACCATGGGTTTCGGCTTCCCCTTGACCCGCTTGTAAAACTGTTGCTGGCCGATTCTGACTTGAATCTGGCCCAACTGAGTCCTAACGCAATTTGCGTTGTTAGTGCTTTTGCGGCGTTATGCCGGTTCAAAGGGATTGAGTCCCCTTCGCTAGCGTTGCTTCATGATATTTTCCAATTGTATTCTCGCAAGGGGGTAATATCAATATCACCCCGCTATAAAGATAACTCACTGAAGCCCTTTACTTGGAAACTTATGGGTATCGAGCCTTTTGTTCCTCGTTGGAAAGAAGAATTTTTTGTTGTTACCCTGCCCGAGCCTTTGTGGAGAACCGGTTTCAACGAGGAAATCAAAGATGGGGCCTGGGGTAGCAGGAAACCACTCTCCGATCTGGAAGATGGTTAGCTAAAGACGCTGCTCTAGATGGACTTCAGCATTGACACTCGTAAAGTGCAAACGGAGTGGCAGTTTCAGAGTGTAAAATGGGTGAGTGTTTACCCTTCTTTTTTCGCGTTGCTGGGAAACGCTAACGCTAATGTTTTTTCATGACTATGCAGTGGTTCCACCTGGTTGGGAGCCCGAATACATTCGAAGGAAAAAGAGAAGGGAGCAAGCGAAGAGGGCCCAGGCTGCTGCCGCTGCTGTTGCTGCTGCTATTGCTACCGTTGCCGCTGCTGCTGCCCAGGCTACCGGTGTTACTTTAGCCGCGACGCTTGCTACTGCCAGCACTGTTCAAGCATCGTCTTCGCGACCGCGCGTTACGAGAAGAGAAAGAAGTAAAAAAGTAACCGTCGTGCCCCCTGCTGTTTCTCGGGCTGCCGCTTCTTCAGAAGTGTCTGCTGGTCTAATTCCTACCGGGATTCCTTTGGCTTCTCCTTCTGCTCAGGTATTTTTATTTACTGCCGCCCTTAGTTCCTTCGTTCTTTTGTTGTTTCTTTATTGTATTTTATTTTCTTTAGGAAGTTGGCCCCACTTCCACTCGCACTCTTCCTCACGAAGACATATCATTTGCGAGTGAGCTTGCCGAGCGCCGGAAGAAAGTTCGCTACGACCTTCAAAATAGCCCGCCGTCATCTGGCATTAATCCACCCTTGACGACTGCCACAGGAGGTGGCGCTCCTTTCGGACAGCCCCAAGTTGCTGACCCTGCCGTCAATCCCCATGCTTTTGCTGACTCTCCCCTCCATTCTACCTCTGGCGCTGTAGGCTTTAGTTCAGACATGCTGGGCTGTGAGACAGTTGGTGGTGGTGAGTCTTTCATCTCAACCGTAGAGGGCTCTGCTGACCGCCCTCCTTCTCCTCCTGCACTGTTTTTTGTTCCTTCGTCCCCACTTGCCGCCACGAGGGACAATTCTAGTTCTAACTTTATAGTTGGTGTAACTCCGTATGCTCTTCCTAGCTTTCCCACTCATCGCGTTAACCTGGGTGGCCTTAGAGAAAAAGCTTTCCAAACCTCAAAGACCGATAGCGCTGAGGCTGTTCTTACATCTACATCCCTGTTGGCAGCTCGAATAATGTCGCATCAAAGGGAAAAGGATGTATTTTTAGCCAAGAGTCACCAGGGGCGCATGGATTTCCTTCGCTCTCAAATGTTTTCTTCCTTCTGTCATGCTCACTACATAGAGGAGGCTAACGCTACGGAAGCGGCGGACAAGCAGAGAGAAATAGATAGATTGATGTCTGACCGTCAAGGTCTTTTGGATGTTGCGACGGCCGCCAGGCAAGAGGCAGAGGCGGCTAAGCAAAAGGCTACTGCGGCTAAGCAAGAGGCGGAGGCCGCCAGGCTCGCGTTAGGGGAAGAAAGGCAGAGGAGTGTGGCTCTAAGCACACGGTTTTCTGAGGAAGAGGCTGGGATGGCGTTAGAAAGGCAGAGAAACGCTGAATTGGCTGCCGACCTTAGCCTTTCTACTGAGAAGTGCCGTTGGTATTTGAAGGAGGGGGCGATGCTTATGTCTGAGGGCTTCATGTACCATCACGGGATGGACGACTTTCAGATTAAGACTCTTTCTGCATATTTTGAAGAGAAGTCCTCACATGTGTCTGACGAGGATTTCTACAATTCAAGGGCCATCAGACAGGGAGGAAATAATGCGTCAGCTGCTCTTTAGATCTTCGCGCTTTGTTTCCTGATTTTTGCTGTTGATGTCTTGTTTGTCCTTGTGAGGATTTTTTGTAACTCTGACGATATCAATTTCTCTTCAAGCCATTGCTTTTGTCTATGATTTCTTTGCTGGTTTTGTCTCATGATATTACTTGTGTGGTTAGTTAACCATTGCGTTTGCATACACACGTCATTCATGGTTGCCAAGGCATCTCTGTCTTTAGAGACTTAGTGCTTCTGCAATAGTCACACCAGCTCATTTTCTGAGGAAAACTTTTCTGCCGCGCCTCTAGGTGCCTTTTTTCTCCGGAGTTTAATTCTGCACTATCATTATTTCTTTGAAGATGTTCCTGCGACCACAATTATTATTTCCATTCTTGCCGCATATTAGCTTAATACCGCCCTTTGTTGTTGGGGGGACCACTTAGCCTTGCTAAGTTTGTTTATGATATTTTTGTTGTTGCGATAGAGACATCTCTCCAGCCTAACTTCACCGGGTATCAACCGCTCGGTTACTAGCTGGGATATCTCTCTTTGCCTCAAATGCCAACGATCGGCTTGGGGCGTGCCTCGTCTTAGTGAGTCGTCTGATCAGGACCGATCATCACAAGGATAGGATTTTCACTCCCAAGCGTTGAAACCTCGCGTTCCTGGAGCGTGCCTCGTCTTAGTGGTCCGCCTATGTGAGCACGGTTACCACAAGGATACGATTTTCACTTCCAGGACGGAGTTACTACCTCCTTGGCGCGTGCCTCGTCTTAGTGGCCCGTCTATGTGAGCACGGCTACCACAAGGATAGGATTTTCACTCCCAAGGATGCCGGGACGTGCCTCGTCTTAATGGGCCGTCTATGTGAGCACGGTTAACACAAGGATAGGATTTTCACTCCCGGGGGCGTTGGGGCGTGCCTCGTCTTAATGGGTCGTCTGTGTTAGCACGGTTACCACAAGGATAGGATTTTCACTCCCAACGCTATTTATGCTAGGGCGTGCCTCGTCTTAGTGAGCTGTCTGATCAGGACCAGCCATCACAAGGATAGGATTTTCACTCCTGGCATTCTTCGTTATCTGCATATGATTGGTCATAACGTGCACAAGAAATGCCTTTCATTCATGCATTAGAGCGATGTTAACAATGTCAAACAGGAGAGATTAGCTTCTAGCATGATATAGTTTTAAACGGGCTATATTCCAGGAGTTTGGTAAGGGAGTACCGTCAAGTGTTTCCAAATGATACGCTCCCTTTCCGATGACGTTGACGCGATATGACCCGTTCCAATTTGGGCTGAGTTTTCCCATGCGTTGTCCTGCCGCTCGTTTGTCTCTAAGCACTAAATCTCCCGCTTTGAGCAGCCGCTCTCTGACTTGTCTGTTATGGTATTGCGCCATTTTTCTTTTGTAATGCAAGGCTTTCAAGAGAGCCTCCTCTTGTACCTCTGGCAGCGCGTCAAGGTTAGCACGCAACCTTTCTTCATTTATCTCTTCATTGAAATATGCCACTCGAAGGCTCAGGGTGCCGATTTCTACCGGCGTGACAACTTCTGTGCCAAAGGCTAACGCAAAGGGGGTTTCTCCTGTGGTAGTTTTGACGGTCATGCGATAGGCCCACATTACATACGGCAGTTCGTCTGCCCATTTCTTTTTAGAACCTTCTAGGTTCCTCTTGATGCCATTGAGGATACTGCGATTAGTCACTTCAGCCTGACCGTTGGTTTGCGGGTGCGCTATAGAAGAGAATCTTTGTTCGATTTGAAACTCCGTGCACTGATTTCTGAAAAATTGGCTCGTGAATTGCGTTTCGTTGTCGCTGACCAATATGCGAGGTACCCCGAATCGCATTATGACTTGATATTTAAAGAAACGCCAAATTTTTTCCGTCATAATGTTGGCTACTGCCTCTGCTTCCGCCCATTTCGTGAAATAATCTACCACCACGACCACAAATTTTAGTTGGGACCTGGCCTTTGGAAATGGGTCCAAAATATCGATTCCCCATTTGGCAAAAGGGCAAGGGGCAACAATTTCTGAGACTAGCACGGCTGGTCTTCGAGGGATCATGGCGTATTCTTGGCATTTCTGACAAGATTTCACAAAGTTGTGACAGTCTCTGCGAATGGTGGGTCAGTAAAATCCTGAACGAAAAACTTGTGCCGCTAGGGTGTCACCGGCCACGTGCATGCCGCATACTCCTTCGTGGATTTCTCACAAAGTGTGGAGGCCTTCCTGCTCCGTTATGCACTTTGCAGCTGGATGAGAGAAACATTTTCGAATCAATTCCCCATTGTAGTATGTGCACCGTACCGCTTGTTTCAAAATTTTCCTCTTTTCGGTGTTATCTACTGGCAACTCATCATGCTTCAAATATTTCACAACGGGGATTCTCCAATCACTCTCCGCTTCTTCCACACAGAGAGACACTTGCTCTTCCATGAAAGAGGGCACTGGAATCTCACCGTAGTGCACGTCTTTGGGTATGGAGGCTGCCGGGTTAGCTGCCATCTTAGCGAGATTATCAGCCTCACTATTATCTTCTCGAGGAATATGCTCGAAGCAGACTTGAATGCCTTTCCCTTGTGTCTCTGTTAGCTCACGTTTTACCTTTGCAAGGTATTGGATCATGATGGGTTCTCGGGCTTGGGAATTTCCCAAGACTTGATCTATTATCAATTTAGAGTCCCCCCATATCTTTAGCTGCGGATTGCACATTGTTCCCTCCTTGCGCGTAGCTTCAATGAAGAAATTGTTGCCTATTCTGAGTCCGGCCAGTAATGCTTCGTACTCAGCCGCGTTATTAGACAGTGGCTGTAAAATTCTGATGGCATAGCGCATCTGTATGTCATCAGGTCCAATCATGAAAATTCCAGCGCCAACTAACTCTTGATTTTTAGCTCCGTCCACGTGAATGATCCATGTATCGTTATAAGTGTCTGGGGACGGGAGATCTGAGTCTTCCGCTTCCCCTTCCGGTGGGTCCACCGGTAGCCCTTGTGTAAATGTGCATTCTTCTATGAAGTCTGCTAACGCTTGGGCTTTGATGGACGGTCTGACCTTATATTGCAACCCGTACTGCTCAAGTTCGATTGCCCAAATCAGCATTCTTCCTGAAGACTCAGGTTTCCTAAGAATTTTCCCCAATGGTTAATCAGTGAGTACTACGATAGGATGAGCTTGGAAGTATCGATCCATCTTCCGTGTTGCCTGTACGAGGGCAAACGCTACTTTCTCAATGTGAATGTACCGCAATTCGACATCTTTCAGTATGTGACTGACAAAGAATACGGGACGATGAATATGTCCATTACTTCGTACAAGGACAACACTGACCACCTCGTCGGCGACACCCAGATACAAGTATAAGGTGTCGCCCGGTTCGGGTCTTGTCAACACCAGGTCGGACGAGAGGTAGGCTTTTATGCCAGCAAACGCTTCTTCACATTCTTCTGTCCACCCAAAGGGGGCTCTCCTGCGAATGACTTTAAAGAAGGGTAGGTACCTTTCTCCTTGTTTGGAGATAAACCGCCCTAACGCAATGATGCGTCTTGTGAGCTTTTGCACTTCTTTGACGGTTCGCGGAGATATCATGTCTTGAATTGCTTTTACTTTCGAAGGGTTAGGCTGGATGCCTTTCTGGCTGACCACTTAGCCTAAGAATTTGCCTGTTTGAAACGCAAACATGCATTTTTGGGGGTTCAGCTTCATCTTGTATTCTCTCATCACGCTAAAAACTTCTTCTAAATCAGCCACATGGTCCTCAAAGCTTTGACTTTTGATGAGTATATCATCCACGTAGGCCTCCACCTTTTCTCCAATCTGCTTCTCAAAAACTTTATTTACCATGCGCTGGAATGTTGCCCCGGCGTTTTTCAATCCAAACGGCATTGCTGTGTAGCAATAAGTGGCCTTTGGCGTGATGAAGGCGGTTTTTTCTTCGTCCTCCACGGCCATGGGAATTTGGTGATATCCCGAGTTAGCATCCAATAAGCTTAGATAGGCGTACCCCGCGGTTTGGTCGACCAACTGATCAATTCGAGGAAGAGGATAACAGTCTTTGGGGCAGGCGTCGTTCAAATCGGTGAAGTCAATGCACATGCGCCAATCTCCATTAGGTTTCGGGACTAGGACGGGATTAGCTAACCACGTCGGGTACTGGACTTCCCGGATGAAACCAGCATCCATGAGTTTTGATATCTCTCTCTCGATGGCTATCATCTTTTCTAGAGAGAAAGCTCGCCGCTTCTGTTGAACAGGCTTGGCGTTAGGGTTAACGTTGAGTCGGTGTTCTGCTATTTCTCGCGAAATTCCAGGCATATCTGCTGGCTTCCACGCGAATTCTCCTTTATATTTATTCAATAATCGAACTAGTTGTGTGCTTTCTTCTGCGCTCAATTTTTCGCTAACCACAAAATTCGCCTCTTCGACTCTGTTAACGGGAATTGGCCTCATGTTGTCTACTTGCTGAGTGCGATTTTCTTCTCTATCCTCGAAGGGATCATCTGCTACGTACACGTAACGATCGCAACTCTTTTGGGTCATGAGCAAATAGCACTCAGCAGCTAACTTCTGGTCCCCTTTGATCGAGACCACTCTATCTCACGAAGGGTATTTCATCTTTAGATGTTTTTGCGATATTGCAGCTCCGAAACGGTTGAGGTATGGCCGCCCAAGTATAGCGTTGTAAGGTAATGACAGGTCTACAACCAGGAACAACAGTTCCTCCGACCGTTTGGACGCGTCTTCTCTGAAGTATACTGGTAGCATTGTAACTCCTACCACTGGGATTGGGACCCCGTCTACTCCAATTATTGGTTTTTTACAAGGCGTTAGCTCACTGTCAGGATGCTTCATCAGGTTGTATGCTTCAAGCGAGAACAGAATGACTGCACTCCCATTGTCAACAAGGGTTCTCCTAACTCCATGGTTGCCGATAATGGGTGTGACTACTAGCGTATCGTTGTGCGGGTAGACAACGCCTTTCTCATCCTCTTCGGAGAACGACAGCACCATTCGATCTAACGCGCTTATTGCTTCACTTTTTACTAACGCATTTTCTCTCTTTCGTTTGTCGCCCGTTGCAGGTGCTATCGCTGCGGGTTCATCGAAATATAGAGTGCCTCCTGCTATAATATTGATCATAGGAACATCATCCTCGTTAACCATAAATGTTTCCTTATTTCTTCCGATAGGGATGGCGTTGGCCCCCGTAGCGTAAGAAGGCGCTTGCCTGTCATCAGTCGCCTTATCTACTGGATTGTTCCTGACCTCCTCCCTTATTTTAGTGGCAAATTCCCCGAGGTAGCCCTCCTCGACGAGGCGCTCTATCGCTAATTTCAATTCTCTGCACACGTCCGTGGAGTGCCCTTTGACTTTATGGAACTTGCAGAATGCATTTTCCTTTCCTCTCATAATTACTCCCGGTTTCACAGGAGCTGGGTAACGAATAGGCAGGTTTCGCTGCTGAACTATCGCTAAGATTTCTGCTCTTGGGAGTATGAGGGAAGGGAGGTTAAGGTCGTATATTCGCCCCTTAGATGGATCCGCCTGTCTCCTAGTAGGAGAATTCCCAAATCTTCCTCTCGAGAAGTTACCCCTCTGCCGATTTGAGGCTCTAGAGATGTGGTCCTTTCGTTGCCTATAATCATCGGTTGGCTGCGTATCAGGAGTTACGCTAACCCGGACGTTAGGGGCTGGATGTGTATCTTGGGATACATTCTGGATTCGTTCCCTATTCTCCTCTTCCTCCATTCTCGCATAATTGTGGGCCTTCAGCCTTAACGCATCTAGATTGTGTAGCGAAGTCAATGGTGACCCCTAGCGTTAGCGACATCTCTAGATCAAAATGGCTCAAAAAATCCTTCAAGGATTCTTGTGGCTTTCGATGAATGTCGAATAATGCGGCCGTAAATTTTCTAATGGGAACGGTCGTGCTGAACCGGCTCTGAAATTTAGCTTCCAGTTGGGAAAAAGTGTCAATGGAACCTGCCGGAAGTCCCTCGAACCAAAGACGCGTTACGCCAGATAGTGTCATAACAAAGATATGACACAACGCGGCATCACTATGAGTTTGAAACTGTACAAAATCTGTCACCTTATTGAGGTGGGAAATAGGATCCTTCGTGCCATCATATGATTCCACAAGATGTTTTACATGCCGATTGACTCGATGATGTCTAACACGGTGGCTAAATGGGTGACCAACGTTATCGTCAGGAATCCCCTACGGTTGACGAGGGGGGCAAAATTCGTTAGGCTGCCTTTGAGCTCGAAAATCATACTCACGATGCGGCCTAGGAGATCGGCTGCGACTTCTTGGCGTTCGAGTTTGATGTCTTCTGCTACTCGATCTCTCACTGTGTCTAGGAGATGGGTCCCTGAACATCTCATCTCGCCTATTATCCCAATGATCTCTATATTCACCATCCCATCGTCCCCCTTCAAGGACAGGAGCTTCCCTTCTATGCTGCTCAGACGGTTCAGCGCACCTTTGCGCAAGTTTCATGACTCCGACAGGGGCGGATGTCAAAGGTAGAGATAAAGGAAGGCCTCTAGATTGCCGAGGTGACAGCGGTCGGTCAGTGACGATGGATGGAGTAAAGACTATATGAGAAGGCAGGCTGGGTCCCGAAACATGAGGCGTAAATCCTGCGGCTAATTCTGTCAGCTGGTCTAGTTGGGCTCGAAGGGCCGATATTGAATCCGCGAGAGGGTTGCCTGCACCGTCTAACGCAGGTGCCCTCGAATGGGGGATAGAGTAACTGGGTCCTGGCATCTGAGATAAAGGAGTATACGCCTGAGATGCAAATGTTCCCACCACTTGCTCAAAAGAGGGATCTGACATGCCTGGTGGAACTTCTTGCACCGTGATGGAAGCGTCAGTGGTTGCGAAAGGGAAGAGTCGCCTATGAGTAGAAAACGGGAGGCTAGAAGACTGGGACAGTGCGGGATCTGGGTCGAAATCCATAATCTTTCAAATTTTTAGAAAACAGAGCTTGGCTATTAAGGATGCTCACTTAATAAAACCAAAGCTCTCAATGAAAGCATCAATTTGATAAGATTTGGTCTCTTCGCTGAAGGGTAGTAGAGGATTATGGTTCCTGAAGTCGGCCATCCACGGGGTCCGATGTACCTGCACAGCGCCGGAGGGGGTCTCCGGCGTAGACACTCCGATGCCTAAGTCAGTAGTGATTGTGCAAAATAGCAGAGCTTTGGCTAGCAATCTTAGGCTTACCTTCCTCCTTTGTGGCGAAGGTATTTATAGGCAAAAATGGGGTAGTTCTGAGTGATTCTGGTCACAAGGTGCTAACGCTCCCGCTAGGGGGGATAGAGTGTCGCGCTGGTGGAAAGCACTATCGCTGCGTTAGATGTAGATATGGGGGTAGGCGTTACCTAGGCAAGGCAATGCCTATACTCCTTTCGAGATGCCTAGCTTGGTCTGGGATGGGGTAACGCCCTGTGTCATGACAGTGTTATGTGTGGGACCCCTTCGCTGATGTCGACCATCCCAGTGTCGATCACATAGGGAGAGGCGATAGCCTCGCTGCTGCCGGGGTAGTAGTGGCAGCTTTTTCCCCCACCACGGGGTATAAGACGAAAATGCCCTTGTTGTTAAGGGTATTGTTATCAAACTGCGTGAAAAACATAGGACACAAATGCTTCCATACACGAGCCATTATAATAATTTTTACTATCCACAAGTACGGTACATTAATTAGAAAATTATTCTAATTAATTAAAAAATTTAGGTTTGAACCTTTTAGTATATAATTGTGTTAAACTTTATGAAAGAGAATTTTATCCTTTTTTAAATTCTTATCTGACTCGATTCAGAAATAATCATCACTTAATATAATAACCAAATGGTCTTTAAAAAAAACAATACTATTATTTGCTTACCCTAGTCCCTAGGTAGTCCTAGAGGCACCACACTAATAGGGCCTAGGATAGGGATGGGGGTAATTCTATGAATGGGCGTGCTGATGTGGATGATGTCCTTGCTCCAATGTCACATGCAAAGCACCGGAGGGGGTCCTCGGTGTAGAATCTCCGACGATCAAGTTAGTATCGTGGAGAATGTGAGTATAGGAAGAGTTACAGGGATAGTTACTGGGTTTTGAGAGAGAGCTCTTCTAGTATTTGTGTGGGTGTGTACGCGGGTCCTTTTCTCCTTGAATGAGGGGGGGGGGGGGGGGGGGGGAGGGGGTATTTATACCCCTTCTTAGCTTGGTTTCCTGGGTCAAGTGGGGCCCTGGGACAGGAGCAGTTAAGGTCCTAGGTGATGGCACTGAATGTCATCACCTCCGCATTAAATGCTATCACTTCCGCATTGAATGTCATCATTAAATGCTCTCCCATCCTCCCTATAGACTCTGGTGTCCGCCGTATGCCCTTTGCGTCCGCCAAACAAACAACCCATGTCGTAATGATTGCCCTCGATTCGTGCGTGCCACGTGGCCCGCCAGCTAACGGTTACCAATAATTCCACCTATACTGTTATCTTACCTGTTATGTCATACCGGTAAGGTATTTATCGGTCCAACCCGATGGATATGCCTTAGTCAGTGGACTCGGTCTTGGCTGTTGTGGGACCCCGTCTGTGTTGAGTATCTGGTAGTGTACCTCACCCCGCAGGGATCTATCGGTAAGATATTGAGTCAGCGAAGACCAAGTCAAAGGGTCGTAGAATGACCATAATATCCTTGTCATTTCTTCTTGTATTATCAGAAGCCCAACCGAAAAAGGTTACCGACGGTGTATCTACTGTTCTAGAAACTGCCATAAATGCGGGGCAGGCTGGGATGATTTCTCTTGACATGCGTGTGCTTACGTGACTTCTTCTTGCCCACTCAAAATGATATAGCTGTTAGGATTAGGTGCGACACCGCTTCGAATTCCGCAAAAGTAACAAGTTGAGTATGAAGAGTTCGCGCCGTAGGCGCGCGCATGACTAACATATGCTGCCAAGTGTTGAATCGTCATTGGGCGCCTGCTACATGGCGCCTCCCGATAGGGCAATCATATGGTAGTAAAACTACCGAGTATACATAGACTTTTCTCATTTTTCATCCTCTACTATTCACCTTCGCCCTTCTTGTGAAAAACCTTTCTTCTCCCATTGCCCGTGCCCGCTCTATGGTCCTGGGATTCCAATCTCTGATCAGATTCCTACCGACTTCAAATCTAATGGGGGTGCCAAACCCATTATCGCGAGATGGACCAACGGGTTATTTGGTGGGCGAGATATTTGGCTCGCCCGAGGATGAAAAAGAGCTGCTGCAGCTTCCTCCCGAAATTTAGCATGCGCGTGTTCTAAATGACGCACTGACTAGTTTCCGTATGGTAAATTACCTCTTCAAGGCTCATGGTAACAAGATTCGAGGTTCGTCTGGTTCGAAAGAGCAATTAGATGACGCCTTGACTAAAGTGAAGGAGTTGACGCGACTTTAAAGTCGTACTCTGGCGGAGCTGGACGATTGACGCGCTGAGCTTGCAAGGGAACAATCCAAGGGGAAAGCCAAAGTTGAGCTTTTAGAGGCAGAATTGATGACAGCTGACAAAAGAAATTCTCTTTTAGAGGCGGAGTTGGTGACGGCTGCCAAGAGAAATTCTCTTCTTTGCGAAGAGATATCGGCTTGTAACGCGGACTTGGCAAAAGTTCCTTAAAAAATAAACTGGTGGAAGAAAAAGTCCATGTAGGCCTTTACCGCCGGATTCGCGGACTATTATCGCAGTGGGACTTTTGATCCTGCTAAGATAGCCGATTATGGCTCTGAAAAAATGAAAGAGATAGACGTGAGCAAGGAAGGCTTTCTTTCTTCAGGAGAGGAGGAGTGAGATGGCGGCGACGATACCGGGGCATTCCCGTAACCAGATGGTGCTGATGCCGTAGAGGACGTTGAAGGCTCTTCTCGTCCCCGTTAATTAATATTTCTTTTATTTCGAACATTGACGCCATTCGCTTTGTAATAAACAACGCTTGTCTTGTAATAATCTTCAGAATTTCCTTCTGAATAATGGTTTGTCTTTGTTACGTTACCTCTCTCTTTTACATTATCTCGATAGCTATTAGTGGAGTTAACGCTGCGCCGCGTTATCTTACTCATCGCGTTATTGAGTCTGTCTTGGCTTAGAAATCGATCCCGTTTTTCAGAGCATTTAATGCTCGAGATCCCCTCATTAATGCGGGATAGAAGTCGTGACGGTCAGAATACACGTGTCTGCTCCCAGAGGCACTAGGGACTGGCGTGCCCTAGGAGTTGGTGAGACCGAAGCGTCTTCTCGCTTCTCCAGAATCATACTCATTGCTTGTGTCTTTTCTTTGCGACGCATCACACGCACGACGACTGTTCCAACAGTCATTTTGTCTAACCGCTAGGTTATAAAACCCAACACATGTTTCTTTTTCCTTCTTTCGTCATTCTATTCCTTCTTCATCTTCTTAAGCAGACTTAAGTTCCTTTTTTCCATCGTTTGGGCGTTTCGAGTTTCTCTCCCGGAAAGGTACTTCCATTCTCCTCTGTTGTTTTCTTCATCTTTCATTATTATTTTCCATGGCTAGAACTCGTCGTTCTGGAACCAAATCCGTCCATATTGTTACCACCATAACCTCTCCAGCCATACTTCAAGATTGTTTATCTAGATATAATGCTCATATTCGTGAGAATTATAAGGTCTCTGTTGCCTCGGACACGCTCCGTCTTAATAGTGTGCTGCCTGGCAACAGTAGGCTTTTGTATGCCAAAATGTTTGCCTATGGCTTCCGGCTTCCTCTCGATTCTTTCATCGAACAACTGTTCGTGGCTCTGGAGGTGAACCCAGTCCAGTTAACGCCCAACACGTACTGTTGCGTTTATGCGTTTCTGGAACTCTGTAAATACAAGGGAATTACCCCTCCTTCCCTTTTATTGCTTAAATCGCTTTTTCAACTGTATAGCCGTACGGGTGTAATAACGATATCGTTCCGTTATGACGATGACTCGCTAAAATCTTTCACCTGGAAACTCAAACACCTTGAGTCTTCTATTGAGGATTGGAAGAATGAGTTTTTTGTCGTCGAACTGCCCAGCCCTCAGTGGTAGACTGGTTTTAACAGCGGTATCCGGGATAGCGCCTGGGGTCAACGGGTAACTCTTACTTCCCCTGAGCAAGGCTGGTTTACATGAATTGCTCAAGCTGGAGATTAGCGTTCACACTCGCGATCTGGAATGTGGAACTGACATCCGAGCCTGTGTTAGGGGTGAGTGTTGTGCCATCTTTTTTGTTATTTCAGGCGATACTAACGCTAACGTTGTATCGTGTTTGTGCAGCTACCGATCCCAACTGGAAACCTGAATGCGTTAGGAGGCAGGAAAGAAGAGCTCTGCTTAGAAGGCAGCGAGAGGAAGCTGCTGTCGTTGCCGTCTCCGTTACCGTTGCGGCTACTGAACCAGTTGAATCACCTTCCGTAACGGCAAATCTTATCCAAGCATCTTCTTCACCACCCGGAACCACTAGCATCATTGTTTCCATTCCGGCTGTTTCAGTTGTCGTCGCTTCTACTCGGGCGTCCTCTTCCCGGGCTCCCAAGGGAAGAAAGAAGAGAAGTACAAGGGGCGTTGCCGCCCTTGCTCCTCCTTTGAAGACGACAACTTCTTCTAAGGTGTCGGTTAGTGTTTTTTTTATGACCGCGCTATTTCACTTGTTACTTCTTAACGCTTGTTGACATTTTCTTTGTTTCCTTACTCTTTTTTTTACGTTTCTCTCCGCAAGTTATCGATGTTACCCCTGCACAGTCACCGCCGACAGCTAGTATGGACCTGAGCCACATTTTTTGTCGCCCTGGCAAGAGGCAGCGTCTTAATGAGGATAACGCGGGCTTGCCGACAAGTTCTGCTAACGCTGAGGAGGGGAATTTCACTGTTTCAGCTTCGATGACGCCTCCTGCCGGGCGGGCCTCTGACCCTTTGGAAGCAGTGGGCCCTTCTGAGACCCTTAACGCCTCGTTCGGTTCTTTCGGCTCTTCCCCTCCTCCTTCCTACTCCAATATTATGGGCTTTACCGAGGACTTGTTGGGGTTTGGCTTTCCCGGAAGCACCTCTTCCAGTCAACCTCCCTCCCCTCCTATTATGCACTTTGTTTCTTCCCACTCCTCAATGTATCGTTCCGAGGGGGATACCACGCCTCACCTCATGGCCGATCTAAGCTCGGTAGTGGAATCTAGCCCCGTTACCCATCAACTAGATTTGAACAACTTGTGCAGATCCAGATTCGCGGTCGTAGGGGGCGATAGTTCCATTGGGATTTCTTCCATTTTGGCGGCTTATGCATTGGAGTCTCCTAATGAGAAGGAGAATATTCTTTTCTCGGTCTTCTGACGATCAGCTGGCCTCCGTGCGTTCTACCCTATTTTTTGGCCTTTCCTAGTTTCATTACTGGTCCCGGTACATGACGCACAAGGTCACTTCTCTCACTTCCTCCACAGATGAACTTTATATCGCGAATCGTCAGCTCTCTGAAGAGCTCACCAAGGAGCGGGAAGAGAATAAGAAGCTGTCAGGGGAAAAGCAGGAGCTGGCAATAGCCTTGGCAATGGTTGAGAAGGACATAAAGGATGCCAAAGAGCAAGAAGCCGCTCGGGTATCTGAGCTTGACGCTGCCATCGCTGCTCTAACGGCCGAGAAAGCTAGGAGTGCCACTCTGGAGGGAGAGAAGGTGTCATGGCAAGAGGAAAAGGCCGCGCTGGAGAAGGAGTCGGCCGAAAAACGCGTATGGTACATTGAAAAGACAGCGGGCATCATGTCTGATTGTTTCGTGGACATCCATGGGGAGGAAGTGTACCAGGTTGACGCCCTTGGTACCGCTTTTTGGGCAAAGTCAGGAGTCCTTACAGACGACCATTTTTATCGGGAGAAGATAGGAGGTAATGAGGGCCACTGAGACGAGGATACTGCCGCACCTTAGGCGTTTTTATTCTCTCTTTTGAATATAGGGTGACGCTCATTTTTGCTTTCCCCTCTTGAAGGTTTTTGTCCTTTGTACCCTTCGGGGGTTTTCTGAACACACACGCACACACACACACACATAGATATATATCCTTTACTTGTTATTTTCCTTTGTGATTTCTTTCACACTATCTCTTTTTCTTCGATTTCCCCACGATAAGATAATGGTGTTACCAACACCATATTAATGTCGATATCCCATCTAAATGTCACTTGCCAAACTGTTATCATGCCGTGGCGAGATAACAGGATCTCCATAGGATGACCGCAATATTGCCATATAGTCCATAGGATCACATATATGAGATATCGCGACGTGACTTAACCACACGCATTTCAGTGTCGAAGTAGAATAATACCACTGAGCAGACAACTTTAGAAAAAGAACTCATAAGGGGACTTGTCGCAATCAATATCGCCCACATACATAACATATATTCCAGTGTCGCGAAAGAAGATATCGTGGCGTTATATCTATATATGTCTTCAAACCAGCGATATCCTTCAGGAGGCGTTACAGCCTCGAATATTGCTATCGTTTCCTCTGAAAAGATAACTCAATTAATAAAATTCCATCCCGAACGAGAATCTCCATAATACTATCGCGCTGACATAGATGTCCCCAACCAGCATAAAGAATTCCATATATATACACGCGGACGTCCTTTGCCGTGAAGACAACTGTCAAGGAGAGGTAGCACCTACACTCTCCTGTCAGTATTTTTCAAATCAAGACGCCGAGAATGTTGGCCGTTGAGAGTACACTCATTACCACGATAGTCCATATAATATTATCGCCTGCACGGGCATCAATTTCCTTATTGTTTCCATGATATCTCATTAGGAGTCATCGCACTCTCGTATCGCTTTCTCCACGAAGCGTCTTCACCAAGGGTTCCTCCCTTGGTTACTTGCTGGGAGATTGCAATTTCTTTTCACATTTCTCCTCATTGTTCCTAGAGTGTCCCTGCACATTCTCAATTATTGTTTTAGGACGTTAGTAAAAATATCGAGAAATAATAACATTAGTTACCTCTAGAAGCCGTCACGCTCTCTTATCGCTCTCTCTACCAGCCAACTTCACCAGGTGATTGATCGTTATTTCACTTTGATTTGTTGTCTCTTTAATTAGTTTTTGAGATGATAAATATGCTACTTTGACCCTTTTTCCTTCCTTTTTCCAGAAGTACACCTGAATACCCAGAATTAGGAAAAGGAATGAAAAGGCTGAAGATTAGAGCAAAAATGATCAATTGGTGTTGAGCAGATTTTCCAGGCGCATTTCCAGTCCATCTCAAGGCCTTGCGATGAAGCGACTTGGCAGATTCCAGTTTTGACAGCACTCACCATGTTTTTCCGTGCTACAATTGATTATTCTTGAGTGCTTTTCTTGTCTGCTTGGGACTTGGAAAATAGAGACAAGGTGTTCCCAGCATGCTATATTCTCCCTCACGTGGCTCAAGGAAACAAAACATAGTGGAGAATTTTTAGCATGCTTATTTTATGGATTTGTTAACTTGGGAATATTTTATTCTTTTGGTTGCTCCCCCTTGGTTGCCATTAATTGAAGAAACTTGGACAGAAAAGAGAAGAGGGGCAGGAGGAGAAGAAGGAGGACGGAAGAGAGAAGCTAGTTCTCTCATTTTGTTTCATTTTCCCTTTTCTTGTATTTTCGTTCTTCATTAGGATTTTATTTTCTTGTTTGTTGTTTTCTTTATGTTCTGTAATTAGATCCTCCGATTCCTGGTAGGGATTTAGAGGTAGACAATTCCAGTATGTTGTGAGACTCTTTGATCTTCATTAAAAACGTTTTTCATATTCCTTTTCTTGCTTGTTTTAATGACAATTTGTTCTTGTTGAATTTAGGCTTAGCTAACCTATGTTTTAACTTGAATGATTACAGTAGAATCACTCTAATGCCGCGTTTCTGTGTTAGAGGGAACCCGAGTAGACAACTAGTGGATAGGATGATGTCTCTTTGAAACTAGAAGGAGATAAGGGTTAGCTTTGAGGTCTATGGACTGCAAGTGCGTCCATCTCAAGGTCTAGGGAAGGGCCTTCCTAATCATATCAACAAGCTAGCAATCCTTGATTGTTAAGGGAGTTAGGGTCGCGAGAGGAGCTTCTCCTTGAGTGACTTGAGTAGGAGGAGGTTTGGAGATCGCCCCTGGATTGATCTCTATAACTTCCCTATGAACCCGTTTTGAAAATGCTTTTTGTCAATGATCAACAAATATGGAATTGTCACCTCATAAGGATCTCTAGTAGGGATTTTCTTTCTCTATTGAATCTCTTTATTTCACTACTGTTCTCTTTTATGCAATCTTATTTTCGTGCATTTTTGTTTCTCAACCTATCAAACTCTTACCTCTTCACTGATTCTCGTCATTTACAGGAAAAATAAAGATCAGACCGATGTCTCTGTGGATCGATCCTCTTACTGTTGTGCACAATCCTTTTTGTTGCTAAGTGATAAGTTGTAATTTATTTTTGACCGGACTCGACACCCGTCACCAGGGAACCCATCTGGTTACTCGCTGGGAGTTCACGATGTCTATCATTTTCTCTACCAGCTGCCTTCACCAGGGAATCCCATCTGGTTACTGGCTGGGAGCTTCGCGATCCCTTCTCGTATTCCCAAATTACCACGGTCGGCTCGGAAAATGCCTCGTCTCAGTGTGCCACGTCGGATCAGGACCGGCCACCACCAAGGATAGGAATTTTCACTTCCAAGCATTGTCCTCACATCCAGAACTGTGCCTCGTCTCAATGAGCCGTCTGTATTAGCCCGGTTATCACCAAGGGTAGGGCTTTCCATTTCCAGGATGGAGTTACTATCTCTCTAGGACGTGCCTCTCCTTGGTGACCTATCTGTATTAGCCCAGCCGTCACAAGGATTGGACTTTTCACCCCTAGAGAAGCCGGGACGTTCCCTCATCTTAGTGGGCCGTCTATATTAGCCCGGTTTACCACAAGGATAGGACTTTTCACTCCCGGGGGCGTCAGGGAAGTGCCATCGTCTTAGTGGGGTTACCACAAGGATAAGACTTTTCACTCCCGACGCTGTTTTTAGGTATGCCAGGGCATGCCCTTGTCTTAGTGAGCCGTCTGATCAGGACCGGCCATCACAAGGATAGGACTTTTCACGCCCGACACCCTTTCTCAATTATCATCTGCACACAAGCAGCCATAAAATACACAAGAATACTCTCTATTCGAGTGTTAGCTGGCGTTAGTAAAACGTGCAGAGATAATTCAAAATCTAGCATGATATAATTTCAAACGAGCGATATTCCAAGAGTTAGGTAAGAGGGTACCTTCAAGTGTTTCTAGGTGATACGCTCCCTTTCCGATAACGCGGGTCACGCGGTATGGCCCGTCCCAGCTCGGACTGAGTTTCCCCACGCGTTGACCGGCCGCTCGTTTGTCCCTCAGCACGAGGTCACCGGCTTTCAGTAACCGTTCTTTTACGCGCCTGTTGTGATATCGCGCCATTTTTTATTTATAGTGTAGCATTTTCAGAAGAGTTTCCTCTCGTAATTCTGGTAACGCATCGAGGTTCGCTCGCAACCTCTCCTCATTTATTTCTTCCCTAAAGTACGCTACTCGCAGGCTCAGAGTACCGATCTCCACTGGTGTTACGACCTCAGTGCCGAAAGCCAATGCGAAAGGCGTCTCTCCAGTACTAGTTTTTACGGTCATACGGCATGCACACATCACATACGACAGCTCGTCTGCCCATTTCTTTTTAGACCCTTCCAGGTTTTTCTTAATGCCGCTGAGGATGCTTCGGTTGGTCACCTCCGCCTGCCCATTGGTCTGTGGGTGAGCCACAGAAGAGAACCTCTGCTCAATTTCGAATTTCGCGCACTGGTCTCTAAAGAACTGGCTTGTGAATTGTGTCCCGTTATCACTGACCAGCACACGGGGTACACCGAACCTCATGATAACTTGGTGTTTGAGGAAATGCCAAATTTCTCTGTTGTGATGTTAGTAACCGCTTCTGCTTCTGCCCGTTTTGTGAAGTAGTCTACCACCACGACCACAAATTTCGGCTGGGATCTTGCCTTAGGGAACAAGCCCAGGATATCAATCCCCCATTTCGCGAAAGGGCAAGGGGCAATAATTTCAGAGATTTCCGTGGCGGGTCGTTGATGAATCTTAGAGAACTCCTGATATTTCAGGCAGGTTTGTACATAATTGTGGCATTCTCTCCGAATAGTAGGCCAATAGAATCCTGACCTGAAAACTTACTCGGCCAGGGTATCACCCGACACGTGCATGCCGCATATTCCTTCATGGATTTCCCGCAAGGTGTGAAGACCCTCTTGTTCCATTATACACTTGGCGGCTGAGTGAGAAAAGCATCTCCGAACCAAGTCCCCGTCATAATACGTACAGCGTGCTGCTTGTTTCAACACTTTTTTCCTCTCAGTGTTATCCGTAGGTAATTCCTCATGTTTCAGGTACTTTATCACGGGGATTCGCTAGTCATTTTTGAGTTCTTTCACACAGAGTGACGCTTGCTCCTCCATGAAGGAAGGTACAAATATTTCTTGGTAATACACGCCCTTAGGTATGGACGCTTCCGGGTTCACAGCAAGTTTGGCCAGGTTGTATGCTTCAGCGTTATCCTCTCGAGGAATGTGCTCAAAGCTCACCTGCATGCCACCTTTCTTTATTTCTAACAGCTCGCGTTTCATTTTGGCGAGGTACTAGATCATGATGGGTTCTCTGGCCTGGGAGTGTCCCAAGACTAGATTAATTATCAATTTGAGTCACCACAAATCTTTAGTCGCAAGTCTCCCATCCTTCCCGTATCGTGTCTGGCTTTGGAGGAAAAGCTTCTTCCTATCCAGAGTCCAGCTAGTAACACCTCGTATTCCGCCGCGTTATTGGATAACGGCTGCAAGATTCTGATGGCGTACCGTATCTGTATATCGTGTGGCCCATTTACAAAGATTTCAGCTCCAGCTAGTTCTTGGTTCTTGGTTCCATCCATATGGATGATCCATAGGTCAGTGTAGGTTTCCGAGAACGGGAGATCCAAGTCACCTTGTTCCTCCCCGGGTACGTCCGTTAACGGATCTTCCGTAAAGGTGCACTCAGCTATGAAGTCTGCCAGGATTTGGGCTTTTACGGACGGTCGAGATTGATACCGCAACCCATATTGCTCAAGTTCAATGGCCCAAATCAGCATTCTTCCCGAAGACTCAGGTTTGTAAAATATCCTCTTCAGAGGCTGATCTGTAAGTACGATGATGGGATGGGATTTTAAGTATCTGTCCATTTTTTGTGTGGCCTGTATTAGCGCAAGCGCGATTTTCCCAAAATGAGCTTTTTTACGTATGACTTTGAAGAAGGGCAGGCATCTCTCGCCCTGCTTAGAAATAAACCGTCCTAGGGCGATAACGCGCCCTGTTAATTTTTGTACCTCCTTAACAGTTCTAGGAGATATCATATCCTGAATAGCTTTGATTTTCGATGGGTTGGGCTGGATACCTTTCTGGCTTACCATGTGTCGCGCCCCACGAAAATTAACAAAGAAGTCAATTCGCGAGTGTGCAACGAAATTTGAGACCTTACAATGCTCAGCATAAAAGGACGCCTCGCAACATGCAATGAAGTCGCCACCCTAATTTGGTTGCTAGGTTTAGGGAACCTTAATCGTCATGGCATAGAAAATATAAGTGAGAGAGAAAGAAAGCGGTTACCCGAGTCACATCCGAAAACGGTTACCGGTTGATGAGAGAGGTGTTTGATAAAATGCGTTTTGAAAAGGGGGCCCTCAGAGGAATCGTCACTTTAGCCTTTTTATGATCATGACCGTTCAGGAATAATAAAAAGATCTTTCGGACGGGGTTACCGTTTATCAAGATCGATCGATTATTCTTGACCGTAACGTGATGGGACTGAATTTAACGTAAGGCTGAATGAGCGCCCTCTTATTTCATCATCGGGCCATGCATGATTAAATTAATTACTACGTGATCCTAACATGGATTGCTAACAGAGTACAAATTTAAATGATAGATTTTTGAAGTGGAAAACTGAGGTGGGATCGAAAGTCCCCATGTACATGCAGTCAATACAAGCGAGAATTTAAAATCATATGAACATGGCATTTTAAGCAAGTCTTTAAACATGTTGTTCATGTGAGTTGATTTTAGTTCTAGCAATTCTATATATCATGCGTACAATTGATATTTGCGAAAAAGCGTTGAATAAATAAAAAGGACTTGTGAGGCGTACTTTCGGGCGAAGCTTGAATTGTAACCTACAAAATGAGCGTGTTAGTGATAGCTCGAAAGATAAGTAAACAATTTATGAGTGCGAAAATTTAAAAGATGACAGTTGATTGCGTACGTAAAATGATGGATTCTACGCACACGAGAATTAAATGTCGAGTTTGATAAGTGCAGGAAAATAAATGATGACAGTTGTTTGCATGCGAGAAATGATAGATTTGACGCATACGAGAATTAAATGCTGGGTTGATTGCATGCGAAAAATGATTGATTTTAAGCATACGAAAATTTAAATGCTACGTTGATTGCATGCGAAAAATGATTGATTTTAAGCATACGAGAACTTAAATGCTGGGTTGATTGCATGCGAAAAATGATTGATTTTAAGCATACAAAAATTTAAATGCTGGGTTGATTGCGTGAGAAAATCAGTTTTAATGGCGAAGGGCCGATTGGCCCATGAATCATCATCTTCAACCTCTCGTCACCGGCGCCACTGCCGGCGACGGAGGTGATGAACCAGGCGACCGATTCGCCTGGTTCTTGGCCCGAAAGAAAGCTCTCCCTCCCAGCAGCGAAAACAAACAATCACAGCAAGAAAATGGCAACAAAAACAGTGACGATTGCAACAAGAACAATAATGCGCATTAATCTGTTTAATTAGCAAATAAATACCTCACGCGTTTAAACAATTTAATCAATGCTAGTGTGATGAAATTAACTTAAAACTCAGGCAATTGGAACACATTTGAGCAATTAAATGATCATCTAAGATAAGAAAAAAAATTAAAGAAAGAAACCGTAAGTGAGAGAGAAAGAAAGAAACTTACAGTGCTTGCCAAGAGGAGAGGATTGAGCGCAAGGAATAGGGTTCAAGTGTACGTGAATTGGCCCGGAAAATAGAGAGGGAGTAGTGTTTTTTTCTTGCAAATTTCGGACCGTTTGAACGAAGGATGAAAGCTTGTATTTATAGGCAAAATCGCGTGGATGGCCGGACGAAGGAGTTGCGCGTGGTGGCTAGGGGAGGTGTGATGATGGCGGAGGGATAGGGAGCTACGGGCTCGAGCTAGGACGCGATGGGAGCAGGTGGCTCGGGCGAGGACTTCGCTGCCTTGTTCGTGCGTGCACTGTGCATGTGCACCATGCTAGATAATTCAAGGGCCATTGATCTGGTTGACTTTCCTTGGTTGACCAGATCAATGACCATGATTAAATGGCCTCTCATCTGATTTAAATGGCCTCAAGCCGGTTCCCGCGAACAAATGTTCTGACTTTTCGAGCCGTAGGTACCGTCGCGTAGAGAAAAATGCGACGGGTTTAACCGTCTACAGCGAATGACGAGAATTTCTCATTTAACGTGTTTATTTTCGCGTTCAAAAACGTGAAACGTTTGAACGGAAAAATAAAGACGTTACGCCGAAAATTACACAAAACGCTGTAGACCGTTGCGAGCGGAAAAAAAAGCTAGCAAATAGTTGATGGAAAAAATTTTAAAGTCAAGCTATTGTCCGAGTGAACTTACTCGGGTCTAATAAAAGCTCGAATGAAAATAATAATAAAATAATAAAAATACTAAAAAATGCGCTAAAACATTAAAAATCCTAAAATTCACGAGATTATCAAAAATGGAGAAAAAACTAGCAAACGACTGCCGGATAGTCAAAAATGTGATTTTTAAGGCTAAAAATAATATTGACAATAATAATGAAAATATGTGCCGAAAAATTAAAAATGCGATTTCGAAAGCTGACGATGCTAACGATGATGCTAAAATGCAACGAAACACCTAAAAATGCTAGCGACAGTAAATTAACTGCAAATGACTGTAAATTAACTAAGTAAAAGAAATGCTAAAATTGATTAAAAATGGCGTCAAAATTCGGGTATCAACAGTTGCCCCCTCTTTACTGTCTTATCGAAGGATTTGATAAGCAGTAAAGACAGTTGCCCCTATATATTCGAATTTTGGTGACACCGTAGGTCTTACCTCAAGCTTACAGTGATGATGTCTCTCTGAGAGGAGGTAGTTGATTGATGGTGTCACTGGGGATAAAAGGTGATTGCTTGATGCCGCCCTGGGAGGAGGAGATTGTCGTCGCTCTGGGAGATATAGGTTGTTGATCCTGCAAAGATATAAGCTTAGATCTATTCGGGTATCGCGAGAAACATAAGTTGCAGGAAATGTAAATGATAACTATTCCACCAGAAATCGCAGGTAATTTTATGGAAACATAAATGACGGCTCCACTGGGGGGATAATCGCTTGACATGTGACTGACGTTGCTTCGGAAGGATAATGCGCGATTCGCAGGAGTGTGAATGATTTGTCCTAATGATGTCTCTCTAAGAGGAGGAGAATAATTATGCAGAAATGTAGAATTATGTGAAGGATGTCACTCTGGGAGGGGAAGAAATACCAAGGCTGAAAAAGGTAAAACTACACTATGCTATCACTCTGGTAGGAAAAGAAATGCTTGATGCTGAAAACTAAACCTATGATGTCACTCTGGGAGGAGAAGAAGGCTAAGGCTGAAATGCAAATAACGTCAATTCCCGTAGGAGAAGACGTGAAATGCGGAAACTAAACTAAGGTCACTCTGGGAGAAGAAGATGCTAAGGCTGAAATGCAAATAACATCAATTCCCGTAGGAGAAGACGCGAAATGCGGAAACTAAACTAAGGTCACTCTGGGAGGAGAAGATGCTAAGGCTGAAATGCAAATAACGTCAATTCCCGTAGGAGAAGACGCGAAATGCGGAAACTAAACTAAGGTCACTCTGGGAGGAGAAGATGCTATGCGGTCACTCTGGGAGGATAAGATGCTAAGGCTGAAATGCAAATAACGTCAATTCCCGTAGGAGAAGACGCGAAATGCGGAAACTAAACTAAGGTCACTCTGGGGGGAGAAGATGTTGTGCTGTCACCAGTGGCGTTGATACGATCCTAGAATGCGTCTGCATCCTGCCCAAGAGGTAACGACCCCAAGGGCAAGACTTTCCCACGATTTGTAGCCGTAAGCAGTCCTCACCTGATATTAGTGTTTGCACTCACGCTCTGAAACAAGGCTAAGTGTTTTACGCTCATAAAGATGCAACTAACATGATACATAATTTACAGTTCGCAATGTCAATCCGAGTGAATAGACTTCGAATGAAGATGCACATGCATGGGCGTTCTAATAATCGATGGGACTTTTACGGAAAAGAATGAAAGGACATGAAAAGTCCGGAAAGGAGTTTGTTTTGGAAGAGATTGCTTTACTGGGGAGTTGGAAGGCTTTTGATGAGTGATGCTTTCTTGATGGACCCTGATGAGGGCGAGGTGTGTGAGCTCTCTCGCTTTTTGCTGGGGATGCTTTCTAGACAGAGTGTGTGAGCTCTGGGATCCTGGCTATGGATGCTTTTCGTTCGGCCAGGCGCCCTTTTCTTGAGTCTTCATTGGGGGAGTGTCGTCGCTGTTCTTTTTGCGACTCACTGCTTGAGTTGGCCTGTGGGCCCTTTTCTTCTTGTGTCCTTACTAGGGATGCTTGCTTTGAGACTCCTCGAGTCGTCCTCGGGCCTTTTTACTTGAGTTCACTAGGGAAGGTTGCTTTGAGATTTCTCGAGTTGGCCTTGGGCCTTTTTGGCTCGAGCTCACTGGGGAAAGTTTTCTTCTAGATTTCTCGAATTGAGTTGTCCCCGGGCTGTGCTTGCTTTGTCTCTTCGATTGTTCGTATTCTTCGAAGGTCTCTGAGCATTTTCTTTCTTTTCTTTTCTTTTCCCTTTTTCCCTCTCTCATTTTCTTTTTCTTTCTTTCTCTCTCTCTCTCTCTCTCTTTTCTTCTAGATTTCTCGAATTGAGTTGTCCCCGGGCTGTACATGCAGTCAATACAAGCGAGAATTTAAAATCGTATGAACATGGCATTTTAAGCAAGTCTTTAAACACGTTGTTCATGTGAGTTGATTTTAGTTCTAGCAATTCTATATATCATGCGTACGATTGATATTTGCGAAAAAGCGTTGAATAAATAAAAAAGACTTGTGAGGCGTACTTTCGGGCGAAGCTTGAATTGTAACCTACAAAATGAGCGTGTTAGTGATAGCTCGAAAGATAAGTAAACAATTTTATGAGTGCGAAAATTTAAAAGATGACAGTTGATTGCGTACGTAAAATGATGGATTCTACGCACACGAGAATTAAATGTCGAGTTTGATAAGTGCAGGAAAATAAATGATGACAGTTGTTTGCATGCGAGAAATGATGGATTTGACGCATACGAGAATTAAATGCTGGGTTCATTGCATGCGAAAAATGATTGATTTTAAGCATACGAAAATTTAAATGCTACGTTGATTGCATGCGAAAAATGATTGATTTTAAGCATACGAGAACTTAAATGCTGGGTTGATTGCATGCGAAAAATGATTGATTTTAAGCATACGAAAATTTAAATGCTGGGTTGATTGCATGCGAAAAATGATTGATTTTAAGTATACGAAAATTTAAATGCTGGGTTGATTGCATGCGAAAAATGATTGATTTTAAGCATACGAAAATTAAATGCTGAGTGTAGAGAAAATAAATGCTGAGTTGATTGCATGCAAAAAATGATGAATTTGACGAAAAACTAGGCGGTTGACGATTTGCAGGAATAGAAAGTAATCAATATTGCAGAAAATTAACAGGTTGATATTTTGCAAAAAATAGACAATTGATATTTGCAGAAAATACAGCAGTTGATATGGCAGAAATAAAACAGTTGATAAATTGCAGAAAATAAACAGTTGATAAATTGCGGAAGAATTTCCAGCAGTTTGCGAAAAATTAAAGCAGTTGATATTTGCAGAAAATTAAAATGCGACCGACCATATAGGCGGTAAAATAAATAACTGAATTTAAATTGCTGAAAGTAAATTGCTGAAATTTAAAGTGCAGAAAAGTAAAGTGCGGAAAAGTAAAGTGCGGAAAATTAAACAGTTGATAATTTGCGGAAGGATTTCCAGCAGTTTGCGAAAAATTAAAGCAGTTGATATTTGCAGAAAATTAAAATGCGACCAACCATGTAGGCGGTATATTGAATTTAAATTGCCGAAAGTAAATTGCTGAAATTTAAAGTGCGGAAAAGTAAAGTGCGGAAAATTAAACAGTTGATAATTTGCGGAAGGATTTCTAGCAGTCTTGCGAAAAATTAAAGTAGTTGATATTGCGGAAAATAAAAGCAGTTGATAATTTGCGGAAAATTAAATGACAACCGACCATATAGGCGGTAATGTAAATGACATGAAATTAAATTGCTAAATATAAATGACTGAAGTTAAATGAAATAAATATCACGATACGAAACGAGCAATTCACGTTGATAAAAAAAACAGTTCAATAAACAACTTGAGGCAAGAATAAGCATACGAAATATTTTACAAAAAGTGAACTAAACAATTCATGCATAAAATATAGGAAAAATAGCACATATCATGAAGAATAATTATACGATGTGTACGAGCATTTTACGTGAGAAAATAACGAATCGAGGACTCGGAAAAATATAAATGGGCTGGGCCCAGCTTAAAATTTGGAGGAATGGGCCAGGAACAATTCCTGGCCCAAGAAAATCAGTTTTAATGGTGATGGGCCAAGCCCATCACCTTTCTTTTATTTCCTTGCGCGAAGGGCCGATTGGCCCATGAATCATCATCTTCAACCTCTCGTCACCGGCGCCACTGCCGGCGACGGAGGTGATGAACCAGGCGACCGATTCGCCTGGTTCTTGGCCCGAAAGAAAGCTCTCCCTCCCAGCAGCGAAAACAAACAATCACATCAAGAAAATGGCAACAAAAACAGTGACGATTGCAACAAGAACAATAATGCGCATTAATCCGTTTAATTAGCAAATAAATACCTCACGCGTTTAAACAATTTAATCAATGCTAGTGTGATGAAATTAACTTAAAACTCAGGCAATTGGAACACATTTGAGCAATTAAATGATCATCTAAGACAAGAACAAAAATTAAAGAAAGAAACCGTAAGTGAGAGAGAAAGAAAGAAACTTACAGTGCTTGCCGAGAGGAGAGGATTGAGCGCAAGGAATGGGGTTCAAGTGTACGTGAATTGGCCCGGAAAATAGAGAGGGAGTAGTGCTTTTTTCTTGCAAATTTCGGACAGTTTGAACGAAGGATGAAAGCTTGTATTTATAGGCAAAATCGCGTGGATGGCCGGACGAAGGAGTTGCGCGTGGTGGCTAGGGGAGGTGTGATGATGGAGGAGGGATAGGGAGCTACGGGCTCGAGCTAGGATGCGATGGGAGCAGGTGGCTCGGGCGAGGACTTCGCTGCCTTGCTCGTGCGTGCACTGTGCATGTGCACCATGCTAGATAATTCAAGGGCCATTGATCTGGTTGACTTTCCTTGGTTGACCAGATCAATGGCCATGATTAAATGGCCTCTCATCTGATTTAAATGGCCTCGAGCCGGTTCCCGCGAACAAACGTTCTGACTTTTCGAGCCGCAGGTACCGTCGCGTAGAGAAAAATGCGACGGGTTTAACCGTCTATAGCGAATGACGAGAATTTCTCGTTTAACGTGTTTATTTTCACGTTCAAAAATGTGAAACGTTTGAACGGAAAAATAAAGACGTTACGCCGAATATTACACAAAACGCTGTAGACCGTTGCGAGCAGAAAAAAAGCTAGCAAATAGTTGATGGAAAACATTTTAAAGTCAAGCTATTGTCCGAGCGAACTTACTCGGGTCCAATAAAAGCTCGAATGAAAATAATAATAAAATAATAAAAATACTAAAGAATGCGCTAAAACATTAAAAATCCTAAAATTCACGAGATCATAAAAAATGGAGAAAAAACTAGCAAACGACTGCCGGATTGTCAAAAATGTGATTTTTAAGGCTAAAAATAATATTGACAATAATAATGAAAATATGTGCCGAAAAATTAAAAATGCGATTTCGAAAGCTGACGATGCTAACGATGATGCTAAAATGCAACGAAACACCTAAAAATGCTAGCGACAGTAAATTAACTGCAAATGACTGTAAATTAACTAAGTAAAAGAAATGCTAAAATTGATTAAAAATGGCGTCAAAATTCGGGTATCAACACCACGTAACCCAAAAACTTGCCCACTTGGAACACGAACATGCATTTATGGGGATTCAACTTCATATTGTACTCTCTCATCACATCGAAGACTTCCTTCAGGTCACACAAGTGATCCTTGAAGCTTGTGCTCTTCACTAGTATATCGTCAACGTAGGCTTCCACGTTCTTTCTGATTTGCCTTTCAAATACTTTGTTTGCCATACATTGGAAGGTTGCCCCAACGTTCTTCAGCCCAAACGGCATCGTCGTGTACCAGTAAGTAGCTTTCGGAGTGATGAAGGCAGTCTTTTCTTCATCCTCGACAGCCATTGGAATTTGATGATACCCGGAGTTAGCGTATAGCGAGCTTAGGTATGCATACCCGGCAGTCTGATCAACTAGCTGGTCAATTCGAGGAATCGGGTAGCAATCTTTGGGACAAGCATCGTTCAAGTCAGTGAAGTCAATGCACATACGCCAGTCTCTGTTGGGCTTCGGAACAAGAACCGGGTTAGCCAGCCAGGTTGGATATTGGACCTCGCGGATGAAGCCTGCGTCTAGGAGTTTCGTCACCTCCGTGTCGACGGCTAACGCTTTCTCTCTAGAAAACGCTCGTTGTTTTGTTGTACCGGCTTGACACAGGGATTGACGTTAAGTCGATATTCCGCTACTTCTCGGGAAATGCCAGGCATGTCCGCGGGCTTCCATGCGAACTCTCCTTTACATTTGTTCAATAATCGGGCCAACTGAAGGTTTTCCTCCGAGCTGAGTTTTTTGCTGATCAGGAAATTAGCCTCACTGATGCCATTAACAGGTATGGGGACCATGTTGTCCACGGGCTGAGTGCATTTCTCGTCGTTCTGCCCGTATGGATCCACAGTTACACACACATATCTGTCACAAGTCTTCTGAGTCATGACTAGGTAGCATTCAACCGCAAATTTCTGATCACCTTTGATGGAGACCACTCCATCCCAGGAGGGATATTTCATCCTCAAGTGCCTCTGAGATATCGCCGACCCGAAGTGGTTGAGGAACGGTAGCCCAAGTATGGCATTATAGGGCAAGGTTAGGTCTACAACCAAGAATAACAACTCCTCTGATCGTTTGGACGCGTCTTCTCTAAAGTACACCGGTAGCACCGTGACTCCGGTCACTGGGATTGGGACTCTGTCCACCCCGATTATCGGCTTCTTGCAAGGTGTCAGTTCATTGTCAGGGCGCTTCATGAGGTTGTAAGCCTCTAGTGAAAACAGATTCACCGCGCTTCCATTGTCAACAAGGGTTCTTCTAAGCCCATGATTGCTGATAACGGGTGTGACTACTAACGTATCATTGTGTGGGAAGATGACGCCTTTCTTGTCCTCCTCGGAGAAGGACAACACCATTCGATCTAGGGCACTTATCGCTTTACTTTTTCTGACGTACCCTCTCGCTTCCGCTTGTCTCCGGCTGTAGGCGTCAACTGATCAGACTCGTCGGGGTATGGCGTGCCTCCTGCGATAATATTGATCATAGGGAAATCGTCTTCGTCAACCATAAACATCTCCTTACCTCTCCCAACATGCGTGTTATCATTTCCCGGAACGCGAGGAGGTGCCTGTCTATTATCCGCCACCCTGTTGGTGGGATTGTTTCTGACATCATCTCTTACTTTGGTGGCAAACTCCCCGAGGTAACCTTCTTCTGCCAGGCGCTCTATCGCTAGTTTTAACTCTCTGCAGACGCTTGTAGAGTGTCCCTTGACTTTATGAAATTTACAGAAAGTGTTTTCCCTTCCTCCCATAACCACGCCTGGCTTTACGGGAGCGGGATAACAGATGGGTACATTCCGTTGTTCTATAATCTCTAGGATTTCTGATCTCGGCAACACCAGGGCAGGAAAATTTGGGTCATACATTTGGTTCTTGGCAAGATCTGCCCGCCGCCGAGTAGGGGAGGTACTAGTTCTTCCTCTGGAGGAGTTGCCTCTTCGCCTGTTGGAGGTCTTAGGGATGTGATCTTTTTGTTGAGCGTAATCATTAATAGAACGATCGTTAGTGGTTGTATTACTTGGGACGTTAGGAACCTGAAGTGCATTTTGCGGCACGTTTCGGGCCCTGTCCCTATTTTCTTCCTCTTCCATTCTTGCATAATTATGGGCTTTCAACCTCAACGCGTCCAGAGTTATTGGAAGGTCCACCATTAACGTGTCGTAATTTCTCGTAACGGCAGTTCCGCTTCAAGGCTTCCACCGCGAAATCTATGGTAACGCCCGACGTTAATGACATCTCCATATCAAAATGCCTAAGGAAGTCTTTCAAAGACTCCTGAGGTTTCCTGTGTATATCAAATAAAGTTGCGGCGGATTTCTTGATAGGGACAACGGTACTGAACCGGCTTCGAAACTTTAACTCCAGCTGCGAGAAACTGTTAATGGACTTGGCTGGAAGACCTTCAAACCAGAGGCGTGCAACTCCTGACAACGTCATAACAAATATCTAGCACTGTTGATACCCTAATTTTGACGCCACTTTTAATCAATTTTAGCATTTCTGTTATTTAGTTAAATTACAGTCATTTTCAGTTAATTTATTGTCGCTAGCATTTTTAGGTGTTTCGTTGCATTTTAGCATCATCGTTAGCATCGTCAGCTTTCGAAATCGCATTTTTAATCTTTCGGCACATATTTTCATTATTATTGTCAATATTATTTTTAGCCTTAAAACTCATATTTTTAACTATCCGGCAGTCGTTTGCTAGTTTTTTCTCCATTTTTTATCATCTCATGAATTTTAGGAGTTTTAATGTTTTAGCGCATTTTTTAGTATTTTTATTATTTTATTATTATTTTTATTCGAGCTTTTATTGGACCCGAGTAAGTATGCTCAGACAATAGCTCGACTTAAAAATGTTTTCCATCAACTAGTTGCTAGATTTTTTTCCGGTCGCAACGGTCTACAACGATTCGTGTAATTTTCGGCGTAACGTTTTTATTTTCCCGTTCCCGCGTTTCGCGCTTTTGAACGAGAAAATAAACACGTCAAACGAGAAATTTTCATTATTCGCTGTATACGGTTAGACTCATTGTATTTTTCTCTACGCGTAGGTACCTTCGACTCGAAAAGTCTGAACGGTTGCTCGCCGGAGTTGGCTCGAGGCCATTTAAATAAATTAAAAAGTCAAGTTGATCATGACCGTTGATCTGGTCAACTAGAAATAGTCAACCAGATCAACGGTTGGCTATTTAAATAGCATGGTGCACATGCACCGTACGTCCAAGGCAGCAGCGGAGCAGGCCACCGAGCAGCCTGCTCCCGTCGACTCAAGCGGTTTCCTGTCCCCTCGGCCATCATCACAGCACCCCTAGCCCAGCCACCTCACGGCCGTAGCCCCGCCAGCGTGAAAATCGGCCACCACGCGCAGCCACTCTTTCTCTCTCTTCACGCGGTTTCTCCCTATAAATAGCAGCCTCTCCCAACGTAAAACGGGCACAAAAAAAAAACAGCAAGCTTCCTTGCTTTCTTCCCTCTCCTTGATTGATAGCTCATATCGAGCATCGATCGCCCAGTTCAAGAGCTTGAGGTGAGCTTTCTCTCTCTAGCATTTTTTCGGCTTTGTAGCCATTTTTTTGTTTAATTTCGTTTGGCCCTTGATTGAGCAATTAAATTGCTTTCTTTTATGCCATGAATTCACATGCGTAGTGTAGATTAAATACATGCTTTCAATTTTGAAAATCGTTAGCTAGGTTGTGCGAATTAAATAGTTTTCGATAATTAACGGTTCGGTCGTTTTTTCGAAATTAAACTCGGTAGGTTTTGTATTAAAATTCGAGCTTCGTACGGTCGAGACGTCGTTGAGGAGACGAGCGTTTCTGTACGAAGATCGCGCAAAACAGGCAAGGGCAGCCGGACCTTGGCCGCCGGCAGTAGCGCCGGCGACCAAGGAGGACGATGAACAGTGCCATGTTTCGGCACTGTTCACGTCAATGCATGGGTGATGGGCTTGGCCCATCACCGTTCCATTTTTTTTCCTTTGGGCCAGGAACTATTCCTGGCCCATTTCAATTGTTTTTTTATTCTTTCAAGTGGGCCCAGCCCAATTTCAATTATTTCCGAAAACTTCGGATCACGTTTTTCCGTAAAATAATTCGTATGCTTCGCATGATTATTTTTCGCATCTATCAACTGTTTAATTTTCTGCATCTATCAACTGTTTAATTTTCTGCACTTATCAACTGTTTAATTTTCTGCACTGATCAACTGTTTCAATTATTCGCACTTTAAATTTCCGCAATTCAGTTTCGGCAATTTAAATTCAGTTATTTACTTTTACCGCCTACATGGTCGGTCGCATTTTAATTCTCGTAAATATCAACTGCTTTAATTTTCGCAAACTGCTGGAAGTTCTTCCGCAATATCAACTGTTTTATTTTCTGCAAATATCACTTGTTTTATTTTCCGCAATATCAACTGCTTTAATTTTCGCAAACTGTTGGAAATTCTTCCGCAATATCAACTGTTTTATTTTCTGCAAATATCACTTGTTTTATTTTCCGCAATATCAACTGCTTTAATTTTCGCAAACTGCTGGAAATTCTTCCGCAATATCAACTGTTTTATTTTCTGCAAATATCAAATTGCTTATTCACTTGCAAATATCAATTGTTTTATTTCCTGCAAATCATCAACTGTTTTAATCCCCTGTGAGTCGTCAACTGCATTCAATTTTTTCTGCAATCCTATCATCACTTCAAATTCTCACATGCCTAAAATCAATCATTTTTCGCATGCAATCAACGTAGCATTTTAATTCTCACATGCTTAAAATCAATCATTTTTCGCATGCAATCAACGTAGCATTTAAATTCTCACATGCCTAAAATCAATCATTTTTCGCATGCAATCAACGTAGAATTTAAATTCTCGTATGCTTAAAATCAATCATTTTTTGCATGCAATCAACGTAGAATTCAAATTCTCACATGCTTAAAATCAATCATTTTTCGCATGCAATCACGTAGCATCTTTAAATTCTCGTATGCGTAAAATCAATCATTTTCGCATGCAATCAACATAGCATTTAAATTCTCACATGCTTAAAATCAATCATTTTTCGCATGCAAATCAACTCAGCATCTAAATCTCGTATGCGTAAAATCCATCATTTTTCGCATACAATCAGTTGTCATCATTTTATCGAACTCAGCATCTCACTCTCGTATGCGTGAAATCCATCATTTCTCGCATACAATCAACTGTCATTTAAATTGTCGCACTCATAAAATTGCGTAGTTATTTCTCAAGCTATCGCTAATACTCTCATTTTGTAGGTTTTAATTTCAAGCTTCGCTCGAAAGTACGCCTTTCGATTCCTTTTTATTTATTCGACGCTTTTCGTAAATATCAATCGTACGCATGATATATAGAACTGCTAGAACTAAAATCAACCTACATGAACGACGTGTTTAAAGAGTTGCTTAAAATGCCATGTTCATGTGATTTTAATTCTCGCATATCTTGACTGCATGTACATGGGGACTTTCGATCCCACATCAGTTTTCCACTTTAAAATCAATCATTTAAATCTGTACTCTGTTAGCAATCCATGATAGGTTCACATAGCAATCAATCTAATCATGCATGGCCCGATGATGACATAGAGGGCGCTCATTCAGTCTTACGGAAAATCCTGTCCCATCACGTTACGGTCAAGAATAATTAATCGGTCTTGATAAACGGTAACCCCGTCCGAAAGATGATCAAACGGTAACCCCGTTCAATGATTAATTATTCCTGAACGTCACGATCATAAAAAAGACTAAAGTGACGATTCCTCTAAGGGTCCCCCTTTTCAAAACAAAACGCATTTTCCTCAAACACTTTTTAAAAACACCTCTCTCATCAACCGGTAACCGTTTTCGGATGTGACTCGGGTGCCTAACACCTTTCCGAGACCATAATACGACCCCGAACCTTTTGTTTGGGGTCCAAACCCCTTTTTTCGTGCCTTTAGTTTTTTTACTTATTATATTTCCTATGCCATGACGATTAAGGTTCCCTAAACCTAGCAACCAAATTAGGGTGGCGACTTCATTGCATGTTGCGAAGCGTCTATTTACGCTGAGCATTGTAAGGTCCCAAATTTCGTTGCACACTCGCAAACGACCTCCTTTGGTCGATTTTCGTGGGGCGCGACAGTTTGGCGACTTCACTGGGGAAATTAGGGTCGGAGCCGGTTTTGTCTTTTTAGAGAGGTGTTTATGTGTTTATTATTTGCTTTGATCAATTGCTGGTCTGTTCATTTATTCGCTTTATCAATTGTCATATGCATTTCATAGCGCCCTACACCCAGGGGACAATTACCAAAATAGGAGGGTAGTAGTGACGCCCTAGGACACGTGTCCTAGGTAGTGTTCACCAACCCCAACTCGGATGAACCCCTAAAGTCAGTTGAAAGGATTACTCGATTTCGTAAGGAATCGGAGACGCTAGACGACACTTTAGGGACCTTTTCATGGTATCATCCCGGAACCATTCAAGCCAGTTAGAGGTGTCGGAATTAGAGCCCCAGCACGTGCATCATGATTATAACTGTTTGTCGTGGCTCTATTTGTCTTGTTGGCATACTGACGTGATTTTTCCTGTTATACGAACTGCGGATTTCTCACACACACAGTTTACTTAGCACTTAAAATTCTGATGTTTGTCCCACAGGGCCCATCTTGCTCATTCGCTATGACAGCACCTACGTTACTTTCATTTGATATCTTCGGGGGACGAAGCTTCGACGATCAAGCTGCCCGAGGAGATCTGTTGGAACAGGGATTCGCCCCTGACATCACCACTAAAATCAAAGTAGAGGTTGTAGACTTTGATTTAACTAGGATTCGGATGTTAAGAAATGAGCTGACTGAAGACGAGGAGACTCAGTTTGAGGGTAGTTATGGAAAGCTACTGACCCTAGTTGACGTCAAGACCGATTGGGGTTGCATCCGGGCAGCCCTGAAGTTCTGGGATTCCTATTATCATTGCTTCTCTTTTGACAAGGGAGTGGACTTGACTCCCACACTCGAGAAGTACTCAGCTCCGATGTGCTTCGCATCTCCCATAGCAACCATCTACCAGAACGTCCGATTGGACTCGGCAAGTGTAAAAATAAGACTCGACAAGCTATTAGGAATCACTACTCGTGTCAAGGAGGGTGACTACGTTTGGTGTTGGTCGGATATCGAGGCACGATTTCAGCTATCCAATGGAGCCAGGCGCTTAAGGATTCTGTCCTTCGCAATTGTAGGATTCGTCCTTTTTCCGAGGATGAGGAACGTCATCGACTTTTCAGTAACCAACGTCTTTTACGAGATGGAGGTAAATGCCATCAATCCTACAACAGCCATCTTGGCCGAGACCTTTCATTCCTTGGACTCCTGCCGAAGGAAAGGGAAAGGGAGGCTCACCTGCTGCACCCAGCTGCTGACAGTGTGGTTGATCAGCCACTTCAAACAAATTCCCGATCAGTCCATCTTCTTCGAAAGCTACATCAGGTCGTGCCCTCTGCTCAGAGTCATCAACGCAATGACCACGGATAAATGGGAGATGGAAAATAAGGATGTCTGGATCAACCGATTCATCAACCTCTCAGAGGAGGACTTCAGTTGGCATGCCAAGTGGCTGCGAACCTCCGATCCTATCATCTGTTGTGGGCCCCTACCTTGGGTTCCCCTAATCGGAGCATGGGGATGTGCTCACTACTGCCCTGCCCTCGTACTCAGGCAGTTTTGCATCACCCAAATCATTCTAGTAACGTTCGGCATGATGAAATCAGATCTGCCACACACAGGGGAGAATCAGAACATCCAGGTGTATGCCCAAGACTGGGCCTACCCCTTTTGTCTCAAAGGACGCATCGCCCCTGCAGCAACGATACCGCAATATCCACAGTGGAGGTTGCAGCGAGCCAACGACAATGTCTTGCCTCGCCCAGAAAATCAGAAACTGATAGAAGAGGAAGGAGAATCGCAAGTAAGTGGAGGAATGGATGCTATGGCTTACGCACAAGTGGTAGAGCAAATGCGAGCAGCGCAGGAAGAGCGAGATCTGATGACAGAGGAAAGAGATACTGCCGAAGCACGTCAATGCTACGCAGAAGTCCAGAAGAATGAGGTACACCAGCGTCATAGGGATTTTGTCCGGGTACAAGCAGTAAAACAGAAGGTGGCCCTCAGGGCTTTCAACGAACGCTTGAGCAGTGAAACCTGCAAGAAAGAAGCGTCGAGTGCCATAGTCCAAGACAGGGATTCGACGATAAGGGTCTTGACTACTCGAGCAGATCTGGGAGATAGGAAGAGCCAAACACTGCAAAGCCGAATTACCGCGTTAGAAGCTGAGATAGAAATGCAGAAAGGGGAGTTGGCTTCGATGGAGTACCTTTGGCAAGAGAACTCGGACGCCCAGGATTGACACCTTTAGGGAAAAGCTCGGATATCGGCAAACCTTTTCTTTTTAGCTAGGATCCCTAATTTCGTCTATCTTAGCCATTTTTGATGAATTTAGGTAGTTGGCAAGTTTACCATACTTTTGTAAACGCTTTTAATAAAGTCGTACTCTTTCGGATATTTATTAAATTGCCTCATCTTTTCCACATCAATTATCCACCAAAATACAACTCAAAAGACCATCGCAAAAAGAAAGAGAAAGTCCCTCCGAGATAAACACAATCATTTCACTAAAAAACCGAAAAAATCAGACCAAGCATCCAAAAAATAGCCAAGTAGCGCTCGCTCATGGCCATATCCTCTTAGCTTATCGCAAAAAAATTCCGAGATCATAGCATAGATCGTCGTCCCTCCCCCTGGTTGGGTTCACCAGGCATCAGGCCTTGCATCGTTGCAAGCATAGTGTGAAAAGAGATCCCCCTAGCATAGCGGCATTGGTTGTCCCTGCTGATTTGGGTTTCGCCGTTAGCATCTCAGATTTGTGTCATATCGTCGGAATGTATAGAGGCTTCCTTCATATCTCGTCAACAACCAGGATCTCTCGCCTCCGCGACCGCCCTGAAAATATCAAATGAAAGTGCAGCCGGAAAGTGAATGAGCAAATGTGGAGACCTCGGGATTGCACATCACCTGCGTATCCTCGTTTATACTCACTCTTTTTGTGTTTTTCCCTTTTTCAGGTTCACGATAGCTCCTCGGAAGCAAGCTACTCCGCACAGGCTCCCTTTAACTAGACGTCAAAAGCGAAAAATGACTGAACCGGCCAAGTCCGATGAAGCACTGACAGCTAGAATCGCTGAGTTAGAGGAGCAAGTTAGGATCACTACGGAAAGGGCCGCCAGGGCCGAAAAGGAAAGGGATGAAACTGTCACCGAATTGCCACCGGGTTTTGATCCCCCTCAAACAAACAGACCTTCCTCTTCACTCACCGTCACAGGACCTTCGGTACTCCCGCCACTTTCCGGCCCCCCGGGCCATTGGAGATGGGTTAGTCCCTTCACTGTACCCAACACTGCAAGTCCTCCAGTTAAGACGGGTGAAGAGATCTCCCCGTCGCTTCAGCACCTTTCAATCAACCCTGCGGTGGACCCCAGCCAGAGCCAGGCCCACCCAGAGAACCTGTATCTCCCTCCTATTCCTCCGAGCACGGTTCCCGGATCTGTGGGAACTCAGCTCCTCACTTTCAACCCAGCACAACCGCAGTTCTCATCAGGACTGATGCTACCCTTCGGTTCTAACCCCACCGGGGCCGAGCAACCGAAAAGTGACCGGCTGAATCTAGTCGAGGAGAGGCTCCGAGCAATTGAAGGGGCTGATCGATTTGACCCTACCGGCCCCGCCGATATGTGTATGGTCCCCGGGATCGTCGTACCGCCGAAGTACAAAATTCCTGACTTCGAAAAGTATACCGGGATAGAATGCCCAAAGACCCATCTCAGAGCGTACTGCAACAAGATGGCAGAGGTGATCCACAACGAGCTGTTATTGATTCATCTCTTCCGAGAAAGCTTGCCCAAGCACGCCCTAACATGGTATATGGGGCTAGACCGAGCCAGGATCAGGACATGGAGAGACTTATCCGATGCCTTCTACCGGCAAATAAGTTCAACATGGAGGTAGCACCTGACCGCGCTGATCTGCAAAACATGGAAAAGAAAGTCGGCAAGTCCGTGAAGACCTATGCTCAAAGATGGAGGGAGTTGGCTTCGAGAATCTCTCCACCCTTAAGCGACAAGGAACTCTTGTCGATCTTCTTGCACACCTTCAAAGCACCCTACTACACCTACCTGATCTCAAACCCCTCAAACAGCTTCTCCGACATGGTCCTAATTGCCGAAAGAGTCGAGCAAGGGATTAAGTCAGGACGAATCACGCCTTCGGCATCAGAATCGGCGCCAAGGAAAGTATCCATCGTAAAGAGGGACGTTGGATTTGTGGCTCCCCAAGCTCATCAGGGTCAGCCATTTCCACCGCCTCCACCTTATTTATCGCCATCGCCCTACCCCTTGCCATCACTATATCAACCTACCTACTTTCCTTTCACCTCGCCGCCTGCTGGCAATGTCGTGCCTCAAAATCCTACGCATTTCCCATCACCCCCAGTACAAGCATCACAACCCATGCAACCCAAGCCATATAACCCACCAAAAAACCCAAATAACCAAAACACGACAAACAATCGGTGGAACCGAGAGCCTCCACCTCCTCTCCCCCTTCCTGTAGGAGAAATCTACAAACATCTCTTGGCAGCCGGACAGATCGTACCAGTGCCAGCTCAGCCTCAATTGCCTCCTTACCCGAAGTGGTATGAACTCAACGCAAGGTGTGAATACCATGCTGGAGCCCCAGGTCACACTCTGGAAAACTGCTTCGCATTCAAACCAAAAGTCCAGCACTTGATCAAAAGTGGATGGGTATCCTTCGAAGGGTTAGCGAAAGGACCCAACACATCCACCAACCCTCTTCCCAATCATTCCCAAGGAAAGGGAGGGGTGAACGCCATCTCAACAGGAGAAAGAAACGACCTTCTCTCTTCCGCATTAAGCTGGCCACCGGAACAACTTTTCCTGGCCCTAGCTCAAGGAGGACATTTTTCGTACTCGGAGAGCGATCCAAGTCTCTGCATGTACTACAAGGGAAGCGACGGTCACCAAATCCAAAGCTGCAAGTTGTTCGCAAAAAGGGTGATACAACTCTCCAGTCTCGGGATAATCCAAACCCAAAAAGCGACCCACGAGGAAAGAACCATTAACGCCATCGGAGACGGATTTCCTATCCCGCATAACGTCAAGGGAACTCTACTCCGAAAGAAGGGATCGGCGTCGTCAGGCAAACGATTCTCCAAACGCCGCGACGAGGGTCACCGCGAGATTGATACCTTGGGCCAGCCTTCCGGGAAATTCGATTACCTCGTCAGGTATTCAGCACCACCCTCCCATGCTAGCACAGCACCATCACTACCTTCCTGGGAACCCTCGGACTCCGAGTCATACCCTTTACCGATGTGGTCGCTCCCTCTGTTTCCTTTGAAGGAAATCTACGCAAGCCTCCTGGCAGATGGGCAGATTACACCATCCCCACTCTCGCCTCAATCCACCCCTTACCCTAGCTGGCATGATCTAAAGGTTAGCTGCGAATATCACGCCGGAACCCGAGGACACTCCCTGGAAGACTGTTATGCCTTTAGGGAGAAGGTCGAGCACCTAACCAAACAAGGACGAATCTCGTCCAAAGGATTAGCAAAGGGTCCTACTGTGACAACCAGTCCTCTACCGCGCCATAATTCTGGGATGGGCGACATCACTTCCGTTGGAATCAACGTTCCTCACCCTTCGATGAAGGAAACACCCAACGAAGAGTTGTTCTTCGCTCTAGCCAACAACGCTTATCTACCTTTCCCGGGGAATAATCAGGCCCAATGCCTATTCTGCCAAGGGGAAAGCAAGCACGACATCCAGGATTGTGGACTTTTTCGGCAGAAAGTCAAGCAACTCACCACATTCGGGATCATCCAAACCGAAGGGGAAACCCGAGGAGCAATCAACGCCATCGAGGACCACTCTCCAGCACCATATTCCTTCGAATATGTGGCCCAGACAGGGGATGCAGCCACGACCCCACGCAAAGTAGTGTTCACATTAGCTGTGAATACGCCTAGCCGAGACCTGCACGCGGTCCCATTCAACTACGGGTACACGGTAGTCACCACCCCTCCTGCAGTCACACCAGCAGCACTCACTATCGGCGAAACCTCTCATATCGGGGGCATGACCCGCACCGGAAGATGCTACATCTCGGAGGAAGTAGAGAAGCAACGACAAGCCAGAGGGAAAAACCCTGTGATCCACGAGGAAACGATAGAGGAAACACAAGGTTTGAGCAAACCTGTAACCGAAGACGAGACGACCGAGTTCCTCAAAATCATGAAACAGAGCGAGTTCAGCATCATCGAACAGCTGAAGAAAACCCCAGCTCGCATTTCCATCATGGAGCTGAGCCTTACTTCAGAGCCTCATCGCCAAGTTTTCCTAAAAGTCTTGAAGCAAGCCTTCGTAACTAAGGATATCACTACCGAAGGGGTCGAAAACCTTGTCGGAAGGATTCAGGCCCTAAGCAGCATTTCCTTCTCCGAAGGAGAGATCGACCTCTTGGGAAAAGATCACAACAAGGCCCTATACATCACAGTAGAATGTAAGGGACACGTCATAGCGAAGGCCCTAATCGACAATGGGTCCGCGCTAAATGTCATGCCCAGGCATGTCCTCGAACAACTACCGGTCGATTTCTCTCACATGAAACCTAGCGGAATGATGGCTAGGGCTTTCGATGGCACCACTCGAGAAATCATCGGAAACTTTGAACTGGACATGGTCATCGGGCCCCACACTTTCGCCCTGACATTCCAGATCATGGAAATCCAGCCTGCTTACAGCATGCTGCTAGGACGACCCTGGATCCATTCAGCAGGGGCCGTCCCCTTTTCTCTGCATTAGTGCCTCAAGTACGTCAAGGATAATGCCTTAGTCACGATAAAGGCAGAAGAAGCCTTGATCTTGGCTAAGCACGCATCCGTGCCTTACATCGAAACTGCCGAAACCTTGGAAAGTTCGTTCCAAGCCTTCGAAATCGTCAACGCGGACTGGATCCAGGAAGGGTCCCTCGTTGGCAAAGCCTCAAAATCTGAGATAGCCGAAACCACCACTAAACCAATGCTAGAGGGAAGTTTCCAACTGGGAAAATGGCTCGGCGCCAAGCTACAAGAGTCCAAAGGCTGGGCACCTCCGAAGAGCTTCGGAGACCATTTTGGGTTAGGGTACCAACCCAGTAAGGCCGATTTCACCAGAATCGCCCAAGAAAAGAAAGAAAAGCAGTTGGCTAAGCTATTCGGACGTTCTGCGCTAGGGGGCAAGATGTCAATCCCCCATATCAGAACTATGTTCCCCTTCGCCGCCGAAACCATCAATGGAAATCCTATCAAGGTATCGGACCTTCGTATCTGCGCTCTGGGAGAAGAGGGATCGTCGTCTGGTTCAGTCATTTTTGTTAAGAAGTCAGGGGAGTCTGTGTGCAACTGGACCATCACCATGCTTCCGGATGTCTCTCCGTAAATACTTCTTTTAGAAAAACACATGTTTGCACGTTTTCTTATGAAAACCTTTTGTAGGAACTCACGTTCCCCTTCTGTTAAAAATCAAATATGTATGCAATTTTCATTTTATGCATCTCTTCTTTTCGCATTTTCAATTTCAGGATGAGTGTTAGTTCGGATTGTCATGATAAAACCTATGTCTTTACTAGCGAAGAAATCACTGCTACGACCGAAGACAAAGCCGAAATCTCCGATGAACTGGCCCGTTTACTAGAGAGTTCAGAAAAGGAAATAACCCCTCATCGGGAGGAATTGGACGAAGTAAATTTGGGGGCAAGCAATGAGAATCAGAAGTTGGTCAAGATCGGAACTACCTTGGATACGACTCAGAGGGAAAGTTTGATCTCCCTCCTCAAAGACTACTCGGACGTATCCGCATGGTCGTATGCCGATGTGCCAGGTCTTGATCCCGGGATAGGTGAGCATCGCATCCCATTGAAACCTGAACTTCAACCTGTCAAACAAAAGCTTAAAGAAGATCATCCAGAAGATGGTAATCACTCACAAGGACTGGCATTACATGCTTCCCTTCGCGCTGCATGCTTACCGGATAGCAACTCGTACATCTACAGGGGCAACTCCCTACTCATTAGTGTACGGCATGGAGGCCGTAATTCCCCTTGAGGTCGGAATCCCTTCTCTCAGAATCCTGGCAGAGTCTGAAGTAGAAGAATCAGATTGGCCAAGAGTGAGGTACGAGCAGCTGAACCTCATTCCCGAAAAGCGCTTGGCCGCTATCTGTCATGCACAATTATATCAGCAAAGAATGGCCAACGTTTATAACAAGAAAGTGCGACCTCGCAAGTTCGAGGCTGGGGATTTAGTGCTGAAGAAAATTCTCCCTCATTAGGAGGCCAGTCAAGGAAAGTGGGCCCCGAGGTACGAAGGCCCATATCTGGTCAAGAGTGCATTCTCAGGGGGTGCCCTAGTGCTAACCAACATGGATGGAGATGATCTCCTAAGGTCGGTAAACGCCGAGGCAGTCAAGATATACTTCGCCTGAAGCGTCACGAACCGAGCGTTCAGCCAGGCCAAGGACATAGGGTCTTATCATGACAATCTAGCACAAACATTTGTCCTGAAATTAATAAAACAAGTTTTTTTCAGGAGATGCGTATTATCTTTAAAATTTTGTTATCCTCTCTTCGTTAAGCTTGTGAGATGACAAAAGGAAGCATGGCGTAGATGGCTCCCCAGGAGTAGCTCGGGACGTAAGGCACGTCCCTTAGACTAACGCCACTAATCAATTTTAAGTTTTGCAGGGACGTATTGTCTCATCTTGTCATCACGAGAGGACCAGGGAGTTCCACTGGTAGCAGCTCTTGAATTGCCGCAGCAGGCCACCTTCAAGAGCGAATCAGGAAAGATTTTAAGGCAAACCATCGCCATCTAAAGCAAAGATTCTTTTCCTTGCAGTGCTACCAGCACAACCGGCATCGCAAACAACCAGTCTCATAGGACTGAAATGCTGGACCAAAGTCACAAAGCCCATCCTACGCCAGCCAAGCTGTCGGAACACTAGCAACATTGGCTCCCATCTCCGTTCACCTATTCGGAGGAGCTCATCACCAAAACGCCATGGTCGCCCAGCGCACCCTTGCAGGCAACAACTCCGGGAAAAAGCACGACAGAAAGCTGCCCTCCTAGGGCCACCATCAACATACTTAATGCGGTCTTGTTCAAGCAGTTTCCCAACATCTGCACCATGATCAACACGGTGAAGATCAATCCTTTAATTAAGGGACAGCCAGGCTGTAAGTATCACCCAAGCCGAAGCAGGAGCTGCGGCAAAGCATCCAAAAGCAAAGCCATCGTCAACCAACATCCGATGCAAGTCACACTCAGTGACCCGCGGATAGCCCGTCTAAAAGGGAGAGCTTAAAAACTTATCAATCACATTACTTTTACCAGAAATCATCTTGCATTTACTCCTCATTAGTTCTTGCCATATCTTTTTCAGGGACTGGATCACCCCCATTTGTTGCCTGCATAAGAACGTTGAGCATACGCCCTTGCAGCCCCGCTGCACATCTCGGGGACAGAAGATTTCCCCTTTACCCCCGAGTAATCACAAAGCCCGTCAATAAAGGTCTAGCAAGGACCGGTAAGCAAATGGACCAAATACGAATCTCATCCTCCCTTCGACCTGGATCGGCGTTTCCCGCAAAGCAGCTGAAAAAGAAACCAATCAGCACATCAAAGCAAAGAATCCCAGAACGGGGACCACGTCATAGTCACCCTCGAAAAGCCGAGTTAAAGGAAGGGAGAATCCCTGAACTTATCTCCTTTTCGTTTTTAAATTAATTTCCCTTTCTGTTGTCCCCTCTGCACCTCACAGGGACTGGAAGCATCTCGCTGTCGTCCGCGTGGAGCTTGTGGAAGACGCCCTTGCAGCCCCGCTGCACATTTCAGGGGAGTCCATCTTTCTCTCCCCTTTTATTTAAATTTGTTTTCATTCCTGCTCGCTTTGTTAGCTGTAAATCGAGTACGGTCGTCTGGCCCGCTGGGGGCAACCTTAGGTTCTCAGTAGAACTTTTCAACTAAGTCGTCCTCCACGTCTAGCAATCAAGTCATCTAGCAATCAAACATCTAGCAATCAAACCGTCTAGCAATCAAGCCGTCTAGTAATCAAACCATCTAGCAAGCAAACATCTAGCAAGCAAACCATCTAGCAATCTAACGTCTAGCAATCAAGTCGTCTAGCAATCAAACATCTAGCAATCAAACGTCCAGCAAACAAACCATCTAGCAATCAAACCCTCTAGCAATCAAACCACCCGTCCATCAAAAATCAAAAATCCCTCTTTAGCCCGGCTCAAACAAAAGCATACTACTCTCATAAGCATTTTCATGCATCGTATAGGTTAGGAATATTTAATCCCTCTGATAACTCCAGCATCTATCCAAATTACGTGCCATGCATGATATTACCTGTTTGCTCTTATATCCGCGGTTTGCTCCGACGTAAGCGGTCATAGACAAATCCCGGTAAGCATCTTTGAGCCATCACGCCTTATCCTTCATGAGTGTAAGAGCCTGACTAGATACTAGTTGAGTTCGCATAATATCTAGGGTACATGCGCCATTAGACATGGGATAGATATAAAGTGACATGGGACTTTTACGATTTTCTCCACTTTTTTCGTTTCTTCCCTCTTTCCACCATATATGTCATTCACTCCCCCAAAACCGTCAATATCACTCATACCCCGGGAGCCAAAGAGCAGTTTCAGCTAAAATTGCCAGCCGGAAGTGAAAGCACGCCAAGTTCAAGTTCACGACGAAGGAGACGGAAAAGGTCACCAGGAGATCGCTAAGGACTATCACCGAAGAAGCAGCAACGACGAAGGCTGAGGCCTCAAGACAGAAGGGGAAGAGATCAAGACAAAGGCTGTGCTTGCTCTGCTCTGTTGCATTTTCAAATCAAATCAAAAAGGGGAGGGATATATATAAAAAAACAAAAAAACAAAAAAAAGGGGAAAATGAGAGGAAAAAAGAAAAAGGAGAGAGGGGAAAAAGGGAAAAGAAAAGAAAAATGCTCAGAGACCTTCGACGAATACAAACAATCAAAGAGCCAAAGCAATCACAGCCCGGGGACAACTCAATTCGAGAAAATCTCGAAGAAAACTTTCCCCAGTGAGCTCGAGTAGAAAGGCCCAAGGCCAACTCGAGAAATCTCAAAGCAGCCTTCCCCTAGTAAAGTCAAGCAAAAGAGGCCTAAGGCCAACTCAAGAAACCTCAAAGCAAGCATCCCTAGTGAGAACCCGAGAAGAGAAAGGGGCCCCAGGCCAACTCAAGTAGTGAGTCGTAAAAGGAACAGCGACGACGCTTGATTGCATTGCGTTTCATCATGTTTTATTGTCCATTTTCTAGTTATTTTGGACAGTAAATCCACTGATGTTCCCCTTAATTTCCCACATTTGATCAGGTCTGGTTTGGAGGCAGTACAAGAGGAATTCGTGAAGAAGAGAGCTGGAGCTGACTACTCGAGTCTAGGCCTGGATCTTGGCCTAGACAGGTTCGCATCTGACGCAGTGCGCTTACCAGAATCGTCTTGGCCTAGACTTCGGCCAAGACTCCTTTGCGATCAGACTGCGGCTTGGAGCGATTGAAGTACTTTCAGAGTTGAACTCTCACAGCTGGCACGTAGCAGCTGTTCCGCTATTTTAGAGGGATCTGAAGACAATCTTATGTAGAATCCCGAATGGGATCTCCCTCTTTTATTGATTGCGATTTAGTTTCCATTTATGAACAATTAAATTGTAATAATCTTTTAGGATATTTTAGGAGTTTGAGTTGGATTGGGACAGAGGTTCTTATGGCTATTTTAGCTGAACATTGTTCACCTCTGTCCGCATCCAATCTCAACCAGATAGCTACGCAATTCTTCTTTCTTAGTTCGCCATTGTCAAATACTTTGCTCCGAATTTATTTCGGATATATATTTTTTATGCAAGTTAATTTCTTTATCTTTTATCCATGAGTATGAGTAACTAAAAACCCATTCTTGGTAAGGGTTGATGAGCTGAAGTTCTTAGTGCAATCGTGAGACATCAACCGTTCTTCACAATCTCTTTCTTTGTATTTATTTATTCTTGAACTTAATCTATCGCTTACTCACTAGAGCCAAGGCTTGATCATCCTTGTTCTCTAGGAGAGAAGAGTTGTAACCAGTCTAGAAGGAGAGGGAGTACCCGCCGGCTAGACGGAGTAGGTGACTAGTCTCGAGCCAGACTAGAAGGATAGGTAAAATAGGTCGAGACCAGACTGACAACCTAGGACCTTGACCTAAGTACTGTCTTCCCCTGCGCCATTGAAGCGGTGAGCAACCATTCAAGACAGCAGTCAACTGGATAAACCCTTTAACCAGCAAGGTGTCCCTTGGCTAGGATTATCAGGAGAGGGAGTACCCGCCAGGTAGTTTGAAGAGGAGGGAAGGTAGGAGTGGAAAGGAGTTCCTCCACTCTATAGCAGTACTATGAAGAAGAGATGAACATACTTCGGTCAATGATCGATGCATAAGAACGCAAGCTCACCCATCGCCCTTACTTGGAATTCCGTACTACTAGACTTATTCCCAATCTAGACCCCAGTCTTGGCCTAGACTTCGGCAAATACTATTTCATATTTTAAACTGTTTTCATTACTTTTTGTTTTGTCTTTAGTTTCAGATAACAACCAACCAAAACTCAGTGACGAGGAAGTCAACTCAAGAATTACATTTCCTAGAGATCTCTGTGGACGATCCTCTTACCATCATCTACAAGCTATTGTAGACAGTGATAAGTTGTATTTCTACCCCCAATTCCATAACTATTTCACTACTATATTTGACGTGTTCGACGCGCGGTCAAATTTTGGCGCCGTTGCCGGGGATCTCTAACGGTATTTGTAGTTTTTGTTTTATTTTGTTTTATTTTATGATAGTTGATGACCAGGTCCTCAAGTAGAGAACAAGATTTGTTACCCATCAATCCCAATCTCACTAGGACCGAAGCACAGCTAAGGAGGCAAGCTCGACTAAGGGCAGCCCAAGAAGAAAGCGGATCGGAAGGTTCTAACCCCGAATCAGAATATAGTCTAGACCACGGTCTTGGCCTAGATTCAGACCAAGACATGGCTGACCAGCAACCAGAACCGACAATGAGGGAGCTGAATAAAACAGCTGAGCAGGAGACCTTTTCCTGCATCAATCTCCCTCCAGTAGCCAATGATTGGTCCATAAAGACCAACATGGTGGCCAACCTTCCCAAGTTTTACGGCCATTCCAACGAAAATCCATTCAAGCACTTAAGAAACTTACATGTTTAGTGCGACATCATGAAACCCACTACTGTAAACATGGAGAGGGCGAAGCTGAAGGCCTTTCCAAGCTCTCTAGAAGGGGGAGCTCAGAACTGGTTTTACAGTCTGCCTCATAATACCATCAACACATGGGCGGAGATGTCCACAATGTTCCTCAACAAGTATTGGAATGCCACGAAGGCTGGCATAGCTAGGAAAGATATGGCCGCTATACAACAAAGAAGCGGAGAAAGCTTCTCTGAGTATCATCAGAGGTTCAGAGATTTGTAAGAAGTCTGCCCCACTCATGGCGTAGCAGACAACACTATGATACAATATTTCTATGATGGGATGCTCCCAAGTTGCAAGGAAAAAGTAGATTCAGCCGCAAGTGGAGCATTGCAAGATTTAACAGTCACAAGAGCAAAGATGTTGCTCCAAACATTGGCAGACAACTGCCAAAATAATACCATTTCGGATAGAAATGCTTCTCCTTCTTCTCTAAATTCGATTAATGTTGAACAAAAATTAAATGATTTAACCGATATGATTAAAACCATTTCTGTTAACATTTCAGGTTCAATGACTTCGGGAAATCAAGAGCAAATAGCCACGGTATGTGGGATATGCCAGCAACAAGACCATCAGACCAACAACTGTTATATGGTCCAGCACCCAGAAGAGATAATTCAGGTTAATGCCGCATATCCACAGAACCAAGGTAGCATGCAAAACTATCCTCAAGGAAGCAACCAATATGCATGGAGATCGCACCCAAACTTCAGATGGAGAGACCCAGTCCCTCCAAATCAGAATCAGAATCAAGGTGTACTCCAGCAGCCACAACAACCTCCTATCAACTTCCAGCATTTCGTTCCACGACCTCAGAATCAGAATCTTGGCCCGAATCCAGGCCAAGCGCCAGGTCAACCTTCTTTACCTCAACTACCACCTGCCCCTAGACCTTTGCAGCTTACTGGCCCTTCAGTAGAGGGCACGCTCAAGCAACTGATGGAGCTGCAGAAAAATCACATGCAGTCAACACAGACCAGCTTAGCGGAGCTGCAAAAGCAAATAACTCAAATAGCAAATCAAGGAAAATTACCTCCAACCACGGTAAATAATCCAGCGCATAATGTAAGTGCTATAAGTTTGAGGAGTGGAATGGTGTTGCCAGAAAGGAAGGGAGCAAAAGCAGATGAGGAGGTGAAGAAAATCATTTCGGACGATGTGGAAGAGGATGAGGAAGAACGAGCTGAAACGGAAGTAGTCTTGACCAAGACCCCGGCCAAGACTACCGTTATCGCAGAACCAGAAAAAGAAGAGACTGTTTCGGCCAAGCCAAAGACCAAGCCAGAACAGAAAGAAGAAATTATAGAAATTCCTCCACCATTTCCACCCAGATCTTCCAAAGAAAAGAGACAAGATGAAGCGAGGGATTTCATGGCTGTTTTTGGAAAAATAGCCGTGAACATTCCAATGTTGGATTTAATTGCAAAAGTCCCTTCTTATGCTAAATTCCTTAAAGAACTTTGTACTAATAAAAAGAAAATTGCAGGTATAGATAGGGTAAATTTATCTAACAATGTCTCTGCAGTACAACAACTTCCAGAGAAGTGCAAGGATCAAGGAACCTTCACGATTCCATGCCAAATAGGGAACAAAATCATTGAGAAAGCCCTTTGTGATTTAGGGGCTGGTATCAATGTAATGTCTCTAAGTGAATTCGAGACCTTGAAGATTGGAACCATGAAGGAGACTGACTTGGTGATACAGCTAGCTGATCGGACAATCATCCGACCTAAAGGTGTAGTGACTGATGTCCTGGTTATGGTAAATGATTTTATCTATCCAGTTGATTTTTATATAGTTGAGATAAATGTTCAATTGCCATCTTGTACCACTGATATTTTATTAGGAAGACCTTTCCTAAGGACCTCAAAAGCAAAGATAGATTGCTTCGAAGGAAGCATAATTCTGGAATTTTGTGGAAGAACAATTAAGTTCAGCATTTCAGATGCCCTAAAACATCCAAACGATTTACATTGTGTTAGTTTTTTGGATATTTTGGATCCAATTACGGAAGAAATAGCTGACATTTATCATAACGATCCCCTTGAGTATGTTTTGACCAGGGGAATTTCCACTCAAACACTACCAGAGCTAGAAGACCGCACTGGAGATCAGGAGGAACTCCAAGAAATTGTGGACAGTTTGGCCGAGCAAGAAAATGAAGACTTAGTCTTGACCTCGATCTTGGCCGAGACGCCGACCAAGACTGCCAACAAAAGAAGAAAAGTAGTTAGTTGTCAATATGTGAAATCGACGATTTCTAAATTTCCACCTTCTGTTGTGCAGGCACCACAGTTAGAATTAAAGTCCCTACCAGATCACCTGAAGTACCCCTATCTAGGCCTAGATGACACCCTACCCGTCATAATTTCAGCCAAGCTATCAAGAGAGGAAGAAGATAAATTGGTGGCTGTCTTGAAGGAACATAAGGAAGCGATTGGCTGGACTATGGCAGACATCAAGGGGATATCATCCAACATCTGTACCCACAAAATACATGTGGAAGAGGATAAGAAACCCATTCGGCAACCCTAGAGGAGATTAAACCCTCCTATGATGGAAGTTGTCAAGAAAGAAATAATTAAGTTATTAGATTCGGGTGTTATTTATCCTATTTCAGATAGTAATTGGGTATCTCCTGTGCAGGTAGTCCCTAAGAAGACTGGAACAACAGTAATCAAAGGAGAAGATGGAGCTCAAAGAACAGCAAGAATTCAGAACAGATGGAGGGTATGTATTGACTACCGAAGGCTGAATCAAGTCACTCGGAAGGACCATTTCCCACTGTCTTTCATCGACCAAATGGTAGAGAGACTTACAGGAAAGTCTCACTACTGTTTCCTAGACGGATACTCGGGGTTTCATCAAATCCCCGTTGCCCCCGAAGATCAGCAAAAGACAACGTTCACATGTCCATTTGGAACGTTTGCCTATAGGCGCATGCCATTTGGGCTGTGTAATGCACCAGCCACTTTTCAAAGGTGCATGGTAAGCATATTTTCTGAGTATGTAGAGAAGAGTATCGAAGTGTTTATGGACGATTTTACCGTGTATGGTGATAATTTCGATCAATGTTTACATAACTTAGAAAATATTTTAAAGAGATGTGTAGATACATGTTTAGTCTTGAACTTTGAAAAATGCCATTTTATGGTAGACCAAGGGATTGTCCTTGGACATGTAGTCTCTAAGAAAGGCATTGAGGTTGATCAAGCCAAAATTGACACTATCAAGAACTTGCCTTACCCCTCATGCTTGCGTGAGGTTCGTAGCTTTCTTGGACATGTAGGTTTCTACCGTAGGTTCATTAAAGACTTCTCAAAGGTGGCTGAACCTATGTGCAAGTTGCTACAAAAGGAGGTGGAGTTCGACTTCAATGAAGCGTGCAAGAAGTCGTTCGAAGAATTGAAGGAGCGACTGACCACAGCACCGATCATCCAACCACCAGATTGGAGCTTGCCGTTCGAGCTAATGTGCGACGCAAGTGATGCTGCTGTTGGCGCGGTTCTTGGCCAAAAGAAAGGGAAAGACCCTCACGTCATCTACTATGCATCAAAGATGCTAGATGATGCCCAACGGAATTATACCACAACTGAAAAAGAACTCTTTGCCATAGTTTTTGCCTTGGAAAAATTTAGATCATATTTATTGGGCACAAAAATTATTGTATTTTCAGATCATTCCGCATTGAAATATCTTTTGGTTAAGCATGATGCTAAACCAAGATTAATCCGTTGGATTCTTCTTATGCAGGAGCACAATCTGGAAATAAAGGACAAGAGTGGAAGGGAAAATCTCGTGGCAGACCACCTGAGCCGTTGCCTAGCAAAGGGGGACATGAATGAGATCAAAGCAGAATTTCCAAATGAAAAGCTGTTTTCTATCGCACTGTCTAGCCAGGAGTCTAGGCCTAGACTCCAGCCAAACCCGCGACCATGGTACGCTGAAATAGCGAATTACCTAGCAACAGGTAAACACTATGGTGACATGACTACCTATGAGAAGGTAAAGGTCAAGCATGACAGTAAGTATTATGTTTGGGATGATCCATATTTATGGAAGATAGGATCCGATCAATTGCTAAGGAGGTGTGTACCTCAAAGTGAAACAAAATCCATACTTGAATTCTGTCATTACCAAGCATGTGGAGGCCACTTTGGAGCGCGAAGAACAGCCCTAAAAATCTTAGAGGCTGGTTTTTATTGGCCGACAATTTTTCAGGATAGTTTTCTATTTTGTAAAACTTGTTCGGCATGTCAAAAAGTGGGAAATATTAGTTCCCGAAATGAAATGCCTATGAATTTTATTCTTTCTTGTGAAATATTTGACATGTGGGGCATAGATTTTATGGGACCTTTTCCTACTTCTTTTGGCAACAGATATATTCTCTTAGCTGTGGATTATGTATCAAAATGGATAGAGGCGAAAGCCACTAAAAATGATGATGCTAGGACTGTTATTTCCTTTATTAAATCTAATATCTTAAACAGATTTGGGATTCCTCGAGGGATCATTAGTGATCGAGGAACTCACTTCTGCAACAAAATTTTATCTTCTCTTTTCAGGAAATATGGCATCACTCATAGGATATCCACAGCCTACCACCCTCAAACAAACGGCCAAGCCGAAGTGTCAAATAGAGAGGTAAAGTCAGTCTTGGCCAAGACAGTAGGCCTAGACAGACGCGATTGGAGCCAGCGGTTAGATGACGCATTGTGGGCATGTAGAACGACTTACAAAGGACCAATCGGGATGACACCATACAAGCTTGTCTATGGGAAGACATGCCACTTGCCAGTAGGGTTGCAACATAAAGCGTATTGGGCTATACGAAAGTGCAACCTAAGTTATGATGAGGCTGGCCAAGAAAGGAAGTTACAACTCCATGAGCTAGAGGAGTTGAGAGACCAAGCCTATGACAATCAGTTGATTGTCAAGGTCAGAATGAAAGCTTACCACGATAAGAGAATTATTGGAAAACCTCTCCACACAGGGGAGAAAGTTCTTCTTTATAATTCCCGTTTTAAACTATTTCCTGGAAAATTACAAACTCGTTGGGAAGGCCCTTTTGTTATTACTAACATTTACCCACATGGTGCAGTAGATATTAGGAATGAGAAAACAGGTGCCGAGCTCAAGGTGAACGGACAGAGATTGAAGCCGTTCTTTGAGAATTTTCAGGAAGATAAAGTTTCAGAAAAGGTGGACGAGCCACCTCAAAACAACTGAAGAAAAATTGAGAGTCAAGCCTAGGACTTAAAATAAGGGCGCTGCAAGGGAGGCAACCCTTGTGTACCTTAATTTTAGGATGTAAATATTTATTTTAAATTGCATTTAATTTCTGGGTTATTTTCGTTTTTGTTCAGGAAATTAAGTGTGGGGAAATTGAAGTAGTCTTGGCCGAGATCTTGGCCAAGACTTAGAGCTAGACTGCCTTGCGTGTGAAGAGCCCTTTTGTGAGTTAGTGGGACACGTGTCATCCCCGCCAGTTAAAAGCCTTTATTTGCTTTTGAAACGGACAATTTCAAAAACCAATTAAATGGAATTAATTGGCGGCGTGGGAAAATAATCTACCACCTCTGCATATTCCTTCTCCCACTCTGACACGATCTCCCCACGTCCAACAAAATCCAACCTCTCACCTGAGCTAAAAGCAGCAGACCCTTCTCCTTCTTCTTCTCCAAAAACATCGCACAGTGTCCCTTGCACAGCCTAAACTCCAAAAAAACCCAAAAATCCTTTCAATCTTTTTCCCCTCTCGCACCCATGACTGCACCCAGCCGTCCTTCGCCTTCCCACATTCCTGAGGAGAGCGATGATCTCCGTGGAGCTCAGCCGACCGCCCTTCCAACCAGTTCCCTCTCAGCTGCGAGACGGTTGCTCCACGCACTGGAGGATGACGATTCCATGTCCTCCGAAGATGACTTACCCGAGGAATCAGAGGAGAGTGTCCAGGGAGTCGACCGAGCTCTTGTCGTTTCCGATGAGGTTCCTCTCGCGAAGAGGATGAAGACCTCTGCGCCGGCGACGACGGGAGACAGAGATAGTCGGCGCCAGAACAAGTTAATGAAGAGGATGGCTGCTCCGGCAACAACTGCAAAGAAAAAACCCGCTGCTGCTGCCGTTGACGACACCGTTACCACACCGCCTCCGCCACCTCTGGCGAAGAAGAAATCAGCCACTGCGCCGCCCAAGAAGTCCGGGCGAGTCAAGCAAGTGGCCCACAAAACAGCGCCGCCCAAGAAGCCGACAAAAGCCCAAATCGCATCACCATCACCGCCTCAAAGACTCACTCCAGCTGGTTTTAGAGCATCACACTCAAACTGAAATTTCTGGAGGTGTTTGTAAGGGTTTTCGGATGCATGTCCTCTGAATTTGCTGAGGTTATGCATGACATTTGACTTCACGGCCCAGTCATTTGGTACTGGGCGGTAATTAATACACAGGAAAGACTCTTGTTCAGCTCCTTGATTGAGCTCCCGAAGGGTAGGTTCAGGTGGTGGATTATCCATCTCCGGTTGTACAGGTTCTGCTTCAGGTTCTGATCCTGAGTCTATCCCTAGGCCTTGGGATGGACTCCCTTCAGCTTCTGAATTTGAACCAGAAGATGAATATTCGCCAAACTTTCTCTTCGATAATCTGATTGCTGTTTCAACTAGTGTAATCTCAGGAACGTAGGGTAGTGGTTGTAAATTACTAGACCTGGTCATCAACAAGAAAAATGAAAATTAGAACTCGTTACCTCCCCGGTAACGGCGCCAATTTATGACAGAGGCGTCGCAACCACTGCATAAATGTATGTTCAACTCAGTGCTAAACCACAAAATATAATGTAGATAGTGATGAGAGGATCGAATCCACAGGGAGGAAATCTTGAATAATTCGTATTTTTCTTGTAAAAACCAAATCGGAACAAAGTTGGGGGGAGTTTTTTGTAATTGAAACCAAATTAAAAACAGTACTTTGAATGTAAATCAGTGAGTGACAGTAGCATGCACGAATTATGACTGAAAATATGAGTGAAATCAGAGGTAGAGAAACAATCCTTGGTAGAGATTTAAGCAAGGTGACTATCCTTTGTAATTGATCATTGACAAAACATATTCTGACATGGATTTATAGAAATGTTAAAGGAACTAGAGACACTCTAATTTCCCAGGTTTCCCCCTATACAAGTCAATTAAAAGAGACACTCTAATAATGACCCAAACTCTCCTAACAATTTGTCAAGTTGCTGGAAAATTGTAAACACACGGGAAGCCCATCTCAAGGTCTTGAGATGAATTTACTCAGCCCAGAACCTATTCTTTCTTTCTTCCTAGTTCATAATGACAAGTCTTATGCCTATTATTTACTAGTTGTCTACTCAATCTTCACTTAATGTAGGATGAACACTAACATAAATGAAACTGACATTACTCATTCAATCAAATCACAAGTTGGCCAAACCTTTAATTCAACAAGAACAAGTTTTAATAAATTAAAATGAGAAGGAAAGAAATATAAAAACATTCATATTAAGTTCAACACAAGTCTCACAATAACATGGATAGTCAACCTCTAATCTCTACCAAGAATCAGAGGGGATTAGCTACAATACATAATTAAAATTACAAAATAAACTAATTGTTCAAAGGTAAACAAATCTGGAAAATGATGGTGAAGATGAAGTGCAGCCCGCTGCTCCTATCCTTGTCTCCTCTCTCTCTGTTCGAATGTGATGCCCCGTTTTTGTTGCCGTCCTCTCTCTCTAATAGCCTTTCTTCTTCTCCTCTCCTCCAACAAAGGTCCAGCCTTTACCATAAATAATTGCAGCACTCAAGAACATGTGCTGCCAAAACCAAGCTGGAAAATGGCACTTCTTCACTTTTGAAGAGAATATTCTTGAATAATTCAAAGGGAATGTTTTGTCATTCTTCCATTGATGTCCCCTTGGTGTTTCTGCAAGGTGGAAGAAGGAATCCAGGCACTAATACTCGTGCCCATGTCCTCCAGGTTCCAGGCTGTCCGAACCAGCACTCTCAAATAAAATACACAAGTACACTCAGTGCTGTCCAGGCTGGAACTCTGACAGGGTCGCTTCATCCCTAGGCCTAGGGATGAAGAGACCAAACTCGGCAGACAGTAGGCTGAAATCAAAACTCTAACACCGATTGATTATTTTAGCTCTAATCTTCAAGCTTTTTGTTTCTTTTCCTCATTTAACGATTATTAAGCCTGTAAAGAAAAATAGGAAGGAAACAACCTCAAAGTAGCATAATTATTATCTCTATTAATAATAAAAGAGATAATAAAACAAGGTAAATAATCAATCAATCAGTGAGGAGGTGAGATTATTAGAGTGTAGTGTGAAACACGAGAGAAACAAGTGAGGGAGGGACTAGGGTTGGCAATTTGCACCCGCACCCGCGGATACCCGCAATTGCGGGTGGATATTACCCGCACATTGTGGGTATTTTGCGGGTAAGGATTTACCCACACCCGCAAAGTGCGGGTATGGATGCGGGTATGGATAGTGCTTATCCGCACCGCAACCCGCAAAATGCGGGTATGGATACCCGCAATAATACCCGCGCAAAATAAATATACACATCCTTAATATGCATCTGCCAGGATTCGAACCTGGGTGTATTGCTTGGAAGGCAATATTCTAACCGTTGGACTACAAACAATTACTTGTCTCTCTTTGCACTAAAACTTAGATATACGGTAGTATTATCGTTATTCCATTTTGTAGTTAGTTGCAAAATAATATTAATACTAAAAAATTCAGCTATTTTAAAGAATTACAATACTTAATTTATCCTAATTAATTAACAAAAACATACTACCAATTAAAATTAAAATTATATGCATAACATTTTAAATAAGGAGAATAAGGAAAAAAACATACTACCAATTAAAATTAAAATTATATACATAACATTTTAATAAGAAGAATAATAGATTAATATTATCAAAATGGTGTGTTTAACACCAAAACGGTGTCGTTTTGATGTTAAACACGTCATTTTGGTTATATATTCTGCATCATAAATTGTAAAGATTTATCATAGTAAAATATTTGTCCATTTTAAATTATATGAATTTTATATGTTTTGTACCATAAAATGTAAAGATTTATCATAGTAAAATATGAAATATCGCTAGAATATGTTAGGCTCGTAAGTCATATTTGTTTAACGTACTCCTTACATTTGAATATTCTAATACTTCTTATTTATTAATATATAGTCATTTTAAACAAATATGAATCTTTATATGTTTTGTACTCCCTCCGTCTTTTATTAATGGACGTTTTAGGATAGTAAAAAAGCGTAGGACAATGATCTTTGATCTTATTTTATTTCACATTGTTTCATTTTTTTTTCTAATTTCCACTCAAATTATCACACCATCACCAAATTGGGTTGATTCAAAAAAAAAATTTGTCATTTGCACAAAATATATGCTTCAAAAAAGATAAAATGACAAGTACTCCAAATAGTAAAAAAACGTAGGAAAGCGACAGTTATTTAAGGACGGAGGGAGTATCATAAAATGTAAAGATTTATGATAGTAAAATATTTGTCCATTTTAAATTATATGAATCTTTATATGTTTTGTATCATAAAATGTAAAGATTTATCATAGTAAAATATGAAATATCGCTAGAATATGTTAGGCTCGTAAATCATATTCGATATTTTAATATTTATATTTACTCGACACTTTTTGTCGTATCCTATATATTTGTTAAATGTACTCACTACATTTCAATATACTAATACTTATTATTTATTAATGTCTAGTCATTTTATTTTATTTTATATATTTTGTATCATAAAATGTAAAAAATTATTTTACTAAAATATCGTTATAATATTAGACTAGTATTTATAAATTGGTAAATAAAAATATTATTTTAAAAAAATTACCAAAATATTGTGTTTAATACCAAAACGACGTCGTTTCTGTTTTAAACACATCGTTTTGTTAAAAAAAATCTTACCATTGCCATCTCCTCGTTTTGTTTGTCAAACCCTAAAGGCTAAAACATAAAAGAAAAGCAGCAGCCAGCAGCAGCTCAAGCCTCAGCTCCTCCTCCTCCTCCTCCTCCTCCCCCTCCTCCTCCTCCAGTCGTCTTCGTCTCTCTCAAGTAAGTTTGATTCTCATCTCTATTCTCTGATTTTGCTTGATTTCACTAAGCTTTCTAGAATGAAGCGGTCATCTTCTGTTTCTTGTTACAAAAATTCATTCACTTTTTTATAAAATATCTGCAAAAATCCATTTATGTTAGAAAGTGAGTGTGGCTAATTTATGATCAACCTTTAGTGATTAGCCAACTATGGATTGAATCTTGCAGAATAATTAATAGATCTTGTTTTATGTTAATTAGAAATCTGTTTCAGTTCTTGTATTCAAGCTTGTTTGGAGTATGTGAAACTACTTCTACCCACTGCTAGCATTCTTATGTGGGGAAGACCAGTTAACTCTTTTTCTTATGTGGTTTGAGCAATACTAGGTTATCGTTGTTAGGATTGGAGTTTTATGGTTAAATTCAGACTGTCACTTGCATCTGATTAGATAGGACTGATGGTTTTATCCTGATAGTGTTCCTGCAACAAACCTTCTTTAGTTGAATGAAAAAATCTTCTTTCATAGTGGTCGCTTCCAGACTTGACTCTGTTGTCTTCCAAATAGAGTTGTCAATATGATTTTACCTAAAGTTAAGTGTCTCCTGATTCTCAGTTGGCAGCTGGTGCAAATTCTTGATCTTGCTTTATATCGGTAATGACCTTGCACTCTTCTCTTCTTTTCAATGTTTCAGAAGAAACTGTGTCTTACCTTCTGACACTTGGCAATTCGACATAATTGCAGCCTTTGTTTTGCTGCACACTGTTCCTGTGCTCTATGAGAAGTATGAAGATAAGATTGATCCTTTTGCAGAGAAGGATGTTATTGAGATCAAAAAGCAATATGCAGTGTTTGTTAGAGCTCTTCATCTTTCCCCCTTGATTGGTTTAAGTGTTTGGATTGCGTCGGGGTTACTTTACAGTTGTAGCTTGATTTTATTTGCTTTATGACAATTTGCACTTCCTTGATGGCACAAAGTTTTGATGGCTTTCTTATGCTTGTTGTCATTTGGTGCATCGAACATGGTTTTTGGTTTAGATTCTGGAATGTGATACTTTTTGATACTATCTCTTATCATAATATTTGCTCATTCATATAACCCAATTGGCAATCCATGCTTTTGTTATTAGGGGCATGCTTACTGCATTGAACACATTGTAGAAGAATTTGTGTGATACTGCATTGAAAACATTTTAGAAGAATTTGTGTGATAGAAGGTGAAAGATTGTCAGTAAATTTGAAATTTTAGGAAATTTTAGGGTATCCGCGGGTATTCGCGGGTAATCCGCGGGTACAATTTGCCTTCTCTTACCCGCTCCGCGCGGGTGCGGGTGCGGGTGCGGGTGCGGGTATGGATTACCCGCAAATTTGCGGGTGCGGGTATGGATAGTGCCTTACCCGCTCCATACCCGCTCGATTGCCAACCCTAGGAGGGACTAACCCTTTGTTTATATATCAATTGCGTTTGTTTTCCTTTTTGTAGGTAATTTTCTATGTCTTCTTATAGTGAGGACGATGGGTCCTCTTGGGAGGAGGACTCTTGTTCTGGTATGACCTATTCTATGGCTACTTGTGACCGGGCCTCTTCTTGTTATGAGGCGAGCTACTTAGCGGCGCTTGAGACACCGAATGGGGTTGATTCTTGTAGTACTAGTGTCGACACTTGGGAGGAAAATCCTTGTTCGGTTAGTGGCGCACACCTCTTGGTTGCTAGTGATGGCAACGATACCTCCTATAATGGTGCTTATTCCGATGGGTATGAGGTACGGTATGATTCTTGTCCTTATGGGGTGGACACCCAAGGAGACCGTTCGTGTGCCTCATCTTCTTCTCCAAGGGAGTATGATCTTCATGAGCCCTTACATTAAGCCTTTGATTATGAGGGTGCTGTTTCCGATGGGCATGAGACATGGCCTGTTTCTTCTTCTTATGAGGATGACACCCACGACCACCATTCGTGTGCCACATCTTCTTCTCACTGGGCGTATGATTTTCATGAGCCCTCACGGCGAGCCTTTGGTTATGCCTCTAGTGCGGACAGTGGGGATGATTATTATACACACGAGGACTTCATTAATGGGTCATCTCGGCATGGGAACTGAGGCCATGATTTCTACACCGAGGCTGTACCTTCCCCACATGTCTCGGCACGTAGCAGCCATCGTCGCCCCTATGTGCCACCGAGTTCTCGTGCACCTCCTCGCCACGCCACACCGTATTCTTATGAGTCGCCTCCCTACCATGTCCGTTAGCCCCCGCCTCGTCCTAGTTACTGTGCCATTCCTCCTTATCACCGAGAGCAGCACCTAGATCATCATGCGGATGCAGTGGCTGAATTTCAACGTCGGGTTGAGATACCTACTGCCCCTCCTCCTATTTGCCCTCCCGCGCCTTCCTCTCGAGCAAGAGATCTCGTTTGTACCACTTGCACAGGCAGGGGGCATTTGAGTGATATTTGTTCGAACCATAGAGTGTCATTTGAGAGTGTGCCAAACAACCCGCGTGAGGAGAGTTTAGTGTCGCTTGGAGAGGAGACACATTTGTTGCCATCCATTGTTGGTGTTGGGAGCCCATTAGTTGAGAAGCTGGGTGATCTCCCTATTATTGTTTCGGCCGACTCTCCTTCACTTATTGAGGATGAGTTGACTCCATTTGAGGAGGAATTACTTGAGGTCCTTTCGGATGGTGATGATGTGGAGCTTGGAGTGCCTTCTATTGCTGATTCAGCCGGCTCACCACCACTTAGAGAGGATGAGCATATTGGGGTGTCGGAGTTAGTGGTTTCTAGTGCTCCTTTGGATGACTTGCGCTTTGGGTTACCGCCTATTTGGGATGAGTCCTTTGAGGCCTTTTCGGACAGCCACGCGAAAGCCCTCCTTGGCCTAGCACGGCAGCGCACCTTTCGGTCCCTTGGTAGTGAGTTTTCCATCATCCCGAAGGTGCCTACACATGACTTGGTGGATCCTTCCCTCCGGGGTTTTGAGTACATTGACCGCGCGCCCTTCTTTCCGATCTTGGCGCATTCACTTGGTCTCTCGGCCTCATATGGATCCTATGTCCCTTCCACCGCTCCTTTGGCCAACCGTAGTGCCCCGGCCTACTTGTTTACTACTTTGGGTCCGCACCTAGACTGCATCATTCCCATTCCCCACCTTGGACGAGTCTTGGATATCATGAGGGTTGAGTTACCTTCGGATTGCACTAGCACGGGTCCGCACCTTTTCTCTTCAGATTTGGTGGTCGCGGGTGCTCCTTTGGATGATTTGGACTTTGGGTTGCCATCTATTTGGGATGAGTCTTTGGAGGCCCCCTCGGGCAGCCACGCGAAAGCCCTTCTTGGCCTAGCACATCAGCTCACCTTGCGGTCCTTTAGTGAGTTTTCTATCATGCCGAGGGGTGCCCACACATGACTTGGTGGATCCTTTCCTCCTTGGATTTGGATATGTGGACCGCGCGCCCTTCATTCCGACCTTGGCGCATCCACTTGGTTTTCTGGTCTCGCATGGCTCATTTGTCCCTTCCACCGCTTCTTTGGCCTCCGTAGTGCCCATGCCTACTCATTTACCACTTCGGCTTCACACATTTTCTCTTCGGGCAGCCACGAGAAGGCCATCTATTTTCTTGCGTTGCAACGCAAGTTTCAGTCCATGGGAAGTGCTTTCTCTATCATGCCGAGTATGCCTACGCATAGCTTTGAGGATCCGTTTCTACTTGGATTTGAGCCTCTTGGCCGCACCCTTTCCTTCCCATTTTCGGCACCTCCTAGTGGTTTCATGGTCCCTTACTTCACCCGGACTTCTCCCGTTACTCCTTGGGTGATTCATGGTGCCCACACATCCGTTTTCATGTCTAGGGGTCCTCACTTGGTCCGCTTCACCACCATCTCCCATCTTGGCCGACCCGTGGTTGTTATTGGGTTTGTCTCGTCCCTGCCTACATGCCTTGCCCGCAGAAGGCCTCCACCTTAGCCCATATTCACTACGAGTTGTATTTTGGGGATTCCGTGTGAGGCAACTAGTTGAGAGCATGGCCGATCCTTGATGGTTCTTGAGTTTTGCCCGTCCACGCCTACTTATCTTCCCCGCGGAAGACCTCCACCTTGGCCTATTTTCCTCGAGAGTTGTATTTTGAGGGTTCCGTGTGTGAGTAATAGTCGGAAGCATGCCCGTTCGGCCTTTCGAGGGATAAAGCCTACAGATTCGAGGACGAATCGACTTGAAGAGGGAGGAGATGATACGAGCACGAGGACCATGGCTTGTATCCGCGCCAAGGCCTCACGGGATGGCCGAGCAAGCCATGAAGACCCTCGCATACGGCCGCGCCAAACCCTAGTTGCCCATGAACCGCGCCGTAGGGACTGTTTTGGAATAGCTTCTCCTTGCCAAGTCAGCAAGTGGCCGGCCTTCTAGCCCCTTTGTACAAGGGTTATTTTAGGGTTTTTCATGTAATAATGCCCAAGCTATAAATAGAAGGAGATAGTCTCTTTTATTTCAAAACCAATTAGTTGGCTTTGCCTTAGGGGTCTTAAACCCGATTTTCATTTAGTTAATTAATTCCTTTCGGCTTGATCATTGTATAATCAATTAAGGGAAGGTTGTAATTATCGATCCTTGTAATCATTTGAATACAAGTTAGTATATTGTTGTTCATCAATACCTCTTCCTTTTCCTCCATTAAATCCCCTGCACAATCAGCTATCTTCTGTAAACACCATCTAAACACCTTCCACCTTTGTGTTTACCATCCTCCCAAAGGAGACTAGATCCTTCAAGCTCAAGAACACGGTTTCTTCCTTCAAGAGAAGCCCGAATGTTAATAGGACTGAAAGTCTGAAACCCAGAATTTCTTTTGAGCTATCGATCAATCTTGACTTGCTCTCATTTCGGTAACTTTATCAATTATTCACATCCTGTTGAAAACATCGCGGACAGGGAGAGAGATGAAGAAGTCTCCATTACCAATGGAGAACATGTGCGGCGGGACGAGCAAGCCACCGGCAACTTCAAAGGAAACGCTAGTGAAGCTTTTGCGGTGGCATTTTGGTTATTCTGATTTCAGAGGCAAGCAATTCGACGCTATCCAATCTGTTTTATCTGGTGCGTAATACTTTTTCCTTTCCTTTTCTTCGTACAATTTATTGATTTTTTGTTTGTTCATATTTAGTTATCCATATTATTATTGTTTATAGGAAGAGATTGCTTTTGTCTGATGCCAACTGGAGGAGGGAAGACAATGTGTTATCAAATTCCCGCGCTTGCAAAACCTGGGATTGTGCTTGTTGTTTGTCCTCTAATAGGTCAATCTAATCACATTTCATCATCTAAATTCATAATTCATTGATGGGTAATAGGTGATACTAGTAGAAATCTCTCACTAATGCATGTATTTTTGTTTTCTGGGGCTGTGGTTTGTGTTTTATACTTAACAGCTCTGATGGTAAGTGTATCTGCAACTGTTGTTTAGCTCTCTTTTTTCTTTTCTTCTACGAGCGTTTGAAGCTTTAATTTCAGCATTCTTTCGATTTTTTGGTACACTAAATTTAGGAAAACCAAGAGGCAGCATTGAAGGAGAAAGGCATTGCGGCGGAATTTCTGTCCTCAACACAGACACTGCAGGTTAAAAACAATGTAAGTCGTTGATGTTGCTATTGTAAGCCCTTGTTATGCAGAGTTTTATTTTTTATTATAGTTTTTGAAATGGTTACTGTTTATTTTATTGTGATGACTATTTTGGTTATGCTAGATTCATGGGGACCTTCCTTCTGGAAAACCGTCGGTAAAGCTTTATATGTGACACCAGAGTTGATTGCAACGCCTGGGTTCCTGTCGAAGCTGATAAAGATTCACGGCAGAGGGTTGCTGAATCTTATTGTTATAGATGAGGTGTGAATTTAAGTGCTGTACATGCTAGAAAGTTGGGCGTTTGAGTTATTTTAACATAGTTTTCTGGTTTGTATCTATAACTCCGCCTATTTTCTCTTTGGCTACATTTCAGGCACATTGCATCTCAAGTTGGGCACATGACTTCAGGTTTGTGATTTTGTGCTATCATTGAGCAAGGCTTGAATTTTTACCCTGTAATTCTTTTTCAAAATTCATCCTGGGTAGTGCTATACTGCTATTGATATCATTCTTGTTAATATGGTTACAACATGTCTCATTTATTTGTATGTGTGTACATGCATTTTACATAATTTCTTTTGCGCGATCAAATATACGTTCAATAGTATTAGAGTTTATAAGGTTTTTTGCCTATGTCCTGTGCGTACTTGCGAAGGCTTCTATTCTGTAGATTGAGATTTTCCATTGTGACTCTCGCTGTCTTTGTTTTATGGAATTCTTTCTTTTCAACTAGATTGCTCCAACAGACCTTCATATCGTAAGCTTTCAGCTTTGAGAAGTCACTTTCCAAATGTGCCAATACTGGCTTTGACAGCCACTGCAGTTCCTAAGTGAGTATGCTCTCTTGAACAACTGATTTCATTACAGATATTTTATGGTCTCAACTGATTTCCTTTGCTATCCCTATCTAAATTTCAACTTTTTTGCGTGTCTGTGAGTCATGGTTATCTTTTTTGAGGATGCTGGCACCATTTTGACTATTTAATTGTTCTGCAGAGTCCAGAAGGATGTGATAGAGTCCTTATGCTTGCAAGACCCTTTGATTCTCAAATTTTCTTTCAATCGCCCTAATATTCACTACGAAGGTGGTTGTTTGTACACCTTATTGAAAGATAGAAGAAAAGTCACTCTTCCAAGCAAAAATATATATTTATTTGTTTTTGAACTTAGACCACTAAATGTGTTTACAATACTGCAACTTCATTGACATCTAAGTTGCTTTCTCTAAATTGCAGTTCGATACAAAGATCTGCTTGATGACACTTATGATGATTTGTCCTTTGTTCTCAAATCTAGTGGGGATGTCTGTGCCATTGTTTATTGTCTGGAGCGAACAACCTGTGATGGCTTGGCAGCTCATCTTTCCAAGAATGGAATTTCCTGTGCAGGTAATTAAGTTCTTGTTACTTTTTCTTTTTCATCCATGGCATTTTTTCTCTATTCTTGAAAGTTGTTAAATTACAACCTTGGGTGCTTATTTCAGCTTACCATGCTGGGTTGAATAACAAATTACGGAGTTCTGTTTTAGATGATTGGATTTCTTCTAAAACCCAAGTTGTTGTAGCTTTCGGGTATGATTGACAACAATTTTCTTCTTTTTTCCTCCCCTTCACCTGCAAAATTCTCAAGCTTGAGGAATATGGTTCACATATAAGCTATACTTATTTTACATACTGTGATATACTAGCCTAAACATGAACATTTCTGTTATATAAGGATTCATTTCAACAGGATTGGAGAATTTCTAAATTTTTTTTTGAAGGGGATTGGAGAATTTCTAAATGAATGGTCACAATACGTAGTTTTATATTAGTGGGAAGTGAAAGTTTTGGCAGTGTTTTGTTTCACTTTTGTTTGTTTACCTCATTAACTGAGATTGTGATGATTGGATTTCTTTTCCTTTTATTCTTCTGCTTGGAGCTGTTATGGTGCATGCGCAGTAACTTGGATAATGATGCTCCCTCAGGATGGTATGCATTTTAACACTTGTGATTTCAGTGAACTCTGCCATCTAGATACCTTCTTTCTATACATGAATAATGATTACAATACGTTCCACCAACAGTCTAAGCTTGATGCTTTCTAGGGTATTGACAGAAAGGATGTCAGAATGGTTTTTCACTTCAACATTCCAAAGTCTATGGAGTCCTTTTATCAAGAATCGGGTGGAGCTGGTCGTGATCAGCTACCCTCGAAAAGTCTCCTGTATTATGGGGTTGATGATCGCAAAAAAATGGTATGTTTGATGGTATCACCACTTTTATCTGCATTTATTTTTTTTCTCTTCTATCAGAGAATTAAATAGTTAAAACAGAGTTAAAAAGGACAAAATGTTTTTCATATACCAAGTTTGGACACTTATGGCAGGAATTTATCTTAAGAAATGTTGAAAGCAAAAAGTCACAGCCCAGTCTGCACTCAAGTTCACAGGATCAGATGTTAAAGAAGTCCCTTGCTGACTTCAAGCAGGTGAGTTTAACTTGGTTCTGTGCTATTGGAATCCTCTATGCCACTCATGTTCAGTGCATTTTTCATGCTATATTCAGATGGTGGAGTATTGTGAGGGTTCTGGATCCCGTAGGAAAAAGATTCTTGAGACCTTCGGGGAGCAGGTAGTGCATATAATGATTGTTTCTTTGTAGACTGTAGATGCTTTTCTCAATGTATAAAGTTAGATACTCATGATTGAAGTCCAAACAGGTACCTGCTTCACTATGTAAAAAGTCATGTGACGCCTGTAAACACCGTAACCGTGTTGCTAAGTACTTGGAAGAACTCACAGCAACTTGTGCTGCTCGTCAAAGAAATGGTTTTTCTAGAATTTTTATGAGAAGGTGATTTCTGTTCTCTTTAGCTCTAATGTGGTGCAGCAGTTATTGAAACATATGCTCATGTAAAATAAAAATCAGATGCGAGATTACAGAGTGACTAGGACAATCAGGTTTCTCTACAGCTGTGTGTCTTGTTGGGTAATTTAGCTGGTCTATGTTGAGATTCAAATAGCTGATCAATCTTTAAAGATTTTTTTAGAACGTAACGCCTCAAACTAAAAGATTTTATTATTTACTTTTCTTCGGTCTTTCTCTTCACGCTACCGGACTCTGATTTTTACAGTTGTTTGAGCCAAAATGTTTAGTGTTTAGCATCAGTAATAGCCAAGTTCAAGTGGCTGTGTGTAAAAATTCGTGCCTTTACAAGCATAAAAGATTGAGGCCATCTTTTATTTCCTTACATTAAGTTTGGTCCAAAAGATTGAGGTCATCTTTCAGTCTGATTTAGCTGTGTCTTCTATTTCAGTGCCTCAGATGCAAATGATCAAGAACAAATGTCTGAATTCTGGAATTGTGATGATGAAGGCAGCAATTCTGAGGAGGATATATCTGATTCTGATGATGAATTATTTTTAGAAGTCCAGTGAATTTCTTCTATGGTTTGCACTTTGATAAGTTATGCTTGAACATGTGAGCGAGTGCGCGATTGCATCATGGTGGGTATCAGAATTTGGAATTCTTAGTTGTGTTGTTTGTTGTCTCATTTGTCATCTCAACTGACAGACGCTATGGAGGCTGTCAAGAGCCTAGGCAAATCAAGGTTGTTGAGCGATCAGAAAATGGAACTCTTGCAGCGTGCAGAAGAAGATTATTACCAAAAAAATCCTGAAAAGCAGGTCTACTCTGAACTTTTATCTCTTGGAAGCTTGGTTGCAACTTTTTCCTCAATGCATTAACAAGAAATAAACACGAAGAATGATTTCATGCTAAGTTTGTAACTTAACTTTTCCCAAATAATTTCTTGCTTCCAATATGTTGGCAGGTTAAGAAACCAGACAAGAATGCCATATGCGAGTCGCTGAGAGATGCAAGCAAACAAAGACTATTAAATGCTGAAGCAGGCTCAAGAGTGGCTCGGCAATAAAAGTATGTTTGTTCCACTTGCACTATATTTCCCATCTTTGTTTGGTATACTACTAAAATCCCTTGGACCTTGAGTGTTACTGTTACTGTAACTGAACTGAGATTCGAGTCTTGTAGAATAAGATAACACTTGACTATGGTTGTAAGTTATCATCTTTCATATTTCAGCTTTGGGTTAGACACATCAGCTGCCTTCCTTGAGAATGAATGCTACAAGAAGTATGGAAAGAGTGGGAAGACATTCTATTATTCTTAAGTAGCAAGCACAGTGAGGTGGCTAGCGACCGCAAATTCCTCTGACCTGACAAATCGGCTTGGCTCATGTACACCTTCTCCTCCCGTGATTATTGCACCTAACCAAGAACCTCATTCGAACGGAGAACCTCCTCAGACACCACCATCATTGGAGGAGTCACCAACAGAGACTACGGACCCAAAACTCCTTAGCCGCATTCAATCAGAAACTCATACGAGAGCTTCACCGCCACAAAGTTCACCTCGGAGTACAAAGCTGCCTGCAATTCCATATTTTTCAGAGTTTGTCAACAAGAAGGTAAAGGCTACCAATGGAAATGTATCACAGGACCAATCACCCAAGCGACTCAGGAGGAGCCAAACAGAAGGATGATGTATTCCACTTTCAGCTTAGAAACATTTTTCGTTTGGTTAGGCAAAAAGGTGATGTTGCTACCAGTACTTTTGAAGTTGTTTAAGTATTACCATCGATGTTCAGGTATATATAGCTACACTGCAATGAACTGTTATATGTATATTTCCTCACCCGCGAGCCAATCTAATGACTGAACTTTTAGGGTCAAAATTAAGTCTGACGGTCAAAATCGAGCCAAATGATCAAATACGAATCAAACCGTAAAAATTATGACTTATTTGGTCAAAATCAAACCTAACTAGTTAAAAATGAGATTTATTAGTAAAAATATATTATATGGTCAAAATCGGACTAAACAATAAGAAAAGATTTACAGTGAAAATCAATTTAATTGGTCAAAATTGATTTTCTGTGGTAAAAACGGGACAAATAACAAAACCAAACTTTATGGTTAAAATGAGAAATAATTTCTCTTATTTATCCAAAATCAAACCCAATTAAGTTGGATAATATCTACTCAATTGGATTTGAATTGTAGCTTTTATTGTCATCTTCATGTGCCATAAAAACTAGTAATAGGGAAAAAATCAAATGAGAAATTAAAATTAATAATTTTGCATTAGGTACAGATTTCTTTCCATTTTTTTCTTGGATAACCAATATTGTTTAAATAGATAATAAACCTAAGTTCACTATATGGGAATAAGCTTCCATATATTATATTTGTGTTTTGCTATATATATTATCAATTTACTCTTGTAATTTGATTTTTTTATTTGTTTGTAAAAACTAATTAGTGATGTTTATTTGTAAAAACTAATTAGTGATGTTTTGCTACTGTGTGCGCTATTGGTGGAAGTGACAAAGGCGAATAATTACATAGGAATCCGGCGAGCAAAGAATAATTTCAAACCCTAATTACATCTGTTTTTCTTTCCTCATTTCCTCACCCACACAACACAAATACTCTACCTCTCTGCCTCAATCACCGACGGCGCATCCATCACCAAACCCATCCCAACCACAGTTACCACACCATCACCTCTGCCGTCTCCAATCTCCATCACCAAACCCAGCCGAACCCTCTCCTTCATCGGACAAGAAAAGGCAAACAGAAATCACCCACTCCCATTCTGCTCTCTCCACACAACCATCATCCAAATCCGTCCTACACCAATTCGGCTCTCTCCACACAACCATCGCCGGCCAGCAACAACACCACCGCTGCCAAACAAACACACGAATACCCAAACCATCGCCTCACCCTCAGCCTCCTGCCAAACAAACCCATAAAAACCCAATCACCAAATCAACACAAACCCACTACCGGCAACCAAAACCAAAATCAACCCGCCGCTCCCACCATCATCAAACCACAAACCCTCCACAGCCACACCAACCCGATCTCCTCCCTGTCGCCACCGCCGCTGTCCATCTCCTCCACACCAACCTGCTGCTCGCCCATCTCCCTCACTCGCTGCCACAGCCACACCAACCCGATCTCGTCACCGCCGGTGCTCGTCTAGGCGACCATAGCCTCTGGAAAGAGCATGTGTTCTGCCGCTTCAATTTTCACACCACTTCCTTTCAAATTCCCAAAATCTCGAACCTTTGACGCTGCCCTGAAACCCATTAACCCCTCCTTCTTCTTCAAGCCCATCTCCTTCCAAAACATCCCATCAGCAAAAACCCCCCCACCAATATCAGCATCCTCGCCATCCTCATCATCAAGTGCCATGTCCTTGCAGCCCATTGAAGAACTGCCTCCAAAGCTACAAGAAATCATCAAGCTTTTCCAGTCCGTTCAAGAACCAAAAGCCAAATACGAGCAGCACGAGCAGCTTCTTTTTTATGGCAAGAATTTGAAACCACTTGAAGCCCATTTCAAAACGCGAGCCAACAAAGTGAAAGGTTGTCTCTCTCAAATCTGGGTCAGGGCTTATTTGGATACTGACAAAAACGTTGTGTTTGAGGCTGATTCTGACTCTGTCCTCACAAAGGGTCTTGCTGCTTTGCTCGTACAAGGGCTCTCGGGCCGCCCTGTCGATGAAGTTTTGAGGGTTTCTCCTGATTTTGTGGTGCTCCTTGGGTTGCAAGGAAGTTTAACACCATCAAGGAATAATGGGTTCTTGAATATATTGAAACTGATGCAAAAGAAAGCTATTGAATTGTACGTGGAGGCTGAGAAGGGAAACGAATCTGCTCATGCTACGAAAACTGATGAGGAGTCGGATGATAGATCGAGTAATGAGGTAGGGAGTGGTGAGATTGAGAAAGAGAGTGCGAATTTGGTACCAGATGGTGGTACTGAAGATTCACCTGTTGTATTGAGTTCTGATGAAAGTTTGGGGAGTAGAGGAATAAGGATTGGAGAGATATTAGACAAGGGGCTAAATCCTATGGAGTTGGAAGTGGAAGATGTTTCATATCAGCACGCAGGGCATGCTGGTGTGAGAGGGAGTGATGGGGAGACACATTTCAATGTAAAAGTTGTGTCAAAGGAGTTTGAAGGGAAGAGCTTGGTGAAGAGGCATAGATTGATTTATGGTTTGTTGCAAGACGAGTTGCAGAGTGGATTGCATGCATTGTCAATTGTGGCAAAGACTCCCGCTGAGATGAGTGGAAGGTGAAGGGAGATAGTATGCAGAAGAAAAAAGGGTCAATTTTTGGCTTTCTTTTAGTTTTATTATCTATTTAATGACTTTTGAATAATTCTACTTTAAAATTTTATATTTCTTACTTGATGAATTTTGCTGCAAACTGCGAATGCATGGTTTATTTCTTATTAATCCAGAAAATACAAATCTGTAATTGTCTCCAGACATGCTTCTTAAAATGCTTTTGAGTGCATTTCTTGATTGTTGACGTCCTATTCTATCAGATATCTCTAGAAATGATTTTACTTGTAAACCTATGTATCGTTGAATTTTGCTGTAAACTGCGAATACATGAGTTATTTCTTATTAATCTAGTAAAAACAAAATTGCAATTGTCTCTAGACATGCTTTTTAGTGCATTTCTTGATTGTTAACGTGTTATTCTATCAGATATTGAAATGATTTCACTTGTATTTAGTTTGGGGAGATTGACTGATCTGTGGCCTAAGTATATGAACATAGGTGATGGCTAAAGAATTTTTTTCATATACTACATCTCGTATTTACTGATTGTAAGATCCCTCTATCAACTGACTTCATTTTCTCTTTGTAACTTGGGTTTTGAGTCTGCATGTGTGAAGATTCCAAATTTTGTAGGATAAGCTCTTGTAGACAATTGATCTACTTTTGTGTTTTTGTTCTAGTTAATTATGTTAAACATCATACTTTGGTTTTTTAAAAAAATGCCTTAGTACTGTCAAGATTGTTAGAGTGGAGATTTAGTTGTTTTCTTCTCTGAACTGGTATTTAGTCAGGTGTTTTTTTATCTTGTTGTGCCCCTCTGTTTTTTTAACAATAGATTGACACTTAGTGCTCTCGGCCTAAATAATAGACACCGATGTCAACGTGAATTAACAATGATAGAAAATTGAAGCGAAGTCATGCGAAAATAGTCGGTTCGGGTTTTACAAGGTTGGGTTGTAGTTTCATTTGCACCCTTATTTTCCGTCCTCAACTTCTGAATCGAAAAGAGCATGTCTTCTGCCGCTTCAATTTTCGCATCTCGGCCACCAAATTCCCAAAATCTCTCCAATCGATAAAAACCTTCAAAGCTGCTGCCCTGAAAGAGTGTCGAAGGTTCTTGTCAATTGAAGAGATTTTGGGAATTTGTGGCCAAAATGCGAAAATTGAAGCGGCAGAAGACATGCTCTTTTCGATTCAGAGGCTTGAGGTCGGGAAATAAGGATGGAAATGAAACTACAACCCAACCTTGTAAAACCCGAATTGGCTATTTTCGCATGATTTCGCTTCAATTTTCTGTCATTGTTAAATCATATTGGTATCGGTGTTTACTACCTAGGCCAAGGGTACCAAGTGTCTGTCTGTTGTTGGAAAAATAGAGGGGGCATTAGGGGTGGCCAGTCGGGTCTTCGGAAATTCCGAGACCCGACCAAGAAAATATCAGAAATTTCGATTTTTTTTTCTTCTATCCCGACCCCGAAATGCTAAGCTACATACCCGAATCACAATTTCGGAAATCATCAGATTTCCGAAATTTCCAAATGCAAATCAATTTACATCATAAATTTCAGTTTTCGAGCAATTTTTCAATAAATTTTCCAACAAACACAACATCCATCTCAAATCTGTCAATTTTCCAGTCAATGCAAAGACAAATTCATCAATCATTTCCTAATTATCAATCTAGAACACAACATCCAGTAGATTAAGCATCACCAGTAGATTACAAAATACAGATTAACCATAGAAGGTAATGTGGCCAACCATCACCAATAGATTACAAAATACAGACTAACTCCCTTCTTCTCCGCTGAATTTCTTTTCCCAAGCAATCAAGTGATCTCCATTAAGTAAATGATACTATGATGATCGCACCTGAAATCATAAAAAGAACATTAAAGGATAATTTTAAAGTATAAAACAAGAACAGAACCTCCACTGCCATTTTATAGTCCAAGCAAGTGACTGTGACTCCAAGCATCTAAATTTCTGTAACAGTGGTCTCCACTGACATTTGACAGAATTCTAAAAACCAAAGTAGCCAAGTAAATTGAAAACATGAGTAATTAAACGTAGAAAATAAACATCTAGAACTCAATTGAAAAAAAAATTACCATCTTCCAATTGTTCAAGATCAACAAGGTCCTCTTCTAGTTTCATGGATTCTCTTGATGTCCTGAACCAATCTTGTGCACAAATTAAGGTTTGCACAACCATTGGAGTCAAAGAGCTCCTAAAAGGGTCAAGGACTCGTCCTCCAGTACTGAATGCGGATTCAGATGCCACTGTGGAAACTTGGACAGCTAGAACATCCTTTGCCATCTTTGAAAGAACAGGAAACCTTGGAGCGTGCTTTTTCCACCAGTCCAAGATGGAAAAAGATTTGCCTTCATCAACAACATTCTCTTGCAAGTAAGATTCTAGTTCTGACTTGATTTGGAGAGAACCTCCACCATTAGCTTCCTTGAACCTCTTAAATCTTTCTTCTCTAGCACTAATCAATTCAGAAGCTGTGTCTACAAACCCCTCACAAATACTTGTACTTCTACTGCACCCTCCTTTCTCCACAGCAGTATCACCAACAACACCAAGCTCCCCTCCTTTCTTATACAACTCCCAGTAAGCTACATAGATTCTTTCTGTATCCCTCTTCACTTTTTCTGCCAACTCTTTCCCAAAAAATTCCCCATGCACATCTAATAGAGCAAAAGCTACATAATCCATCTTCTTTTTTGGATCAAACACAGCAGCAATATAAAGAAGAGAATTAAACTTACCTACATTACCCCAGTACTTATCAAACTTCTCATGCATTTTTTCTTCCAACCTCTTAAGTTCTATGTCGCTACTCTTCTCCCAACCTCTCAACATGGAAGCCACATTAGATACTTGATCAAAATAAGCATTTGCAGTAACATACTTAGACCCTGACACAAAGCAAGTTAAATCATAAAAGTACCTCAAGGTGTGACACAATCTTCTTGCGTTTACCCAATCACCTTCTTTTGGTACACCACCTCCAGCATCAGTTCTTGCATTCACATATTCCACACCATCACCCTCTTCATATTCCTCATCAAACCTCAGAATATTTGCCAAATCCTCATCAATTGATTTATGCTTTCCTTTATTCTTTCTTTTTTCTTCCTTCATCACAAGTTCAATCTTATAGAAGGGATCCACATCCTCATATGCCTCAAAGGTTTTCTCAAACTTCAACGCAGACTCAAGCATCAAATAGGTGGAGTTCCACCTAGTATACACATCTAAGCACAACAATGCTTTAGACTCAACATGCTCTCTTTCTGCACACTCCTTAAACTTAGACAGTCTAGATGGAGACTGTCTAATGTACCTTACTGCCTCTCTAATCCTAATGATTGAGGTTCCAACAGTTGTAAGCCCATGCAATACCATCAAATTTACTATGTGTGCAATGCACCTTACATGAACAAACTCCCCATCACAAATACTTGTACCCCACTGATTCATTCTCTTCCTAATCCAGGCAACAGTTAAGTCATTCGAGCTAGCATTGTTTACTGTGATTGTAAACACTTTTTTAATTCCCCAATCAATCAAACATTTTTCAATAGCCTTTCCTATAGCATCACCTTTATGACTAGTGATTGGACAAAAATTCAACACTTTTTTCTGTAAATTCCATTCATTATCAATAAAATGAGCAGTTATAACCATGTAGTTAATCCTTTGAATAGATGTCCAAGTGTCCGTGGTAATAGAAACCCTTTCACAATTAGTCATCAAAAATCCTTTTAATCTCAACTTCTCCTCAACATACATCTTATAACAAAGCCTACTGATTGTTTTCCTAGAAGGCACTACAAACCTATTTTGCACAGTAGCCATGAACTTCCTAAACCCTGCACCGTCTACAAACCTAAAAGGAAGTTCATCCTCTATGACCATTAGTGCTAAAGCCCTCTTAGAAGCTTCTTGATCAAACTTCCAAGGTCCTACAGTTTTACTACCATCAGACATTACATATGTTGTCATTTCAGTTTGCATATAGTCACTAGAATGGGGTACCTCTTTACACCTTCTCATGTGATTTCTCATGCCATTTGTACCATCTAGCTTAGTATCACATGCAATAACAGCTTTACAGTAAATACAGGTACCTTTCCAGTCTCCATCCTCATTTTGGTGCTTTACAAATTGCTTCCACACCACTGATCTTCCAACAATCTGCTTCCTTTTCTTCTCTTTCTTTACCGTAATAGTAGCTGGTGGCGCTGCAGCTTCAGTTTGTGTATTTGCCGCTGCCACCGCAGCTGCTGCTTGTTGTACATCTTGCATTACCACATCCACATTTCCTATGTTATCAGACATCCTCCTAATTAATAAAACTGAAAATCAGATTAGTATTTCTCATGCACATAAATTAGTATTTCTCATGCAATCAGTATTAACTATAATGCTGACTAGCAAAGACGTAAGGAAACGGCTGCATACAAACTATTTGAAACACAGAGGAAAGAAAAGAGATCCATACATATATAGTTACATACATCTCTATATATATAGATTCTATACAGAGGAAAGATCAATCACACCACATTGATTGCACAGATGGAAGTTGTTTGTAAGGAAAATATCTAAATTATCAGCACATGATGACCATATCATGGGAGTGTGAAAGAATTGAGATGTAAATAAATACCCAGATACATACACAATGTTCAATAAAAGTCATGGAGAGAGAGGACTTTATTCCAAAAATCAGAGAATATAACAGTTCACACTTGGAATTATTTCATTGTTTTATCATTGTTCTAAATTATTTCATTTCAAGTATTTTTTACAGCAAATGCATGTCCAGCAATGATAACAATTCACACTTGGAATTCTTGCTAGTATTCATATTGACATGTTTCATGTCTTAAAACATGGATCAAAAAGAAAAAGATGAATAATAGCAACTTCAATTAAAGAATTTAAAGCTGTATGATACCAAGCAAAGAATATCACCTTATCGAGGGTTCTCGAAGTTGTGCCTTGCTCTAGGTATTTTTTGTTCCAAGTCACTGTTGCCTTGTTTGATTCCAAAGAAGTAGACCTACATCCCAACAGGTTTTCATTGTTAAAGGACATCAGTAAGTAAATACATATACATTAGCAAATCGAAAAATTTATGAAATGACAATAAAAGACATTAACATAAGACAAAATAAAAGACAATGAAAAACGCCATGGGGAGATAACAAACATACTATTTCAATTTGGAATACTCTAACTTGGGGGACAAATAGAAATTTTGAACAACTATGAAGAATATGCAGAAATCTTGATGCGCATCATGCCCAGCAATGATAATACACATTGCTCAGTTTAATTTTAAAAAATACATGCCCAGCAATGATAATACACATCATAAAACAGTAAAACCCTATATAAAAAAATCCAATGAAATAAGGAATACAAGAAATAATTAACATGAAAAAGAAGAGAAAGAAACAGAAGGGAGGAAGTACCTTGATGAGACGAGCTTGTTCAGTCGGTCGATTGAGGAAGACGATGGTATTTTATGGTTCGATCGATGGAGGAAGACGATGGAAAGCAATGACGTTTTATGGGTTCGGTTAATGGAGTTGAGGAAGAAGATGATGGTGTTTTACTGTTCGGTCGATGGATCCATGGAGGTAAGGTGAGGAAGAAGACGATGATGGGTGAGGGTGAGAGTCGGCTGTCGAGGGAGATGAGAGAAAGCGATGCTGCGTTAGGGACTTAGTCACTTAGGGTTAGGGTGCAAAACAAACAGCAGTGGGCTGGGCTGGCTAATAGCTTATATGTTATTTTCCTAAGTTCGGGTTTTCGGGGTACCCGAACTTAGGAAAATCATTCCCGTCCCGACCCAGACATTTATTTCGGGTATCGATTTCCGATACCCGAATTTCCGAGACCCGAATTTTTTTTTCCAAAATTTGAAAAAGTCGGGTCGGAAAATCGGAAATTCGGGTCTCGGAATTTTTAGCCAGCCCTAGGGGGCATAACAAGATAAAAAAACAGCCGACTAAATGTCAGTTCATAAAAAAAAACAACTAAATCTTAACTCTAATAATCTTGACTGTACTAAGGCATTTTTTTAAAAACTAAAGTATGATGTTTAACATAATTAACTCGAACAAAAGCACAAAACTGGATCAATTGTCTACAAAAGCTTATCCTATAAAATTTGGAATCTTCACACATGCAGATGCTTCCACCAAACACTTTACAGTTGTTGGTTGAAACTGCATACCAACGTACATATTAAAAGTTTCCAAATGGCTACAAACACAGTGAACACCTCACTTAAAAACGGGGGACTAGAGACAACTACTGGTTCAAATTATCAACATTATAAAGTTGTTCCTGTAGATTTAACAAGAAATACATCTACTACCAAACAAGTGCAGCATCCATGAAGAAAAATATCCTAAACGAGTTGCCTTCAGGTCAACATTAGATCACCAGTTATCAACAAAGCATGGAGGAAGAGAGTGCATGCAGTAGTTATAAATCCTACAATGACTTAACATCATACTTCAATTAACTTACCAATTCTCAGTGCACACTACCATGTTTTGGTAAGCATCTCAATGAATTCTATATGACCAAGACATTTACATGTTTACTTCTGGCCCCTTTGTTCAAGGGTTATTTTAGGATTTTTCATGTAATAATGTCAAAATTATAAATAGAAGGAGATAGCCTCTTTTATAGCTTGTCTTTGATTTTGTTGAGTTTATCTCCTTTCAAAACCAATTAGTTTGTTTTGTCTCAGGGTCTTAAACCCGGTTTTCATTTAGTTAATTAATTCCTTTCGGCTTGATCATTGTATAATCAATTAAGGGAAGGTTACAATTATCGATCCTTGTAATCATTTGAATACAAGTTAGTATATTGTTGTTCATCAATACTTCTTCCTTTTCCTCCATTAAATCCCCTGCACAATCAGCTATCTTCTAGCGACGTTATCCTCTTCATCAAACACCTTTAAACACCATCTAAACACCTTTCACTTTTGTGTTTACCATCCTCCCAAAAGAGATTAGATCCTTCAAGCTCAAGAACACGATTTCTTCCTTCAAGAGAAGCCCGAATGTTAATAGGACTGAAAGTCTGAAACCCAGAATTTCTTTTGAGCTATCGATCAATCTTGACTTGCTCTCATTTCGGTAACTTTATCAATTATTCACATCCTGTTGAAAACATCGCGGAGAGAGAGAGAGATGAAGAAGTCTCCATTACCAATGGAGAACATGTGCGGCGGGATGAGCAAGCCACCGACAACTTCAAAGGAAACGCTAGTGAAGCTTTTGCGGTGGCATTTTGGTTATTCTGATTTCAGAGGCAAACAATTCGACGCTATCCAATCTGTTTTATCTGGTGCGTAATACTTTTTCCTTTCCTTTTCTTCCTACAATTTATTGATTTTTTGTTTGTTCATATTTAGTTATCCATATTATTATTGTTTATAGGAAGAGATTGCTTTTGTCTGATGCCAACTGGAGGAGGGAAGACAATGTGTTATCAAATTCCCGCGCTTGCAAAACCTGGGATTGTGCTTGTTGTTTGTCCTCTAATAGGTCAATCTAATCACATTTCATCATCTAAATTCATAATTCATTGATGGGTAATAGGTGATACTAGTAGAAATCTCTCACTAATGCATGTATTTTTGTTTTCTGAGGCTGTGGTTTGTGTTTTATACTTAACAGCTCTGATGGTAAGTGTATCTGCAACTGTTGTTTAGCTCTCTTTTTTCTTTTCTTCTACGAGCGTTTGAAGCTTTAATTTCTGCGTTCTTTCGATTTTTTGGTACACTAAATTTAGGAAAACCAAGAGGCAGCATTGAAGGAGAAAGGCATTGCGGCAGAATTTCTGTCCTCAACACAGACACTGCAGGTTAAAAACAATGTAAGTCGTCGATGTTGCTATTGTAAGCCCTTGTTATGCAGGGTTTTATTTTTTATTATAGCTTTTGAAATGGTTACTGTTTATTTTATTGTGATGACTATTTTGGTTATGCTAGATTCATGGGGACCTTCCTCCTGGAAAACCGTCGGTAAAGCTTTATATGTGACACCAGAGTTGATTGCAACGCCTGGGTTCATGTCGAAGCTGATAAAGATTCACGGCAGAGGGTTGCTGAATCTTATTGTTATAGATGAGGTGTGAATTTAAGTGCTGTACATGCTAGAAAGTTGGGCGTTTGAGTTATTTAACATAGTTTTCTGGTTTGTATCTATAACTCCGCCTATTTTCTCTTTGGCTACATGTCAGGCACATTGCATCTCAAGTTGGGCACATGACTTCAGGTTTGTGATTTTGTGCTATCATTGAGCAAGGCTTGAATTTTTACCCTGTAATTCTTTTTCAAAATTCATCCTGGGTAGTGCTATACTGTTATTGATATCATTCTTGTTAATATGGTTACAACATGTCTCATTTATTTGTATGTGTGTACATGCATTTTACATAATTTCTTTTGTGCGATCAAATATACGTTCAATAGTATTAGAGTTTATAAGGTTTTTTGCCTATGTCCTGTGTGTACTTGCGAAGGCTTCTATTCTGTAGATTGAGATTTTCCATTGTGACTCTCGCTGTCTTTGTTTTATGGAATTCTTTCTTTTCAACTGGATTGCTCCAACAGACCTTCATATCGTAAGCTTTCAGCTTTGAGAAGTCACTTTCCAAATGTGCCAATACTGGCTTTGACAGCCACTGCAGTTCCTAAGTGAGTATGCTCTCTTGAACAACTGATTTCATTACAGATATTTTATGGTCTCAACTGATTTCCTTTGCTATCCCTATCTAAATTTCAACTTTTTTGCGTGTCTGTGGAGTCATGGTTATCTTTTTTGAGGATGCTGGCACCATTTTGACTATTTAATTGTTCTGCAGAGTCCAGAAGGATGTGATAGAGTCCTTATGCTTGCAAGACCCTTTGATTCTCAAATCTTCTTTCAATCGCCCTAATATTCACTACGAAGGTGGTTGTTTGTACACCTTATTGAAAGATAGAAGAAAAGCCACTCTTCCAAGCAAAAATATATATTTATTTGTTTTTGAACTTAGACCACTAAATGTGTTTACAATACTGCAACTTCATTGACATCTAAGTTGCTTTCTCTAAATTGCAGTTCGATACAAAGATCTGCTTGATGACACTTATGATGATTTGTCCTTTGTTCTCAAATCTAGTGGGGATGTCTGTGCCATTGTTTATTGTCTGGAGCGAACAACCTGTGATGGCTTGGCAGCTCATCTTTCCAAGAATGGAATTTCCTGTGCAGGTAATTAAGTTCTTGTTACTTTTTCTTTTTCATCCATGGCATTTTTTCTCTATTCTTGAAAGTTGTTAAATTACAACCTTGGGTGCTTTTTTCAGCTTACCATGCTGGGTTGAATAACAAATTACGGAGTTCTATTTTAGATGATTGGATTTCTTCTAAAACCCAAGTTGTTGTAGCTTTCGGGTATGATTGACAACAATTTTCTTCTTTTTTCCTCCCCTTCACCTGCAAAATTCTCAAGCTTGAGGAATATGGTTCACATATAAGCTATACTTATTTTACATACTGTGATATACTAGCCTAAACATGAACATTTCTGTTATATAAGGATTCATTTCAACAGGATTGGAGAATTTCTAAATTTTTTTTTGAAGGGGATTGGAGAATTTCTAAATGAATGGTCACAATACGTAGTTTTATATTAGTGGGAAGTGAAAGTTTTGGCAGTGTTTTGTTTCACTTTTGTTTGTTTACCTCATTAACTGAGATTGTGATGATTGGATTTCTTTTCCCTTTACTCTTCTGCTTGGAGCTGTTATGGTGCATGCGCAGTAACTTGGATAATGATGCTCCCTCAGGATTGTATGCATTTTAACACTTGTGATTTCAGTGAACTCTGCCATCTAGATACCTTCTTTCTATGCATGAATAATGATTATAATATGTTCCACCAACAGTCTAAGCTTGATGCTTTCTAGGGTATTGACAGAAAGGATGTCAGAATGGTTTTTCACTTCAACATTCCAAAGTCTATGGAGTCCTTTTATCAAGAATCGGGTGGAGCTGGTCGTGATCAGCTACCCTCGAAAAGTCTCCTGTATTATGGGGTTGATGATCGCAAAAAAATGGTATGTTTGATGGTATCACCACTTTTATCTGCATTTTTTTTTTCTCTTCTATCAGAGAATTAAATAGTTAAAACAGAGTTAAAAAGGACAAAATGTTTTTCATATACCAAGTTTGGACACTTATGGCAGGAATTTATCTTAAGAAATGCTGAAAGCAAAAAGTCACAGCCCAGTCTGCACTCAAGTTCACAGGATCAGATGTTAAAGAAGTCCCCTGCTGACTTCAAGCAGGTGAGTTTAACTTGGTTCTGTGCTATTGGAATCCTCTATGCCACTCATGTTCAGTGCATTTTTCATGCTATATTCAGATGGTGGAGTGTTGTGAGGGTTCTGGATCCCGTAGGAAAAAGATTCTTGAGACCTTCGGGGAGCAGGTAGTGCATATAATGATTGTTTCTTTGTAGACTGTAGATGCTTTTCTCAATGTATAAAGTTAGATACTCATGATTGAAGTCCAAACAGGTACCTGCTTCACTATGTAAAAAGTCATGTGACGCCTGTAAACACCGTAACCGTGTTGCTAAGTACTTGGAAGAACTCACAGCAACTTGTGCTGCTCGTCAAAGAAATGGTTTTTCTAGAATTTTTATGAGAAGGTGATTTCTGTTCTCTTTAGCTCTAATGTGGTGCAGCAGTTATTGAAACATATGCTCATGTAAAATAAAAATCAGATGCGAGATTACAGAGTGACTAGGACAATCAGGTTTCTCTACAGCTGTGTGTCTTGTTGGGTAATTTAGCTGGTCTATGTTGAGATTCAAATAGCTGATCAATCTTTAAAGATTTTTTTAGAATGTAACGCCTCAAACTAAAAGATTTTATTATTTACTTTTCTTCGGTCTTTCTCTTCACGCTACCGGACTCTGATTTTTACAGTTGTTTGAGCCAAAATGTTTAGTGTTTAGCATCAGTAATAGCCAAGTTCAAGTGGCTGTGTGTAAATTCGTGCCTTTACAAGCATAAAAGATTGAGGCCATCTTTTATTTCCTTACATTAAGTTTGGTCCAAAAGATTGAGGTCATCTTTCAGTCTGATTTAGCTGTGTCTTCTATTTCAGTGCCTCAGATGCAAATGATCAAGAACAAATGTCTGAATTCTGGAATTGTGATGATGAAGGCAGCAATTCTGAGGAGGATATATCTGATTCTGATGATGAATTATTTTTAGAAGTCCAGTGAATTTCTTCTATGGTTTGCACTTTGATAAGTTATGCTTGAACATGTGAGCGAGTGCGCGATTGCATCATGGTGGGTATCAGAATTTGGAATTCTTAGTTGTGTTGTTTGTTGTCTCATTTGTCATCTCAACTGACAGACGCTATGGAGGCTGTCAAGAGCCTAGGCAAATCAAGGTTGTTGAGCGATCAGAAAATGGAACTCTTGCAGCGTGCAGAAGAAGATTATTACCGAAAAAATCCTGAAAAGCAGGTCTACTGTGAACTTTTTTCTCTTGGAAGCTTGGTTGCAACTTTTTCCAAAGCTACAAGAAATCATCAAGCTTTTCCAGTCCGTTCAAGAACCAAAAGCCAAATACGAGCAGCACGAGCAGCTCTTTTTTTATGGCAAGAATTTGAAACCACTTGAAGCCCATTTCAAAACGCGAGCCAACAAAGTGAAAGGTTGTGTCTCTCAAATCTGGGTCAGGGCTTATTTGGATACCGACAAAAACGTTGTGTTTGAGGCTGATTCTGACTCTGTCCTCACAAAGGGTCTTGCTGCTTTGCTCGTACAAGGGCTCTCGGGCCGCCCTGTCGATGAAGTTTTGAGGGTTTCTCCTGATTTTGTGGTGCTCCTTGGGTTGCAAGGGAGTTTAACACCATCAAGGAATAATGGGTTCTTGAATATATTGAAACTGATGCAAAAGAAAGCTATTGAATTGTACGTGGAGGCTGAGAAGGGAAACGAATCTGCTCATGCTACGAAAACTGATGGAGTCGGATGACACTGAAAATCAATTTAATTGGTCAAAATTGATTCTCTGTGGTAAAAACCGGGACAAATAACAAAACCAAACTTTATGGTTAAAATGAGAAATAATTTCTCTTATTTATCCAAACTCAAACCCAATTAAGTTGGATATTATCTACTCAATTGGATTTGAATTTTAGCTTTTATCGTCATCTTCATGTGCGATAAAAACTAGTAATAGGGAAAAAATCAAATGAGAAATTAAAATTAATAATTTTGCATTAGGTACAGATTTCTTTCCATTTTTTTCTGGGATAACCAATATTGTTTAAATAGATAATAAATCTAAGTTCACTGAATGGGAATAAGCCTCCATATATTATATTTGTGTTTTGCTATATATATTATCAATTTACTCTTGTAATTTGATTTTTTTATTTGTTTGTAAAAACTAATTAGTGATGTTTATTTGTAAAAACTAATTATTGATGTTTTGCTACTGTGTGCGCTATTGGTGGAAGTGACAAAGGCGAATAATTACATAGGAATCCGGCGAGCAAAGAATAATTTCAAACCCTAATTACATCTGTTTTTCTTTCCTCATTTCCTCACCCACACAACACAAATACTCTACCTCTCTGCCTCAATCACCGACGGCGCCTCCATCACCAAACCCATCCCAACCACAGTTACCACACCATCACCACTGCCGTCTCCAATCTCCATCACCAAACCCAGCCGAACCCTCTCCTTCATCGGACAAGAAAAGGCAAACAGAAATCACCCACTCCTGCACTAGCAACTACTCCCTTTATCTGCCCGGTAGAGATGTTAGGCTAAACACGGTTCTTCCGGGGAATCAAAGGGTTTTGTATACCAAAATGTTCCAATATGGATTTTTCCTTCCTCTCCCTACCATGGTTAGTAGTTTATTGAACCGTTATCACTTGAACCCTGCATAAATAATCCCGATGATAAGATTCAGACTTCTGGAGAATCGGGGTGAGGATTATGGCCGCTCGGAGTTACTGTAGTTACCGTTGAGTGTACCTGCAAAGCGCCGGAGGGGGGGTCCGGCGTAGACACTCCGATGCTTAAGTCAGTAAGGTTGTTCAAAATGGCAGAGGTTCGAGTAGCGATCTTAGGCTGATGCGAATCTACGCATCCAGGTGCCTTTACCGCCAGCTGGTCCAATGACTCGAGCCAGAGCTCAAAAGCTTCAAGACCGTTTGTCGTCACTCATTCACAAGGAGCTGGAATGTGAGATGACAAGTGAGAGAGCCGCTCTTCGAGAGAAGACACCTAGAGTGGTGAATCTTCTCACCTTCACCTTGACCGATGTTGAGTCTGCTAGAAACGGCATCGAACCGTTTCGCACAAACGGCACTTGACCGTTTCGACCAATCGGCACTTGCCCGTTTGGGTCAAAACGGCACTCGACCGTTTGGGTCAAAACGGCATGTGCCCGTTTCATTTAGCCGATGCCGATTCTATCATCTGTCGCGCATGCCGATTGCTGTTCCGGTTCCGCGTTCCCGCCTGGCCCGTGTGTTAAGAACGGCTCCTGCCCGTTTCGCCTAGCCTGGAGTTGACGCGCGTTGACTACTTTAAGCAAGGCTGCGCCTTTCTATTTATCCTAGCTTAATTAATTAAATAGACACTTTAATTAATTAGTTAAGTGTTTTACTTTATTTATTATTCCCTTTATGGAATTAGGGTTTGATTGTAACCTATATAAGGAGCCGCTTGGCCTCCTTAGAAAGACGGCTGTTATTTGATAAATTGAGATATTCTCTTCAATCTCCGCCCCTTGTTCAAGTTGGTTGAACCTTGTTCTTCTTGAGTCCGCAATACTTGAGTCGTATACAAGTAAATCTTGGAATTGTATTATTGTGTCGTTTATCTTAGTGTGATTCTCACATTGTTGAGTCTAGTCCTAAGAATCCGATTCAAGACCCTTGACTTGAAATCGATTAGGGCTCTTAGCACAGGTTAGCTAAGTGGTCTAAGCTCGTACTTGTTGAGTTATCTATTTCCGCAGGAAATCCGTCTTTGAACAAAGATCAAAATTGGTGCTACGCATCCTAAGGAGCCAGGATCGTATCAGTTGGTAGCGGAGCTTAAGGCGTTCAAAGATTGGTAAGTATCTTATCTTGTTTCAAGTTTCATTGCTGGAATCGGTGTGTTCTTCAACTCCATTCAAAACCGATTTCTTGCTGTGCTTGGTTCGTATATGTGCAATTTGTCTGTCAAGTCGAAATTGTATTTATATACATAGCTATTGAAGTCCAAATTTGGTGAGAAAGGTCTTGTTGGAAAGCTACACCTGTTAGGTTTCTGAATCAAAAATAATCAAGTGATTCGGATACCGGAATCAAAAGCTATAGTCGATTTACTAAATTGTGTTTGCTGCCAAATCCTGCACAATTTTCAGTTGTCGAAATTGAATTTATATATATAGCTACTGAAGTTTCTTTTGAGTGAATAGGAACCCGTAGGGAAGGTGTGTTTGTTGGGCTTCCGAATCAAAAAGAATCAATAGATTCGGAGTTCAGAGTAAAAAGTTCTGATCAAAACACTAAATTGTGTTTTGCTGTCAAAAAAAAAAAAAAAAAAAAAAAATCTAAATTGGAGATTAACTTTATTTGAGTTGTTTCGAGTCGAATAGAGCTTTTCTTTGATTCCTTAATTTTGTCTTCTACTCCACTTGTTATTTGTTTAATTGATTGCTTTTGCGATTAATCAAATACCAAGTATCAACGATTGTTTTGAAGCTAGTTGTCCTTGTGAGTCTTCTTGGAAGCTTTTCTTGGATTCTTGAGTCTCACTGACGCTTGAACATTGCAGGATTTTGAGAGGAATTTTGTGAGATTATTAGAGTGTTTAAACACGAGAGTAAACACGTGAGGGAGCGCTAGGGTAGTGGTGCAATTTTACGTTTTTCTTTTGTGTTGTGCATTTCAGGAAAACTTATAGATGGCTCAGGAAGGAGTACAGCCCGATCTGTCGGCCATGTTGGCTAACATAACGGAACAGCTCCGAACCATGACGGAACGGCAATTAACTGCCGATGCCAGAATGGCTCGGGTGGAAGCGTTAGCCACCATAAATCCAGTAGCGGAGGACCGACGTGATGGACGCATGACCGATCTGTCCGAAGACGATGACAACGCCCGTCGACCACGTAATATGAATCGGCGGCGTGATATTGCCAACGTGCCTCCCCGGCGAATTGCTAGACGTGGGCCACAAGTCCCACAACCTGATCTGGAAGGAGAACCTGACAGGGGAGAAGGATGGATATATGCTCGGGACGGACCGAGAGGGGAGAGAAGGGATGATTGGGGTGGTAGAAGAGATCGGGACGAGGACCGATTGGATGCTAATCTCAACAGCATCAAAATGAAAATACCTCCGTTTGAGGGTACTGACGACCCTGATGCTTTCCTGACTTGGGAACGGAAAGTAGATGCCATTTTCCTATGCCACAATTATTCGGAGGGTAAGAAGGTTCAGTTAGCAGCAGTAGAATTCGGTGGGTATGCTAGTCATTGGTGGGAGCAGCTCAACCTGAAGAGAGCCGCCGTTTATGCTGGTCCGATTACTGACTGGGGTGAGATGAAACAGGCGATGAGGCAACGATTTGTCCCTGCCCACTTTCACCGTGAGCTTCATCAACGGCTCCAAACCTTGAAGCAAGGCAGCAAAGGAGTTGGTGCCTACTTTAATGAGATGGAGATTGCTTTAGCTCAAGCAAAGATTACTGAGGAACCTGAGGTAACAATGGCTCGGTTTATTGCGGGTTTGAATGCAGAGATTGCCGACGCCTTGGAGCTGACGCAATACAATACTCTTGAGGAGATGCTTCACATGGCACAGAAGATTGAGAAGCATCGAAAAGCTAAGAGTTTTTCTAAGTCTACTGGGTCGACACCTTGGAAGAAGCCGTCTTGGAATAAGGAAGACAGAACGGCTTCTACCGTTCCAAAGACCCCCGCCAGTGCCGTTATCCCTTCCAAAACGGCTACTACCAAACCTTACACTCCACCTGTAGATCGGCCAGCCACTAGAGAAATTGTTTGCTTCAAATGCAACGGCTGAGGACACAAGAAATCGGAGTGTCCGAATAAGAGGGTCTTCATCATCAGGCCGAATGGAGAGGAAGAATCGGATGATGACCAGGAGGAATCGGAACCTGAGGAAGATAGACAGGCCGATTCGGATGTAGACTGTCAGAGAGGTGAGCAGGTTCGGTTGCTTGTGATCCGACGGAACCTGAGCGTACAATCCACAGAAGAAGTGTGTGATGAGGAGCAACAGACCAATCTATTCCATACCCGAGGTGTAATTGATAACAAGGGTTGCTCCATTATTATTGATAACGGAAGCTGCACAAACTGTGCCAGTGCGCTGATGGTGCATAAGCTGGAATTGCCGACGGTAAAGCATCCGAAACCGTATCGTCTACACTGGATGACGGACGATAACGGTATTAAGGTGACAAAACAGGTACTTGTTAAGTTTCGTATCGGCAAATACCAAGATGAGGTTCTCTGTGATGTTGTGCCGATGCAAGCAAGCCATATCCTTCTTGGACGACCATGGCAGTTTGATCGAGAAGCGAATCATGATGGAAAGAGGAACCTCTACAAGTTGGTTAAGGATGGCCAGAAATTCACCTTGGCACCGTTAACACAAGCTGAAGTGTTTGAGGATCAGCAATGGCTTGCTAAGTCACATGCTGAATATGAAATTGCAAAACAGCTTGCGAGAGAAAAAGAAGGTTTGAGTGTGAAAAATAGAGAGGGATACACCGAGTGCGTGAACCGCAAACATTCGCATGAAAACAGCAAGCATGCAGAGGGCGAGTGTAAACATTCGCATGAAAACAGCAAGCATGCAGAGGGCGAGTGTAAACATTCGCACGAAAAGAGTAAGCGTGCTGAGAGTGGCATTGAGAGAAAAGGAGAGGCCAATAAAAAGAAATTGAGCGTATATGCCAAGGGGAGCGATGTGAGGAGAGCACTGATTTCTCATAACAACTGTTTTGACGCAAGCCGTCCCCTTCTTCTAATCCATTTTCGCTCTTATTATTTGACCTCCACTGGAACGGAACGGCCACATACCGTTCCGATTCGTATTTCTTCTCTCTTACAGGAATTTGATGACGTACTGCCCGAGGAAATGCCACCTGGCTTGCCCCCACTCCGTGGCATAGAACATCAGATCGACTTTGTTCCTGGATCGGCAATTCCACATCGGCCAGCTTACCGATCCAATCCAGAGGAGACCAAGGAACTGCAACGGCAAGTGGACGATTTGCTTGCGCATGGGTATGTTCGGGAGAGCCTGTCTCCATGTGCCGTTCTAGTCATTCTAGTCCCAAAGAAGGATGGATCTTGGCGCATGTGTGTTGATTGTCGAGCCGTCAACAAAATCACTGTAAAGTATCGCCATCCTATCCCTCGATTGGATGATATGTTAGATGAATTAAGTGGTAGTAGGGTATTTTCTAAAATTGATTTAATGAGTGGCTACCACCAAATTCGCATGAAAGAAGGGGATGAATGGAAAACTGCTTTTAAAACTAAGTATGGTTTATATGAATGGATGGTTATGCCGTTTGGCTTGACTAATGCTCCTAGCACCTTTATGAGGTTAATGAACCATGTACTTCGGCATTTAATTGGCAAATTTGTTGTAGTTTATTTTGATGATATCTTAATCTTTAGCAAAACATTAGATGAGCATGTTTTCCATCTTAGGGAAGTTTTTCTAACACTTCGTAAGCAGAAATTATATGCTAAACCTAGTAAGTGTTCCTTTGCAATGGAACAAGTGGGTTTTCTTGGTTTCATTGTGAGCGCAGATGGCGTTAAAGTGGATGAAGAGAAGATCCGTGCGATTCGGGATTGGCTGACGCCGAAGGCCGTTACCGATGTGAGATCGTTCCATGGATTGGCGAGCTTCTATCGGCATTTTGTAAAGGATTTTAGCACCATTGCTGTTCCGTTGAATGATTTAACTAAAAAGAATGTTACTTTCAGGTGGGAACAACAGCAGGAGGAGGCGTTTGATACCCTTAAGGAACGGCTGTGTGCCGCCCCCGTGCTAGCATTGCCCGACTTCAACAAAGCGTTTGAGATAGAGTGTGACGCCAGCGGCTTAGGAATCGGTGCCGTTCTGATGTAGGAGAAACGGCCGATTGCCTTCTTCAGTGAGAAACTCAAGGATGCTCAACTCCGATATCCGACCTATGACAAGGAGTTCTATGCTCTTGTCCGAGCATTGGAGACATGGCAACACTACCTGATGCCGCGAGAGTTCATCATCCACACTGACCATTTGAGCTTGAAGTACCTCAAAGGACAAGGGAAGCTCAATCGGCGACATGCCGTTTGGATGGAGTTTATTGAGGCTTTCCCTTATCACATTCAGTACAAGCAAGGTAAAGAGAATGTTGTTGCTGATGCATTGTCACGCAGGTATGCATTAATTACTTCTCTTAATGCCAAGTTGCTTGGGTTTTCACATATTATAGAACTCTATGCAGCCGATTCTGATTTTGGTGATATCTATATGCATAGCATCTCTATTTCTGGTTCTAAATTCTTTAAGCATGAGGGATATTTATTTAAGGGAAAACAATTGTGCATCCCTCATTGTTCTCTTCGTGACTTACTTGTACGTGAAGCCCATAGTGGTGGTCTGATGGGTCACTTTGGCGTGGCTAAAACTTTAGATGTCTTGCATGATCATTTTTATTGGCCTCACATGAAACGCGATGTAGTCCGCATAATTGCTAGGTGTTTGACTTGTCGTAGAGCCAAATCTAAATCTGCTGGTCATGGAGAATACATGCCGTTACCTGTTCCTTCTCATCCTTGGACCGATCTGTCCATGGATTTTGTTGTGGGGCTGCCTCGGTCTAAGAATGGAAAGGATAGTGTCTTTGTTGTGGTGGACAGATTTTCGAAGATGTCCCACTTTATTGCCTGTTCAACTACTTGTGATGCTACTCAGATTGCTGATTTATTCTTTCGTGAAGTAGTCCGTTTGCATGGTGTTCCTTTGACTATTGTGAGTGATAGGGATACTAAGTTTCTTAGTCATTTTTGGCGTGTCTTGTGGAAGAAGCTTGGTACTAAATTGTTGTATTCTACTTCTTATCACCCACAAACGGATGGTCAGACTGAGGTTGTGAATCGTACTCTTGGTTCACTTTTACGCACGTTAGTTCGTAAGCATGTTTCTACTTGGGTTGATCATTTACCGTTTATTGAATTTGCTTACAACCGTGCTGTTCATTCAACTACTCATTACTCACCGTTTGAACTTGTGTATGGATTTAATCCTAGAACTGTTTTGGATTTAACTCCTTTACCTTTGAGTGATGTTGTAAGCTTAGATGGTGCACAGAAGGCTGATTTTGTCAAGCAATTACATGCTAGCGCAAAACAGAACATTGAGAGAATGAATGAGAAGCTGATGCAGAAACGGAACGATGGCCGACGGCTAGTGACGTTCCAGGTTGGCGATTGGGTCTGGTTGCATATGCGCAAGGAGCGTTTTCCTGACCAACGCCGCGGCAAGCTATCTCCTAGAGGAGACGGACCGTTCCAGAGTGTTGAGAAGATCAACAACAACGCCTATAAACTAGCGTTGCCGAGTGAGTACGGTGCCGTTAGCTCTACTTTCAATGTTTCTGACTTAGTTTTGTTTGATACAGATGACGAGTATGGACCTGCTGCTGATGCCGATTCGGATTCGAGGGCGAATCCTTCCGAAGGGGGAGGGAATGATGCGAATCCACGCATCCAGGTGCCTTTACCGCCAGCTGGTCCAATGACTCGAGCCAGAGCTCAAAAGCTTCAAGACCGTTTGTCGTCACTCATTCACAAGGAGCTGGAATGTGAGATGACAAGTGAGAGAGCCGCTCTTCGAGAGAAGACACCTAGAGTGGTGAATCTTCTCACCTTCACCTTGACCGATGTTGAGTCTGCTAGAAACGGCATCGAACCGTTTCGCACAAACGGCACTTGACCGTTTCGACCAATTGGCACTTGCCCGTTTGGGTCAAAACGGCACTCGACCGTTTGGGTCAAAACGGCACGTGCCCGTTTCATTTAGCCGATGCCGATTCTATCATCTGTCGCGCATGCCGATTGCTGTTCCGGTTCCGCGTTCCCGCCTGGCCCGTGTGTTAAGAACGGCTCCTGCCCGTTTCGCCTAGCCTGGAGTTGACGCGCGTTGACTACTTTAAGCAAGGCTGCGCCTTTCTATTTATCCTAGCTTAATTAATTAAATAGACACTTTAATTAATTAGTTAAGTGTTTTACTTTATTTATTATTCCCTTTATGGAATTAGGGTTTGATTGTAACCTATATAAGGAGCCGCTTGGCCTCCTTAGAAAGACGGCTGTTATTTGATAAATTGAGATATTCTCTTCAATCTCCGCCCCTTGTTCAAGTTGGTTGAACCTTGTTCTTCTTGAGTCCGCAATACTTGAGTCGTATACAAGTAAATCTTGGAATTGTATTATTGTGTCGTTTATCTTAGTGTGATTCTCACATTGTTGAGTCTAGTCCTAAGAATCCGATTCAAGACCCTTGACTTGAAACCGATTAGGGCTCTTAGCACAGGTTAGCTAAGTGGTCTAAGCTCATACTTGTTGAGTTATCTATTTCCGCAGGAAATCCGTCTTTGAACAAAGATCAAAATTGGTGCTACGCATCCTAAGGAGCCAGGATCGTATCATAGGCTTACCTCACATCTTGAGTGGTGGGGTATTTATAGGCAGAGCGTGGGCGTTACCTCTAGGGGTGGCCGTTATCTTGGGAAGATAACTCCTCGGGTGACGTCATGGCTGACCTGGGATGGGATGACGTCGTACTCCCCACCCCCCGCGCTAATGTCGACCATCCCAGGGCTCTTTCCTTCTAAGGGGGGCGACAACCTCTACGGTTGACGCCCGACAGGCACTGTGGGGTTCCGATTTTAAGACTGGTACGATGACAGACAATACCCTTGGAATTGCCTTAATTGTTATCACAAGCCTAACTGAAAACGAGCCCGAGTGTTTACCAAGGGCTAACGCTTCTTCTAGCTTTCGCATCATGCTTGACGGTTCTCGAGATAACGGGTGGCACAGTTTTCTAGGGACACGTATCCTCAACTGCCCTTTGCATTTTCATCATGGACTAACTAACCAGAAACTACTTGCTCTTTAAAACCCACACTCTGAACAATCTGACTGAGGCCGATGTTGATTTTCTAGAAAACATGGTAAGGAAGACCTCTGAGGATATCATGGAGCTTCAGGGGATGATGACCCCGATCTTGTCCAGGAAGCTCGGGATTTCCTTGGAGGACTTCATCCCCTTGGAGAGTGTGACGAAACTGGCCACTACCGTCTCCCGCATCGAGGTGGTTGTCACCATGCTGCGGCACAGGAAAGACATGCTGGGGTGCTGCTTGAAGGGAATGAGGGTCTGCTCCTCTGAACTGTCCTCCATTACGGACACGCTGAGGGAGGTTCCTGTGGTGCCGGGGGAGGATGATGTCGGGTCCAACGCTTGACCATCCGCTGCTGTCGTCGCTTCCCTTTATTTTCTTTTGTATGTTTAAGTAGATGTATGCTTTGGGCCGTTAGGCCATAAATAAAATACCTTTTCGTTATCTTGCGTTTATATTTTTCCTTTTCGCAACGCGCCGGTTAACACTTCAGTTGAGTGCCACATCAGCCCAACTGAAAATGAGTCTGTCATTGGTTGGACTTCTGCGTCGTTTGTTGTTCTTTATTCGCCAGGTAGTAATGGTTACTCTCGCAAACCGTTCCACATTAATTTCGCGTTGTCTCTTCAGTATCAACTAATTGGGCGGTTTTTCGGTGTCTCTCGATCAGTGAGAAATTTTGACAGGCGTGATCAGAGGATCCGATTCTGCAATTAAGATCGTTCTTCTCGAAGTGCATTGACCTTTCTCAAAGGTCGTGTGAGAAAACGGGGAGTCCTCTTCGCTTCGGCTATTTAATGAGATTTTTTCTTCCTTTTCTTGTTCGTCTTTTTCTTCACATTTCTCCATTGAGATTGCTTAAAATTCCATGGCTGATTCATATTTCAGGGATGCCATTAAGCGCGAGTCCCCACCAACTCCTCCTCCTTCGCCGGATTCCGACGATCCTTCTTCGCCGCGTCTGAAAAAACGGCATGTTCGTCGCAAAGGTCGCAAGAGGCCGAAGAGAAAAGCCTTCGAGGCAGCCAGCGTACCTTTTGACCTTTATGTCCCTACTGTTCGGAGGGGCGATGAACTGTTTCCTCACATCAATCGTTTCATGGAAATGGGTTCCTCCAGCGACATCGGTGTCGAGGTAGCGGCTCCCGCTACTAAGAGGGAGTTAAGTCCATCAAAGCCTAGTCAAGAGAAGAGGGCTGACGAGCCTTTCCCTTTCGCTGACGAGGAGTTTCCGTCCTCGGATGGAGATAACTCCTACTGGCCTTCTTACTGGCCTAACGAGGATGTCTTCACACACCGTGCATATTGTAGATTTTTCTATCGCTAACCGCCTTTCCCCAAGGATATAAATGCTTAGTCATAAATATTCCTCTGAGGCCGTTCCACGTGTCGTTTTCTACTTTACGCGTGCCTTATTCTCACAGGTCGTTCAGTTGCTGAGTTTGACCTTTAAAAGGAAATAACTGCTTTCTTCTCACACTTTTACTCGCGCTTCGAATTTTTCTCTGTTATTCTTTTCTTTCTCTGCTTCTTCTTTGCTCAAGGGAAATTTCTTCAACCATTCGTCGGCGCCGGTGGTCTACTCATTATTTTCTCCTTCAAGGTATTTTGCTTCTCTTTCGCTCTGGTTTTTCTTTTACTGGTTCAATATGCGCCACACTAGAGCTACCAGGGGTTTTCATAGGCCTATAGATCCAGAAATCGGAAGGATGCGCAGTATTGTCTCGTGCAAAATGATTCTGAGGGCTGAATTAGAGGGTCAAGGTGTTTTCTTTCCCCCCAACTATTCTCCTGTCATTCCCATGGATGACTGGCGACACTGTGATCCGTTATGGGGAAAGTATAGGATGGTTTATTTTAAAATGTTTCTCTACGGCTTTCGCTTCCCACTTCATACTTCTATAGAGAAATTGTTGCGCCGGCATGATCTTAATCCCGCCCAGATGACCCCTTCTTCGTGGTGCGGTATTTATGCATTTCTTCGCGCTTGCGAGATGAAGAATATCTTTACTCCATCCGTCAATTTAATCTGCAAATTCTTTAGCCTGAGTTGTCATAACTGCTTGGTTGATATCGCCCCGTGGTGGAATGACGCATTCGTGCAATCATTCTGGCAAAAATTTCAGGGCTTTGAGGAAACTGTAGCTGACTGGAAGAGGGGTTTCTTCGTGCTCGAACTACCTTCCCGTTTGTGGCGCAGGGGCTTTAATCAAGAGATTACTAGTTGCTGTCTGGGTAAACCCAGGGGTGTTGATGAGAGATAAGTTAAATCAGGCTAATGCCTTACTAGAGATAGATACGTCTTTCAGTATCCGAGAATTCGCTTTGTATAAGCGTTTGGAAGAGTGCATTACGAGTAAGCATTTCATCTTCCACGTTATCACTTGAATTTACTTGCCATTCTAACACGATTCGTTGGCAGGAAACGTTGAGGGTCAATCGTCTGGAGAGAATGACGCTCCTTTAAACGTGATACCGCTCCAACCGCTACCGGCTTCTCCACCGCCCGAGGGTTCCAGCAGTCAGACTACTCCGTCAAAAAAGAGGAAAACTGAGACAGTCGCAGGGGGAGGGCGCGGCATCTCTGCCCGAGCCTCTCGTTTTCTTGATAATTGGCTACCTGTTCGGGGTAGAGGAGCAACTTCAAGTCGTCTTGCAGCTAGGATAATCGACAGCAATAACGAGGAAATGGATATCGAGGCAGAGCTTCATCATGCTTCCTCGGCTCAACGGAAGAAACTCAGAGTGGAGAAAAACAATCTTACTGCTGAAATTTCTTCTAAAAAGGTCAGCGAAGTCGCTACCATGGTGATTGACGCCTCTACTGTGGTGAGTACTTCTGAAATAGTAATGGTTGCTGAGGCGTCAACTGACGCTCCTCCCAAGGTTACTGAAGTTCCATTAGCGGCAGATTCGCTTCCACCGACTAACGCCCCTGACTCTCCTATTTCTTCTTATATTCCTGATGTTCAGCTCCTGACTCGAGTGTGCTTCCTGACACACCGACAGGGGTTCCCCAACCGTTATTCTTTACTTCCATTTCGAGTGTCGACGATTCCGCTAAAGGTTCTTCTCCCTCCCTTATCGCCAATCTTTCCCCTCAGGGTCCTCAAGGGGTTCCTTCTTACCGGTTGGATTTGTCAACCTTAGGCACTAACGGGTTTCGTGCCTTAGGGGTGTTGGACCCGTTGTCGCTAGATCAGCCGACGACCTTCCTGGCAGGTGAGATATTTGGTTCGCCTGAGGATAAGGAAGCGTTGCTGCGACTTCCCCCCGATATTTAGCACCCACGTGTTCTGAATAATACACTGGCCGGCTTTCGCCACGTGCATTACTTTCTTGAGGCTCATGGTGATAAACTTCGAGGTTCGTCTGACTCGAAAGGGCGATTGGATGCCGCCTTGACTAAAGTGAAGGAGTTAACGCGACTTCAAACTCGTACCCTGGCGGGGCTGAATGATTGTCGCGCCGAACTTGCGCGGGAGAAGTCTAAGGGGAAAGCCAAAGTTGAATTGCTAGAAGTAGATCTGGTTAAGGAGAAGGCCAAGGTTGGGTTATTGGAGGCAGAGCTGGTGTCGGCTGACAAGAGAAATTCTCTTCTTCGTGAAGAGATATCAGCTTGTAACGCCGATCTGGCAAAGGTGCCTTCAAAAATAATCTGGTGGAAGAAGAGAGCCATGCAGGCCTTTACCGCCGGATTCGCGGACTACTATCGCAGTGGGTCTTTTGATCCGACTAAGATAGCCGATTATGGCTCTAAAAAAATGAATGAAATAGACGCGAGCGAGGAAGGTTTCCTTTCTTCAGGTGAGGAGGAGGGAGGTGACGGGGGTGATGCCAGGGTGCTCCCGTAATCAGACGGTGCTGATGCCCCGGGGAACGTCAAGAGCTCCTCTCATCTCCGTTAGTTATTCTTTCTTTTTATTCCAAACATTGATCCCATTCAGTTTGTAATAATTAATAACGCCTGGCTTGTGATAGCGTTTAGACTTTCCCTTCGAATAATGATTGATCTTTGTAGCGTCATCTCTTTCTTTTGCGTTATCTCAACAACTGCCCGTGGAGTTAAGGTTGCGCCGCGTTATCTCAGTCTTCGCGTTATCGCGCTTGTTTTGATTTGAAAATCGATTTCACTTGTCAGAGCATTTAATGCTCGGGATTCCCTCATTAATGCGAGAGAGAAGTCATGATGGCTAGAATACACGTGTCTATTCGCAGAGACGCTAGGGGTTGCCCTAGGAATTGATGAGATCGAGGCGTCTTTTCGCTTTTCTAGGGTCGTACTCATTGCTCACGCCTTTTCCTTGCAACGACGGTTGCAACAGTCGTTTTGGATGACCGCTAGGGTTATAAAACCCAACACATATTTATTTTTCCTTCTTTTGTTACTTCATTTTCGTTTCTCCCTCTCGAGCTGACTTGTGTTTTTTCTTTCCAACGTCTGGGCGTTCTGAGTTTCTTCTCTAAAAATGGTATTTCTATCCTCATCTGCCATCTTCTTCATCTTTTTCTTTATTTTTGCCATGGCTAGAACTCGTGCCAAGTCTGTTGATGAGGAAAAAATTGAGAATACTGCCACCACCATCACTTCCTTATCCATTCTTCAGGATCATTTATCTAAACACAATACCTATATCCCTGAGGATTATAAGCCTTCTGTTGCTTCTGATTCACTTCGCCTTAATTGTGTAATGCCTGGTAATAACAGGCTCTTGTATGCCAAAATGTTTGGCTATGGCTTCAAATTCCCTCTTGATCCTTTCATCGAGAGGCTGTTTGTTGCTTTGGATGTGAATCCCGTTCAGTTGGCTCCTAACGCGTACTGTTGCGTTTATGCGTTTCTGGAACTCTGTAGATACAAAGAGATTACCTCTCCTTCCCTTTTATTACTTAAATCTCTTTTCCAACTGTATAGCCATAGGGGTGTGATAACGATAGCACCCCGTTATGATGATGATTCTCTTAAACCTTTCACCTGGAAATTCCTGCACCTTGAGTCTTCCATTGAAGATTGGAAGAATGAATTTTTTGTTATTGAGCTACCTAGCCCTTAGTGGCGGACTGGTTTTAACCATGATATCAAGGAAAGTGCCTGGGGTCGTCGGACGGCTCTTCCTCAGCCCGAACAAGGCTGGTTAGACAAACTGCTCGAGTTGGACATCCACGTTCATGCCCGGAAGTTAGCTTGCGGCGCTGACATTCAAGCCTGTATTGAGAGTGAGTGTTGCATCGTTTTCTTTGTTGCATCGTTTTCTTTGTTACCTAGGGCATATTCTTCGTCGTCCTGGCAAGAGGCCGCGTCTAGATGGGGAAAACGCGAGTCTGCCAACGAATCATGTTATCAGTAAAGGGGACAATGCTGCTCTTTTTGGTTTGATGCCACCTCTTGGTGGCCAATCTTCTGACCCTTTGGGGGCTATGGGCGTTTCTGGTTCTTTTGACGCTTCGCCCAATTCTCTTAACTCCGCATTTCCTCCTTCCTATTCTCATGTCCTGGGCTTTACTGAGGACTTTACGGGAGTTGACTTTCCACCCTTCCAGTCTCACGGTCCCTTTGGGCTTCATGGGGGTACTTCTTCCAGCCAACCTCCCTCTCAGCTTACCCTGCACTTTGTTCCCTTTAGCGCCTCGATGTATCGCTCTAGTGGAGATACCATGCCTCATATGATGGCCGATCTAAGTTCGCTGGGTGAGTCTGGGCCTGTTACCCATCAGGTTAACTTGAACAACCTGTGCAGAGTTGGGTTTGCGGCCACCGGGGGAATTTCTTCTTTCTTGGATGCTCACGCGCTAACGTCTCCCAAGGAGAAAGGGGCGTTTCTTTCTCGGCCTGCTGACGGGCAGTTAGCCTTTGTACGCTTCACCTTATTCTCTGGCTTCTCCCAGTTTCATTACTGGTCCCAGTACATGTCGCAGGAGGTCACCTCTCTTACTTCCGCCCGCCGTGACCTTTCCGACGAGCTCGCTAAGGAGCGAGAAGAAAAGAGGAAACTGTCGGGGGAACGTCAAGGGTTGGTGGTAGCTTTGGCGATGGCCAAGAAAGATTTGAAAATGACCAGGGAGCAGGAGGCAGCTTGGGCATTTGATCTCGAGGCTGCTCTAACGGCAGAGAGAGCTGCTAGGGCTACATTGCAAGAGGAGAAAGCCGCGTTAGAGAAAGAGTCATCTGAGAAGGGCAAGTGGTTTGCTGAGAATACGGCCCGTATCATGTCTGACTGCTTCATGCAGATTTACGGAGAAGACGCGTATGATGCTGAGGCCCTCATTGAAGCCTTTCGGAAGAGATCAGGGGGGTTTTACGGATGACCACTTTCGCCAAAAGAGGATGGGGGGCGAAGGACAAGGGGACAACGAGGCTGCCACGTAATAGGCGTTGTTATCACCCTTTTTTTGTTTTTTACTCTTGAGGGTTTTTGCCTTTTGTAGCCCCTTGAGGGTTTTTTGAACAATTCGCACATATATATTATTTCTTTTCGTAACTGATCTCTTTTCCCACCATCTATCTTTCTCTAAACTTTCACAATAAGATAGTTGCCGTGGCGGGATAACATAATTCCGCCGGAAGATGAGATAACTATGGCATCGCCATATACTCTGTAGGATCACAAACATCGATGACGAATTCCACACTAGATATCGCGACATGGCTTAACCATGCGTCTTCCAATGCCGACGTAGAATAACGCTGCTCAGCAGATAGTTTCAGAGGTAGAACTCATAGAGATGACTCGTAATCAAATATTTCCCACAACGCGTGGAGTATACCCGCACGCGCCATCGAAGCGGCAGTATCCTTCCGTAGGCGTTACACCGCTTAAAGAGATAACTCCATCCATAAGACTTCGTCTAGGATGAGTATTTTCATAACGACATCATGCTGACGCAGATATTCCTAACCACTGACGAAAAATTCCTTATAGATAAAGGATTCCATTTTAATAAACGTGGACTTATCCCCTTCCGCAAGAATAGATATCCAAAGGGGGCCAATCGCATGTGCTCCCCTAACTATATTTCCTTAACCGAGGCGGAAGGAAAACGCTGGCCATTGCCCATGCACCTATTGCCATGGCAGGCCTCACGATGTTATCGCTTGTGCGGGCGTCAATCTCCCCCTCGTTTCCACAATGTCCTGCACATTCTCAGCCAATGCTTTAGAGCATTAGGCAAAATATTGTGCGATAATTAAATGTTAATTACCGTTTAGGAGCCATCGCGTCTCCGTATCCAAGGGTCGTTAGCATTATCCATGTCGCTTTCTCAACCAGCCATCTTCACCAGGGATTTCCCATCTGGGTACTCGCTGGGATTTCGCGACATATCGCTTTCTCAACCAGCCATCTTCACCAGGGATTTCCCATCTGGCTACTTGCTTGGATTTCGCGATTTCTTTCTATATTCCTAAATTTCCACGGTGGGCTCGGACAGTGCCTTGTCTTAGTGAGCTGTCTGATCAAGACCAGCCATCACAAGGATAGGACTTTTCATATCCAGGCGTTGACCTTGCATCCCGGAGTCGTGCCCTCACTTAGTGAGCCGTCTGTATTAGCCCAGACATCACAAGGACTTTTCACTTCCAGGATGGAGTTTCTATCTCCCCGGGGGCGTGCCACGTCTTTGTGAACCGTCTGCGTTAGCCTGGTTACAAGGATAAGACTTTTCACTCCTAGGGAAGTCATGGCGTGCCTTATCTTGGCGGGCCGTCTGTGTTAGCACGGTTGCCACAAGGATAGGACTTTGCACTCCCAAGGGTGTCGAAACGTGCCTCGTCTTAGTGGCCCGCCTGTGTTAGCGCAGCTGCCCCCAAGGATAGGACTTTTCACTTTCGACACTTATTTTCAGGTATGCCAGGGCGTGCCCTCACTTAGTGAGCCGTCTGGTCAGGACCGGCCGTCACAAGGATAGGACTTTTCACTCCCGACACCCTTCTTCATTTATCATTTGCACATAGTCAACAACCACAAAACACACAAGAACATTCTCTATTCAAGTGTTAGCACACGTTAGGGCTGGCATTAGCAAAAAGGTGCAGAGATATATCAAGATCTAGCATGGTATAATTTCAAACGAGCGATATTCCAAGAGTTGGGTAAGGGAGTATGACGGGTGTGTCGCATGTCCCGCATAAAATTAAGAATACAACTCAGTGCTAAACTACAAATGAATGTAGATAGTGATGAGAGGATCGATCCCACAAGGACAAGCTTGTCTAACTCTTGTTGTTCCTGCAAATAACCAAGAATAGAAACCAAGTTTTTGGGGTGAAGTTGTGATGAAACGGAAATGCAGTAGAATTAATGACAGTTGCATACAATAAAAACAGTTGCAAAATAGAGAGAATTACAGTTGAGAAAGAATTCCTGGTAGAGATCATAACGAGATGGCAATGGCAAGTTGTTGATCATTGACAAAATACATTTTCGAAATGGTTTTCATAGAAGAAGTTGTGGAACCAGTTCACACTAGATTCCCTAACCTGCTATAAAAGTGTATTAAAAGAATCACTTCATTTTAAACACCCTAATCTTCCTAAGCTCATCCAAAGATTCTAACCCGCCACTTTGCTTTGGCTATGCGGAGCCTTCAACAAAGGAATCAGAAAACTTATAGAAAAACTTAAGAGATCGATTAGAAACAGTGAGGTCCCCCTTCTAGACGTGGGAGTAATTCGTCATCCACAAGTCTGGTCTAGTCTGGCACTTGACCCAGCTGTCACCTAGGTCGGCCCTTCTCAAGGCCTTGGGATGGGATGATAGTCTAGTTCAATTCCTTCTATCAGCTTAGACCAAGTAAATACCCCTCATACCCTGCTGAAACGTCTACTACTGTTCTCTAAGAGTGATTTAATCACAAGAGAACTGACTGCACTTGCCCAAATTAAATTCAAGTTGATCAAGCTCAAAAATTAACAAAGACAAGTTTAAAGTTAAAACAAGAAGGAGAGAAATATGAAATTCATTTCTATTAAGCTCAAATAAGTCTCACAATCAACATACCAGCCAATCTCTTGATCCCTACCAGGAACCTGGTGTTTAGTTACAATACATAATCAAAAATAACAAAAGAAGTTCAAATCCGAAATTACAAAGAAAGCTGGAATTTCTGGAAAAAGATGGTGAAATGCTGATTTTCTCTTGGTAGTTCTCTCTACTGTCCTCTCCTGTCCGAGTTGCTTCTTCAGTCCGAACTTGCTATCTTAAATGGTCCTCCCCCTGCCTGCAAACTCCTCTTCCCAGTCAGTCAACACTAGCTCACAAGCTCCCAAAATATTATCTTCAAAGTGCTTGTACACTAGTGAGAATATTCTCTCCAAATCAAGAAGAATGTTTGATACATCCTTCAAAATTATCTTCAAGCTCATGAGAATAATAAAATAGTGGCCTAAGAAGTCTTGTGTCTGATAAAAATGAGTTCCAAGAAGACAAGGAATGCACTCATAAGTAAATAATTATGGCACGAAAAATCATGGTGAGTGCAGATCCAGCTGGAATTCCGTTAGGTTGCTTCTTGTCAAGGCCTAGAGGAGAGCTGATTTCAGCAAAATGGTGAAGTGGCCTTGGGATGAATGGACCAGATTCAAGGCAGCAAGGCTGAAAATGGGACCTCAACACCAGATGATTGATTTAGGCCCTAATCTTCAAGCTTTCTGCTCCTTTCCTTCAGATTGATGCTCCAAAGGCTGCTTATAGAGAAAGGAAGCAAAAGGGCTTAAAGTAGCAAACTTATCATCTCAATTACTAAGAAAAGAGACAATAAAACATCTAAAATAAACCATCAATCATATTCCCCCACACTTAATCCATGCTTGCCCCCAAGCATGAACTAAGAACAGAGACACAACAGACATAGACACAAAAACAACAAACAAACAACACCCCCTTTGAGCAGAAATTAAATCCCTGGACTTGCCTCATGTAAACACTTCAAAAATCAACTCTTTCAAGCAAGATTCAACACACCAAACATCACAAATGAGCAAATATTCAGATAGCTGCATGATAGCCTGCTGTACAACCAGAAAATACAAACCTAGGGCCTCTGTTTTCTTCTCCTTTCGACTCTTTAACCAAACATTGCTGCTGACTCTCATGCAAAAATTAAAAACACAAGCAATAGGAAAAGAACATTATTAAAACATGAAGTGAGCCAAAGGCTTCTTTTATTCTTCTTCACCTCTTTTATTCTATTTTTTTTTCTTTTTCTTTTCTTCCTTCTTTTTCTTCTTTTTTTTTTTTCTTTTTCTATTTTTTTCTGTTTTTCTCTTCTTCTATCCGCATTCCCTTTTTTTTTTCTTTGCTTTTCAACTTTCCTCCTTTCTTTCCACATTCCCATTATTCTAAAATCACACACATGCACATGCAGACTTGACTCTCATCATGGTGCTATGATCGGCCCAAAATAAGGGGTTAGCACACAACCGAATGGAAGTTTCTCCAAAATGGGATGATGGTGCCGAACCACCAACATCGTGCAATCCGGAGGGTATGATGAAGAGCCACACACAAGAAATTTAAATGATACACAAGCAAGCAAAATTAAAGGACTTAGCAGCAATGGGAGGATAGGATCCTCATCCCAAGATCTAAGGAAAAGCAAACAATCAGCCCTAGCAAAGCACTTCCTAGGACAGCAATACTAATCATACATCTATGGGAATAAATGCTCAAATTGCAAGGTCTGATGTGTTTAAAATTTCAGGACAGAGTTGATTAATCAAGTGCATGCATAAGACAAGTTTTTGGGATTAAATTCCATGCAAAAAGGGGTGGAACACAACAAAAAGAAAAAACACAGCTCATGCAAAAACAAAATAAAAACAAGCAGTTGCGCAAGCAATAAATAAAAATAAACATGCAGGAAAAAGGGAAAAACAAACAGAAAAAAAACATACATAAAAACACAAAATAAAAACATACATTTAAACACAAATCACAAAAATAAACACGAAAGTGTCTCCCCCACACTTATCGGACACATTGTCCTCAATGTGAAGAAAACCAACAAAAACAAACAAACAAAAAGGAAACAAACAGGAAAATAAAATAAAAGAAACAAAAACAAAGGAAAGGGAAAAGAAATGACCGGGGCATTATTGCGGAGGGGCTAGTGGAGGAAAAGCACGGCTCAAGACAGCAAGGATGTTCTGCTGCGTAGCGAGGATGTTGTCCTGAGCACGGTTGTTCTGGCGCTGCTCACGGATCAGTTGGCGGAGCAGAGTGTTTTGGTTTCGGAGAAGCACAGCAATTTGAGAGTTGAATGATGGTGACGCTGGTGCAGGGTTCGGACCACTCATGTCTAGGCCTTGGGACGGGCCTGCCTGAGTTACATTTGCGGGAGCAGGGGCAGGATTTTCTTCGTGCCAGTCCAGACGTCTGAGCTTAAAATTGCCCAGGTGCTTGGTCCCGTAAATGTGGTCCTCTACTGGAGTGAACCCTGTATTATAGCAAACATAACCCTCCTCGTCCAAATGGAGAAATCCCATTTGGTCAAGTTGCGTCAAATCCAGCAATTTCAAAGAAGCGGCATTAAAAAGCTTGGCAGACACCACATCAAGACTCCTACAGGAGACAGCTAAATGCGTGATCAAAGATCCCATAATCATTTTGTCTCTAGGGGTGCTGAGTTGATTAGCCACCCAAAATCCTAAGTTAACTTTGTAACCTTGCTGCATGCACCATAAAATAAAGAGTTCTTGCTTGGAAATCAGACCAGCAATGTGGTCTTTTCCAGCGAATGTGGTGGCTAAGCAACGGTGAAGGATTCTAAGAGCAGGGTCTAAGATTTGGTGAGCCTTGGGTTTCTTATCATCAAATTTTAGTCCGATTTTCCCAGTTAATTGCCGATAGGCATCATGCTTGTTAAAATTGCTAGGATAGTCACACAGAGCATTCAAGTACCAATCAGCATTTAAATCAGCATGTGAAACAAATCCTAGCATGACATTAAATTTGTTCAAGGTCAGATGTTCATACTTATCACACAATCTGAAGTTAATGTCATTAGGCTTATTAAGCATCAAACCATGTTTTGCTTTGTGAGAACTATACCAGAAAGTTGTAAAAAATTCCAGACACAGTTCTAAATAAGCATGGTGTTCAAAGTAAAACAATGGTTCCCAACCTATGTTGCTCACAAAATTTCGCAGCCTAGTTTCAATACCAAAAGTGTCCAACAATTTAAAATCCAATTGAGAACAGGAGATAATTGGTGATTTATGCTTTTCACTCAATTTCTGCAGCAAGTTAATATCATCAAATTTAATCCATCCATTTAAAAGATCAAGATCAGGTCTCACCCAATGCTTGCTGCTCGTTCTTGGCTTGGATGAACTCCTGACACTTCCATGCTGCTCCTTTGGAGTGGGAACAGGTGCTGGAGTGACTGGTGCGGCAGCAGGAATGGATTTCCTGCTGGCAGATGTTTTCTTCGGCTTTGCTGGAGGAATTTTGGCTTTTTTCTTCTTTGGCACTTCTGGACTGATTTCAGCAGTTGCTGCATGTGGTTCGAGCGCTGGAGGATCTGTTGCATCCTTAGGATCATCAGTTGGTGGTTTGGGAGATGCAGGGGCATCTATTGCTTCTGCCACTTTCTGTTTGCCCTTGTCAAGGCCTCGAGACGATTGGACCTTGTAAGGCTGGGCAGGTTGGACATCAGGATTTGGTTGTGCTTCTTCAAGCAGATCTGAAACTTTTCTTTTCATGGTTTTGGCTTTCTGGATACCCTGTGAATTCTTTGTCCGGATGAGCTCGGCTGCAGCTGAAATGGGAGGGACTGGTATCCCTTTTCTACGGAGTGATCGTTGCTCTCTGTCAAGAGCTTGCTGCTGCTGCGCTTTGTTGACCATGGACCTCAAAGGTCTTTTATCTGACTCTGAGCTCGAGGAGACAGCAATGTCTCGAGCTTTGGAAGTGAAGGTCGGGTCACTGGCGGTGTCAGAGTCACCGGAGGTGGTGGATTTGGGTTTCGGATTTGGGGGAGAAGAGGGTTCCGAATCCCTAAGAACCACAGGTCCTCTTCTAGGCCTCGGAACAGAGGTAGGAACTTTTGGTGAGGCTGAGACAGTGGGTTTTGGTGTCGTTTTGGTGGTGGTGGTGACCGGAATTTTGGGCGGTGGTGGGGTTGCGGCGGTGACAGGTTTTGGTGATTTTGGGGGTTGCGGTGGTGACAGGTTTTGGGAAGAGGAAACAATGGGTTCCTCTTCAGAAACATGGGTTTCTTCCTCAAATGGGTCTTGGGCATCTGGTTGCATGTCGACGTTGTGGCTGCTGCTACCGGCTGGATTGGCGGAGGAGGGACCAGACGGCGGCGGGGAAGGGGTTGAAGCCAGCTGGGCTTCAAACGGGTCCGGCGAGGGTGATTTTTGAGGGTCTGCTAGAGGTGGAATGGTAGCTGTACGACGACGAGCAGCTGATTTCTTGGTTGGTATGTTTGTAGATTTGGTGGTTGTTTGAGATAAGGATAGGATTTTGGAGAAGATGAAGTGGTGGAGGTAAAAGATGGTTGAGAGCGAAGAGTGGGTGAGTGGGTTAGTGTTGACAGCTTTTTGAGGGATTGAGGGGTTTGAGTTGTAGGAGAAAACTGAAAGGTTTATTTGGGGTTTTATTTTGTTTTTGTTCGTGGGTTTAATGGTTATTTCATTTAATTGTTTGAGCTGATGTGGCAGTTTTGGATAAAAAAGTTGATTCATCCCAAGGCCTAGGGATGAATTGACCTTTGCTGTGCTGAAATTGACTTGCTCAGATCTAAAAGAAACCGATTGTCTTTGGCATGGGTTGCCTCCCATGTAGCATCCCTGTTTGCAGTCTTGGACTCTACTGGAAGACCTTTCAGGTTGTATCATCATTGAGGTGATTCAAGCGTGGTGCTCTCCACGGTGTGGTTTTAGAATCCCTCATAAAAAGGCTTGAGACGTTGCCCATTAACCTTGAAAATGTTCTGATCCTCCTTATTTTGAATATCAACAGCACCATTGGGGTACACATTAGTAATCACATAGGGACCAGTCCAGCGGCTCTTCAATTTTCCAGCTAGGATGCGAAATCTTGAGCTGAAAAGTAGGACCTTCTGCCCAATTGTCAAGGCCTTGGGACGAATGGACCTGTCATGGTACATTTTGGCCCTGGCCTTGATGATGGCAGAATTTTCATAGGCATCATTTCTCATCTCTTCCAACTCCTGAACTTGTAATTTCCTGTGTGATCCAGCTTCTGAAAGGTTCATGTTGCATTGTTTAATAGCCCAGTAGGCTCGGTGCTGAATCTCCAGGGGTAAATGGCATGATTTGCCATAAACCAACTTATAAGGAGTTGTCCCGATAGAGGTTTTGAATGCTGTTCTATACGCCCATAATGCATCATCAAGTCTCTGACTCCAGTCTCCTCGATCTGTTCTGACCGTTTTGCTCAAAATGGATTTAACTTCTCTATTCGACAATTCAGCCAACCCATTCGTTTGAGGATGATAGGCAGTGGACACACGGTGTGTGATGTTGTACTTGGCGAAGAGAGTTGATACAACCTTGTTACAGAAGTGGCTGCCTCTGTCACTGATGATCACTCGTGGCACTCCAAATCTGTTAAGGACTTGGGATTTCAAGAATGAAACAACGGTCTTTGAATCATCAGCCCTTGTTGCCTTCGCTTCTACCCATTTAGATAGGTAATCAACTGCCAAAATGATGTAGAAGTTGCCTCCTGAATTGGGGAATGGACCCATGAAGTCTATCCCCCAAACATCAAAAATCTCACAAACAAAAATTGGGGTTAAAGACATCTGATCTTTGGAAGAAACATTACCCGTTTTTTGACAAGCTAAACAAGATTTGCAAAAATCAAATGAATCTTTAAATAAATTCGGCCAGAAAAAACCTGATTCGAGAACCTTATGAGCTGTTCTCTTGAATCCAAAGTGTCCTCCACAAGCATAAGCATGGCAAAAGTTTAAAATTGAAGGAACTTCACTCTCAAGCACACATCTACGGAGTATTTGATCTTTTCCCACATGCCATAGGTATGGATCATCCCAAATGTATTTCCTAGAGTCTCTCCTAATCTTTTCCTTCTCGTGTGCAAGGTAGTGACCATGGAAATTACCCGTAGCAAGGTAATTGGCAACATCAGAATACCATGGTCTCATACCAAGGCCTAGAAACAAGCGTTCATCTGGGAATTCTTCCTTGACTGGGTCTGATTTGGTATCAACCAAAATTCTGCTCAAGTGATCAGCCACCACGTTTTCTTTGCTCTTCTTATCTTTGATCTCAAGATCAAATTCCTGCAGGAGTAGTATCCACCTAATTAGTCTTGGCTTTGCTTCCTTCTTTGTCAAAAGATACTTCAAGGCTGCATGGTCAGAGTAAATTATGACTTTAGTGCCAAGAAGATAAGAACGAAATTTATCTAAAGCAAAGACAATTGAAAACAATTCTTTCTCCGTGGTGGTGTAATTTCTCTGGGCTTCATCAAGCATCCTTGAGGCATAATAAAACACGTGTGGGTCTTTGTCGAATTTTTGCCCAAGAACAGCCCCTACAGCTGCATCACTTGCATCACACATGAGTTCAAATGGTTTTGTCCAATCGGGTGCTTGAATCACTGGTGCTGTCACTAGCTTCTGTTTTAAGAGGTCAAACGCCCTCTTGCATTGATCATTGAAGTCGAATTTTGCATCTTTTTGCAGCAGCCTACACATAGGCTCCGCAACCTTTGAAAAATCCTTGATAAAATGTCTATAGAAACCTGCAAGGCCTAGAAATGAACGAACATCTCGTACACAAGATGGGTAAGGGAATGAGTCAATCACATCAATTTTTGCTTTATCCACTTCTATGCCTTTCTTTGAAATAATATGACCTAGAATTAATCCTTGATTTACCATAAAATGACATTTCTCATAATTCAAAACCAAATTAGTTTCCATGCATCTAATCAAGACTTTTCTCAAGTTTTCCAAACACTCATCAAATGAATTTCCATAAACAGTAAAATCGTCCATGAAAACTTCAATCCCTTTTTCTACAAAATCTGAAAATATACTCACCATACACCGCTGAAAAGTAGCAGGTGCGTTACACAAACCAAAGGGCATCCTCTTGTATGCAAACGTGCCAAAGGGGCAAGTAAAGGTTGTCTTTTCTTGATCTTCAACGGCTACGGGAATTTGATGGAATCCTGAAAATCCATCAAGACAACAATAGTGTGATTTACCTGCCAACCTTTCAAGCATTTGATCGATAAATGGAAGAGGAAAATGATCCTTCCGCGTGGCATTGTTCAGCCTCCTATAGTCTATGCACACTCTCCATGAGTTTTGCTCTCTCATGGGCACCAATTGTCCTTCATTGTTTTCCACCACTGTGATTCCTGATTTCTTAGGAACAACCTGCACAGGACTCACCCAAGAACTATCAGATATGGGATAAATCACACCTGCAGCAAGGAGTTTAAGAATTTCTTTTTTTACGACTTCCATCATTGGAGGATTAAGCCTCCTTTGCGGCTGTCTCACGGTTTTGCTGCCTTCTTCAAGGTGTATTCTATGGGTGCAAATGGCAGGGGATATTCCCTTGATGTCGGCTATGGTCCAGCCGATTGCTCCCTTGAATTCCTTCAAGACGTTCAAAAGTCTTTCTTCTTGCGTGTTGGTCAGCTTGCTGGAAATTATAACTGGTAGGCTCTTCCCTAGGCCTGTAGTAGTGTCTGAAACGTCCAGCTCCTTGACAAGATTAAGGATTTCAGGTCTGATTGGTAGCTCATCTTGCAATCTCTCCACTTCATCATTGGACAAACCCTTACTAAGAACATACTCAAGTGGATCAACATTATTAATTTCAGAAACATCATCAACCAAAGGATCAATAACATCTAAGAAATTAACACAGTGTAAATCTTCAGGGTATTTCATCGCTTCATACATATTAAATTTCATTGTTTCTTCACCAAATTCAAGCGTTAAACACCCATCATACACATCAATTTTAGCACGGGCTGTTCTCAAAAAAGGTCTACCAAGAATCACATCAGTAGTCTTAGTAACATCTTCATTTCGCATGTCAACAATATAGAAATCTACTGGAAAAATAAAGTTATTTACCTGCACCAAGACATCCTTTACTACTCCAACGGGGTAGACAATGGATCTATCAGCAAGTTGTATAACAACTCTAGTTTCCTTAAGATTTCCAATGTTCAAAGTTTCAAAAATGGAAAGAGACATGACATAATACCTGCTCCAAGGTCGCACAATGCTTTCTCCACTTCCTTGCTCCCGATTTTACAAGGTATCACAAAGGTACCTTGATCTTTGCATTTTGTAGGAAGTTCTTTTTGTAAAATAGCTGAAACATTTTCGTTAAAATTCACTGTTTCTATGCCTGCTAGTTTCTTCTTGTTAGTACATAAATCCTTTAAGAATTTAGCATATTTAGGAACCTGAGATATCATATCTAGTAATGGCACATTAATGGCAACTTTACGAAAAACTTCAAGAATTTTCTGCTCATCCCTTTCCTTCTTGGCTTTTGAAGGCCTTTCGGGAAAAGGAAAAAAGCGTTACCTGAGGGTTTGAAGCTTCTTTCTGTGCTTCTGGAGTTGGTATTGATGCTTCACGTATTGGAATAGATGATTCTGCCACTGGAGTAGATGATTCCTGAAAAACTTCAGTTTCAGGTTCTTGTTGCAATTCTGGTCGGTTCGTCCCAAGGTCTAGGGACGAACTGCCTCTGGGCGGCAAATCTTTTCCACTTCGTAAAGTCATGGCATTTACAACATGCTTAGGATTATCAACCGTGTTGGATGGCAATTGCCCTGAGGTGTTCTGCTGATTCATGGTAAGCTGCCCAATCTGTTTTTGGAGATCAGCTATGGTAGCTTGGGTTGATTGCATGAATGGTTGAAGGATTTGTTTTAGTGTTTCTTCAAGTGGTGGTGGTGGTGGTGCAGTAAGTTGTAGTGGTTGTGGAGGTACTGGTAATTGTGGTTGTTGAGGTTGAGCTGGGGGCTGATTATTTTGGTAGTTTTGTTGTGGTCTAGGCTTGAAGTTCTTCCATTCAAATGGAGGTTGGTTTTGTTGAGGACCCCATCCATAATGAGGATAATTTTTCCATCCTTGATTGTTGTTGTTGGGGTAAGAATTGCCTTGATGCGGCATGGCAGCATTAACTTGCTCTACTGGTTCTGATACAAGTGGACATTCATGAGTCATATGGCCAATTTGACAACAAACTCCACAAGGTGTTACTTGTTGAGGTGGGATTTGCTGCATTTGTGCAATGGTGGCTGGGAAATTTTTCATAAATGTAGAGACTTCCTCCATGTGTCTCTCAAGAGCAGCCACGTTGAGATTGTGTGCAGAGGTGGCACGGTCATGAGCTTCATTTTGTTGGCAATTATCTGCCAGAGTTTGAATGAGAGCCCTTGCTCGACTTGGTGTCAAGTCTAACAAGGCTCCACCAGCTGCTGAATGAAGCTTATCTTTGTCCTTGATGCTCATGCCATCATAAAAGTATTGAATGAGTGATTGTTCTGGCACTCCATGGGTTGGACAGACCTCTTGAAGGTCTTTAAATCTTTGATGATATTCCCCAAAGGACTCGTCACCATGCTGCTGAATGGAAACCAAACTTTTCCTAGCTGCTCCAGCCTTGGTAGCTGACCAATATTTCTTTAGAAAGGTAGCAGCCATGTCAGCCCAACTATTGATGGAGTTGTGAGGTAGGCTGAAGAACCAATTCTTGGCTGAATCCTCTAGAGACCATGGAAAAGCTCTCAACTTGGCTCTTTCAAGACTCACTCCAGTCGGTTTTAGAGCATCACATTCAAATTGAAATTTCTGGAGGTGCTTATAAGGATTTTCGGATGCATGCCCTCTGAATTTACTGAGGTTATGCATGACATTGGACTTCACGGCCCAGTCATTGGGGACTGGACGGTAGTTGATGCACAGGAAGGTTTCCTGCTCAGCTCCTTGGTTGAGCTCTCTCAAAGTGGGTTCAGCTGCGTTCACCATTTCTGGTTCAGGGTCAGCCTCAGGTTCTGGTTGGTTCGTCCCAAGGTCTAGGGATGAACTGACTTCTGCTTCTGAATCTGATACGGACAATGAAAACTCACTGAATTTTCGTTTTGATATTCTGATTGCTGTTTCTGTTCTGGAAATCTCTGGAATGTAAGGTAGTGGTTGTGAACTAGATGACCTGGTCATGAACAAGAAAATCAAAAATTAGAACACGTTGTCCCCGGCAACGATGCCAATTTATGACAGGTGTGTCGCATGTCCCGCATAAAATTAAAAATACAACTCAGTGCTAAACTACAAATGAATGTAGATAGTGATGAGAGGATCGATCCCACAAGGACAAGCTTGTCTAACTCTTGTTGTTCCTGCAAATAACCAAGAATAGAAACCAAGTTTTTGGGGTGAAGTTGTGATGAAACGGAAATGCAGTAGAATTAATGACAGTTGCATACAATAAAAACAGTTGCAAAATAGAGAGAATTACAGTTGAGAAAGAATTCCGGGTAGAGATCATAACGAGATGGCAATGGCAAGTTGTTGATCATTGACAAAATACATTTTCGAAATGGTTTTCATAGAAGAAGTTGTGGAACCAGTTCACACTAGATTCCCTAACCTGCTATAAAAGTGTATTAAAAGAATCACTTCATTTTAAACACCCTAATCTTCCTAAGCTCATCCAAAGATTCTAACCCGCCACTTTGCTTTGGCTATGCGGAGCCTTCAACAAAGGAATCAGAAAACTTATAGAAAAACTTAAGAGATCGATTAGAAATAGTGAGGTCCCCCTTCTAGACGTGGGAGTAATTCGTCATCCACAAGTCTGGTCTAGTCTGGCACTTGACCCAGCTGTCACCTAGGTCGGCCCTTCTCAAGGCCTTGGGATGGGATGATAGTCTAGTTCAATTCCTTCTATCAGCTTAGACCAAGTAAATACCCCTCATACCCTGCTGAAACGTCTACTACTGTTCTCTAAGAGTGATTTAATCACAAGAGAACTGACTGCACTTGCCCAAATTAAATTCAAGTTGATTAAGCTCAAAAATTAACAAAGACAAGTTTAAAGTTAAAACAAGAAGGAGAGAAATATGAAATTCATTTCTATTAAGCTCAAATAAGTCTCACAATCAACATACCAGCCAATCTCTTGATCCCTACCAGGAACCTGGTGTTTAGTTACAATACATAATCAAAAATAACAAAAGAAGTTCAAATCCGAAATTACAAAGAAAGCTGGAATTTCTGGAAAAAGATGGTGAAATGCTGATTTTCTCTTGGTAGTTCTCTCTACTGTCCTCTCCTGTCCGAGTTGCTTCTTCAGTCCGAACTTGCTATCTTAAATGGTCCTCCCCCTGCCTGCAAACTCCTCTTCCCAGTCAGTCAACACCAGCTCACAAGCTCCCAAAATATTGTCTTCAAAGTGCTTGTACACTAGTGAGAATATTCTCTCCAAATCAAGAAGAATGTTTGATACATCTTTCAAAATTGTCTTCAAGCTAATGAGAATAATAAAATAGTGGCCCAAGAAGTCTTGTGTCTGATAAAAATGAGTTCCAAGAAGACAAGGAATGCACTCATAAGTAAATAATTATGGCACGAAAAATCATGGTGAGTGCAGATCCAGCTGGAATTCCGTTAGGTTGCTTCTTGTCAAGGCCTAAAGGAGAGCTGATTTCAGCAAAATGGTGAAGTGGCCTTGGGACGAATGGACCAGATTCAAGGCAGCAAGGCTGAAAATGGGACTTCAACACCAGATGATTGATTTAGGCTCTAATCTTCAAGCTTTCTGCTCCTTTCCTTCAGATTGATGCTCCAAAGGCTTCTTATAGAGAAAGGAAGCAAAAGGGCTTAAAGTAGCAAACTTATCATCTCAATTACTAAGAAAAGAGACAATAAAACATCTAAAATAAACCATCAATCAGAGTACCGTCAAGTGTTTCCAGGTGATACGCTCCCTTCCCGATAACACGGGTAACGTGATATGGGCCATCCCAGTTCGGACTAAGTTTTCGCATACGCTGCCCGGCGGCTCGTTTGTCTCTGAGTACCAAGTCACCTACTTTCAGCAGTCGTTCTTTGACGCGCCTATTGTGATAACGCGTCATTGTTTTTGTTTATAATGGAGCGTTTTCAGAAGAGCTTCCTCATGCCATTCTGGTAACGCGTCGAGGTTTGCTCGTAACCTCTCCTCATCCACCAGTGTGACGGTCTCAGTGCCGAAGGCCAGTGCGAAAGGCGTTTCTCCAGTGCTGGTTTTAACGGTCAAGCGGTACGCCCACATCACGTATGACAGCTCGTCTGCCCATTTCTTTTTAGATCCTTCCAGGTTTTTCTTTATGCCGCCGAGAATGCTTCTGTTCGTCACCTCCGTTTGACCATTGGTCTGCGGGTGAGCCACGGAAGAGAACCTTTGTTCGATCTGGAATTTCGTGCATTGGTCTCTAAAGAACTAGTTGGTGAATTGCGTCCCGTTGTCGTTGACTAGGACACAGGGTACACCGAACCTCATAATAACTTAGTGTTTAAAGAAACGCCAAATTCTCTCCATTGTGATGTTAGCAACCGCTTCCGCTTCTGCCCATTTTGTGAAGTAATCTACCGCCACAACCACAAATTTTAGTTGAGACCTTGCCTTTGGAAACGGACCTAGGATATCGATCCCCCCATTTCACGAAAGGACAAGGGGCCACAATTTTAGAGATTTCCGTGGCGGGCTGTCGAGGAATCTTGGAGAACTCCTGACATTTCTGACATGTCCGTACGTAATTGTGGCAATCTCTTCGAATAGTAGGCCAGTAGAATCCAGACCTGAAGACCTGCGTGGCCAAGGTGCCGCCTGATGTGTGCATGCCGCATATTCCTTCATGGATTTCTCGCAAGGTATGAAGACCCTCTTGCTCTGTTATACACTTGGCAGCTGATAACAATCGAGATAGTCCTAACTGTCCTACTGCACAAACGGTTCTTATCAGAACGGATCCCCCTGAGCTCCATAAGGATATCCCTGTATCGCCTAAGGATCAGCGAAGGATTCCTAGGATGGTCGACTTCAGCGGGGGAGGGGGGGGGGGGACTCACGCAATTCTATACGCACGGCGTCATCCCATCCTAGGGACCCACAAGGTTATCGCTCCCGGCAGCCCCATCAGACATCGCCCATGACGTCATCCACTGATATCGCCTGTGACGTCATCATCAAACGGCGCCCTCTTTGATATCGCCAGGTATCGCTGTCCAGATCTATAAAAACCCCACCATTTTTCATAATCAAGGTAAGGTCAAGTTCACCTAGAGAAACCTCTACTACTCTTAAAACCCGAACTAACTTAAGCTTCGGAGTGTCTACGCCGGAGCTCCCCCTCCGGCGCCTTGCAGGTACACTCGCCGCCATTCACTACCGTTCCGATCGCACACGACGCAGAATCTCACAAGATTGACATTGAATCATATCAAATGGTGCTTTCGTTGAGAGCTTTGGTATATTAAGTGAGCGTCCTTAATAGCCAAGCTCCGTTTAGTCGGAAGATTGGAACGGTTATGATCACAAGATCGGAGTCGAAAGCCATCTTATGTGCATTCCCCTTACACCGCACCCCTCCATGGCACTGCCCCTTATTATGATTCGATCCTTGCAAGTGGTTGGGATCGTTATGATGATGAGTCATCTCGGCGTGGCAGCCAAGACCGTGACTTCTCGGACCATGGCTTTCATCATCGTCCCTATGTGCCACCGACCTCTAGTGCGCCTCCTCGCCGTGCCCCACCTCATCACGATGTGCCATCCTCGCGCCATGACCATAGGCTTCCGTCGGGCTCATCTAGCCATGACACCTCTTCTTATGCCTCGGTCAGGAGTTACTCTCATCGCCCCTATGAGCTGCCAGTTTCCAGTGCACCGCCTCGCCACACCCCACCTTCACACCATGTCCGTAGGACCCCTTCGGGCTCACATAGCCGTGTCACTTCCCATATGAGTGAGCCGCCCTATACTCCTAGCCCTCCTCCATCTTCCTATGAAGCGGTCTCCATGATTGGGGCTTCATTTCAGGCTACCGTGAGTCATCCTTGGGAGCGGTTAGATGGTATGGATCCTTGCACCCCTTTGCCTAGAGTTGAGCCTTCTACCCCTCCCGCATTTGAGCCTATCAAGGACCCGTCACATGCGGACCTTAGTGTATTAGTGACGCCGGGTGTTATTGAGGAGTTTGTGACTTCGGGAGATGAGCTTATTGGTGTTTCAGACTTAGCGGAGTCGAGTGCTACTTTGGGAGAGTTGACTCCATTAGACGGGGACGTGTTTGAGCCCATCTCAGATGGTGTTACTTTAGAGTTGGTGACTTTGGATTTGGTGGATTCGAGAGCTGCTTTGGGAGAGTCGACTCCGTCGGATGAGGACTTAGTCGAGCCCCTTTCGGATGATGTTGATATGGACTTGGCCACTTCGGCTTTGGACTTAGCCACTTCGGATATGACCTTGACCACTTCGGATATGGACTTGGCCACTTCGGATATGGACTTGGCCACTTCGACTTTGGACTTGGCCACTTGGGATTTGGAGCTGGTTGGTACTTCGGACTTATTGGTCCCGAGTGCTCCTTTAGATGATTTGGACTTAGAGCAGCCACCCATTCGTGATGTGTCTATTGAGGTCCCTTCGGCCAGCCACGCGAAAGCCCTCATGGGCCTAGCACATCAGCATGCCTTGCGGTCCTTTGGAAGTGAGTTCTCCACCTTTCCGGATGTGCCATTACATGACTTGGTGGACCCTTTCATCCGTGGCTTTGAGTATGTGGACCGCGACCCCTTTATTCTGATCGTGGCCCCTTCACTTTGTCTCTCGGCACCACATGGTTTCATGGCCCATCACTTCACCTGGATTGCCCCCGTTCCTCCTTTGGTGGTTCATAGTGCCCACACGTCCGTTTGCACGTCTAGTGACCCTCACTTGCCCCGTGGCACCACCATTCTCCATCTTGGCCGAGCCTTGGGTGACCTTGGATTTTTCCCGTCCGTGCCTACCTGCCTTGCCCACGACAGGCCTCCACCTTGGCCTATATTTTCCGGGGTATATATTTTGAGGGATCCGTTTGTGGCCTCTAGC